>OY294046.1:61502409-61609053 GCA_958510825.1 Brachypterus glaber | reverse complement strand
AGACCCTTATTTCAAAATGATAGCTAATAAACATTTCCTTCTCTTTCCATATCTCTCTTTCTCGCTCTCTCTCTTTTCTCCATTTTTGCGCGCACACACACACACACACACTTTATCATGTATTTCTTTTATTTCCATTAATTTTCTATTTTGTTAAGATTTTATATACTGTAATTTAAGTATCTATAATTGTTGTAGTTCTTAATTTAGATATTTATTATTATTATTACTATTATTTTTTTTTTCTCACTACACGGGCTTTTGCCTACAGTGAGCAAATTGTAAAATACCATATGTAATTTTATGTATTAAATAAATAAATAAATAAAAAAAAAAAAAAATTACGAAGAAGCAACAAATCGTTCCAAAAGAAAACATCCCGACAGGCCCCTGTTTGACGCTTTACAGAATATTAGATAGTTATTAAATTTTTCTTTTTTATTCTTCAGAGTATAATTAAAACTGTTTTTTTTACATTCTATTTTCATACAATTAAAACATTTTTTTTTTCTTTTTTTTTAGAATTTAAATTACAATATTGTAAACTTTAATATTTATATAGTTATTATAAATGTAAATTATGTAAATTTAGGCAGAAAGACCTCGGTCGTTAGACTTTTGGATTTCCAATAAATATTAGTATTATTTATTATTATTATACAAATTGGATTGATTATGTGTAATCTGTTTCTTAAGACTAACAAAAAGATAGCCTGGTACCTATACAATTTTTTAAAAAATAAGTAGGGATACCGATTTTTTACGATATTCTGCAACTATGGCAAGTTATATAGTAGTTAAACACCCCTTCTTGTATTAGTAAGAATCACATTGTTTCTTGGGCACATTGTCGAAACTTCTCCGTTTAAAAATAAATGCAAATCTGTCCGCGGCCCATTACCCGGTGATCCCTGTCCTGTTTTCAAAAGTGCTGCTATATTTCAACGATCTGTCAGGGGCGGGCGGAGTGATATTCCGTACCTGAGTAGCCCGGGGCCGGCCTTTGAGCAATTATCTAATTAAAATTAATGCCTGTTTAAACCAGAACTCATCAGAATTGAAAACTGGAGCCCAACAGACTAAATTAATCATGGAATAAATATAAGCCGTTTAGATATGTGATGCTTCGCATTTCCTATTATACTCCTCGGGTTCGTACAAGTATTACGTAACGCACCTGAAGGGGCCCCGGGGATTAGTACCAAAATTACGTCATTCGTAATGTATATGAAAATATAGGTAAAAAAGCATTACATAGGCGAGGGGATCCAAAATTGACCAAAAACGTATTTACGTAAGGATGCGGGGCTAGTTGTCTCACTTTTCTTTTAAAGTCAGTTCTTTGTTTTTGTTTTGTTTTTAAACCGTCCATATAGTAATTTTAGCTGTTTCAGTATTATTATTTAAAGAAAAAATATTTATAGTTGTAGATTTATGACTTTTTAGTACAAGCGGATTTTTATCTAACTCTTGCGCCAAAATTGGCAACTTTATAATTAGTTATAAAATTTATATTTATTTAATATCATTATAATATTACATATTATGAAATGATTTATTTTTGAAAAATTACAAAAAAAAGTCCAAACTGGTTACGCCCCTGATAATATCTAAAGTTTTAAATTTTTGTCGTGTCGTGTTTCAAATGCTCTTCTTGCTGTAGAACTATGAGGAGTATAATAATCGCCGTCTCTGCCGCTACAGCGCTGATGGATATTTTTAATTTAATAAATAATGAGAAATATATTAAGGTCTAGTTAGCAGGTGAACAAAAAAGGTTGGCTGGAATACCACTTAGGGACGGCTCACACTGAATATCTACTTGCCAAGACAAATCGATTTTTCAAAGACAATTGTACTTCATTTATTGGAAAAGTTTTTAAAGAATCAAAATATAAAGCAAATTTAAAATTCTAAATTGTCAAAATGAAAATAAATAAAAACAAAGCCAAATTCTGAGGAGCGCTTATGTGCAGCTCTTTATACCGCGTTTTGATAAATTGCGCCTGCGCACGCGCATGCGCTGACTGTTTTTCAATATATTATTTTAAATAAAAAAAAAATTACAAAAAAAAACACCAAGCAGACGCCAAAACCAACGTTAACGTAAATCAAGGCCCCTCATTAAAAAAAAAATTGTTGCAATTAGGCGCTTGTGGTGGAAGCATTTTTCTTGCAGTAAGCATGCAACTGACGGGCAAGGTTTTGTACTTCCAACTTATTGGCCTACTGTTGCAAAAAATTTGCCAGCATTTTATTGACGCAACGCGTCTTCTTTGGGTTTCCCAGGAGACTTTGGTTATCTTGGTTATCTGGGGAGTCGTTTTTGAATCACCACGTACATAAAAATTTAAAATGCATCCAAATTTCCAAAAAAATATATAGTTACTTTTTTTCAAACCCATAGTTTTTGGATATTATAGTAATAGTATTTTTCGGCCTTGTATCATAAACTACTGTTTTCATTCCTAAAAACAATTTCTGTCCGTGTATCATACACAATTTTTTTTATTCGTTTAATTGACAGACCGGGTTAGTTTTATTTATGTGTATGTACCCCCCTTTAACTTTTAAATAAGACAGTTTTAACCATCTTTCGGCATATATTCGATATTTTTAGCTTAAAAAATTTGGACAGGGGCGCATAGGGGAGATTTTTTTTAAATAGAAAGGGGGTCATGTGACACATCCTTTTAAAGTCTATACAATATTCTATTTGACCTCTTTTTATTTATTTTTTTGAGACATTTTTTGGGGGTTTAAAATAGGGTTGATAATGGGAATTTTCGTCAAAATTTCTTAAAAAAATGAGTTAAGAGGGGTGAACATAAATAAAACTCGCCCGGTATCATGTATTTTTGACAAAGAATTTGACGTTTGAGTTCATTCAACAGACTATTTTACTTTTCGCACTTGAGCGCAAAACCAAATTTTTCGTACAGATTTGTTACAAAAAGTGGAGCTTTTAGATACGAGAAAAAAAATAGTTTTTGTTCATCTGCAGAAAGTTGTGAGAGAGGCTGGTGTTCCACTGACAAAGAGAAATTGTTTCAGTAAGTTTGGTGTGATGAACGTGGGCAACGTTGTAGGTCCTTAACAGTTTGACCTGCGATGTTAATATTAATTGAAAGTGCCAATCATCGTAATGAACCCGCGTCCAGAAAGCTATGCAGTCCAATTATAACTGACTATCTCTAATCATTCTTATTTATATGAATTTCCAGAGTCTGTCTCTTTGCAGATGATCTGCTTAAAACACGAAATTAATTTCACAAAGTTAAAGACTACCTACACCATTATCATAATGGTATTATGCTTCACCAATCTTATCCTCAGGATTATCACTTGTAGTTGTGCACACTGATAGAACACTATCGTAATCAATAGCGTAATTAGGTTTTAGAATACAGCAATAAATAGTTGTATATGCGCCAACCACTATATATTGCATAGAATACAACAACAAACAAGTAAACGCGTTTGGTATTTACAAACGAGTGTAGTTGTACGATTTACAACAAAAAATTGTAAGCATTTTATTTTAAATTCACATAAAAACTACGTAATTACATGTATATGTATATGCTTATCGTTAGGTATGCCTACTTTCAAATTTTGGTAAAATCAGCTGATTTCCGCCATCTTTATTAATCATCCTTCATAAAATACAGGCACTATAGTACAACAATATTGTTGTAAAATTAAATACTATGAAGTTGTTTATTATAATAATATATTTACATGGTTTGATTGTATTTAATATAACCTTATAATATTTTAGAATAATCGTAAAAATTGAATTCTATACCTAAAATTTGACACAACAACGTTTTGTATTAATAATACTTTTAGATTATAATCTGGAGAAGCACTGATAATTATCAGTGCGTCTCCAGAATCAAACTGCCACACTTTGCAAATTTGTTGCATAATTCTTGTGAAATTGACAAACAAATTAGTTATTTATGGGAGATTAGCTCAACGGTCTAAGGCATCGATATAGCATTGACACTGAGCTAATGATCGTGAGTTCAAACCTCACTGGCGCCGATTGCCTTTTTCAGTTAATTAATAATTGAAATTTGGCGAAGGCGTACTCCCTAGATATATTGGTTCGAAAGTCAATTAAAGCCGGTGGTTCCCTCTACTACTAGCCCACACACGTACTGGACATAGGGGATGCTTAATTAAGTAGAATAGTACGAGGTTAAAAATAAACATAAACATTTGTGTGATAAGGGAATAATCGCCTGTGCTGGAATAATCGCCTGTGCTGGACGAGTCCGGTTAAAAATAAAGCGGTTACATTAAGGCATATCCACAAGCTCGCATAACACGCATAGGGAACGTTCAAGTATTACGTAACGCAAAATGTACCAAAATTCATACACTTCACACCTCGGTTCTCGCGTTATTCAAGGCTGTAGAGATTTCATATTTTGGCTACCCCCCCCCCCTAACACACCCCCTATTAGGAGGTGTAGCCAAAATATAAAATCTCTATAATCTATAATAACGCGAGAACCGGGATATGAAGTGTATGAATTTTGGTACAATTTGCGTTACGTAATACTTGAACATTCCCATAGTACATAAGAATGCGATACCGTGATACATGGCGGCACTTCAAGCCAATCACGGCATCGCATTCTTATGTACTATGCGTGTTATGCGAGGCTGTGGATATGCCCTTACGAATAAAGATCATTTCATATTATTTTTGACGTTACGGTTACGTTTTTTTTGTTTTAAATTTCTAATTAACATGAAGTTGTTTACCCTCGAACTCTTAAAATGACTTAAATGCTTGGCTAGAATTATTTCAACTAAGGGAGCGTTAAAATATTACGTAACGCAAATTTTAATCATTTTGGACCCCCCCCTGTAGCGCTATTTTCCTATACCATTAACATGGGCGTAACACTCCAAAATGACACCCCCCCCAGGGAGTGTTACGTAATACTTGAACGTTCCCTAATTTATGTCAATGTTTCATTTAAAGTTTAGGAATTGAAAAACAGATTTACTCAAAAACAACTCAGTATGCAAGCATAATCTCATCAGACAGCGTTCTTAAATTATATATAACAATAAATTGGTGAACTAATAAATACATAAAATGTTAATTTGGTAATAAATCATAAATTTAGCACTCGTATAAGTTGCAGGTGATATAAATATGCCATACTGTGTAAAACACCACATCAGCTGCTTGTCAAGTTATGACTTTATTAAATTATAATTATATTATTATTCTAAATAGGGACATAATTTAAAAATCAATTAATTTTAAGAAACATAAAAAATGTTTATTAAAAGTTGACATTTATACTTAATATTTTAATGTGATCACGTAATAAGTATTTTTCATGTGTTGCATAAAAACAATTGGCGGCTTGTCACCAACGAACTAACAACTCTTCTCTCTAAAATACGCATACCGTTAATATAAAGTATCGCCAACATCTCGATTTGTTTGTAAACAAATAGTAGGTATGTTCAGGCCTGAACAATAACAATTACCAGTTACAAAGCTGTGCGAGTAAGACAGACAAATGTATATGTTGGCTACGTTTTTGTCAGTTTTTACAAATGAAATGCCTATTCTAGAGAGGAGAGTTATTAGTTCCTTGCTTGTCACATTAAAATAAAAACCAACAATATTTACAGAAAAACTCGAGGGGCTGACCGCGAGGAAATCTTTTGTACAAGCCAAAGGAACTCAGGAGGAAATCTGAAGAACTCTGGAGGAACTCCGAGGAACTCTGAGGAACTCTGAAGAACTCTGGAGGAACTCCGAGGAACTCCGGAGGAACTCTTTGCAAAAAGGAACTCTTTTGTACAAATTTCAGACGCGGTCAGAAACAATTATTATTTATTACCCATGCTGATTAACGTTTTTATTTTCACGCCAATTTTTTTTTTAAGGGGCGCCAAGTTTGTTAGAAACCGTCAGGGACAAAGCTTTTTTTGTTGAAGGTAATTTTGGGGCGCTAATTTTCTAATTTTTGTTTTGAAGGGGTGCTAAGTTTGGTAGAAACCGTCAGGGACAAAGCTCTTTTTCTTGAAGGTAAATTTGGGGCGCCATTTTTTTTTATTTGAAGGGGCGACAAGTTTGGTAGTAACCGTCAGTGACAAAGCTTTTTTTCATGAAGGTATTTTTTGGGCGCCAACTTATTTTTTTGTAGGGGCGCCAAGTTTTGGTTGAAACTGTCGTCAGGGACGACAAAGCTTTTTTTTGAGGGTGCCTTATTGACAGTAGTGCTTGCATAGCGGTAATTTCTACGGCTTATTTGCCAAAAATTACCCCTTCCAGAGAGGAACACAGGAGGAACTCCCAAGGAACTCTGGAGGAACTTCGAGGAACTCCGAGGAACTCCTAAGGAACTCTGAGGAACTCTTTGCAAAAAGGAACTCTTTTGTACAAATTTCAGATGCGGTCAGCCCCTCGGAAAAACTAAAGAATCTAGTCTTTGTAAAAACCTATAAATCTAAATAATAATTATAAAAACAAAGCATTAATAGGATTTTTTAATGGTTTAATATAATAAAATTAACATAATTAATTCCAGAAAGGGTACCACAATTTCTAAAATAGAAAAAATCAACACACACCAGAAAATCATTAATGAAATTTACATAAAGAAATTGTGTGGCGCCAGTTTGTGTACTATATCTTTCACATTTGACAGAATAACTATAAATTTTTATCCAACATTTTTATATTTCTATAAGGACCGTTCATTATCTTTTTTAATTTTTTTATTTGGAATGAATAAAAATTAAACCTTTATGGGTTTATGTATTTTGAAGGGGCTAAACAAGTGGTTCAAATTTAGGCCATACGAGGAAATATACAGGGTTATCCAAAATTAAGTTCGAGATTGAAAAATATGAAAAAAACTCCTATAAAGTTTGGTCCGGAAATGAACCCTATAGGGCTCCCTTATAAGTAAGCTACAAATCTTGTAAGGGTACATCTAAAAAGTAGGTTTTATTTAAAATCTCTGGCACCCTAGGAACCACAGTAACAAATTTTGGCACATGCCTTAACATTAATAAAAGCTATCATTTTATGTAATTTTTATTTGGTAATTTTAACCAGGGACGTACAAAATTGGGGGGCGATGTCACTTTTATGCCCCAAACTTTTTTATCTTTGGATTTTTTGACATTTTCTCAATAATAATGTAACAATAATAATCAGTAGCCGGCGTATATCCAGTTGTAGTCCAGTCTTCAGGTCAATAAAAGAGGCTTTACCTGGAAATAATTCAGGGAGTTTTGATTTTCGGTTTATTGGGTAGGGTTAATGGCCGCAAATAAAAAAACAATTTTGCGACGTTGAACTCGATTTGGAACTGTCATTTTTTCAACGTGTTTCTCATACAAACGGATTTTTAAAATATCTCTTAAACGTTACACTATACGTTTTTAGATTTTTAATATTTTTTCGAAAATAAAAATTGTTCTTTACCGTCGGTTAGGCATGCCCCTGAGAACATTTTGGGTGAAAATTAAAAAAATCTATCTGGAACTTTCTTTTTAATTTACGTAAAATTATTTTTTTTTAATAATTTGCACATTTGTACCCCATTATTTCGAGTAAACCGATTTTCGATTGAATCACTATTGTATTAAGCATAAAGAAACCTTCCCAACCGAGTCATAAAGGAAAATCTAAAACCCTACAGTGTAACGTTTAAGGCGGTGCCGTAAATTAGCTATAAGTCGTACAAAAAAATATATGACAAAAAATGTTGGAGATTTGGTCCTCTTTATATTCATATCAAAAGTTTTTTGTTCTAGGATACACTGATCTTGAGATATTTAAAAAAAAGTGTTTTTTGTGAAAAATAATTTTAAAAAATGACAGTTCCAAATCGAGTTCAATGTCGCAAAATTATTTATTTTCGGCCTTAAACCCTACCTAATAAACCAAAAATCTAAACTCCCTGAATTATTTCCAGGTAAAGGCTCTTTTATTAACTTGAAGACTGGACTATAACTAGAAATACGTCGGGTACTGATAATAATTAAGAAGTTTTATTAAAATCAGACGAAAATAAAAAAAAATTGACCACCCTAATGAAGCGAGATTTGTTTTTTCATCATTTTTATTATCATATTCGAATATTCGTAATTAGCGTTACCAAAAATAGTCGTATGCAAAAATTTTTTTATGAGGGTATTAAAGTTCCGCAGCGAGGGCAAAAATTGCAATTGCAATTACAAAGTCATACTTTTTATGGGACATTTAGTATTTTTTTAAAGTTTAATCTGGGGTACCATAGGGTACAATTCTATAACCTGTTTCATTTTCTATATGCATAAACAAATATGTTAAGCAGATAACACTTAAAGTGTCATCTAATTTACTCAATATTATTTGATAGGTTAGGTTTAAGTTCTTATGGGACATTCAGTATTTTTTAACCGTATAGGTGCTAAATAATCGTTCATTACCTCCATAGCATACGTTGATTAATTGAATAAGTATAATTTATTTCTCGTCAGAAAACATAATGAACCGAGCATTATGCCTTAAATTATCGGTACAAACATAGTAGGCGGCCTGGCTACTTTACAACGGGACGTTTCAATAGGTCAATCAAAAAACAAAAGAATTCCACACGAACAAAACACGGTGTGCCAGCAAAAGAAAAAAAAAAGAGTAACGCGTAAGGATTACACGTTACTATTGTCAGTAAATTATCTTGGTTAGTATAGTTCATTAGTGTTTTGATAAATTATGTTCGACGTTAAATTAGCAACGTATTGTTTAACACTCATGGTTTTAAGGGGACACAGTGTGTCATATGAATAGATCTGTTGGTTAAACAAGCAAATTGACAGTTACTGGGCCACACATCTCAAGTTATGTTGAAAGTTAACTGGTTAAACTTCGTTCCAAGCTTGAGCCGAAGACTGGGTCCACCCAGGGGACGGGTTTACTAGGATCAAGTTTACTAGGATTTAAAAAACTGTTATTTATTCAGGGACTTGAAGAACTTTGTCTGATATTTCTGAAGCAGTAGAAATTCTACTATAACAATAAAATAAGTTAAAGTGGAAAGACAATGGATCAGCATTTACTTTGTATTTCTGCTCCACTACTCACACGTCCCCCCAAATGGGAATAGGTTTAAAAAAATAGCAAGATGACTATAAATTATGTTAGCAAAGGGTCTGTAAACTTCAAACCCTCTGATAACGAAATCCTAATGAGCAATAGTTCTTAAATAGTGGTAAAAGTTCTTCGGCAGTCTGCATGCTAAACAACAGTAACAAACTGCCATTTCTTTTGCACAATTCTAATAGTGTTTTTGTTCCTGATTTCGATTTTGTTTAGATTAAATCTCTATATGTTTCCACTTTTGAGAAAAGCCATTCCAAAATTTTATAAAAATAAAAATTTGTCATTTTTGGAGGCTCATATTTAAATCATTGTAGCAGCTACAAAAGTTTCTTCTAGTTTAAATTAAAGTTACATTTATGCTCTATAAAATAATTACGAAAAATGCGTGGAAATCGTTTTAAAAGTTCAGTTGAGGAATAGCTTTTGATGCCTCTGCAATGATGTTTAAAGGAAGGTGAATTTATCTTTGTTAAGCAGTTTTTATAAATTTAACGTCAAATTTATTATATTTGTCAAGCCCATGTGTTTGTCAATTTTGCCCAAAATAGTCTTAAAGAGCAACACTGAATCATCATTGCAACTTACATCCTCAAAGAGGATGTAGCGCTATACACGGTAAAAATAAATTACATTAAATTACATAGTCCGTAAATGGTAATATGTTGCCATAGACCGGAATGGTAAAAATTACATAGCCCATAATGGTAATATTTTGCGTATACCGGAACGGTAAAAATTACATAGTCCAGAATGGTAATATTTTGCATAGACTGGAACGCTAAAAATTACATAGTCCAGAATGGTTGGGACTTGAAATTTGAAAAAAAACTATTTACAACTTAGAAAATGTTTGTTCCAAATTACAAGTCTCTGTGTCAAAGATTTTTTGAAATATCGTAGCGTAAAGTTCATTTGGTTTAATAAACCAAACGATTTCCACGAGTATAAACTGCTTACATCTTTCTTTAAAGATCTATTCGTTGATAAAGATCGTAATTTATAATGAACGTAAATTTTAGGCCACAAATAAAGCATTTAAATATCGTTCATAAATAATATTGACCTTTTTTACACTTTTAACACTTTAACCTAGCATCATGCGTCGCTATCTCTCTAACAATAACAATATTAAACGGTCCGTCTCATGGTTATTGTCCAACGCGCACGCGCGTCTTAAAATAACATAGTCCGACATTGTAAAATCATGTAAAAATATGTAAATCAATGTAAATATATTTTTTTACATTATTTTACATTCTTTTACATTATTTGACATTATTTTACATTCTTTTACATTCTTTTATATTCTTTTACAATTTTTTACATTCTTTTACATTATTTTATATTCTTTTACATAAATTCATGAATGTTGCATAGTCCAGAATAGTAAATTTACTATTCCGTACTATGTAAATTCATGTATTTTTACATTATTTTACATGCAGTTTTTACAGTGTAGCGCTACAGGTCATATTCTCCAATAACTTTTGAGGATTCCTCATTAGCCTAGTTAGAAGAAACAACACTGAGCCCCCTTAAATTTTAATAATTATTCTTCTTGTATACTTTACATGATTAATGTATAATGGTGAATTAATTATTTATTATAAAATGTTATTATAATTAATAAACAGCGTATATTTAAATTTATTTAAAGTAATTATAATATTTATTATTTTAATATGCGGGTTTTTACTATTAATTTATTAGATATTATAATAAATATAATCTAATTATTTGTCTCTAATTGATCTTTCCTATTAATAGTCATATGATATAAATAAAATTAAAATAAATAATATTTAATTATTATTAATAAAAAAAGTTATTAATTTTTTAATACTAATTCATTACATACATAATTAGATAGTCGCAATATAGATTTAATTTATATGGAGTTGTTAATTTGAATAAATTAATTATTAATATTAATATTTTTTTAACTAATTTTGATTTAAAAAATAATTAAAATTAAAACCATCATTATAAAAACTATATTTATTTATTCATAGTAGTACACAAAGTCATGGAGAGCCCCAAATAAGCCATATGCTTGTGCTAGGGGCTCTCCACTAGTTTTATCATAAAAAAATGCATTTTCCAAAAAATGTCATAAATTCACTTCAATTTTTCAACATTTCTTCTTCAGCTTATCATTCTACTCGAGCTCCAGTACTTAAAAAGGTTGTCATTAGTTCTTCTCAAGGCCGTATCCTAAAATTTTATACGAAAATCTATAAAATTTTAAAGCTTCTCTGGGACTCGGGTTCAAGGCCCGGCGTTAATAGTTTTTTTTGGTTTATAATAAATAGTTTATACTTTCTTTTTACTCCCCCAGAACGATAAGGACACAAAGCGAAGCAAATATGCAGGCTCTTTTCCAAGTGGACCATACACCTTCAAATTCGTAAAAATTTTCGCCTGTGGCGCTACAGTTTTCTTGAATTTAAACTTTAAATACACTTTTAAAATTAAACTAGACTATAACACTTCTAAAAAAATTCGCCTGCGGCGCTATAGCTTTTTTACTCCCCCAGAACGATAAGGGCTCAAACCCCAAATTTTTCTTGCATTTAAACATTAAATAGTAACGCTTTTAAAATTAAAATAGACTATAAAATAAAAAAAAAAATCGCCTACCGCGCTATAGCTTTTTTACTTCCCCAGAACGATAAGCACACAAAGTAAAGCAAATATGCACGCTCTTTTCCAAGTGGACCATACAGATTCAAATTCGTAAAAATTTTCGTTTGGACTGCGGCTCTAGAGTTTTCTTGCATTTAAACTTAGAACCACCTTTAAAATTTAAATAGACTATAAAATTTCTAAAAAAAATCGCCTGACTAGCTAGCTAGCTTTTTGCTCCCCCAGAACGATAAGGGCACAAAGCGAAGCAAATATGCAGGCTCTTTTCCAAGTGGACCCTACAGCTTCAAATTCGTAAAAATTTTCGCCTGCGGCGCTACAGTTTTCTTGCATTTAAACCTTGAATAGTAATACTTCTAAAATTCAAATAGGCTATAAAATTTATAAAAAAATCGCCTGCGGCGCTATAGCTTTTATACGTTCTTTTTTATTGGAATTTATAAAACCTAAGCTTGAAATTTGTCAATATTTCCGCCTACGGCGCTAGAACTTATACCACTATTTTCAAATTTAAATAGACCACAGTTATAAAAATTTTTACCTGTGGTGCTACGGCTTTCTTATTTTTTTTTATTTGAATTTTTAAAACTTGAGTTTTACTACATTGAATGAAAAGAGGCCGGAAATTAACAGAAGTAAAAAAAACATGAAAAAAATTTCTCCTGTGGCGCAATTTTCATTCTTTTTGAGATTTAGGGAAAAAAAAATTAGCCTAAATTGGTTTATGATTTTTAGTGATTGTTAAAATTTTGGTTAAATTTACAAAAACAAACGAAATTAAATTTTGATGAAAAAAAAATGATTTTGAAAATTTGATTTTTTTTTGTTTCTTTCTATATAAATCGCTCCAATAACAGATGAGCTATATTTATTTTTAGAATAATTAATTAAAAATTAAATTTTAAAGTTATGGATAATTATTAAAAATCAAATCAATTATTAAAAATAAAATTCCAAACTATAAAAAAGTAAACCTAATTACTAAATTTGAAAGATATTTCTTTGAATTAGATACAGTATTTGTCAATTTTTTTAAACGAGCCTTTTCCTTTTTAATAAATTACCGCCCATTAATTTTCTTAATTGATTGGAATTTATTGTTCCTAATTTAGGCATGGGCCAAATATTAATTAAAAATATTAACCGATTTTTATTTCCTGCATTATAAATTAGGCAAAGGTTGCTTTTCTCCATTCTTACTAAGCTAGAATAGTATATTCTATAACTAGTATGGAATAGACAATATTCCGCGCGAGCGGAAAGTTTGTCATACGAGCCGGCAGGCGAGTATGACGGTCCCGCGAGCGCGGAATGACTATTTCATACGTGTTGACAACACGGTGTTGTAGACTATACTTTTTCTTCGACTGCAAATATGAAACACTGTACGACTTTAAACAGCGGACAAGGTTAAAAACAATGTTTTTTGTGACTCGACATTGTAAATGCAACAAAACACATATTTTTAAATAAAGCAATTAATGTTATTTAATAATTTTATCAAATCAGTACTTAAAAAAGATTTTTATTTAATTTTAGCACATATTTACAAATTATAATGCAAAAATTGAAGGTTATGTCAGATTGTTGTGACATATATCAGGTTTAAATCTCTAACAAAAGATGGAGCAGTTTTAATTTTTTGAACTGATAAAAACATTGATAAAAAACTGGTCAAATATTAAGAAAAACTAATAAACTTTATGTAATTTTGACGCAAAACTTTAAATTTCACTAAATTATTCAATATTTCATGGTAAAATACATATATTTTTGCTAATTTTGCTACAATTTTCTTTACTTTTATAAACAAGAGATGACACTAAATGTGCTCATTCTAACACTTGATACGGAATATTCATACCGTATCTAGAGCTAGAATGGATTCATTCTGTGTTTGAAAAGTGTGTGTATTTGCTTACATTCTAAAGCAGTCGTAGAAAAAAGCTTTACCTTAATAAAAATTGATATTAAAATGTCAACAATAAGACCATGGGCGGATTTAGGGAGGGGGGCATGGGGGGGCCATACCCCCCCCCCCCAGCGAGATATATTAGCATAGAAATACCTTAAAAATTATATTTTTGGAGAATGCGCAATTTTTTTCCTTATGGATGCCCCCCCCTTAAAATGAAATAAATCCGCTCCTGAATAACACCCAAAGTTTTGTACAAATTTGTTTTCGAAACATATTTTTCCCTATACAGGATGATTCTTAAATATGTGTTGTTAAGGGGCGATTCTACATCAAAAAAGATGCTAGAGCAGCGAGATTTTGATCTAACCTTATAGTATATTCAATTTCAAGATTCAGTGGATGTAAACAAAGGCATGTGAATAGAACGGATTTAGTGACAGGGTGGACTTTTTGCACCAAAACTTTTTTCTGTGTAATTTTTTGTAGTTTTTTTAAGTGGCTGATATAAAATGACGGTGTCAAACATTGTTGCAAAAATATTGTTATATTATAATCGCACACGTCATGACTCATTTAAAACCAATAAACGTGCTCGAAATCGTAAACAAACTGCCAGCAATGTGATTTAGTGACTCTTTTGCGTTTTACGGTGATTTACGTTCTCCGGACCCTGCGAATTGGGCAGTTAACGTTGATCTCCAACGATGCTCCTTAATATTCCATCGAAATGTGATTTATTAAAAATAAATGCACAGGTCTGCATTTGAATAGTGTCCAGGGAAACTTTAAAATTAAATTCCCTGACTTTTAGAGGTTTATCAAGGCAGTATTAACACGTTTGCCACGTTGTGTACGGCTGTACGTAAAGGTGGTACATGGTCCGTGACCAGGGGCGGATTTATTTCTTTTTAAGGGGGGGCATCCATAAGGAAAAAAATTGCGCTTTCACCAAAAATATAATTTGAAGGTATTTCTATGCTCATATATCTCGCTGGGGGGGGGCATGCCCCCCATCCTCCTAAATCCGCCCATGCCCGTGACACAGTTTATAGTTTACATAGTTTATTTTTTAGTTTTGGTTAATTGATCACAAATAAAACAATATTCACATATATATTAAACTAAACAAAAAATTACGGCTGTGAGTTAACACATCGGCTACGTCGCGAACGTTTTAAAGAAATTTTACGGGTGGTAACACCCGTTATTAAAATCGACCAAAAAATAAAAAAAAGCGTTAAAAAAATATATGTCTGTCTGTCTATAATTTTTAGCGATATCTCACTTATTATTTATAGTAGGACAATTTTTTTTTGCATAAATGAAAATAATGTTTAATTCACTACAAAAAAATATGTAATTGATGTCATTTTTATCGTAGGATTATTAGTTTCCGAGATATTAGTATTTTAATAAATAAATAACAAAATGAAGGAAGTTTTTTTCGAAAATTTTTGAAAAACGTCCGCCATTCTGTTATTTTTTGGCAATTTTTTTTTTATTTCGGGCTATAGCATTGTACTCGAGTGTAATGAAAGGGATGCATTTTTTCATCTTTTAGAATTCGTCTTAGACATATCAAGATTTCTAGCCACGATACTAAGGCTTGTTTCAGGTTCTTCTTCAAAAGCCTGAATGACAGCTTCTTCATTATCAACAGTTCTTGCAGTTCGTGGAGCGCCTCCAATCTCTTTTTTGTTTGGAGTTAAATTTTCAGAATTTCTTGCCCTTTGCACCAATCTTAAAATAACATTTCTGCTAGGATGTTCTCTATTGGGAAAACGAATAGAATATTCTACAGATGTAGCTGAAGCACTCCGGCCACACTCGCCATATAAAATTAGCATTTCGCAATACTCTTCTGAAGTAAACATCATGAAAGTTTTGATATTTTTTTGACATTAATAAATATTTATGTCACATTAATCACCATGTACCAGAATATGTACCGGCAATAATTAAATTTGCTTCTATAGCTACAAATTCAACCTTTAATGGTAATTTATAATCAGCAACAGTATTGGTCCACTTAAAGCGTTCTTATTTTTGAATTGAACGAAGATGGATTTTTTTTGAAATTTTTTTCATATTTTCCAGAGGGTTTTTAATATACCCTCAAATTTCGGTACGCGAGTTCTGGAACAGGCTGTATATATATAGAATAATATCCCGTTTTTTTTTCTGTCGATCCAAACGGCCGGAATTATGGCGACCACCGTCCTTTGATGTTTTAAAAAAAAAATGGTTGCCAAAAAATGGCACTTCAAAAATCTAAAAAAAAATGTATTTTTTAAATATAAATAAACCTACTTAATTTCACAATGATCTTTTTTCTTTCTATATAAAAAAATGTTTTAAAAAATATATTTTTAAAATTTGAAGATAGGCACCTTTTTGGCTCGAAAGTCAGAATATGCCAGTGGTTCCCTCTACTATTAGCCTACACAAGTCGTGGACTTAGGGGATGCTTAATTAGGTAGAATAGTACGAGGTTAAACAAACAAACATGTAATGTAAATGTAAACTTTGATTTAAAGAAATTATAAAAATAAATATTAACTTTTTGGTATCACTGTAAAGAGAAAAAAATATATATTTTTATATCGACGAGCCATAGCAAAAATTCGAGAAAAAGCAAAAAATGCGTTTTTCCAAGTTTAGTTTTCGTGTAAAATTAAAAGTAAACATTTTTTTTAATAATTCGTATTTTTCTACTAATACTTGATCCAAAATAAATAGATTTAATGGCTTTCCAGATAAAAAATATAAAACTAAATTTGACAAAAACTTGAGATAATACTGAGAATTTAATAAAGGGTTCGTAAAAATATAAGGGGTGTTCCATTTAAAAATCAAAAGTGGGGGTCGAAAAAAGTATAGGGGCAAGTCACCTTTGATAAACACCCGGTATTTCCTAAGATATTTAGTTTTTAATTTTGTTTTTGGGCAAAAACCATCGCAGGCCTGTGCTACTTACGTTTATGGTTGGCTGTTTGCTCTAAAATTTAATTAATTTGACGTAAGGTTGTTAGAGAAATAATGTAAAAGACTGGTACCACGCCTACTAATGTTTAAAAATGTAACAGTATTAATTAAAGTCTTAAATGGGAATCTGTCTATTAAAATACCAACACGAGATTTAAAACCCTATTTGTTATAAATCAAAACAGTTAACAGGTAACTTTTAGAAAAGCAAGAAAATTCAAAAAATTTATGGTGATTAATATTAAAATTAATTAATTTATATCTTTTATTTATTATCTATATGTGCGTATACGCTAGTAAAATTTACAATAATTTACACGTAAAGAGATTTTCGAGATTTTCGACTTAACAAATCATTTTTTTTTTAAATTTTTGATAAGATAACTAAAATTTCTAAAAAATCTCAGAAATTTTGTGGAAAATTAGAGAGATTTCGAGATTTTTGGAAGATTTTTAAACTTGTACACTTCCCATACTGATTAACCACTCGATAATTTCTTACAAAGTTATGGTAAATAATGCCCATTTTTTAAAACGTTTAAAGGAAAGCATAAAGCATTGTATTATTTTTATTAAATATAAATGAACTCACTCAAGTGTTCTTTTAGTATACACTAGAAAAAGTTCATAAGTAACTTTTTACAAAATTGTATTTACATACATTTTATGTAAATTATCTAAATTGTATTTACATAAATTCTCGGTATTCACTATAAATTTACTGTTTACATATAATTGAGAAGTGTAAATTTGTTGTAAATTTACAGAAAGCTTTTCAGTAAAGTCACTGTGTAAAACGGTGCAATGCTGTCAGGGGCGGATCTAGAGGTATAAGAGAGGTAATCAAAAATTTCTGGGTGCATTCACCAAAAATACACTGCCCAGAAAAGAGCTTTCCCATTTTCACCTCCGCGCGTGAAATTGATTTTTTATTATCAGATTCACTTTCAGCAACCTTAAAAACCCCAATATACCAATTTTCACAAAAACTACCCCTGGCCCTCAGGGGTAAAGTTGGATTTTTTTATTATCAGATTGACTTTCAGTAACCACAAAAACCCCAGTATACCAAGTTTCACGAAAACTACCCCCCCCCTTCAGGGGGTGCAGTTGGATTTTTTTTTTAATTCTGTTAATTTCTGACGTTTTTTTTTTAATCTAATGTTGTAAAACCCATGTTTTAAAAACATAAATTTAAAATAAAAATTAAAAAAGCCGAAGCGCCGCAGTCAATTTTTGTTACGATTAAAAAAAAAATTTAAAACAGTGGTATATATTTTTAAATTTCATATAATTTCATAGAAATGCAAGAATGTTTTAGCGCCGCAGGTGAATTCTTCTTTCAAATTTCATAGTATATTTTAATTTTAAAAGTGTTACAATTAAAAGTTTCCTTAAATGCAAGAAAGTTTTAGCGCCGAATGCGAAAATTTTCACAATATTTACGATTAAGTTTTTTAACCTTAAAAATCCAAACGTAAAAAAAGCCCCAGCGCCGCAGGCGAAAATTTGAAGATTTGTATTTTATATCCTTATCTTTCTGGAGGACCATCAAACCCAGGCCCCGGGAAAGCCTAAATAAAAAAAATAAGAAAGCTAGCGCCACAGGCGAAAATTTTTACGAAAAAAAAAGTCTATAGACAGAATAATATTAAAGTTGTTAAAATTCTTGCATTTCATACTACTTTTTCTCTTAAAATTAGGGTCATGGGGTAATTACTCCCCAACTACTCCCCCTAAATCCGCTCTCTACTTTTATGTAAAATTCAGTTGATTTTCAATAATTTTTTCACGTGCCGGCCCTGTAGTTACTGCACAATATAAGCACATGAAAATTTACCGTAAATAATAGACTGTTAATTAAATTAGAATATTAATTACTAAATTATGTGTTATACCGGGTGTCCCAACTCTATTTACCCAGCGATTTTCTCGTAAACTAAAAGAGATAATCAAGTTCTGAGAAAACCATCTTAAATAAGACAACTTTAACTATCTTTTAGCATATATTTAATACTTTTAGCTCTTGAAATATGGGCAGGGGGGCTTAGAAGGACATTTTTTTAATGTAAAGGTGGATCGTGTGATACATCATTTTAAAGCTTTTAAAATTCTTCATTTAACTATATATTTTTTATTTTTTTTACATTTTTTTTTTTTGGGTTTAAAACAGGGTTGAAAATGGCTATTTTAGTCAACATTTCTCTAAAAAAATCAGATAATTTTTTAAAAATTACTAATTTCATGATGAAAAAACGTAAATTATAATTTTAAACTAATTTTAATTGACATAAATTAAAATTTACAAAAAAAAGCTTAAAAAACCGCATTTTTTAGTACAAAAAATTAAAAAATCAAAACCTTAAAAAAATTGTTTAAAAAATTAAAAAATATACAGTCCAATAGATAATTTTATTTGCTTTAAAATGATGTATCACACGGCCCCCTTTTTATTTTAAAAAAATCCCCCATGCCCTCCTGCCATAGACAAAGAACATAGATGAGCTGTCATCTCAAGGTTATATACAAATTTACGAGTCCTCCATTTTGATTGGAAGTTAAGTCAGAAATCAGCCGGGAAATTCAAATTAGTGGGTAAAATGTAAATAAATAAACGACATAACCTTACTTTTTAATGTTTTCTTATGTTATATTAAAAAAAAATCAAACTTACCTAAACAATATGATACTGCTGTCTGCAGGTAGCAGTCGTTTTATGATTCTACAACTTTTTATAAAACACGTCATTGCAAAGACTTTACTAGTTCTTTGAAAAAGCACTATAAAATATACAAAAAACACAAAAAGACTTTAAAAGTTCAAAAACGCTATTATATAGTCTATAATAAAATAAAATGTTCACCCTTCTAGCACAAAACACCAAACGCGTAGAAAAAATAACAGAAAAACCTCGAAAACAAACTCAAAACATACATAATTAGGTTATGTTAACCTGTTGCACGAATATGTTAGAGGTGTGTAAGAAGAATTATATTTTTATATTTAAATTACTGGTAAAAATAAATAAATATCTGTGTAGTATAACATATTGATTTAGTTTTTACATATATAACAAACTGTTGCAACAAAACAACGACAAAAAGAAACTTTTACTGACTACTGAAGTGAAATGAAAAGACACATCTCTAACAAAGAAAATATTCCTATCTAACGTAACACAGTGTTACCAACATAAAATATATATTTTTTTACTTTATGTTGGACAATTGGAATCAAAATGGAGGACGCATTTAGTCGGGACGCAGAAGTATGCGCAGACGGTCAAAAATCAATCTATTTGTTTATTTTTTCTATGCCTCCTGCCCACATTTTAAGGGCTAAAAGATAGCTTAAGTTGTCTAATTTAAGGTGGTTTTCGCAGAACTTGATTATCTCTTTTAGTTTTCGAGAAAATCGCTGGGCAAATAGAGTTGGGAAACTCGGTATACCCAAATGAATAAACTACTTACAAATCATCAGTCATCGGCGAATTTCCAGTGCTCGCATAGGCGCCGCGTCGATTCTATCGTTGAAGCGAGGTTTTAAATATTTACATTTTTATTTTCTTCGAAAAACACCGATATATTTACATATTTATAGTTAATATGTATATTCAATATTGTTGTGTGTAACAAATTAGTCGTCAAATGTTTCGATTTAGTGACCTTTATAAAAATTTCCCTCATAATTCGGCAAAATTATTCCGTAAGCCTATGTTTCTGTGTTTATTTTCAACGTTGATGAGTCATAACTGAATTTATTCCGATTAATACTTATCATAAATAAACTATTTATTTATCGTTATTGTGCTGTTTATTGTTATATTATCATTATATTATTAATATTAATAATAAACTAAATATGTCATAAATATATTATTCCATTTATCTTTATACAGGGTAATTCAGAAACAGGGTATACAGTTTAATAAAATATAAGTTTTATTCATTTACCCCGTCCCGAAATGTTAACAAAAACATTCCTAAGTGAAAGTTATCATGCTTACAAGTTTTTTCCATACATGTCCGGACAATACGATTACTATTACTATTTTTTTTTTTGCTGGAAATCGATTTTTTTTATCTATAATGTCATAACGTAAAAATAAACAAAAAAAGAAACTTTTTGTACGGCTATAGACTTATTTAAAAAATGTTTAAATTGAAAACTAATAAGTATTAAGAGAGTTACAGCTATTTAAAATACACTGCCCAGTAAAAGACCTTTCCCATTTTTCCCATCCGCGCGTGAAATGGACTTTTTATTATCAGATTCACAAAAGTGAACTGAAGTCCTAAAAAGCAACCTTAAAAATATACCCATTTTCACGAAAACTACCGCTCCTTAGGTGGTGGAGAATTTTTTTGTTATCAGATTCACTTTCAGCACCTCAAAAACCTCTATACCACAACATTCATGAAAACTACCCCCCACCCCTTAAGGGGTTGAATTAGAAAAAAATTATTATCAGATTCATATTCTTCGACCCCAAAAACCCTTATATACCAATTTTGACGAAAACATTGAAAATATTTAAAAATATTTACCCCCTCACCCCTGCGAGGGTGGATTTAGAAATTTTTTATTATCAGATTCAATTTCAACAACCTTAAAAACCCCTATATAGCAATTTTAAAATTTTTGTAAAAAAATGTATTTTTCCCCATTTTCCCCCTTGCCGCACCCCAATGTTCACCAAAAACAATCCCGAGCGAGAACTTTTGGTACATAGGGAACGTTCAAGTATTACGTAACGCAAATGTTGGTCATTTTGGACCCCCTGTAACGCTATTTTCTTATACCATTAACATGGGCGTAATACTCCAAAATAACCCCCACCCTCCCTAGGAGCGTTACGTAATACTTGAAAGTTTCCATACCTGTATGCCAAATTTCAAGTTTCTAGCTTAAAGCGTTCTTAGGTTATCGTGCTTACAAGATTTTCCGGACAGAACGATCGACCGACCGATCGACAATTTTTTTTTGATTGAAATTGATTTATATCGACATAAAATTTTTGCACAAATACAAGGCTTTCCGAATATTTGAAAATTTTCAAAATGTGAAAGCAAAAAGGAGTCATTTTAAGATTTGGCTGTTAAAACATTATTTATGCAGAATCACTTAAAACTATTTACAATGTTTCTATGTCACCCTGTATTTATTTTTATTTTTGATAAGGAATACTAATTTATTATCTAATAATGTTAAGCATACATAACCTTACATTATTAGTCTAATTATATAAATTAACAACTTTAATTTATCTTAGTGTACACTGAGAAACAAAACTACAAAACTCAAGCTTGGCACCATTTCTTGCCCACTTTAATTTATGTGAATTTATTACATTCTGTGCAATAAAAGTTATGTACTTTTACAGGGGAAGTTCTAAAATACTGAACACAATATTCAGCTGAACGTTCAGCGTTGCGCATATCAGTACCGCAAATCACGGGTGCGTTCCAAAACAACGTATACAGGGCGGATTTAAAACAATAATATAAAACCAAACTTAAAAAGAGTTATTTTTGCTCAATCACAAGTAAACATAGGTTAAGCTTGGCTAGTTTAACATACGGGGTATAATAATTTCACTAAACAATAAAGATGTTGAGTGTCTGAAAAAAATAATTTATTTTATTTTAAATGTTCTTTATATTTGAACTTTAACCCCCTACAGACAAAGTGTATATATTCCTGCTCTCCACGATAATATAAAGGGTGTATTTATTTAACTCAACGCTAAAAAATCAAGCTGAATGCATGAAAAAATAGTAAAATTTTGTCTATCGCTACAAAACTTAAAATTTTATTTCCTTTTACCATTTTCTATAATATATTTGTATTTCAGCTCTCCGCGATAATATACGGGGTGTATACATTAAGCTGAAAGCTAAAAAATCAACCTGAACGCCTGAAAAAAATAGTAACATTTTGTCTATCGCCGCAAAACTTAAAATCTTATTTGGTTTTACCATTTTCTACAATATATTTTTATTTCAGCTCTCCGAGATAATATACGGGGTGTATACATTAAACTGAACGATAAAAAAACAACCTGAACGCCTGAAAAAAATAGGAAAATTTTGTCTCCGCGATAATATACGGGGTGTATAAATTAAACTAAACGATAAAAAACCAACCTGAACGCCTGAAAAAAATAGTAAAATTTTTTTTATCGCTACAAAACTTAAAATGTTATTTGATTTTACCATTTTCTACAACATATTTTTATTTCAGCTCTCCGCGATAATATACGGGGTGTATACATTAAGCTGAAAGCTAAAAAATCAACCTGAACGCCTGAAAAAAATAGTAACATTTTGTCTATCGCCGCAAAACTTAAAATCTTATTTGGTTTTACCATTTTCTACAATATATTTTTATTTCAGCTCTCCGAGATAATATACGGGGTGTATACATTAAACTGAACGATAAAAAAACAACCTGAACGCCTGAAAAAAATAGGAAAATTTTGTCTATCGCTACAAAACTTTTCACCAAACCAAACCAAATAAGATTTTAAGTTTTGTAGCGATAGACAAAATATTACTATTTTTTTCAGGCGTTCGGGTTGTTTTTTTTATCGTTCAGTTTAATGTATACACCCCGTATATTATCGCGGAGAGCTTAAATAAAAATATGTTGTAGAAAATGGTAAAATCAAATAACATTTTAAGTTTTGTAGCGATAAAAAAAATTTTACTATTTTTTTCAGGCGTTCAGGTTGGTTTTTTATCGTTTAGTTTAATTTATACACCCCGTATATTATCGCGGAGAGCTGAAATAAAAATATATTGTAGAAAATGGTAAAACCAAATAAGATTTTAAGTTTTGTAGTGATAGACAAAATTTTACTATTTTTTAGGCGTTTAGGTTGTTTTTTTATCGTTCAGTTTAATGTATACACCCCGTATAATATCGCGGAGAGCTGAAATAAAAATATATTGTATAAAATGGTAAAACCAAATAACATTTTAAGTTTTGTGGCGATAGACAAAATATTACTATTTTTTTCAGGCGTTCAGGTTGTTTTTTTATCGTTCAGTTTAATGTATACACCCTGTATATTATCGCGATGACCTGAAATAAAAATATATTGTAGAAAATGGTAAAACCAAATAAGATTTTAAGTTTTGTAGTGATAGACAAAATTTTACTATTTTTTTCAGGCGTTCAGGTTGATTTTTTAGCTTTCAGCTTAATGTATACACCCCGTATATTATCGCGGAGAGCTGAAATAAAAATATATTGTATAAAATGGTAAAACCAAATAACATTTTAAGTTTTGTAGCGATAGACAAAATATTACTATTTTTTTCAGGCGTTCAGGTTGTTTTTTTATCGTTCAGTTTAATGTATACACCCTGTATATTATCGCGATGACCTGAAATAAAAATATATTGTAGAAAATGGTAAAACCAAATAAGATTTTAAGTTTTGTAGTGATAGACAAAATTTTACTATTTTTTTCAGGCGTTCAGGTTGATTTTTTAGCTTTCAGCTTAATGTATACACCCCGTATATTATCGCGGAGAGCTGAAATAAAAATATATTATAGAAAATGGTAAAAGGAAATAAAATTTTAAGTTTTGTAGCGATAGAAAAAATTTTACTATTTTTTCATGCATTCAGCTTGATTTTTTAGCGTTGAGTTAAATGAATACACCCTGTATATTATCGTGGAGAGCAGGAATAAATACACTTTGTCTGTAGGGGGTTAAAGTTCAAATATAAAGAACATTTAAAATAAAATAAATTATTTTTTTCAGACACTCAACATCTTTATTGTTTAGTGAAATTATTGTATGTTAAACTAGCCAAGCTTAACCTATTTACTTGTGATTGACCAAAAATAACTCTTTTTAAGTTTGGTTTTAAATTATTGATTTAAATTCACCCTGTATAAGTTCTTTTGGAACGCACCTATGATTTGCGGTACTGGTATGCGCAACGCTGAACGTTCAGCTGAATATTGTGTTCAGTATTTTAGATAGACCCCTTACAGAACATTTTTAGAGAATTTTAAAAGATGTAATAAATTTACATAGGTTTTATATGAATTAAGGTTGGCAAGATACAGCAAGTTTAACCAATTACATTGCCTAGGTCCAATCGAATATTAAACGCATGGTATAGTGTCAACGATAAGTTATGAATAGAAGAGAAAAAGGTGCAAGTCGCTTGTAAAACAAGTTTACACTACGATATTTCAAAAACGCTTTGACCCAGTGACTTGAAATTTGGAACAAAGATTTTCTAAGTAGTAAACAAAGTTTGTTCCAAATTTCAAGTCTCTATGTCAAAGATTTCTTGAAATATCGTAGTGTAAAGTTGTTTTGGAAGCGACTTGCATCTTTTTCTCTACTATATTTTTTTCGGTGTAGTCTGCAAGGTGCAAGACAAAATATTGACATTCAATGGACATCAGTCCAATACGTTAGGCAACATAAATGTAGGCCTTCAATACCAACCCAAAAAGAAAATTCCCTAAAAATATTATATTTGGATTTTATCACAGCGCAACAATAAATGTGCATTTTATGCAAAATTATTAAAGAATACATAAAACAGCTTATTAAACACAAAAACAAGTACAAAATCTTCACACACAACGGGGTATTATCAATGACTGTCAAATTAAGGGGTAGGTATCTTACCTTCATGTAATTTAAAATATAATCTAAAATGTTATTTTTATCTAAAATATGCATAGTTTTATTTTAAAGCAATAATAATTATACTTTTATCTCTTTCTGTAGAACTTTTCTCTTTATCTAATCTAAATAGACGGCAGTCCATTTATTTACTATAAATGATTTAAAACGATTATTATTATAAATTAATAGTTTTGAGATAAATTATGAATATTAAAGTCTTTGAGAACTTTTTAATTATATTCCAGAGATTATAATAATGCAATGGCGATTTCTCCCGTTAGATTAAACAGGGACAAAAGTTCTACCCAAAAAGGATAGAAGACATACATACACTCCCACTTCCACCCAACCAAACAAATTCTGTATTTGTTCTTTGTGGAACAAATACAATATTTACTTGGCCAGGCGAAAAGTGTAAAGAAATTACTGGCGCCACCTAAATTTTAGTAGAATTATCTTATTCTACAGATTCACATTAGCTATGTTCGTTCGTGCCGCTCACTGCTACACCTTCCGGCCAACCAAATAAATACTGTATTTGTTGTGTGAAAAACAAATACAGTATTTATTTGGTTGGCTGGAAAGTGTAGCACAAATGAGATAGAGATAGGGTAGACGTCTGTTGTTTCATAATTCTAGTTGTAGAGAGCTCCATTATATTTTGCATGATTTGTGTAAATAAAACATAAAATTAACTTTAATAAATTAAAATAACTGAAAAGCAGAAAGTTGCATATAGTCGGCCAGAATGAAATAGCAAATTAATGGCATGTTTTATCAAAATGTAATCAAAACCTGCTCGAGCAATAATTTATAAATTCTAATCGCACACACTATTGTTAATTAAGAGCGTATAAGATTTTTTCTTGTTTTACGTTCCAACAATTAAATAAATATGAAATTAATCAAACCAAGAACCGCCACACTGAACAGACTCATTGAAAATTATTCGCGTTATTTCGACACCGCCACACTATGGGACGAACCGGGCCGTAAGCCGGACATCATACTTTTCTTGAAAACGATAACTGGGATTTTGATAAAATTTGGTATGCAGCCATTTTTAGGTACGACAAAGCATTTTAACTAGGTTTCGTTTTGGGGAAAAAATCTGAAAATTTGGAAAATCTGGAAAACTTAAAAAAAATTAAATTTATTTTTCTTTTATATGGTTAATTACCATTTAGTGTACAAAAAAGATATTTAGATATGTATTTAATACGGTTTGGAAAAAATATGCAAAATGTGTGTAACTTGTAAAATTATAATTTTAGCTAATAAATTTGGCTTTTTCGAGAAAAAGTAAAACATTTAGCCAAGTATTGAGTATGAAAAAATTGTCGAAAAGTTTCGAAAAAAAAATTGAAAAAAAATTATTTTTTCAAAAAAAAACATTTTTTCAAAAAAAAAAAATTCAAACAAAATCGGAGGGATTATTAAAAAAAAACAATAGGGATCATCCCCTGATAGAACTTGATTTTTCCTGAAAATTTTGAGTCGATCGGATTATTCGTTCTTGAGTTATCTTGTCCACAAAAAGGTGACATGGCTCAGACAGACGGGCGGATGAACAGACGCTTACGGGCTGTGAATAGTATAATAACGTAATTTCCCAATAAATTTATCCACCACAAAGAATATCTGTAAAAGTCTATGTAAAAAGTAATTTTATTTTAGTTGTTTTTTAACACAAAAATTTAAATTAAAGGGGTTCTGGGGTCTGATCTCTACATCATTTTTTTCCTTACTTAGTCCACTATATTGTAGTAATAACAAATGTGCGGGACTTTGCGGGACTTTAACGAAAAACATTTAAATGTCGGAAAATTAAAATTCGATAAAACAAAAAATAGGAGATGTACATAATATTTTATTTTTTTATATAATACACTTTAATGTTGTTATTATTACGCAATTAATAGGAAAAGATTATATTGTATGATAAGAAAAAAAAAGACTACAAATTTTCGCAGGCATAATTTAGACATCTATATAAGCGCTAATTTTTCTGGCTAACCTTAATTATACATGAAAATTTTGCCTGCACTCAATGTGTAATATGATTAAATATAATAAAACCAAATTTAAACCCCTATTTTTGAATTTTTATTTTTTACCCGATGTCCAACCTATGGCCTGGTTCGTTCCATAGTGCGCCAGCGAGATATATTAGCATAGAAATACCTTCAAAATTATATTTTTGGTGAATGCGCAATTTTTTTCCTTATGGATACCCCCAGGGCCGTAGCAATGGGGGGAGCCTTCCCCCCCACCTATCTTGAAATCAAAAATAAGTTTTAAATTTTATGGCTTAAAAATATAAAAGTTAGGATTTTTAAACCTAAGAATAAAAAAAAATTGCATATTTCATGGATTAAAAATATAAAAGTTGCATATTTTTTCATGGGATAAACATAATAAAATAATACATTTTTAATTTTGGGGAAAAAGTGGTAAATTTCATGTATTAAAAATATAAAAGTTGGGATTTTCAAAAAACTTGCATATTTCGTGGATTCAAAATATAAAACTTGCATATTTCATGGGTTAAAAATAATAAAATTATAAATTTTTCATCTTGTGAAAAAAGTTGTAAACTTCATAGATGAAGAAATATAAAAGTAAGGATTCTCAAACCTTGAAAAAATATAAATAACTTAACCAGAAAGGTGTAATTTGATAACTTTTTTTTTGAGAAAGGGTGGGACCTTTTTTATTTTTAGTCATGAACTTTTTTTTTGTCGAGGAAAAAAGTTGTATTTTTGACCTCCCCCCCCCACCAAATCTAATCTCCTTAGCTACGGAACTGGGTGCCCCCTCCTTAAAATGAAATAAATCCGCCCCTGTCACTAGTATAGTACTATATAGTACTATCTATATGTATGCCTAGATAGGCATTACTTAATTACTGTTCTAAATAATATATTTACAGATTTAATAAGGTAGGTACTTAATTTATTTCGGTAAAATTAATTTTTTAAGTTAAGCCAATACCATTAGTCAAAAAGAAGTCTTGACTCGCCACTAATTGTGCCCTATGGACACCCACAGAGTTTCTTTATTGGCCGGCAAGGTCCGGCAAACAAATAATTATTTTAACCGATCAAAATTGAAGATCCATAACATATACAAATAATTATAAAAAATAATTTACTTAAAATCAATTTTCAAACAGTATCTTGCATTAAAAAACAAAACAATGCTTTCTACTAAGTTAGGGACTCTTTGAATTTCGGCGCCTTGAGGCGCCTCCTGTCCGTAAAGATAAAAAAGGCGCCCCCGAAAGGTTAATCAATGGATGTAAGTTACTTGTATATTAAATTGAAAGTTTTTGCCCGATTTGTATAATTTAACTTTTTGATTTTTGGGAAATAGGGCGTTGGATCTGACTAAAATTGTTATCTAATTTTGCTGTGGTTTTTCGACGATGGATTTTCGTTTTTAATTCTCTGTTCGAAAACAACGAAAACCCATCGCCGAAACGTCACAGCAAAATTAGATAACAATTTTAGTCGGATCCAACGCCCTATTCCCCAAAAATCAAAAAGTTAGTTACTTGTATAATATTATTAAAGGATTTTGGCCCCTCTAGGCGCAGAGGACTTACTCGGCGTCGTACCTAGGCCGGCTTGCAAATGTCATCAGTTCTCAACTAAATGGTCTTTTTCAGAAAAAAATTGTAATCATATTATTTTAAGTTCTTCATCTTTAAATCTTACTACAATAAAAATCTATATGATAAAATCGCTGAGATGTCTGTATGTCTGTCCTTTCAGAGATTTTTTTACATCCCAAATACTTGGAAGTCTACATACTCCAGAGGTCAAGTAGTATTACCTAGAAATAATTCAGAGAGCTTTGATTTTGGGTTTATTTTATAGGATCTAGGGTCGCAAATAAATAAACCAATTTTGTGACCTTGAACTTTCATTGAACAGTAATTTTTTGACGTATTATTCACAAAAAACGGATTTTTCAAAATATCTCAAGATCGGTGCGTCCTAGGACAAAAAATGTGAAAATGTGAAAAATATGAAAATAAACCAAATTTCCAACATTTTTTTGTCCTATGTATTTTTTTGTACGACTTATGACTATTTCACGCCGAGCAGAAAAGTAAAATGCTAAGAGATAGGTTATTTTTCGGTCAGAAAACTTCATTTGTTTTTGTAGAAATGTTAACTTTTCTATTAGATCGTAGAAAAAATTGTTTTTTTAATTTGCGGCCCTATACCCATAAAGTAAAGTAAAGTCTGAAAATCAAATCTTTTTCTTTCACTTATAAATGAAAATGAAACAGGCTTGAATACGAGCTTTTCCGTTAAAGAACAGGCTTAACCACCTCATGAGTTTATTTTATATAAAATGTCTTATCAATAATCACATAAAAATAATTTAGATACAGAAAAAATCCTATTTAAATATTTATTAAAAAGGTCCTTTTCATTTTTTGGTAGGCCCTGTAGTTTGCAAGATCCTAGGGATTTTTGACTAAAAGAACATTTTTTAGGTGCCTCTATTTTGCAATTTCTAGTTGCACAGGTACTATGGATTTTTATTTATTCATATTTATTTATTCATATGAGAGCCCCAAATAAGCTTGTGCTAGGGGCTCTCCATTAATTTTGATAGTGTTTCCGCCTAAGGCCTATCGTCTCGCTATCGTCTCGTTATCGTTGGACAGAACGATAGCGAGAGGTGAAAAAATATCGTCTCGTTGTAACGATAACGAGAGGCCTCTCGCCCGTAACGAGACCGACGCGAGAGCGATAACTATCGTACAGTCAGAGACAGTCGAATGTTGAAGCCACCTAAAATCAGATAAAAATATTTGACACAAACGTCATTATTTAATTTTTGATTTAATGATTTTTAAAATGGAAATATATTCTTTAATAGGCATTATGCATCATACATTAGCACATTATATAAGGCTTTTATCTTTTAAAATCGTATCCAAGGCAGGAACCTCTTCAACATTGTCCTATTTTTATAGCAGATACAAAAATATAAACTCCTGGCAGATGCACTAAGTACCTAACTAGGAATATAGTAAGTACGGTAGTATTTGACTAATACGAGGGGTAATTTAAAAGAAGCCAAAAATTCCAGATCTGGTGTTTGTAGGATTTAAGTGCTAAACATCAATTTTAACATTGTTTATATATTTTGCTTTCCCATGTTTACTTTCTCATGAAAAAAGTTTATGATAGAAAACAAATTAAAATTTTTTTCTTGCCTAAATCATTTTGTGTTTTCCTGAAAGGTCGAGAAAAATTAAAATAATCAAAAAAATATGTTTGTATATAAGACTTAAGAAAGCTTTGAGCTAGAGATTTAAAATTTGGGATGCAGATGTAATTTTATATTATTTTTTTTTCCTTTTTCTTTATGAGAAAGTAAACATGGGAAAGCAAAATATATAAACAATGTTAAAATTGATGTTTAGCACTCAAATCCTAAAAACACCAGATCTAAAATTTTTGCCTTTTTTTAAATTACCCCTCGTATTAGTCAAATACTACCGTACTTACTGTAGTCCTAGTTAGGTACTTAGTGCATCCGCCAGGAGTTCATGTTTTTGTATCTGCTATAAAAATAGGACAATGTTGAAGAGGTTCCTGCCTTGGATACGATTTTAAAAGATAAAAGCCTTTTATTATGTGCTAATGTATGATGCATAATGCATATTAAAGAATATATTTGCATTATTGAATTCAAAAATTAAATAATGACATTTGTGTCAAATTCCTTTAACTAATATTAGATGGCTGAAATATTCAACTTTTACGCTGGAACGATAAGTATCGTTATCGCGAGAGGTAGGCGAGAGGTAGGCGATAACGAGAGGCCTCTCGTTATCGTTTGTGCGAGACAATAATTTTTGAACTATCGCATCGTAGTTGCGATACGAGAGGTATTTATTGGCGATAACTATCGCTTTAGGCGGCAACACTAAATTTTGAGAAAGAAAATGATAATAAATTGAAAGTTTTTGCCCGATTTGTATAATTTAGCTTTTTGATTTTTGGGGAATAGGGCTTTGGATCTGACTAAAATTGTTATCAAATTGTGCTGTGACGTTTCGACGATGGGTTTTCGTCGCTTTCGAACAGAGAATTAAAGCCAAAGATTAGTCATTGTCACTAACAGTAAACACTCACATAAACAAAACATTATTTAAACAAAAAAATAACAGTTAAAAAATAAAATTAAGACGGTGTACTTTACTATACGCAGCAACCGAACCTAGGTTGAGTAAAAAGTACACTGTCTTAATTTTATTTTTTAACTGTTATTTATTTGTTTAAATAATGTTTTGTTTATGTGAGTGTTTTCTGTTAGTGACAATGACTAATCTTTGGCTTTAATTCTCTGTTCGAAAACGACAAAAATCCAGCGTCGAAATGTCACAGAAAAATTAGATAACAATTTTAGTCAGATCCAAAGCCCTATTCCCCAAAAATCAAAAAGCTAAAAAAAAATGATAATAAATATAAGCATACAGCAAATTTAGGAAAACTTCAACTTATTATTCTTTAGTTTCTTTCCACCTTTAACATCTGCCTCCATTAACATTCCTTAAATACATCTTCATTGGACATCTAGAGGTATTTTTATACATTTAATAATACTTTTTCTATTTAAATTTTATAAATTTTACCAAATATGCTAAAACCTAAAATCTCCTTTGAAAGTTGTTCTCTTCAATTATAATTTTTGTTTCACATTATGCTTTTTCTTCTTCGAAGAAATTGGTTTATGTTGTTAATTAAAATATTTATTTTAGTTTTAATGGCGAGGAGATAATATGTTTTATTAATTTGCATATGTTCCAGCGTCACATTTGATGGGAAATATTATTTATAAATAAACAAAAAAACTTAATTATTACGGCAATAAACATTTTATTCACTAATAAAGTAAAATATCTAATGATATCGCGTGTGTAGAGTACACTGGTAATTAGTACACACTAATTGCTTGATTTAACTATTTTATTGCTTTATTTATAATTTTTGTACTCAATTATTTTTTTCGCAGAAATCAGGAGACCACTGCTATTTTAAATGAATACCATCATATTCAAAAGAATGAAAATTATAGCAAAGGAATACGCAGCCAAGTATAGAATCACCGAGAAAAAATATATATATGTGGCAAATATTTTTAGGCCCAATTAAAAATATACTGCCCTCCTTAGTTAAAACGTCCTAGCTAACACTGCTATTTTCCCTAAATATTTCGAATAAACAGCCCAATTCCCTGACTTCCCTGGTTTCCCTGAAGAGTAGATAAATATGACATAGAACAACCGGTATATGCAGATAAGCCGAAAATGACAAAAATGTTAGTTAGGACGTTTTAACTAAGAGGGTATTTGAAATAGCGTCAATAAATGGATACCACTTATCTAAGAGGAACCAAGCGACATTTTTGGGCATGGGATTAGGTGGTACTAAGCCTAAAGAACCTATTCCCATGCCTAACAACATTTCGTTAAAAATGTCACTTGGTTCCTTTTAGATAACAGCAATTCCATAGAATTTGAAACCAAGGTAAAAAAATTAAAATTGTTTATATGCCATACTTTTATTATGAAATATAATCGTTGAGGTCTAAATTTTACATTTCTAATTTAAAATAAATCAATTTTTCATTAATAGCCCAATAAAATTATATTTTACACAGCATTAACAAAATTAATCAAAATTTATCCAAACAAAACACGTTTTTACGAAATTAAGTTACAGTTCGTTTCAAACCCGCCAAACAAGAAATTCCAGTTGTGTGTTGTATTTAAGTAGTGTTTTATTTTACTGTTAAATTTAGACTTTTTTTATTTAAATTGTAGTTGTTTTTTTGTTTCTTTAAGGTAAATTAGAAAATAAAAGATTAAAATTTTGGTGGAAATTTTGTAGCGTCCGTCATGTAGCGTCCGTCATCACACATTTAATTTTCTCATAAACTTTATATTAAATTAAACATCAAATAAAATTAAAAAATACATATCTAGTACCAATGCCAACTATAATATAATAAAGTTTGAATTTAATCCTTAACCAATTTTCTAATATAATTAATAGATTTATATCACTTCCATTTTTTTTAGCGTCCGTCATCAAAGTTTAAAAAATCAAATCTTGTAAACCCTAAATGCCAAATAATTATTATATTTATTCTTTTATTTTAGCTCATCTCCACTTTATATTTTTCATACCAGCTTCACGGAAAAAAAAATTATAGCTAGGAGCGCTATAACACACATACCAAGCAAATTATAATCGCTTATTATATAAATACAAGGCTTTCTCTTACAATTATGGCAGTCAGTGTAAAAATTTATATGAAATACTTTAATTGTTTAGTGAATAATAAAATATAACAAATAGTATGGCATTTATAGCTTAAATAGATTTAATTATTGTCCGTGCTAATAATTTTTATAATATAATAAAATTTCTGTAAATTTATAATAGTGCCTGTAATAAATATAATCGTGTCTGTAATATATATAATCGTTGCCAATTTATTTTTAACATTATTAGTTATTGTGTCCTTTATAATCTATAGCTTAAATCACTATAATTTGCCACTGTTACCAAATATCCTATAATGTATAGCGCAGAGCCCACTAATTTCTTTCCGTGTTTAATATCAGTATCAGTTTTTGGGACTTTTTTTTTAAATATTTCATAAAATATTGTACGAATGGTAGCGTCCGTCATCATGGAATGGCTGATAAGCGGTATCCAATTTTAAGGGCTGAATCTAAATCAGAAAATATGAAAAAAAGTTCCTATAGACATGTATAAAAATGCGTCGTAAGGGACTAAACATTTCGGTTATTTAATAACTCAGGAACCCTTTGAGCTATAGCAACGAGGTTTTAAATATGATCTAAACTTAATAAGGCCTATTATCTTATGTCATTTTCATGCAGTTATTTTAACCAGGGGCGTGCGAAATTAGATACCTTATCACTTTTTTGCCCCAAACTTAAACATTTAAAATTTTGTAAATTATAATTATTACTCGATTATTACTGAATCACTGTATTTAGTTTTGAGAACAAAAAAATGAAAAAAAAAATTAAAGTGACCTTAGTAAATCCAGTTACAATGGCAGAAGAATGCAGAGAGAACAGAAGTGTCTGATAAAATTAGTAATAGTGACAATGAATGTAAAAGCAAAAAGAAAATATATATGAACATTTATATTTTCAACAAAAATTATTATTATTAACACGTTGCGCTAGAAGTGTACAGTTCTGTCAGAAAAAAGTGGGACACTTAATTTTTTTTTTATAAATTGGGCAATTAAAACTTACCGCTATTTACATTTGGGAACGTTCAAGTATTACGCAACGCAAATTGTACTAAAATTCATACACTTCATACCCCGGTTCTCGCGTTATTATACATTATATTATAGTAGATTATAGAGATTTCATGTTTTGGCTACCCCCCTAATAGGGCGTGTGTTAGGGGGGGTAGCCAAAATATGAAATCTCTACAGCTTTGTATAACGCGAGAACCGAGGTATGAAGTGTATTAATTTTGGTACATTTTGCGTTACGTAATACTTGAACGTTCCCTTTCCTATATATCACAAGTCAAAATTTGATTTTTGTCAATTGCTCGCAGCACTCTGCATCGTAGCTTTTTTACTAAATTAAGTTTTTGGGAAGGTCTTCGATTTGTGGCTTCGACCGCAACGTGTTATAATGTTGACATTTTCCGCAGCGTAAGAAAATAAAATAAAAATTGTTACCCGTATTTATTAATCGAATTGTATAATTGCTTACTTTCATTTTTCGAAAAGATATTACCTGTATAATATATACTTAAAATAATGACAGGATAATAATAATTATATTAATTAATTTTCATATTAAAATGAAGGTATGTTTTTTTACAATTTATTTAATTGCTTCACTGGTATTACTCAAATTTCTTTATACAAAAAATTACTTTGTAAACGAAGATATTAGATAGCTACTTATATGCAAAAAAATTAATGGGTCTAAATTAAAAGCTTAATAATATTATTAATTATAATTATTGATGGTAATAGACACAAAGGTTATGCAATTATGTAACGTATAACGATTTTTATATAACCCATAACATTTTAGAATTTTATATACACCAAAACTTTTTAAATCATTTAAAACATTATAATTATTAATTATAAGTATACTTTAACATATTTTGTGCTGATATAAGAACAAGCTATGTTTGGGCAAAAAATGTCTATTTTTATCTTTCTTTACATTTTTTTTATTACATTTTTGTTTAACCTCGTACTATTCTACTTAATTAAGCATCCCCTAAGTCCAGGACTTATGTGGGCTAGAAGTAGAGGGATATACCGGCTTTAATTGACTTTCGAACCAATTTATAGGGAGTGTCCGCTTCACTTACGCCTTCACCAAATTTCAATTATTAATTAACTAAAAAAGGCAAATCGGTGCCGGTGAGAATAGAACTCACGCTATTTTGGGTAGTAAACTCTTCAAGTACGACGCGGTAGTCCACTACACCAATCCTCCCATTAAAAGCCTAAATTTAAAAAATTTTGTCCCTTTGAGAGGAAGAGGTAAACAAACCGATATCGATATTTTTTAAAAGTTTCTCAAAGTTTTTTAAAGGTCTAAATCCAAAATTAAAAAAAAACAATTTATTTCAATAACGGGTGTCTCCACCTTTAAATAGAATTGCTATCCAGCATTGCACGAAGCCTTTATTGAAAAAAAATGTTCTAAAAAATTGAATACTTTTTGCTACATGGCCCGTTTTTTATGAAAAAAATTATTATTATTATTATTATATCAATTGGGTATATCGTAAATATAAAAGTAGATAACCAGTAAAAATTGCTTATACTTAAACCCTATGCAGAATCGCCTTGGCGCGCCAGTCTCTCTTGTATCTTCCTAAAGGGTTAAAGCACCTGAAATGATAAGCCAGCTCCGTTGGTAATGATATTTAGTCCATTATACCTAGTAATTAATTGTCTTTGTATTATAAATTGGTTAACATTCTTCCATATGTTGAAACAGGTCGAAAACACGGAGGAAAACAGTAGCTCTATTGTAAATTAACTCACCATAATAGCCTAATCACGGTGGAAAGTCTAAGAATCTACAGCGAACAATAGATTCTATGATATTGTAATATCAGAGAATAATAGATAGTAATTTATTAGTTTACATTTCGTTTTAGGCCTGCAAATTGATCGTTTAAAATCTTTATTAGTTGTTCTCAGAATACATGCAGAGGTATTTTTCGATTAAAGTTTATATAGAATTTAATGCTTGTTAACGTTCGATTGTTGTTTTCAATACGATGCTTAAGCAGTACATACAATTTTTTTATTTGAGAAGATTGAGATACAGATCAATCTTATTACCAGTTATTACCAAAAAAAAGTGCACGGTGTAATGTTACATCATTTAGGGTAAGGATATCTATATTGAACCACTACCTAAATTGGTCCATTGTTAACAATACTGCTATATTTAGTAATTTTGTAATTTTTAGTAGTAGGTTTCAATACGATGCTTAAGCAGTACATACAATTTTTTTATTTGAGAAGATTGAGATACAGATCAATCTTATTACCAGTTATTACCAAAAAAAAGTGCACGGTGTAATGTTACATCATTTAGGGTAAGGATATCTATATTGAACCACTACCTAAATTGGTCCATTGTTAACAATACTGCTAGATTTAGTAATTTTGTAATTTTTAGTAGTAAGTTTTAGGAAACAAACAATATAATATGGTGTTGTAATTCAAAATTGAGATACATATTAATACTATTAGGGGCTGTCCATATATAACGTAACGCGCCTAGGGAGGGGGTCACAGAAAATGTGACAGTTTGTGGCAGGGGGGAGGGGTCTAGGAAAATGTTACGTAACGGATGTTGATTTAAGCGAATATTTACCAGAAATTGAAAAAAACAGAAAGAGCTATAATGTCGTTGATCGTGAAAAAACACATGACCAGGGCCGTAGTTATAGGGGGTGGGGAAGCCTTCCCCCCCTCCTACCTTGAAATTCAAAAAAGTTGAAAGTTACATGGGTTAAAAATATAAAAGTTGTAATTTTAGCAGTAGTAAATCTTTTTTTTTTAGCCATCAACTTTTTCGTCGAAGGAAAAAAGGTTGTACATAATTTTAGCAGTAGTAGATCTTGAAATTCGAAAAAATTGTAAATTTTATGGGTCAAAAATATGAAAGTTGTAATTTTAGCAGTAGTTTTTTTTAGACATCAACCTTTTTTCGAGGGGATAGAAGTAATTTTAGACTAAAAAATTAGTTTTTTTTCGATCTTCTCCCCCTCCACTATATCTTCTTCGCTACGGCCCTGCACATGCATTTTCCGTGGACAACTGAATAATGTTTTGTTTTTTGCAAGTTTTCTAGTATTGAAGTTAATAACTTATTAATAATAAGTGACGAGATAAAAATTATCCCCTAAGTACGTACATAACAAATATGTATAATTTTTGAATATTGAATGAATGGTTCTGAAATTTTAACCACACATTAAGTACTATAAGACGCAACTTTTTACACAATAACAAAGTCGTAGGTTAATTTTTGAAAAATTTATTGTTTATTGAATAATATGCAAATTTTCATCGTTTTTTGCAGCTTTCTAAGCAATAAATCATCCTATCGACATTTAAAACGCCATTTTGAAGGTTATTTAATTTCCTACAAGATGGTTACTTTGATTGTTGATACAAAACTTACCTTTTTTACTGGTAGGCAAAAATGTTCAAAAATAGACATTTTCTGACCTTTAATTGTTAATATCTTAAAAACCAAACCAAATCCACCGCAGCAAATACATAGGTTTTGCTTCTATACGCTGTATTACCTGAAAAACTTGACAGACCTCTGGATGAGCCACAGTCCCCAACAGGGTATTTTTTTTTGCTATATCCCTGGACTATATTCGCAGTCAACATTTATAAATAAGTTGTGTCTCGTGAGAGCGCAAAAGAAGGATCATAAAAGTGTCACTATTTAGTCACATAATCATTCAGTATATTAGTTTATACACATGTTTTAACATGCATTAACTATTATGTGGTCGGGAGCGTGTGGCGTAAGTGCCCATTTTCCTAATATACTGCTGCATTATTAAATACGATCGTAAATATTGTTCTTACGACAAATTCGAATATTTTATTGTTTAATTCATGTTTGAGCTCATGATAATCGACTATAGAAAAGAATTGCATGATAAAAATCACACAATCACACAGTAAGTTATGTAAAATATCACACAACTTATTGTTATAGTTTTAAAATTTACATAATATATGGTGTATCTTCACATAATTAGGTTTCACATAATGTATTATGTATTTTAGATTTTAAGCTTTCACGGCCATTAAGATATAAAGAACTTTCACTTTCGGGTTTAGACCGTGTTAATGGATTTTCACTTTCCGACGTTTCGTCTCTTACTACTAGAGACATCTTCAGGGATTAATCTGAAACTAAGTTTCGAATCAACTTGTGTCACTATTTATGACGAGTTGTGGTTATTCACCCGTGACGACCTTTTTACTATCAAAGACTTCCATATTGCAGGTAAGTGGTAACCAGTGTCCCGATTGATATTGTTAGGATGCTTGATGATTTCTATCGATTCCCGTATCTTCCTTGGCATTTTTCTGTTTTCTGTTAATATTTGTTTTGTTTCAGACAAATTGATTTTATGACCTGTTTCAAAACGTCGGAAAGTGAAAATCCATTAACACGGTCTAAACCCGAAAGTGAAAGTTCTTTATATGTATTATGTATTTTCATATAATATAGTACAGTTTGACGCACGGATCTGTGGCTACGGGAAATATGTTTGGAATGTGTGTGCAAGTGGGAGGCCTGTTGTAGGCATGTACGCCTTATAACGCTCTTGACGGAAAGAAGAGAGCGCGAATCATTTTTCCCCTTTTCGTCGGAGACTTTCTTTCATGCGGAGATCTATATACCTATGTAGTTTCTGGCGTTCTTTATTCACAGAACATATAAGAATATTGCCAACGTTAAGTTATGTGATTTTTACAGAATATATTCTGTAAAATTTTATTTTACACAAAAAAAAATGTTAAAAATAGGCAGTTTTTGGCACCTTCGTGCAAACGTATGAAACATACCAATTCCTATAGATTTGGACATGCTGAACACGATGCCGACCTTCAAAATTACAGAAACTGTGTGGAAGACTTTTTCTTTTCGTAAAAAAGTAAAAAAGGTTGATTTTGAGCTATTAATGCCAGGTGGAAAAAAAATATATTCTTTATAGATTTGGGCACGCTGAACACGATGACGTTCTCAAAAGTGACAGAAACGGTGTGGAAGACTGTTTTTTCTCTTCATAAAAAGGTTAAAATAAGTCAATTATGAGCTAACGCTGCCAGTAAAAATAGTATATTACACAGCCCCACAAAAAAAAAGTCCGGATCTCTAGACCAGACATGTGTATCCTTATGTATTTTGGCCCGCTGAATCCGAATCCGAGGTCAGAAAAAGCCCTACACCCCAGGAATTGGCCCCAGAGGCCGAAAATGGCCGCTGAAAGGTGTGAAACGGGAATTCCGGTATGACGGATGCTCAGGGCAGGTTGAGATTGCATTCTCAAGGCAAAGTCGAATTAGTGGGTAACCGAGCTTAGATCCGACAGGCATCGCGGCCCCTGAGGCCGGAAAATGGGCCCCTGGGGGCCGAAAAATCGAGATTTTCACGTCGGGATCGCAGCACTTCGATTTTCTTGTAACTTCAAACTGCAGCAACGTAAAGAGGCTGGAACCTCTTCCAGGCCCATTGAAATTCACACCCAGGGTCCGAAAAACGGGCCCTCAGGGCGGGAAAATCAAGATTTCCACGTCGTCATCACGGCATGAATTCCAATGGGCCTGAAGTTGTTCCAACATCTTCAGTGTTTCCTGAGTTTGAAAGTCCATATAAACTTGAGTGCCGTGATGACGACGTGGAAATCTTGATTTTCCTGCCCTGAGGGCCCATTTTCCGGACCCTGGGCGTGAATTTCAATGGGCCTGGAAGAGGTTCCAGCCTCTTTATGTAGCTGCAGTTTGAAGTTTCAAGAAAATCCAAGTACTGCGATCCCGACGTGAAAATCTCGATTTTTCGGGCCCCAAGGGCCCATTTTCCGGCCTCAGGGGCCGCGATGCCTGTCGGATCTAACCACCGTTAGCCACTAATTCGACTTTGCCTTGAGAATGCAATCTCAACCTGCCCTGAGCATCCGTCATGCCGGAATTCCCGTTTCACACCTTTCAGCGGCCATTTTCGGCCTCTGGGGACAATTCCTGGGGTGTAGGGCTTTTTCTGACCTCGGATTCGGATTCAGCGGGCCAAAATACATAAGGATACACATGTCTGGTCTAGAGATCCGGACTTTTTTTTTTTGTGGGGCTGTGTTATTCAACGATCGTATAATCATTGAGGTTAAATTTTGCGACAGGAGCCGATAGGCGTGGCGTGATCACCCGAATGATTAATATCTATTATACACGAGTAGAATACTATACTTTATCCTAGGGTGATTACGTCACTCACCTATCGGCTTATGTCGCAAAATTCACCCTCATTGATTAATAGCAAGTATTATACGTTCGTTAACTAATATAGTAGTTTTACTGAGATCGTTGGCTCAGAATTGACCCATTTTAACCTACGAAAAAAAAAACAGTCTTCCAGACGATTTCTGTCAGTCTTAAGAATGAATCATGTTCAGCGTGCCCAAATCTATACAAAATATAATTTTTTCCACCTGGCATTAATAGCTCAAAATAACCTTTTTTTAACTTTTTACGAAAAAAAAACAGTCTTCCACACGGTTTCTGTAATTTTGAAGATCGGCAACGTGTTCAGCATGTCCAAATCTATAGGAATTGGTATTTTTCATACGTTTGAAAGAAGGGGCCAAAAATGGCCTTTTTTTAATACGTTCCGTAAAATTTTATTTTATGTGAGTTGGCAATATTCTTACATATATTTTTATCAGTGTACCTACATTGAATACATTTTGTTTAAATTTTTATAACAACAGTTGTTTACGGTACTGGTATATTTTTAGGGATTCGAGAAACGGAACTTCTCGTCTTGATCATCGAGAGACATGAAATAGGTTGATCTTGTCTTGACCATATCTCGACCATTGTTTCTTGTCTCGTTTAACAAAAGGCTCGACGATTAACTTCTTGTCCCGTCTCGCGAGAGTTTTGAGTTCAGTTTTGAAAAGTCTCTTGACATTCTACAATTGTAACCAACCTTAAGGTTGGTTATCTTTAGTATTACCCGTCGAAAATCACCATTTCCATAACTTGTGTGAAGAGTAATTATTTGAATGAAAACTGTGAATTTTTCCCGATAATTCGAAGAATCATGTCGTCTTGTAAATTTCAGGACGTCATATCTCAATTTTTTTCAATTTCGTTTGGACTTTTTTTGGATTTGATTTGGAATTAAACGCTTTATATTATCAATTTACATCAAAAAAATAAGTTTCACCTGCTATTTTTTTTTAATAACAAAAATATAAGCAAAATAGTAATGTCGTATCTTAGATGATTATAAATTAATAAATTTTTAAACCTCGTATCTCTTAATTCTAGTAAACTGACTATTTTGGAAAGCACTTTTTGCATTTGGCGACGCCTTTTTGACATCTTATGCATGTTATAAAACTTTTTGAAGTTTAAATGTTTCAATAATTAATAATATTATTATAATAATTAATTATATTTTGTTAAAATATTAATAAAATAACGTTTCAAAGCTCGTATCTTAAAAATATTTATTAATTTTGAGCATCAAAATGTCTTATCTAGAAACATTAGGTTTTTATTTGTATTTATTTATTTTATACACAATAAAATGATTTAAGGTAAGTTCATCATTAAAAATGTATTAAGTTTATATTAAAAAAGTACATTTTCAATCTATGAATAATGCGAGAAAGAGTTATTTCTCATTCCTGTAAAGTTGTCTTTTTTGAGATACGACATTCTGAAATTTACAAGACGATGTGTAATTCGGAAGATTATTTTTTAACGATTTATAATTCAAACCAACTTTTATATTTTTTTCATCGCAAAATGATATAAATTATTTTATTACTTTTCTTAATATTTTTGCAAGCATATTATTTAATTTGGTTAATTTAATTCCATTCTCAATTGCTAAACTAAAACCTTTTTTGTCCATTTTTAAATTTCAAATTATGGTTGTCAATAGTTTAGACACTTAATGCAGTACTGAGAAGCGCGGTACTGCGCTAGGCTTACAACATGTTCATAAAAGTCAACCTATAAAACCTGTCATTACATTTTATAAAAAGAATATTTTTTTGTGGTATTTTTTGGTAAATAATAAAGTTATAACAATAATTATATATTCATATTTAATTATTAATTAGTTTTAGGTATGAAATCTTGTTGTACTTAAAAGAGAAATACTGAAAAACAAAATACTACAGCGATTCATACTAGAATTTTCTACAGTAGAAAATTCCCGATATAACTATAATATGATTGGACAGAAATAAACACGTGGTCAGAAATACTGGTAAATGATTGGTTGATAAAAACTTAAAAAAATAATCGCCAAAAGTACCCCCCTTTTACGGATGAAATGGAACTAGGTTTTTAATTTGTTTTTGTTACCAAAATACAAAACTTTGTGCCGCTTCCGTGAGACCATGGACTTGAATACAATTTGGTAATTATGATTGGAAATTGTATTATAGCTGCCGGCTTGGAAGTATGACAGTGATTCTGTTATTATAAGTCATTATTCGTAATTATCCTTTTATACACATTAGTTGCGATCCATTTGCCGACTCCACAAGAACAGTGGTAGTGTTTATACACCGAAGTATAAAGTACTTACCCACTAGGGTATGCACAAAAATTTAATCAAGAGTCGGGAAGTCTCGATTCTTGATCAAGAGTCACGACACACGATGACTTGCCTCTCATCTTGATTTTTTAAATTACACTTGTGGACGCTAGAAGGCAAGGGGTCCAAGTACAAAAACCATTATTACGAGATAATTGAAGTTAAAGTTCAAAAAAATATGAATAGGTCATGTTTGAAGTTAGGTAGTTTTTTTTACATTACTAGGTATCTCAATGATATAGTTTATCATAAAAACATATTAAAATATTTTTTTAATCATATACATACATATTTTTATATACTAAAAGTTTACCATGTTTTGCACGCTGCACTTGGATCTCTTGTACACCTGCACTTGGACCCCTTGCCTTCTGAGTTTAGGTCAATAATGAAACTATTTTAAAAGTATAAAAGCACTTATCTTTATTTTTAAGATTAATCATAAAACATACAATTCAAAAGGTGAAACAAAATACAAATTTTCATTTTCATTCATCCTCGTCAGTTCCATAAAAGTTGTCCAGAGCTTGATCTTCTTCATCTCCGTCACTAAAGTATAAAAGAACTGTTGCTAGCTTACCTAACTATTACTAACCTGACTCAGATGAATCTTCACTTTGGTCACTCATGTTGCAATGAACTCAAGTTTTGAGGTTATAAACTCTTCTTTTTCAGTTTAAAAAACAATAAACTGGTTCAAAACATTGAGAATCTTAAGAAATCTTAGTTTTAATCTAAACACCAAAACGTACTTTAAAAAACACCTGTTAAGTTTTAATAACATACATTAATTTGACAAAAAACACGTGACACTAATGCTCGTTACCAAACAACAACAAAACAATTTGCTCATTTATTTTGGTGGAGCAGGGATCCAAGTGACGACTTGGACCCTTAGCGCTCCAAACGACTAACCACTATCCTGAGTTGGTATAGGGGCACCACGCTAGGTAGCAGCACCTGTCAAGAAATGAGCTTGAATCCCTTTTTCAGTCGACAGATATAATTTTTTAATATCCATTTTGACGAAACTGTCACTTGGACCCCTTGGGTTCTAGGGTCTACACTTCTATTTTGTTTTTTTCCTTGACATCGCAAGAAAAAATGCATGACCTAATTACATTAAACTAACGGTACCAGTTAGTAAACATCCCCTTCCAGGTACCAAATCCAAGAAATAAAGGTCACAGGAATATTCCCTAATTAGGTAGCCTGGATTAAAGGTAAGCAAAGCCTTGCGGTCAATTTCGTAACAGTTGCAATTTTGCCACAGTTTCGATAACATCTCTCAAAATTGTTAATGAAAGTGAAAAGTGTTTTAGTGATGGAATCTTTTATTCAAGGTATATTTATGTAAAAAATAAAGTTTTTGTTGGTTAGTTGTACTTAATATATGTAACTGAGAATACAATTTATATATATATGTAGTATGCTGTACTGATAAGTGAAAATACCTTACCCCTACGATGGTTTTTTACCCGTGTTTTCTCTAATCTAAAATTGTGCTTATTGTTTCCTTTTTAATTTATAAAATATAATTTATTTGTTTATTAATACGTTATAATTAAGAGGTATGTGTATTAAATATAAATTATATTCTCTCCTTAAATATCAATTCGATATTGCACATTTACGTTTACCTTATTGTCCTATCCTCGTATTATTTCATTGTAAAAAATAAAATCTTTTTTTTATGAAAATAATGTTTTGTTCTCTCTGATATGCCCTTGTTATTGCATAATATACAATTCTCTGCAATTAAAACAAATAAAATAATTTTGTCCAGCTAGCTATACACTAGACGAAACACTGTGCATCGATGCAGGACAGAAAAATAAATCTCAATTTCTCGATTCTAGTGAAACCCTAGTATCCAGGCACATTAAAGCACCTTGAGTATTGAAAATATCCTAAACATGTACATTTTCAATACAGCATTTTCTGTTAGCATAAACGTTGAAGAGCTACAGAGGTGACTCCCCAAGAACAGTTGTGGTGTTTAAACACCAAAGTATAAAGTACTTACCCACTAGGGTAAGTACATAAATTTAATTAAGAGTCGGTAAGTCTCGATTCTTGATCAAGAGTCTCGACACACGACGATTTGCCTCTCATCTTGATTTTTTAAATAACACTTCTATCTTGTTTTTTTCTTGACATCGATGCAGGACAGAAAAATAAATCTCAATTTCTCGATTCTAGTGAAACCCTAGTACCCAGGCACATTAAAGCACCTTGAGTATTGAAAATATCCTAAACATGTACATTTTCAATACAGCATTTTCTGTTAGCATAAACGTTGAAGAGCTAAAGAGGTGACTCCCCAAGAACAGTTGTGGTGTTTAAACACCAAAGTACTTACCCAATAGGGTAAATACAAAAATTTAATCAAGAGTCAGGAAGTCTCGATTCTTGATCAAGAGTAGCGACTCTCGACGACGTGCCTCTTATCTTGATTTTTTAAATACACTTCTGTCTTGTTTTTATCGACATAGAGCAAGACATAACGCATAAAACAATGACATATTATCCAAATGTTTGTCCTCTTCTTCTTCTATCGTCTATTAACTAATCTTATAGTCATCCACACGGTAGAAAACCTCCGACGCAAGGGGGAGGCATCATCGAACGGACAGCTCTCTTCTTTACGTCATAAGCGTGCGTGCGTGCAACTGAGACGCACATTCCACACATTTTTTCAATAGGCACACATCCGTGAGGCGAACAATATGGCTTATGTATTAGGATAGGGTGTAGGGGATGGGTCTTATGCAAATTATGTCAATATGTTATTATGCGTTATGTCTGCTTGTGCAAGCCAATCACGGCATCGTATGTTATGTATTGTGCTAGTTAAATTATATATTACATAGAAAAAACGGATTCCTTGAACCAAGGACACGTGTCTTTGGATATGTTCAAAGTCATATTCTCTTGTTTCAAGGCTGGCATTTTCTTGAAACAATAGAATATGGCTTTGAACATATACAAAGACACGTGTCCTTGGTTCAAGGAATCCGTTTTTTCTATGTATGCGAGCCCAAATGACTTTTACATGAGGGCAGTTTCATCGAAATGCATGACGGGATTTTACATTGCTTTACATATTTTAACTTACCGTGCTCGTAGCATTTCAATGAAAAGGGATATCCTAGATGGCACTAATTTGATCATTCCTGTTCTTCTAAGCTGATATACATAGTTCGTCTAATTTCACATAAGCCTGAAGAAGTAATCTGTAAAAATACATTAAAATACCTAAATTATTGAATTTAGAATGATAGATAGTTAGTCAGGGCCGTAACTAGAAAAAAATCTAGGGGGACTCAACCCCAGGGTGGCACCCTAAAAAAAAAGCTTTATTCCTGGCGGTTTCAAAAAAGCTTTGTCTCTGACGGTTTCTACCAAACTTCGCGCAAAAAAAAAAAAAATTGGCATTGGTGGGTGACTTAAAAAATGCCAGGGGGGGGGCTCAGCGAAAACGCCAGGTGGAGCTCAAACCAAGACCAAGGGGGGCTTATCCCCCCTGGTCCCCTAGTTCTGGTCCTGTAGTTAGTAAAAAAATACAATAGAATAAAGTGTTATTTGAAAAAAAAATGTTTTTTTGTTATTTCAAGGGGGCGTAGAGGAAAGTCGCCTAATTTCGGATACCATTTACAATGTATTCAATATTAAATACTCGGTATTACTTTTTGATATTTTTTTTATATAACCAGATACAACTTATTATAGCGAACCAAGATTTATTATAAAAGCAATTTTATTACAGTTTATTTTTTCCAAAAAACACGGTTAAAAAAAATCAGCGCATTTTTGTGCATTTGAAAAAGGGATCTGGATCCCATTGCTTATGTTTCTTGTTATTCCTTCACATTTAAGACGTAATTTAATCATTAAGCGATTTTCTACGAAATACTATAGGAACTATAATTTTAGATTCCCAATTTCGAATATCTTAGTATCTTAGGTAATTTTCGTTTTTTCAAAATTGTTTATCTTAGTTTGTTGTATCATTATAAAAAAAAAATTAATGGTTGGTTATCCTGAATAATAATTACCTTGAGGATATCCGAAATTGGGAATCAAATGCACAATAATGGTCTATCCGAAATTAGGCAACTTTCTGCTTTTTAGATTAGAAATTTGTAGAATGTTTACGTTTTCAAATTGCTTAATTATGAATAGTGGATCAACTTAACTAACATCATAACTTACCCAAGACAGAATCACGAACTTTTATAACGATTATTTATAAAATAAACAAGCATAATAATGCAACTGAGCACAAAACTGCTATTTGCAATATAAACGATTTGTGCTGCCATTTAAAGGGGAGAAGCTCTACCGTTATCATATTACAGGACGGATTTAGTTTGACTTTTGGCTTCACATAAAAGTAGGTTTCTGTTTACCTCTGCAGATAGTATCTTAAATACACTACTATCCGAAATTTGGAAACCATCCGAAATTAGGCGCATTTCCTCTAATGTTTAATTAATTCGTTAGTAGCGTATTTTTTGTTACCCCTATTAAAAAAACCTTTTTGAATCTAGTCTCTATCTTTTTAACTAAAAACAGAACTGTAACCAGCCTTGTAAGAAACCTGGGGCTGTGAAAATTTTTGTAAAAAAATCTACGAACTGTGCTCATAGACGTAAAACATGGTTTGGAATAGACTTATCCCTTACCCTCTGGGGGCCATCGTCTATAAGGTTTTTGGTGTTGTTATTCTAAGCAACTTGCTTAAAATAATAATAATAATAATAATAATAATATCGTTTATTTCAAAAAAAAAAATCTACTTCTTACAGATAAAAAATAAATATTTAAAGAAACATTGTCAGGAATAGTAAAAAAAAAATAAAATAAAAAATTAAAAATTAGACAGTCTAATTGTGTTTAAATTGCTGATTTAAATCTTCATATTCTCTTATTGTATAAGGTTCAATCTCACAAATGTGATCAAACAGATTTCTCTTAAAAATCCTTAAATTTTTACTTAAATTCTTTAATTCGCTTGGTAGGTCATTAAAGAATTTCATAGAAGAGTAGTACGAGCTCTTTTCAAAAGAAGTTAATCTATGTTTTGGAATATTATAGTCCAAAATTCTTTGCGATTTTGGAGCCGCTTCCTTAAATAAATATTGGTTTTTAAGAGAGAACAAAATTACATCGTATATGTACAAGCCCACAGCCGTAAGTAACCTGTTTGATTTAAAAACGCCCCTACAAGTTTCCCTGTATGATAGATTTAATATTGTCCTTATAGCTCGTTTTTGGCAAACAAGTATCGAATCCATTTTCTTAGTTTTACCCCAGAAGATAATGCCGTATCTCAAATGACTTTGGAAGTTAGAAAAGTAAATGGTCTTGAGCGTTTCAAAATCTAGGTACCTCCTTAGCACAAATAAGGAATATGTCACCTTATTCAACTTTCTCTGCAAATGATCCACATGCGTATCCCAGTTTAGATGTTCATCTAAGTGAATACCCAAGAACATTACATCATTTTCCAACGTTTTCTCGGAATTATTTATATTGATATTTATATTGATGGTTCCAATTGGCTGGTTTTGTAACTTGAACATTATATAGTTAGTTTTTTCTTCATTTAAAATAAGTTGATTTTTTTCAAGCCAATCTTTAACATTTTTTATAAGCAATTCCGTTTCACTTATTAAAGATTGGATATTGTTTGATTTTACCAGAAAGTTGGAATCATCAGCAAAACTTGTGAGGGTCATTACTATTATGTTTATATTTATTTTCAAATTGAAAGTTTTTGCCCGATTGGTATATTTAGCTTTTTGATTTTTGGGTAATAGGGTTCAGTTGTTGCGTATAGTAAAGTACACTGTCTTGATTTTATTTTTTAACTGTTATTTATTTGTTTAAATAATGTTTTGTTTATGTGAGTGTTTACTGTTAGTGACAATGACTAATCTTTGGCTTTAATTCTCTGTTCGAAAACGACGAAAATCCATCGTCGAAAAGTCACAGCAAATTAGATAACAATTTTAGTCAGATCCAAAGCCCAATTCCCCAAAAATCAAAAAGCTATATATTTATTTTCGTGAGATCTTTAATTGTTGAAGCTTACAATCCTTTTGCGATATTTTATAATAAGAACATTGAAATTAATTGCTAATAAAATATAATAAACTTTAATGAACAAGAGAATAGTTTTTCCATACCTATTAATTTCCTAGGTTTTATTACAGCCTTGGCTGATTCTACGAAATGTCAACTCCCTCAAAGCTCAGGAGTTATATTCTTGTTGATATTTAAAAAAAAATCAAAAATAGTTGAAATATATTTTATGCAAGAAATAATTTTCACAAAACATTTTAAATACATGTATTTTGTAACAATTTTTTTTAATTTTTTGCATATATCCTAATAAGAATTCTAGATCTGTAAACTCGGTAACAACGCGTTGCAGCGCCACCAATTCAGTGACCATAGATCCTGCTACAAAAACAAAATAACCGATTCTTCCGAAAAGTTTCGTTGCTTTGTTTCTTGAAAAAAAAAAGACAAGTTTTAAGCTTAAGCTCTCTGTTTACCACTTTATTTTTACTTTTCAGAAATTTAGATACGAAAATCACCTTCAAGGCTAAGGTGGTGTGATATCACTTGTATCTCAGAATGTGAGTGGTAAGCGAAAGGACCTGAAGTAGGAATAATTTCTGGGTTTTTGAAAACATTTCTAGGCCTATGTAAATTGACCCAAACATAAAATATTTTCCCATCAAGTCATGTATTGAAATCTTTGCCGAATAGTCAAAATCTTTGACCACGTTTTTTTCACATTTCTTGACGTCTGTCTGTCTGTCTGGGTGTAAACTCTCAAACTCCATTTCTACATGAGATATCGACTTACGGTTTGTTGCATATTGTTTCTTATCGTATTCCTAAGAGCTGATTAAATTTTGGTTGTAAACGATTGGGGGTAAGGGGGTAAAAATAGGGTGAAACTCCTATTTTTAGCGTTTTTTATTTATAATTAAGGCAATTATTATTGTATTTGGTTAATTTAGCACTTATATAAAATAATGTATTGTCCATTCTTGAAGTGGAGTAAAATATTTCAAAAAATAAAACAAAAACTTAAAGTCTTCTCCACAATTTTTTTTTAAATAATTATATTTTTATTTCGACTGGCTACATATGTTTCATCCCTAAACAATATGGGACATCTTCAGGCCACATACTAAAAATAGTGAAAAGAAAGTCAACCTGATAGTAAAAACATGGATAATAATTTAATATTTTGAGGTTATGTTTGACGATTTTGAGGTAGGTAAACATAACCTCAAAATATTAAATTATTATCCATGTTTTTACTATCAGGTTGACTTTCTTTTCACTATTTTTAGTATGTGGCCTGAAGATGTCCCATATTGTTTAGGGATGAAACATATGTAGCCAGTCGAAATAAAAATATAATTATTTAAAAAAAAATTGTGGAGAAGACTTTAAGTTTTTGTTTTATTTTTTGACTTATATAAAAGATAATTTTAAATTGGTCAAAAAATGTTATAAACAACGTTTTCCTAAAACGCATTGTTTTCGAGATATTGGCGTTTAAAGCAGTAAAAGGTTTTTTAGCATATCTCACATATTTATAACCCGATATCAAAAAATTATATTTTAAATAAAAGCTCTTTTTAAGCCCTATAAAAATGTTATATGCAGTTTTTTGGTAGAATATAATGTTTTAAAGATACAGAATTTAAAATCAAACAAAACACCTAGTTTAAAATTTGCAAACCAGATGGCTCTAGTGTACAATAGTGCCGATATTTTGACAGGGTGCTTGCAACGTTTCATCTAGTTTGACCTATAAAATGTAAGAGGTCAATTTTAGACCTTTTTACTTAGCCAATGCTTTCCAGGTACCATTTAACACAAAGAAAAGCAAAAAAATCTCCTAATATGATTTAGCGTTGCTAAATAATGGCAATCGAAGCCTATCGATGCGAAGGAGAGATATTAAAAGATATTAAAAGTAACGATGATACAGGGCAAAGACGCAGCAGAAAGTATTGTAATCAACAAGTTGCCTGTATGCCGGAGAGCAATCTAATTAAGCTACCGACTGTTGTCCGACAGGGATCATTTTCAGCCTCTTGCATTATTTACTACATCACCATTTATCTTTATCGATAGGAGACCATTTCAGGAAAGCGGCACATTCTTGTTGTGGTAGTTAAGGCATATCCACAGCCTCGCATAACACGCATATTTAGTTTTAGTTTATTTATTTGAAGTTATTACAAAGTCGTGAGGATCCCCAAATAAGCTCCAGGCTTCTGGTAGGGGCTCTCCACTAATTTTGATAACAATAAAAAGACAAAATGGAATTTGGACAGTCTTCACAGTAAATTTTGAGAAATCGTCAAGCTCTTTGGTATTTTCCGAAGTGTTTTCTTACTATTCCTTACTCTATAGATTAGGATCAAATCATTCTTGTAATTTTTCAGATCATTTACCATTATTTAACTTGAATTACTAAAAAATTAGATTTTATACCAAAAGATACATAGTACATAGAATGCGATACCGTGATTGGCTTACAAGATACATGACGGCTCTCAAGCCAATCACGGCATCGCATTCTTATGTAGGTACTATGTGTGTTATGCGAGGTTGTGGATATGCCCTTAAGTGCCTATCCACAGGCTCTTATACGAGCCTAGCATGACGTTATAAGCCAGCGCACAAAATACTTGACGGCACATTAAGCCGCTGAATTGATTGCAATGTTATGTATTATGCTAATTATGCGAACCTCTGGATATACCTTAAGGGAACGTTCAAGTATTACGTAACGCAAAGTTTGATAATTTTGGAAAGGTCAAGAACTCTTCTGGAAACCATTTGGATGTGGTCCCAGAAAAAAAAGTGACTAAATTCTGTTTTTTGCATAGTGCCATTTTTTGCACCGCTGATTACGAAAAAAAAATAGTGAAAACCTAAAAAAAAAAATTAGCGTTATTAGGGTGGTTTAAATTTTTTCAAAAATGTCCTATTTAGTTGAAATTTGGTAATTTTGTTAATCTTATAAGATATTATCAGCTTAATGCGGACCAATACCCAAAAACACAAGAATTAAAATGGCGGGTACCAGAGTTAAACCTTATTTTTATTAAAGTTTTAAAGGGCCATAGATCCCTTAGGGCTCATTTCCGGACCAACATTTATAGGAACTTTTTTTTTATATTTTTGTATGTAAAATCACCTCTTAAATTTTTGCATTCCAGTTATTGATCACCCTGTATAATATATCAGGTATTGTAAATAAAATCATGTATTATTGACGCACCTGTATTTTATACATTTATATTATATTTTATTAAATATATTTATTTATTAAAAAGTTTACAAATTATATGCCCAGAAGTTGGACAAAAACCACTGCTTTTGAGTAAAACCGCAAGAAAATTTAAATAAATTAAAATTTAACTTAAGTGGTAGATTTAATATTTTTAAAATATGAATTATCGTACGGGATCATTTAATTTTATAGTAGCAAAACAATCGCTTTTCACACCTAGGGGATTATTAAAGTATAATAACTAAAATTGTTAAATTTCAAAAAATTGCCTCAAATTGGCCCATTTTCATAATTATAAAAGCCAATATTCATTATGGTACGTTCACGTAGTAGGCTATTATTTTAAGTTGTTCTCCGTAAGTATGAGTTTTTTAATAAAATAAAATTACAAAATACACGTTCATAGCGGCTTATTTTTTGCTTTTAAAAGGTTTTTAAAACAACTGACATCAGTATTCCATATATCTATTTAAATACAATAAACTAGAGACAATTGTTAAATTAGAATAATGTGGAAAAAAAACTGATAATCAGCTGAAATTTGGCATGGACGCTCAGAAAGAATCCACGAACAAGCATACTATAATTATCGATTACAATCCTAGGTATCAAAATAGTGACCATTTTAAATTTTTTAACTTCGAAACAAAGTTTTTTTGAAATTATTCTTATTTTTTTAAAAGGAAGGTCTTGTTGAAAAAATTAAGTGAAGTATTTTGGTATTTAAACAGATTCTTTTTCTCCTATTTTCTCCTTTTTTTATCCTATTAGTATAAGGGGCTTTGCAGTTAATAAAAAACAAAACCGGCCGCCATTTTTGCAAAATGACAAACTTTCCTCAGGGTGTTAGGGTGCGATAAATGATGGTTGAACTCGGCCAGTTAATAATTAGAATATTTATTATTTTACCCATCTTTTTTTTTTTTCGTTTACCAGTCATATCATACTTGGATAAATAAAGTATTAAAATTTCAACATATTACATCGGCACTTAGTGCTACTGAGAGTGCCGATGTATTGAAATCTTCGCCGAAAAGTCAAAATCTTTGACCACGTTTTTTTCACATTTCTCGGCGTTTTGGACCAGTCGAAATTAGTAAAAAAAAATTGCGTCCGTCTGTCTGTCTGTCTGTCTGGGTGTAAACTCCATTTCTACATTAGATATCGACTTGCGGTTTTTTGCATATTGTTTCTTATCGTATTCCGAAGAGCTGATTGAATTTTGGGGGTAAACGATTGGGGATAAGGGGGTAAAAATAGGGTAAAACTCCTATTTTAGCGTTTTTTTGTGTATAATTAAGGCAATTATTATTCTATTTGGTTAATTTAGCACTTATATAAAAGATAATTTTAAATTGGTCAAAAAATGTTATAAACAACGTTTTCCTAAAACGCATTGTTTTCGAGATATTGGCGTTTAAAGCAGTAAAAGGTTTTTTTTAGCATCTCTCACATATTTATAACCCGATTTCAAAAAATTATATTTTAAATAAAAGGTCTTTTTAAGCCCTATAAAAAATGTTATATACAGTTTTTTGCTAGAATATAATGTTTTAAAGATACAGAATTTAAAATCAAACAAAACACCTAGTTTGAAATTTGCAAACTAGATGGCTCTAGTGTACAATAGTGCCGATGTTTTGACAGGGTGCTTGCAACGTTTCATCTAGTTTATGAGAATTAATGTTCTGGTAAATTATTGTAAAAACATGCCTAGCAGGAAAATTAAATTATCTACATTAAAATTACTAGTTATTCTGTATTCATATTGAATTAAGCCTTATTGATGTTAATTATTAGAAAGCTAAAACAATATTGATTTGGTTTAATTTTTCACAACCAGGAAACACTTAGGGGTTATCTATATATTACGTAACGCGCCTAGCGGAGTTGTCAAATTTTGATCAATTGCGAAGTAAATAGAAAAAATCGCTATTAGGTTATTGAAACAGCAAAAAAAAATCCGTGCTGACCTTCAATTCCCAGCTAGCATTATTTGTACTCTCTACCTAAATAACTGAAACTGTTACCATTCATGGATTAAAATTACAAAAAATCTAACCTAATATACTACTTTATTGTGTATGCTATAAAATATATTTTTTTCTATTTTGCGACTCTTATAAGCTCATAATCACACGCATTTTTCGTGTTCTTATAGGCCCATAAGAGGTCTGTACTTTTTGTTCTTTTGGGTTGGCAACAGACCTGGCCTATTCACGGAAAGAAATTAGTGGGCTCTGCGCTATACATTATAAGATATTTGGATATTTGCGCTATACATTATAAGATATTTGGTAACAGTGGCAAATTATAGTGATTTAAGCTATAGATTATAAGGGACACAATAACTAATAATGTTAAAAATAAATTGGAAACGATTATATATATTACAGACACGATTATATTTATTACAGGCACTATTATAAATTTACAGAAATTTTATTATATTATAAAAATTATTAGCACGGACAATAATTAAATCTATTTAAGCTATAAATGCCATACTATTTGTTATATTTTATTATTCACTAAACAATTAAAGTATTTCATATAAATTTTACACTGACTGCCTTAATTGTAAGAGAAAGCCTTGTATTTATATAATAAGCGATTATAATTTGCTAGGTATGTGTGTTATAGCGCTCCTAGCTATAATTTTTTTTCCGTGTTGCTTGACGTTTTCCATTCAAATGTCAATGTCGCTTTAAAGTTGAATTTTCCACAAAATTTTGTGTTTAGGTTATTTTTACCATGTTAAAATTGTGGCTTGGTTAATTGCAGTAAAAAAGAGAAGAGATGAATATAAAATATATCAAAATATCATTTGTTCTTAGAATTTTAAACATGGTGTAAACTGTAATGCCCATCCAAACCAAAAATCCCTAAATCAGTCATCAATTTAAATTTAAGTTTTTTTAACTTTTAGAGCAAAATAGAAAAAATTGTATAAAGCACTCGTTTCATAACACGTATTTAGCGCACGAGTACAAGTTTAGAAAACGAGCTTTCGGCGAGTTTTCCAAAGTACTAAAAACGTATGTTATGAAACTAGTACTGTAATATACTATTAAGTTGCAGAATAGTAATTACTATTACAATCTATTAGGGAATAGAGTTGGGACAGACGGCCATTAGCTGTTTGTAGGGTATTTTTGACGTGTTGATCCCACGTAAGGTTTTTGATATAGTAATGCCTAGGTACTTAACATGGTTTTCTCAGTTAATATCTTGGCCATTTATCTGAACGGGTTGACATTGCACATATGAATGATACTGATGACTCCAGCTTTAATTTTCAATATTATCGACAAATGTTAGACCCAAAGATTAATAAACTCTCTTTAAAGTTGCTTATCAGTTTCGAAAATCTGAATCTGTGTATAGATAATGGTAAATTGGAAAAAAAGATAAAAGGTAATTATAAGATAATTAATCTAAATATATCTATGACTAAGGTGTTTTTTACGAGCCGCTAAAGAATGTATTTAATAATAATTGACTTTATTTTATAAATTAATAGGGCGGTTCTTCGAATTATTTTTTCCGCATCGAGAAAATTAATATAATTTATTATTAAAATTATATTTAAGGGCCTATTCCACGAGGATTCAGGCAACGGTAACTGCACTTTGGTCACGGATTTGGGTGAATTATGTTTTATGGGTACCTTGTGACATCAGGAATAGATCAATTGGATTTTTTCGAAAGACGTATATTTTGGCATTTTTTAGTTTTTTCCTAAAATCAAAGATTAGTATAAAAATTGACTTTGCCGTATAATAACTTTAAAACTATTAGAGATATCCAAAAACGGTTCTTAACATTAGAAACAACGTCAATTTCTTGACGAAATTTAATTTTTTTTATATCGATAGTGTTTTGTTTTTTTTAGATAATAATTAAAAACTTTAAACTTAAATATCTCAAAAAACCCACCCTTAATATTTTTAACAAAAACTGTATATAATTTTTTTATTATAAAAAAAAAAGAAATAATTACTTTTATCCGGCCTATTTGGATTATAACTTCAATAAATTGCACAAAAAAACGCAAGATTTAACATTTTGGAACCTTTGACATTCTATTGAAAATAAAAAAATAATAAAAAAAATGTGCATTTCAGTAATTTAGTTTATTAAAAGTAGACATAGTCAAAAATATATCCTAAAATTTTAAAAAATATTAAGGGTGGGTTTTTTGATATATTTAAGCTTTAAGTTTTTATCTATTATCTAAAAAAAACAAAACACTATCGATTAAAAAAATGGAATTTTGTCAAGAAATTGACGTTGTTTCTAATGTTGAAAACCATTTTTGGATATCTCTAACAGTTTTAAATTTATTATACGGCAAAGTCAATTTTTATAATAATCTTTGATTTTAGGAAAAAACTAAAAAAGTCCATATCTTAAAAAATATGCGTCTTTCGAAAAAATCTAATGGAGATTTCTCCCGTTAGATTAGACAGGGACAAAAGTTCTACCCAAAAAGGATAGAAGACATACATACACTCCCACTTCCACCCAACCAAATAAATTCTGTATTTGTTCTTTGTTGAACAAATACAATATTTACTTGGCCGGGCGAAAAGTGTAACCATATTATTTTTATTAAAGAAATTACTGGCGCCATCTAAATTTTAGTAGAATTATCTTATTCTACAGATTAACATTAGTTATGTTCGTTCGTGCCGCTCACTGCTACACTTTCCGGCCAACCAAATAAATAATGTATTTGTTGTATGAAAAACAAATACAGTGTGGTTGGCTGGAAAGTGTAGCACAAATGAGATAGAGATAGGGTAGACGTCTTTTGTTTCATAATTCTAGTTGTAGAGAGCTCCATTGGGGATCTATTTCTGATGCCACAAGGTACCCATAAAACATAATTTACCCAAATCTGTTACCATAGTGCAGTCACCGTTGCCTGAATCCAAGTGGAACAGGCCTAAGATAAAAAAAATTAATGAAGTGTGTCCTTAATAACGATCGTATATAAGTAGTCGACTCCTTATATAAAAGCTAATATTCAGCGTGGCCCTGTTAATTTTCATTTTTGTTATCTTATTAGACCCAACCGAGAACCCAACTTTTTTAGATACAAACCCAGGAGAGCGATTTATATTTTAGCTACTGAGACTTATTTGGACCAATCAGGCCATCGAAAATAACTGCTCTGAAGCTTCATGAAGTTACAACTACAATTACAATAACAAATGTCATTACCATTACCTACCATTAATTACACAGGCCCACAAAAGAAAAAAAGTGGGCTGTGCTGGGGTTGAGACCTAACTATTCTTATGTATTTTGGGATGCTGAATACGAATCTGTCATAAAAAAGGCACTTCGTCTGCTTATTTTGTTTCTACACTGAAAAAACTGTCTGGACCCACAAAAAAAAGTGGTATGTGCTGTGGTTAAGACCCACGGATTCTTCTGTATTTTGGGATGCTGAACACGAATCTGCCATAAAAAAAGGCACTTCATGGGCTTATTTTGTATCTACTCTGAAAAACTGTCTGGGCCCACAAAAAAAAAGTGGTCTGTGCTGGGGTTGAGATACACTTATTATTATGTATTTTGGGATGCTGAACACGAATCTGTCATAAAAAAGTCACTTCATCGGCTCATTTTTTTTCTACACTGAAAAAACAGCATGGGTCCACAAAAAAAAATAGTCGTCTGTGCAGGGGTTGAGACCCACCTATTCTTATGTATTTTGGGATGCTGAACACAAATCTCTCATAAAAAAAGGCACTTCATAGGCTCATTTTTTTTCTACACTGGAAAAACTGTCTGGGGCCACAAAAAAAAAGAGTGGTCGGTGCTGGGGTTTAGACCCACCTATTCTTATGTATTTTGAGATGGTGAACAAGAATCTGTCATAAATAATAATATGAGATTTTTACCACTTTAGACAGTTTTTTCAGTGTTGCAAAGAAATGAGCCCATGAAGTGCCTTTTTTATGACAGATTCGTGTTCAGCATCTCAAAATACATAAGAGTAGGTGGGGGTCAACCACAGCACAGACCACTTTTTTTATTTTGTGGGCCTGTGTTACCATTACTATTACTACAAATTTTAAATGTTAAATTTTCATCAAAATTAAAATGCAGGGTTTATTGGGGTTACTAAAAGTGAATCTGATAATAAAATTTATAAATGCGACCCAGCGGGGTTAAGGTGCACTGGGTGGTAGGAAAGTAATTACACTGGGCAACAAATCTCAACTTTTTTTTGCCCCGATCGGAAAGTAAATTTTTCTTACTAATTCGAGGGCGTAGAAACCGAATCTGACCATAGAAAAAATTCAGCACCTAAAATTTTTGAGATATAAGTCCAGGGAATAATAACGTTTTTTTTCAAAATCTTAAAAAAAAAGAGTAGGATTTTGAAAATTTTAGGGTATAATAAAAAAATACGATGGACTCAAAAATATATAAGCCAAAAACCTACTGTCAGAGTTAGTACGCGAAAAAAAAAATAAAAAGCTTAAAATGAAAGTGCAGAGTTTACTTAATTGCTCTTTTGTGGCAAAACTATCAAATCTGTATAAAAATTTTATAGGACTTAATTTGTAGATTATAAAATTCTCTACAAAAAAATTCTTAATTTTTTTTTTATTTTGCTTAGTTTGTTCGTAAAAAGTAAATAAATGAAAAAGAATCAAAATTAATGTAAACAGTGTAAAATTTTTTCCCGAGACCAAAAAAATATATTTTTCTTATCAATTTAAAGGCGCAGAATCCAAAAAAAATCCAGCACGTCTTATTTTTTAAATTTTAGTACAGGCAATTATGCCAATTTAAAAATAATTTATAAAACAAAATATTGTGTATATTTTTTGTGTTTTTAATGGTTCTACATCATAAAAATGTTACTTTATTACATAAGAACCATATTACGTAACATTTTTTTAGTTAATTTTTGACCCCCTAGTAATGATTTTTGGCAATTTTTAGCATGAGTACGTAGCGATAAGCTTGTCCCCTTATACACTCTTCTTCTTACCCTCCACCCCTACTTAGTTTTGTCACAAAAGAATAATGATGAAATAATGATTTTTTAACATTTTTATCTCATTTTTTTCAGAAAACTTGGGTAATAGAAATATTCTGAGACCAGATTCGGTTTTAGCGACCCAAAATCAGGGAAGAAACCGTGTTGCCTAGTGTTATTAAATGTTTACAAATGTTTTACGTTCTATATAGTCAAATACAGCTTTTTCAAACTGGGATTTGACAAATGCAGTAGAAAAAAGTGATTTAGTAAAGCAAGTTTGAGTGATGCCATAGCATTTATAAATTCTGTAAAGAGAAAAGCTTTTTAAAAATGTTGTTTGAAACACTACTAGTTTCTTGAAATTAGTCTTTATACAAGCATCATCGCCTTAATATATAAAATGGCTCGAGATTATACGTTATTACGGAAAATAGCCAACAATTACCGTAATTGTAAATATGTGGAGAGTCGGTAGGCTATCTTAATTTCTTAGAAAATGAATTACTTTTTTTATAAATTGCGTATAATAACAAATAAAAAGCCGGAACATAATTTGATCAACACATTACGGCATAATTCAAACGTAAGTTAATTTTCGCTGCCCCGGTGCAGAAGCCAGTATGTCGCAGCTGCGAAATTATGGCTGAAAACTGTAATTTTAAATTATCTTTGATAGAAAATTAATATGTCGTAAAGATCTTTTTTTAATATGTGGCCCTGGGAAACCAATCATATGAATATTTATTTGAGAATACAATTTATATATATTTTTTTACCCCTCTTTTCTCTAATCTAAAATCGTGCTTATTGTTTGCTTTTTAATTTATAAAATATAATTTATTTGTGAATTAATACGTTATAATTAAGAGGTATGTGTATTAAATATAAATTATATTCTCTCCCTAAATCATGGGCGGATTTGGGGGGGCCACGCCCCCCCTCAGCGAGATATATTAGCATAGAAATAACTTCAAAATTGTATTTTTGGTGGAATCGCATTTTTTTCCTTATGGATGACCCCCCCCCTTAAAATGAAATAAATCCTAGGTTACCGGTGCTTTTTTTTCAAATTTTACTCATATTAATCCAGATTTTTGGAAAATGCCTCCTGCTAAAGCAAAGTACTTTTGTTTTTAAATTCAATGGAAAAGGTTAAAATATAATTATGTAAGTACTAAGATATTCACTTTATAAACTTAGCGTAAGGGAACGTTCAAGTATTACGTAACGCTCCTGGGGGGGTGGGGGTCATTTTGAAGTGTTACGACCATGTTAATGGTATAGGAAAATAGCGTTACAGGGGGTCCAAAATGATCAAAATTTGCGTTACTTAATACTTAAACGTTCCCTAAGAAAATATAGTTTATTTCATATTTAACTTAGTAACAGCAAGAAATGCCAAAAAAGTTATTGAACAGCATATTTAATAAAATAAAAGCTATTTTGTTCTAAAAATACCCATTTTAATAAAAACGCAATTTTTAAAATTAGCATAACGCCCTACCTCTTGCCCCCTAAAGGGTTAAAGTGATTTTTTTCTTTCGTTTTGTTTTTTTTTAGAAAATTTGTTTTAGTTTAACTTACACGATATTTAACAATAACACGTTGTATTACATACTCGTACATACATAAGACAATGAAGGTATATATTTCAGACATATTCTTCAGGACTTGTCGCTGTCCTCAATTGCCACAGGGATGCCGATTTATAATCGATTATTTTAAAGAGTGATTCTTTTGATTAAATTAATCGATATTTGACTCAATTTTTTTACTTTCGATCTGTTTCATACTCGATTCTTTTTCCTTTAAATCGATATTAGGGAACGCTTCTTGATTTCCATTGGTTTGTTTTATACAATTATTAAAAAAAAATATTTTTTAGTTTTGATTCTGAATCGATTCTCAGAATCGATTTTGTTTATAAGATCGACATCACTGATTTGCAAAAATAACTTGTCATTTATTTTAAAGTTTGCTTATAACCACTTTTATCGTCCGATGAATAATTTGGCCGAAAAATGAAAAAAATAACAATTTCACCTCCAACATGGCTATTTTTGAATTAACTCGATTGTTACTAATATATTAAAAAAATAATTCAAACAAAAATTGTTGGAAATTTCCCCCTTAACAAAATTGGTTATATGCATTTTTATCGTAAGATGCATATTAAGCAACTCACCCCTAAAATTCAAGATAGCGAACTGTTGCAATTTATGTCCTACAAGAAAACGGGTATGTATCACTAGTCCGACAAGAATTGTCATTTTCATTTTTCTATTTGTAACATAACATAACATTGTGACTTCAAAAAAGGTCACAAAACGACTATAAACTATTAAATAAATAAATAAATATATAAATAAATAAATAAATTTGGACACAGAACACAATAACCTATTATGTAATATTTTTGTCCTACAGTTAGTAATAAGAAAAATAGTCTTGTGGTATTAAAATTTCTGAGCGTAGGACCGGGATAACGTAGCACGCAATTCGTAGGACAATGTGGCTGTTAAATTATATAAATATTAACTAAGCAACAGTAAAAAAATCAGCTAGTTAGTAATCATTTTTTATGACCTCGTTATCGATACATGTTGGAAGGAGAGGACTCTTTGATCAAACCATACATTTTGTAGGACAAATATTTTTTTCAATAATGTTAATAATTTTCTTAAATATAATAAAAAAACCCACAGTTAGTAATAAATTTTCGAGAATCGTCAAATCAACATACACGGTGTTCTAGAAGAACTTTTAAATGACATGACAACTTCCATTTTTTTTTCTTTTTGGAATTTGTTATATGGGCTCTAATTAAAAAAATAAGACCAAAATTTTAAAAATCGTTAGAGCCGTTTTTGAAAAAAATGTGTTTTTTTGAAAATATCTCTGATATTTCACGCTAACATACTCGGTTTGCCCTCAATGTCTCGGATTTTGACCAAACGGCATAGTGGTACCGCTATGGTACCTAAGCACTCCATCCAATTTTTTTTCAAAACGGTCCATCCGTTCACTGTACTGGGTGTCCCACCAAGTTCTTGAAATAGCTTATCTTTGTTATTTGAAAAGGTATTAAAATTTACAAAAAATAGCATTAAATCAAAGCCAAATAAGATTTTACTGACTTATTCAAAACCGCCCCTTGCTTACCCACTCCCTTAAAACTACCCCCAACTTCTGTTTTTCAAATTGCACCCCCTAATTCTTATTAAAGACTATGAAAGTGCACTTTATTCTGAATTCTACCATTTATTATAAGGGCCTCTAAATAACAATTATTATTTATTAATAGAAGAGTGGTATTTAAAACAAAATTGCGGGTAGTTCCAGGAGATTGGATTGTTATGAGTTGGTTTTGAATATAATAATCAATTTTCTTTTGGGTACAATTTAACGTAAGTTTTTGGAAAATTTTCTGGTAAAATTTAGAATGAAATGCGCTTTCATATTCTTCAGTAAAATAGGGAAGTGCTATTTAAAAAACTAGTTGGAGGTGGTTCCAAGAGGGTGGGTTAATAAGGGGTAGTTTTGCATGTCAGTAAATTCTACTTTGCCTCCAATTTTATTTTATTTTTTTTTAACTTTTTTATATTTTTAAATAACGGAGATATAGCCCGTCTAAAACCTGGTGGGACATTTTTATTACTATATAATAATTGTTATTGGAAGCCCCTTAAAAGAATAAGATACTATTTATAATACATGGTTTAATTCAAAATGAGATGTAATTTCATATTCTTAGATAAAAATGGGGGTGGGAGGTGTTATTTGAAAATCAGAGGTTGGGGTGGTTACAAGGGAGTGAGTAAACAATGGAGGGGGGGATTGAATAAGTCAATAAAATCTTTTTTGGCTCCCATTTAACGCTATTTTTTACAAAAAATTTACTTTTTCAAATAACGGAGATATAACTCGTCAAGAACCTGGTTGGTGGGACACCCGGTATCGTGAACGGATAGACCGTTTTGAAAAAAAGTTAGATGGAGTACTCAGGTACCATAGTGATACCACTATGCCAAGTTTGGTCAAAATCCGAGATATCGAGGGCAAACCGAGTATGTTAGCGTGAAATATCAGAGATATTTTCTAAAAAACACATTTTTTTTATTTTTTTAATTAGAGCTCATATAACAAATTCCAAAAAGAAAAAAAAATGGAAGTTGTCATGTCATTTAAAAGTTCTTCTAGAACAGCGTGCATATTTTATCCCTGCTACCCCTGTTAGCTACCACAATCGGGAATTTTTCAATGCGTTCTGCTACACGGTTCTTTTACCTCTTTACGCTCTTAAAGCCCCTTTTTCCGTTCGGGTAAGTACATATGGAGTAAAAAGTGTCAGGTATGCATCGTTCGACTAAACAAAAATTCACTTGGAGTTCACTCTCTAAGCACAACCTTCCGAGGTTGGGCTCGCAGAGCACGTTGCTTCTTCTTCTTCTTCTCCAATGTAATTTATTATAAAAAATAAGCTTATTTATTGTGTTGTAAATTTTTCATACATTTTTTGATAAATAATATTATTCAGTATTGGATTTCCACCCCCTTGGACGGCCATACGGTCTTAACTTTTTGGTTTGGACTATAACTCTAGCGATAGCTTTTCTCCTCTCTTCTTTTTTCGTTTTAACGCGACAGCAAAAACAAAAATCGTGGTTTGTGGTCGATTCACATAAAATGAAAGGTTATGTTCACAGATTATGTTTACATGTACCATAGATAAACTAAATGCACTTTTAGCTCTACATCGTTCGGGTAGGTCCAATTTGCACCTTAAACTCTGTTCCTGCCCTGCAAACTCCCTACTCCATTTACTTCGTCCCCGGGGCACTCTAGCCGAACACACTGTTTGTAAGAGAAAAAGTTGGGCGTCTCATCAAAATGAACCTACTCACGGAAAATTAGTTTGATAGTAATAAAGGCTAAAAATGGGTCCAGGGATCCCGGACTATTACAAGTATATTCCAAAATTAAGTCACTTTAAAATTAATTTTAATTTCCATAAAATTACTTATTTATTAAATAATTCTCTAAAATTGCGCACTTATCTTTATTAATGCCGTCTCGAGCGTAACTAAGCTCGGATAATTTAATTATGCAAAATTCGAAAATCTGGACGGAACATACATATGAAATTTAAATATCTTGATCTTTTACAATGTACGTTCATTATAAACGCAGATAATGCCTGTAATAGTTTCATTTTGCCCGGAATCTTGCTTTTTAATTAACACAGTGAGACAGTGTCGTAACATAAAAGCAAAACAAAAATAATATCCAAAAACTTGATAGTATATTAAAGTACTAGTTTCATAACATACGTTTTTAGCGCACGAGTACAAGTTTAGAAAACGAGCCGCTTGCGGTGAGTTTTCTAAAGTACTAGTGCGCTAAAAACGTGTTATGAAACGGGTGCTTTATACAATTTTTTCTATTTTGCTTTAAAATTTTAAAAAACTTACATTTAAATTGATGACTGATTTAGGGATTTTTGTTTCAAATTGGCATTACAGTTTTCGCCATGTTTAAATTTCTAAGAACGAATATTATTTTGATATATTTTATAGTCATTTCTTCTATTTTCCACTGCAAGTAACCAAGCCACAATTTTAACACGGTAAAACATAACCTAAACACAAAATTCTGTACAAAATCAAACTTTAAACCGACGTTCACAATTGCACGGCAAACGTCAAGAGATAGACTTTTGTCTGTTGCCAACCCAAAAGAAAAAAAAAGTAGAGACGCCTATAAGAACACGCAAAATGCGTTTGATTATGAGCTTATAAGAGTCGCAAAATAGAAAAAAGCAAAAAAAAATAATATCCAAAAACTTACAAATTATTTTCCATTTTTTATACGTCCTTATTTAAATTTTGAAGCGAGTGTAAAATTATAGTTCATAACCTATAGGTCCTATATAGGACCAAAATAAATGCTTTTTTATCGTAAAATTGCCGACCTTTCGAGCACCTGCACGGTTGCTCTTCTTCAGGGCTAAAAAGGTTTATTTATTAATAGGTCATACGTATAATAAATAAACCTTTTTGTAGCCCTGAAGAAGAGCGACGGTGCAGGTGCTCGAAACGTCGGCAATTTTACGATAAAAAAGTATTTTGGTCCTATGACCTATAATTTTAAACCTACTTAAAAATAATGTAATTAAATCGTTTTATACAGAAAAGACCCACAAGAAATTAAACTCCCTGCTAATATTTTTCTTTATTTGTATACTATAAATACTTTATATGACAATGCTTTTAAAACCGCCACCGCCAAAGAAGGAATTATAATTATAATTATACTACATAGAAAAAACGGATTCCTTGAACCAAGGACACGTATCTTAGTATATGTTCAAAGCCATATTCTCTTGTTTCAAGGTTGGCATTTTCTTGAACCAATGTCCTTGAATGAAGAGCACGGGTTTTGGAATAAAAATCCGCTCTCATTGACTTTGGTTCAAGAACATGCCAGCCTTGAAACAAGAGAATATGGCTTTGAACATATCCAAAGACACGTGTCCTTGGTTCAAGGAATCCGTTTTTTCTATATATGTTTATATAAACATAGTTGAGCTATATATTGAAAATATACACATGTATACCTAGTATATTCAACTTCAAGATGAAGTAGAAGTAAATAAAAGAATCGCGCACGCGGCAGCTGGCGCGTGGTTTCATTGGTTAAAACACTCGAATGTTGCGAGAGTAGGGATGTAGAAAACTAAACAGGTCAGTGTGTGAGCACTTGCAATGAAGCGTACAATGGACCGTTATACCGAAATATTTTGTTTTGAGTCCTACCCTGACACCAAACCGTCGTTGTCACGTGCGTTTGTTTACACTTACTTCATTTTGAAGTTGAATATACTATAGTGAAATTTTAAGAGTATATCTAAAAGTTAAACACTGCATCTGCTAGCTGATGATACCAAGTCTATATTAAAGTAATAGTAAATAACAAAATACTAACAACTCGGCACCGTATTATCATCTTAGTACGCTTATCGAACTTTACCAATGGAGCTCTCTACAACTAGAATTATGAAACAACAGACGTCTACCCTATCTCTATCTCATTTGTGCTACACTTTCCCGCCTACCAAATAAATACTGTATTTGTTTTTCATACAACAAATACAGTATTTATTTGGTTGGCCGGAAGGTGTAGCAGTAAGCGGCACGAACGAACATAGCTAATGTGAATCTGTAGAATAAGATAATTCTACTAAAATTTAGATGGCGCCAGTAATTTCTTTACACTTTTTGCCCGGCCAAGTAAATATTGTATTTGTTCAACAAAGAACAAATACAGAATTTGTTTGGTTGGGTGGAAGTGGGAGTGTATGTATGTCTTCTATCCTTTTTGGGTAGAACTTTTGTCCCTGTTTAATCTAATGGGAGAAATCTCCATAAATAATGTATTTATTTACGGTGAAATATTGGGTCTCCGCTGTTTTTTAAATCGTACATCAACTTATTTTAAGAATCATACATGTATCCTCCTTTTTGAAATTTCAACTTAAAATAAAATTTATTTGGTGACCTATTTTTATGACATCCGATTTTCCCAAGGCCTTAAGGGCTTTCCTATTTGATTTTTTAAATCGGATACCCTGTGTAATTTATTACTGTCAGAGATAGAGACAATGATTCTGAATAAGACTATTACAAAATTAACGAATTTAAAATTTGTAGGGTGTTTTATTTAATAAATCTGGAAAAAAAAAGGTTTTACAAAAATAAATCATTATGTTATTAGATGAAAGCTCAAAGTAGGCCTTTAAGGCCTATCCAGAAGCTTGCATAAGAACATAAGAATGCGATGCCGTCATTGGCTTACAAGATACATGGCGGCACATCAAGCCAATCACAGCATCGCATTGTTATGTATTATGTTCTTATGCGAGCTTATGTTTTGTTATGCAAGCCTGTGGATATGCCTTAAAACGTGTCTGATACTAAACTTCTAAAGTAGTTAGAGGTGTTATAATATTTAAAAAGAAGTGGAATGTTCAGTTATGACTCTACTAAATTAAGATTTTATTAATTAATAAAAAACTGCCATTTATATGTGTTATTGATTAGCTACATTTCAACACTGCCATAAATCATTTATTATACCTAGAAAGTAATAGGAGTAATAATATTTGCAATTTATAATGATGTTTGCCCGTGTTTTAATTATCTTTATATAAAAATATATCACTTATATTAAGTATCAATTTAAATTTTACGTCAAAATAATTTATTATTACTATTATTCAATATGAATATCTCAGATTTGCGGCCATCCATTAGTTACGTCATGTTAGTTTTGTGCATTTTTTACCCCTCCACCTTCTCACGCTTCTTTATGCTTAACGGGTATTTCTACCTTCAAATTTTAAAAATAATTTGTTTAAATTTTTTTTTATATAGAACAAAAAGAGATATTATTGTGAAATTTTGTAGGTATGTTTAAATCGAGGGGCTGACCGCGAGGAAATCTTTTTTACAAGCCAAAGGAACTCAGGAGGAACTTTGGAGGAACTCCGAGGAACTCTCGAGCAACTCCGAGGAACTCCGAGGAACTCTCGAGGAACTCCGAGGAACTCTGAGGAACTCTGAGGAACTCTGGAGGAACTCCGAAGGAAGTCAGAGGAACTCTGAGGAACTCTTTGTAAAAAGGAACTCTGGAGGAACTCCAAAGGAAGTCAGATGAACTCTGAGGAACTCTTTGTAAAAAGAAACTCTTTTTTACAAATTTCAGACGCGGTCAGAAACAATTATTATTTATTACCCATGCGAATTAACGTTTTTATTTTTAAACTAGATGAGCCTTATGAAAACATCCTACCTTTGGGCGCCAATTTTTTTTTTGAAGGGGCGTCAAGTTTGGTAGAAACCGTCAGGGACAAAGTTTTTTTCCCGAAGGTAATTTTGGGGCGCCAATTTTTGTTTTGAGGGGGCGCCAAGTTTTGTAGAAACCGTCAGGGACAAAGCTTTTTGTTGAGGGTGCCTTATTGGCAGTAGTGCTTGCACAGGGGTAATTTCTACGGCTTATTTACCAAAAATTACCCCTTCCAGAGAGGAGCCCTTAAGGAACACAGGAGGAACTCCCAAGGAACTCTGGAGGAACTCCGAGGAACTCCGAAGGAACTCTGAGGAACTCTTTGCAAAAATGAACTCTTTTGTACAAATTTCAGACGCGGCCAGCCCCTCGGTTTATATTCAAAAAATACAAAAAAAAAATGATTTTGAAAGTGCCATTTTTTAGCAATAAAATTTTTTTGAAAAAAAAAAACATCAAAAAACTAGTGGTCGCCATGATACATGGCGGACGTGTTTTTTATTGTTATTTTTTGGCCAAAAATTTTTCTTCTAGCTCGGGCTTTACTATACTTTACTGAATAATATCCCGTTTTTTTTTCAGTCGATCCAAAAGGCCGGAATCATGGCTGTTTTTTGATGGTTTTTTCAATAAAAAATTTTGACCAGAAAACGGCAGCAATAAAAAAAAAATTGTTGAATTTTTTGAATATAAATAAAAATACATACAAATTTTCACAATGATATCTTCTTTCTTTCTATACAGGGTGGTCTAGTTTATATTATCGAAAAATAAAGGTAGGTAGGTAAATTTTGCTTCCTACAGGGAAGAATAAATAAATTATTTTAAACAATTTGACAGGTCGGTTTTTTTTGGTTTTGTTGATTTTTGTTTTTCATTGTATCCCTCCATACCAAATTTCAAGTTTCTACGACCTCCCGTAAAATAAATTTATTTTGAACTCAGTGGACTGTTTGTTATTCATAGATTCAGTAATTGGCTTATTAATGATTTTTTTTTCTTGTTTAGAGTTGAGTTCTCAAAAAATTGAAAAATACAAAAAAGTTTCTAAATTAAATTAGAAATCCTTTCTGCACTTGGTGTTTTAAAAAAAATCAGTGGCGTACGTTTTATTAAATAAAGTATTTTTGAGGAAATCCGCGTGCGTACGCGTAAGCAAGCCTCTGGGTTCTAAATAAAATACTATTTAATAAAAAAAAATTTTTTTTTCAAAAAAAGTTTTTTCAACAAAAAAAAAATAAAAAAAAAAATTTTTCAAAAAAAGTTTTTTTTTTCGTAAAGCGAAAAATAAATTGAAAAAAAATTGTTTTCAAAAAAAAAAATGTTTTTACCCCATTTTACCCCCTTACCCGATTTTTACGAAAAACAATCCCCGCCTAGAACTTTGAATAATCAACCTGTGGTCCAAATATGAAGTCTTTAGCCCGAAGCGTTCTTGAGTTATCGTGGTCACAAATTTCCCGGACACACACAGACCGAAAGACCGACAAGCACATTTTTTTTGACGGCAATCATATTTTTTGGATATAAAACGTTCAGAAACGTAAAAAAAGCAATAAAAATTTTTCAATTTTGTTTTACTAACGCAAGACTTACCTTGGGGAAAGTAATAATCTATGCAAAATTTCTGAAGGCTACCTTTTTTTTATTATTAAATTATAGCAAATTATTTAAAATAATTTATTTTCTTTAATACCATGTACATCAAAAAGGAAGCAAAATTCGACTATGTTTTATCAGACAAACTACCTTTATTTTTCGATAAACTTTCGACTAGTAAAATCCTGATGATATAAACTGGACTACCCTGTATAAAAAAAATGTTTAAAAAAAATATTTTTAAAATTTGAAGGTAGAAAGACACCTTAAACCCTCCACGCTATCGATCCATTACTCAATATAAAAAAAAAACAAAAACATAAACCTGCAATATTTTTACATTAAAATTAAAAAATATATTAAAATTTTAGCCCTCTTATTACACTACACGCTAAAGCGCCACCAGCGCAAAAAATTAAATTTGGTATACAATTCCATACTCTTATCTTAAAACAACTAATAAACTAAATTAAGAAATTCTTGATCCTTACTCATATTGGAGTTGATTTAAATAAACCATAGAAAAAATGTTAACTCTCCAAAATATAAATTTATTGTCTATTAAAAAAACATTACAGGGACAATTGTTTCGACTTTTTTAACATAAAGTCATTTTCAAGTTTTTAAATATATAAAAAAAATTAACTTGAGTACACATGATTAGAAATGTCATATAAATTAATATTTTGGAGAGATAACATTTTTTCTATGGTTTAACTATTAAAATATCTAATAAATAGTGAACCATTTAACTTTTTTCAGAATTATATACTCTATCTGAAGCTAATAAACTGTATTATACAGGGTATCCCATTAAAAAAATGAAACCAACCCAAAAGTAACAAAAAATTAGGTCAGCAGGTATTTTATTCTAAAATTAAAATTGCTCAAAGACGAAAATACAAGTTGTTAAAAAAACAACCTGTATAGTATGCGTACCTGAAGAAATAAAGTGAGCAAAATTTTAAATTGATGAAAATGGATTAAAGATTAACCATGGTATGGTATAGTCCTTTTTTGTCATGACGCAAAATATAAAGTAACAAAAGACGCTTTATCTTATTAAATCGGCGCCACCGTGGATAATTTTTAAAGCAACCCAGGTAAGCATTTAAAGGCCTTCTAGATCACAAGAAACGCACAAAAATAAACAAAATAATACTTTTAACAATCATAATAGAGCACATTGCAGTATTATTGTATTGGATATTTATGGTACAAATATGTTTTTTTTTGCTTCCGTGGTTAAATAGTTTATTTCAAAAACATCCTAGGTCTAGTATAGACTTATGCCATGGACTGATATGATAAGCGGTTAAATTTTTCCGGACATACAGAATTTTTTTTTTTTAAACAAAAAACGTAAAAACAATAATTTTTCTTTACTAACATAAAGTCGAAGTAAAAGCCACCTCTTTCAATCTGTATATATTCCTGATTAATAGTTATTTATGGTACTAGTGGGTAAAGTAAGATATTGCCCATGAGAAAATTGACCTGCAAGGCGTCAGCCAAGCAGGTTAATTTTCGAGAGGGCAATATCGGTTTACCCATGAGTGCCATACAAGGTTTTATCCAATAAATAGCTTAGGAATTCATATTTTTATTAAACATTTTAATGACATTTACAAAAAAATAATTTGACAAGTGACAGTTGAGTGAGTAAAATAAATAATTATCCACTCAATAAAGTAAAAGCCACGCGGGGGTTATTATTGAGTTTATCTATTTAAATTAAAGCTGGTAATTGTCTTATTATCTGTATGTATTGGATAAATTACATTTTTATAAACAAATCAACTTTGTTGTGTACGATACAGAGTAGTTAAGTATCCTTTAAAAATACCTAAATATAAGTACCATGAACTTTCATCAGATTTTATGTAGTTTATCTGGAAATCCAGTTGTGCTAATTAGCACTGCTAATGCTATATGTTTTATAATGAATACTTACAATGTAAGTCTTACATTGTTTTTTTGGAACTTCCATACAAAAATTCGTGGGATTTCGTTCGAGATTTTATATGTGTATTGGAACATGTTTTCATCAGAACTTTTTTATAGTGAAAAGTAAAAAAAAAATCTTGCGACTGTAAAATTTACTATTTGAAAACTTGATTTTCCTGAATTTCGCCTTGTTCCATAGTAAAACTTACTGACATTTACTGGATATTCGTCAATTTTTCACTGTTACTACTGTAAAACAATTTACTAGATTGTACATACAATTTTACATGTAATGTTCATATGAAACTGTAAAATTGAATATCAAATTCTAAATTTACATGTAAAATTGTAAAATTCCATGTCAAATTCTGTTAGTTTAATGTTAATGACTTGGTAAACAATATAAGAGCAAATTTTTGCGTGGAATGCAGTAAAAATTCAGTAGTTACGATTTTACGGAAAATATTTTTTGGACATGATCGTTCTTTATCACATCACGTTTTTCTTATATTTTAGAAGGCAATGGGCCGTTTTTTTTGACATTATAAAGGATCAGCGTGATGCTGTGCTGTGTCATTGCAGAGCAATTAGATGCTGATAGAATGAAGACCTCAAACTGGTAAATGGGGCCTTCTTTTACAAAAATACACGCATGCGGTCCAAATACAAAGGAACTATGCCGCCTTTGCCGAGGATATGCGCTTGCTATTGTAATTATTTTGTGCTAACTAACTAACCCCTTACATTCTGACATAAGATTTGGAGGAAAAAAGAGTCTAACAAAAGAAAATCGAATTATCTTTTACTTTCCTATTTTGTTTTCCTGGTCAAAAAAATTGTTTCGTTTTTCCAATCGCTTTACTTCCGGTCGTTACTTAAAATAATTATTGAAACTAATGATATGACGCAATGTCAATTTTCGGCTTATCCCTAATTATTTCCGATTGTTCTAAATCTAAATTTTATCCAGTCTATCACTGGAAAATTTTTGTATACCTACTGCAGAAAATGCATTAATGCACAAAATTTTTTCTGAAATGAATGAAATGTTTGATGACTAAAAAAAAGTCCTCACCTCCAAAAAAAAGCATTGTTCCTGACGGTTTTTACCAAAACTAATGCAAACTAATACAAAATAATGCACAGTAATGCACAGTAATGCAAATAATGTACGTAATTTACAGATAATGCAGATAATGCACATTTAATGCAGGTACTGCAAGGGTCTGCATTATTAATGCAGACATTATCCTTTACCTGTATTATTTAGATCACAGGACCACAAAAAAATAAAGTTAGTTTTTCATAAACCAAACTATATTTTTTCTACGTATTTTTGGGCGCTGAAAACGAATATGGCAATGAAAAAATTCTTCACCCTCAAAGGTTGAGATATGACGGAAAATGGGGGTTTTTATATGCATTTGAGTCCGAAAAAAAAAACCGAAAGATAAAAAAAATCTATGGAAATATTGCTAAATAAAAACGATTCATGCTATTACTTGCAGATATCTACCCTAGTTAATTTTTTACAGGGTCACAAAGTCCAAATATGGCACTTTTGTCGTGTTTTTTCGATATATTTTATCAAAAAATTTTATATTAATATAGATACAGCCAAAAATATATATTATAAAATTTTTATTATACATATTATGTATTATATAATATGTACATAGTTTATTTAACTTAAATTTTGATAATTACGCGATTTTAGCCGTTTTTGGGCGTTCATATTCGTTTCTTTTGATAGTAGAAAAAAGCATATGGTATCAAATTTTGTCTTCTACAAAATCGAAAATAACTCGTTATGCGCTTAAGTGCCCTGAAACGGAGTTATAGGCGAAAAACTAAAAGAAGTGCGAATTTTACAAAATGGCGGAGGAAGCACAGGGGTGACGAAAACTTGGATTTTTCAGTACCTAACCGACCTATACAATATATTAAAAATCTAGGACTACCGGACCTTTTGTAGGGTACTCCATAGAAAAAACGGATTCCTTGAACCAAGGACACGTGTCTTTGTAATTGTTCAAAGCCATATTCTCTTGTTTCAAGGCTGGCATTTTCTTGAACCAAAGTCAATGTCCTTGAATGAAGAGCACGGGTTTTGGAATAAAAATCAGCGCTCTTTATTCAAGGACATTGATTTTGGTTCAAAAAAATGCCAGCCTTGAAACAAAAGAATATGGCTTTGAACATATCCAAAGACACGTGTCCTTGGTTCAAGGAATCCGTTTTTTCTATGTCCTTTTTTGGCCTCTATTCACTGGGAGATGAATTATATATGTATCACTGTCTCGAATGCAAAGCTGTGGAAGAAGTATGTTTTTTTTGCTTGATTTTATGATATTCTGCAATAGGCAATGGTTTGTTTTTTTTTCTTATGTCCTTTATTATAATGATTCAGAGTTGGCAACCCTAATCATAACAGCCAAAAGCAAATAAATTTGATTTTCGCTCTCGTATCTTATGATAATAACTATACTTATTAGCTATATATAATACTATAATCTACTTATTGCTAGATTACTTGGAATTACCAATAGGAACAAATCCGTTAATGACCATAGGTCAAACTTCCAATAAAGGTTTAACTTTTTGTTAAATTATATCATTGTTTCAGAGTCAGTCGTACTGTGTGTTACATAATATTTTCAAAATGGATAAAAAAATAATCGAGTCACCTGAAAAAGACACTGAATTGGTAAGTAAAACATATTACGATTTTTTATGTCTCTAATTTTTTTCTGTGTATCATTAATTAATTCATAGTATACAGATAAAACTATTTTTTTACACTAAAATTATTTACTTGTGAGGTAGATTACGCATACCCCTTAAAAAAATCGCGAAATATTAAGCTCATATAAACATACCCAAACAGCGATGCAAGAGGGGGGCTTAAAGGCCAGATTTTACCTTATTACGTAATGTTTGAAAACATTTAGTAACTTTTTAAATAAGTTACTATTTGTTTCAGCATGTTAAAGTCAAAAGTTTTTTATTATTTTAATAAATACAGAGTATTTTTACACTCGTCAAAGAAATAGTACAGTAATAATACATATTACACTAGTAATAATACATATTACACTAGTAATAATACATATCACACCAGAAATAATTCACATTACACTAGTATTCATTTCATCGAGGTATTTATCTACCTGGAACTAGCAAAAATTATAATTTTAAAAACTAATTTTTAACCTTTTTACAGACACTTCAAACTATATTTTGCTAACTGTGCGCTGTTATTGCATAATGAGTTACATGAAACACAATTTCCATACTATGCTACAATAACAGCGTCAAAATGACACACCTGTAACATATAGTTTCAAGTAATTCAAATTTTACAAGCCCTCTGTAAATGGATACCTCGATCTGAGCAGTGGTTAATATTAAATTAAAGTTAATTTATTTTTACAGATTAATCAGCTAAAGAAATTTATGGAAGTTAATCTACTCGCAACCTGCGACCCAATGGATGTATTCCAAAGATGTTCCAGCCCCCTTCCCGAAAGAAAAAACGCTGGATACTATCGTGATCGCAAACTCCATAACCCAGGGTATGACAAATTTTGCAAATACCTAGAACAACCCCCGTCGACTCTAAAGGTTCGAGGTATTTCCAAAGTACCACCAGGAATGGTATCTGGACTGATAGTACCATATGAACCAAAAACGGAGGAATCTTCAAAAAAGGAAGAAACTACAAAAAGTGCAACGGAATGTAGAGATAGCAACGCAGATAAGAAAATTAAAGACAAAAACTCTTCTTCTTTTGTTAAAAGATTACTGCCACGTATCAGTAACAGCTGTAAAAATGTAATAGAAAAGGCTACCAAATTATTACCTTTTAAAAAGAAAAACCCTTTTTGTCTTAATGGGTATCCTGACTGTACGTGTAAAGAATCTGTTAGTTTTATCGAGAAAAAACTGAAATATATCCATTTTTATAACAAGGAACATTGCTATAGATAAAGCCGAAAGTGAAAAGGACTTTTAAATTTTAAGTTTGTAAATAGTTGTACATTATATTATTTATTGATATTATTTTTATTTTTTGTTTAATAAAATAAATTTTCAAATTATTTTGTTTTGTTTTTACAAAACTACCCACATAATACCATATTAGTTAGTCGGTAACGAATGCAATTTAAACCAAATTACTATGAAAAAAAAAACAAAATTTGTTATGATGACAAAAAAAAACTCATATAGTTCGTGTAAAGACACAAGTCGCTTGCAAAACAACTTTACACTACGGTATTTGAAGAACGCTTTGACATAGAGACTTGAAATAAATTTACTACTACTACTTAGGATATCTTTGTTCTACATTTCAAGTCTCTCGGTCAAAGCGTTTTTTTAAATATCGTAGTGTAAGAGGTACCCCTTTTCAAATTTTCCTTTAACAACTTTTCCAATGTGCCTGGAGGTGGGGTGTTCCCCATAAATCCTCAATGGCTATGGCTCTGATTAATTTCATGCCAGAAAATTAAATTTAATGGAGCTCTATACAACTAGAATTATGAAACAAAAGACGTCTAACCTATCTCTATCTCATTTGTGCTACACTTTCCAGCCAACCAAATAAATACTGTATTTGTTTTTCATACAACAAATACAGTATTTATTTGGTTGGCCGGAAAGTGTAGCACTGAGCGGCACGAACGAACATAGCTAATGTGAATCTGTAGAAAAGGATAATTCTACTAAAATTTAGATGGCGCCAGTAATTTCTTTAATAAAAATAATATAGTTACACTTTTCGCCCGGCCAAGTAAATATTGTATTTGTTCAATAGGGGTGACCAGCTAGTTGTCGCAGGGGTAAGTTTTCGAAGTGCTTGTATCTCAAAATGTTAAATAGCTTTCTGCACCAAACCGAGATTAACCTCCGCGTTAGAAGAGTGACATTTATCATTTGTAAACTTAAAAGCAATAAGTTAAAAGAGCAGCAATTTAATCTAAAAAATGTCAAAATTAAAGGGTCCAGTAATTTTTTTGTGGTAAATATTTTTTCTTATTGTGAGGGATTTAAAATATTAAGATAAGAAAATTATATTATATTAATAGTTTAAGGTGTATATTATTTGTTGATATTGTCATTTAGGAGTGTTTATTCGTTAATTAGATAGTACTTGGAGATATGTTCATGGTATAACATTTCCTTTTTCGCATTTTTATTATTCAAAACTGTGTTTAAAAGTGAAACTTAATAGGATAGCAAATAAAATCGTTTATTAAATTAAATTTAAAAAAAAAATAGAAAAAATATTATTTCATTATAAAGTTGACAATTTTGGTACAAGAGTAAAAAGTTAGATAACAATCGGCTTTTGGGAAGGCAGATGTCTTATTAGTTATTTATATTTTTTTTAAATACCTTTATATTTCTTCAAAAAAATATACTTTAAGAGCCGCGACAACATGCCCCGTGACGGGGCACGTTGTCGCATTTGTCGAGACTTTTTTCCATGTTTTATAATAATATTACTGAAACATGCAGCTAAAATTACCATTTGGTCAATTAAAAAAAAAACTAAAATAAAGGAAAAAACTGACTTTGAATGAAAAGTGCGACAATTAGCCCCGGTCACCCTACAGAATTTGTTTGGTTGGGTGGAAGTGGGAGTGTATGTATATGTCTTCTATCCTTTTTGGAAAGAACTTTTGTCCCTGTCTAATCTAACGGGAGAAATCGCCATTAAATTCAAATGTAATTAAAATACTTTTTTTTTTTTATTTAATCAATATATTTTTACAAAAAAAATGTTACAAAAAATATAAAAATTACCTAACATATAATATAAACCTAACTCTATAAAAAAATGTTTTTTGACATAGGTAATAGAACAATATTTTAAAACAATATATACAGTGCGGTCCAAAAGTCACCCCCCCTTTTAACTTTTGAACGAGTTGAGATATCGACTTCAAATTTATAACTCTTAAATAAGACAACTTAAACTATCTTTTAGCATATATTTGATATTTTTAGCTCTTAAAATGTGGGCAGGGGGGGACATTTTTTTAAACGGAAAGGGGGGTCGTGTGATACATCATTTTAAAGCTTATAAAGTTCTCTATTCAAACTAATATTTTTAAATTTTTTAAAAATGTTTTTTAAGGTTTTGATTTTTCAATTTTTTGTGCTAAAACATTCGATTTTTTAAGTTTTTTTTTATAAATTTTTATTTATGTCAACTAAAATTAGTTTAAAAGTATAATTAACATTTTTTTATGATGAAATTAGGCATTTTTAAAAAATTATTTGTTTTTTTAGAGGATTTTGACATTCATACCCATTTTCAAACCCATTTTAAACCCAAAACATTATTTTTTTTTTCATTTAAAAACATGGAGTTAAATGGAGAATTTTATAAGCTTTAAAATGATGTATTACACGATCCCCCTTTTCATTTAAAAAAATGTGCCCCCATGCCCCCCTGCCCACATTTTAAGAGCTGAAAGTATTAAATATATGCTAAAAGATAGTTTAAGTTGTCTTATTTAAAAGTTCCAAATTTGAAGTCGATATCTCAACTGGTTCAAAAGTTAAGAGGGGGGGGGGATGGATATAAAATTGGGCATCTTGCGGTGCCTAGTTAATATGTAATATTAGTAGTATTATATTACACATAAAAATATATTTAACATAAAACTAAAATCTAAATTCCAAAATTTACCAAATATTTACTTAGTGATAGTATATCAACCCATAATGGACTTAGACTCTTTTGTCTGAAATAAAAGAGTACAAATTTTCCTCAAAATTTACGTAATTTTCCTTATTTATTGCACCCGTCTTACATTTTCCAATTTTACAAGTTTTATTCATATCAGAATTTTTCATCAAATTTATCACTTTGTGAAAAGCTGATTTGCAGTTATGATTTGATTTCAAAATCGGAGTTAATTTTGAGGTTATATTAGGTTTATCCACCGGGGTTAATTTTGAAGTTATATTGGATTTATTCAAACTTTCTTCTTCAAAATAAATTTTCTGGTTAACATTTTTTACAAAATGTCGCTTTCTTAGGGACATTCGTAAAGTGTTCTTTTCCCTTTTTGGGGTTGAAAGAACTGAATCTAAACTTTTCGCATCGAACTTTCTTCTCCATTTTTTATAGGATGTATGTTCGTCAACTTTCTCGATATCTTCATTTAAGATCAAATCTGAAGGCATGCTCTTATTCATTTGCTTAATATTCTAAAAAAAGTTTATATTATAGCTTATATTTAGAAACAAGGTATTTTGAGATTCTATGACAGCACATGTAAAACTCGAAAGATCTCAAAATCTACGTTTAAATAGAATTCTGAAAGATAGAAATACATTTATGTTTTTAGGGTCCCGGATAAATATCACTAGAGATAGGATATTATTTTTTAAATTATTCACAGCGCCTGCGCTAGAATAATATACGGTAGTTTCGAATTTTCAAAAAAAAAACAAAAATCGTCCTTGAATTTGTTTCATGAAAAAATAAGCACCTTTTTTCTTTCAAATTTCCGTCCGTCTGTCTGACTCAAGAACGAATAATCCAATCGACTTGAAATTTTCAGAAAAAATCAATTTCTACGAGGGGAATATCCCTATTGTTTCTGAAAGTAATCCCCCCGAAAACAAAAAAGTTATGGGGGGGTTCAACTTTTAAAAAAATCGAAAAAAGCTGAAAGAAAATTTCGAATAACGTAACTTTTTCAGGAAAAAATACTTTTATTATAAGAATCAACTCTACCAAAAGATTTTTTTTTTTAATTTATTTTTTTTTCAGTTATTTTTTTTTTGAAAATTATTTTTTTATTGTACTTATTTGGGAAATGTAATATACCATTTGGTTTGGACTTTTTAAATCAAAAATTGTAAAGAAATCCGAACATATTAAACAAATTAGGGTTACAAACCTGTAAAAAAAGCTTGAGCTACCCCTCTATCTTCTAAATATAAAAAATTGGGCTTATAATCCCAATTAAAATATGAAATAATTTTTGTAAAAAATAAGAGGAAGACAGCATATGAAATTTTAAATTAAGTATTTACTTTTGTACTTACATTAGCTTTGTCTGTAGAATTTGCTCTTTTTCTTGACTTCATGCTTCAAAAATGTTCTTCACTGTTTCATGGGTACTCACTGCTACATTGTTATATTTTTTTGTATTGTAAGTCATTTTAGGTCAAAAATTATTCATTATTGAAATCCCTCCCAAGTGTTTTTACAATGTGCAATGCACATGTTTCATTCTGGCAGGTATACGAATTTAAACTTTCCACCCTCATACCTATACGATACACTTAATCAGATTATATAGCTTATATGAAAAAAATTAAGAAGTAATTAGCATACTTTATAAATGCAGGGATTTTAAAGGGTGGTCATGACCCGTCTTTCCAACGGACAGTGTCCATAACAAAAGGGCCCTTTAGGATGGCAATATTTCATACACACGTGCTTTTTTATCGAATTTTTAACATCACTGTAAAAAAATAAATAGAATCATAGTTAATATGTTGCTATGCAGGTACAAGTAAAATTTACAAGATTTACATGTAATTTTACAATTTTATATCAATATTACATGTAATTTAGATGTAATATTCATATAAAATTGTAAAATTACATGTAAAATCTGGCAACTTTTACTTGTCTCTGCATGGCAAAACATTACCTATGATTCTGCATGTAAATTTACATATTTATTTTTTACAGTGAACTCTGTAAAATTTACTAGGTTTTGCATGTAATTTTACATGTAATGTGCATATAAAAATGTAATGTGCATATAAAATTGTAAAATTACATGTAAAATCTAGTAAATTTTACACGTATTTGCATTGATTCACATATATGTGCAGAATTATGTATAATTACACATTTATTTTTTACAGTATGCCACACTTCTTGCGCACACGATAACTCAAGAACGTAGATAATATTCGATCGATATCAACATTTTAGGAAAAGGCAATTTCTACATAGAAATATATGATAGGAAGGACTCTATTGTTTTAAAAAACAAAACAAAATAAAAAATATAGGGGGCGCTACTATTCAAAAAATAAAATATAAATAAAAGGAAAACTAGAAGAAACATTACACAGTGTGTCCATGGCACATGTGTTGATAAAAATATTTATACCAATTTTGAAAAAATCCATTCTTGAACAAAAAAAATTGTGCATTTCAAAGAAATTATTTTTTGAAATAGTAGGTATATTACGCACCGAGTACGAGAATCTAGTTTTCACGAGAGTGCTTATTATAAAAGCACTCGGGGTGCACTGAAAATGGTGTGCGTCGAGGTGCGTATACAATTTTTCCTACGACCTAACACCTAAACATTAAAAAAAACGCAAAAATTGTCTCAAAATTAATTGTCAATTTGAGGTTATGTGTTTTCTCATTTTCTGACAGCAGATATGTAAAATCAGCTGATTGTCACTTCCCAACCATTGTCATAGGGAACGTGTAGAAAATAGGCACTAGCTACTAAGTAGGTCGTAGAAAATAGTATATTTTTCTACGACTGCTTTAGAATGTAAGCAAATACACACACTTTTCAAACACAGAATGAATCCATTCTAGCTAGATACGGTATGAATATTCCGTATCAAGTGTTAGAATGAGCACATGTAGTGCCATCTCTTGTTTATAAAAGTAAAGATAACTGTAGCAAAATTAGCAAAAATATATATATTTTACCATGAAATATTGAATAATTTAATGCAATTTAAAGTTTTGCGTTGAAATTACATAAAGTTTATTAGTTTTTCTTAATATTTGACCAGTTTTTTATCAATTTAGTTCAAAAAATTAAAACTGCTCCATCTATTGTTAAATATTTAAACCTGATATCTGTCACAACAATCTGACATAACCATCAATTTTTGCATTATAATTTTCAAATATGTCTCCGGTGGCGCAATGTTTAGCGCGTTTGATTACGTATCCCGGGGTTGTGGGTTCGAGCCCCACATAGAGCTTGGATGTATAGTGGTGTAAAAAGTCGGTAGATGGAACTACGATGACTAACTGTAATGTGGGTTGCAGGTGAAACACATTTCAGGGTGGATGCGAGTTCTGTTGAGGATCGTGCTTCGGAGGGCACGTAAAGATGGCGGTCCCGTCAATTAGGCCATAGCAGCGAAAAACGACTTTAAACAGTATAAATCATCATCATCTGTAATTTGTTTGGTCTTTAAGAGACAGGCTCAGTGCCTATGGCTCATTTATCTAAAATTTGAATTAATTTGAATGGATAATTGGGGGAGTGAGTCTCTGCTCAATGATGCTGATTTGCATCTGTCATGAATTTTTGGGTGTTGCGACGAGAAAGGTGGGAGGGGGATTTGGGGGGATGGAGTAGGGATTGGAGGGAGGTGTGGGGGGAGTGAAACTAGTTCACTGGTGCTGGAGATGCACCTGTCCTGTGTTTGTGGGCACCATTACTGGTTGAGAACATTTTTGATCTTTTTGTAAGTGTAGTGGATTTCATGATCGTAATCTAGAAAATTTGAGATGAGGGGGTTTGGGTGGTCTAAATTGTCTTGTATAAAAGACTTACTGTATCGGATGATTTCCGTTTTTAGGAGATCTCTGTGAATTTGGTTGTTCCGCATGAACCAGGGGGCATCAATGCATATTCTGAGTACCTTGTTTTGAAAGGCCTGAAGTTTGGCTGAGAGCGTTTTTTTAAGGGTGATTTTGTTCCAGGCTGGTGCTCCAAAGAGGAGTACTGGCTTTAGAGTTTGGTTGTAAAGTAGAATTTTGTTTTTAATTGATAGGGGGCTCTTTCTCCCTATAAGAGGGTAGAGTTTGGAGAGGCGGATGTTTGCTATTTGGAGGGTATTTTTGACGTGCTGATCCCACGTAAGATTTTTGGATAGGGTAATGCCAAGGTATTTGGCATGGTTTTCCCAGTTAATGGCTTGGCCGTTTATCTGAATGGGTTGGGGTGGGCCTCTTCTAATCCTAGAGATTAGAATGCCTTTTGTTTTGTTGGCGTTTACTTTGATTTTCCATTTGGAGAACCATTTTATTAGGGCATCCATTTGGCGCTGGAGGGCGGTATGGATGCGCTGGGGGTTTTTAGCTTTTGCTAGTATGCCGGTATCGTCGGCGAACAGGGCTATTTCAGTAGCCTGTGTTTTTGGGATATCTGCGGTGAAGAGATTGTACAGAAGGGGGGATAGTGGGGAGCCTTGTGGAACGCCAGCTTCGATGGGGCGAGTGCTGGACTTAGAGTCGCCTATTTTGATTTGAAAGTCTCTGCCTTCGAGGAAGGAGGCTATGAGCTTGGTGATGCCTAGGGGGAGGCCGAGAAGATGAAGTTTGACTACAAGACCTATGTGCCAGACTTTATCAAAGGCTTTTGCGATGTCCAGGAGGATCAGTCCCGCGGCTTCGCGCCTATTTAATCCATCTGTAATTGAGTCTACCAGTCGAGCCACCTGGTGGACTGTGGAGTGTCTGCTTCGGAAACCGAATTGCTCGTTTGGTAGGAGATTGAGCTATTCAACTAAAGTTTGGAGTCTGGTTAAGATGACTTTCTCGGCTATTTTGCCCAGGGAGGATAGGAGGCTTATGGGGCGATAACTTTGGGGAAAGGTCGGATTTTGACCGGGTTTTTTGATTACTATTACATCTGCGTTTTTCCAGGACTTTGGAAAATGTCGCAGTCTGAGCATTGCGTTAATAATGTTAACGATGGCCATGATGGTTTTGCGGGGGAGAATTTTTAAGATTTTGTTCGGTATTTGGTCTGGGCCGGGGGCTTTTCTTTTTGGGAGATTTTTGATGATATTTTTGATTTCCTCGGGGGTTGTGGGGGTGATAATGTCGTTTTCGACTTGGGTTGTGATTCTATCGTAGGTGTGCTTTATTTCTCTTTCGTGCGTGAGTTGCTCGTAGTCAGAGTCGTCAGAATCGGGTTCAGAGTCGGTTTCTGGTACGGGGTCAGGAATTGGGGGGTTTGGTTTGAATTGATCTTGCATTGTGTCAGCAAATGCTTCGGCTTTTTCGGGGGTGGAGTAGACGACTCCTCTTAGGCCGTGTATTGGGGGGAAGCCTCTTTGGTGATCGAGGGATAGGGTTTTGGCCATTTTCCAAAGGGATCTATCCTGTGGGTTTAGGGATTTTAGTTTTCCCTCCCATCGGGAGTTTGCTAGGGTGTTTAGTCGGTCTTTGACTTCCTGAGTAAGTCTGTTCGCTTGGCGTTTAATGTGAGGGTCTTGAAGAGTGCGCGCTCTACGTAGAAGGCGGTTTTTCTCTCTGATTAAGTCTTTGAGATCTCGAGGAAGGTCTTGCGGGTTTTTAATTTCTACATTTTTAGTTAGTTTGGCTTCATCCATTGCGGATTTAATGACTTGGGTGAGATTGACTACGGCGGTATCTAGTTCTTGGACGGTGTTTATAGGACTGATTGTGGTTTTGGTTTCTAGGAGTTGGGATATGAATGCGAAATCGTATACTGTCTTTTTAGTGTGGTTTGCGGTTTGTATGCCTCCTGCCGTGATAATGATTGGGAGGTGATCTGAGCTTAATTCGTGTTTTAATTCTATATTAATGTTTAGCGTCGTGTTTTTATACAAAACGATGTCAAGGACGTCAGGAAGGCCGAGGCCATAATGGGTTGGGGAATCAGGTGCGGTAACCATTATATGGTTACGTTGTAAAATATCGTTAAGCCTACGACCATTGGCCGTAGTTGTTCTAGAGTGCCAAAGGGCATGTTTGCAATTCAAGTCTCCGGCTAGGATTGTTGGGTGGTTGTCATTGAAGTAGCCTTCGATGTCGGCGGGTCTAATTTCCCTATTGGGGGGTTTATAAAAGGACACGATCCTGAATTTGGAGTTGTCGTGCATATTGACGAAGATGGAGGTAGTTTCGACTTGATCGCTTTGTGTGGGGGGGGCGTGTAAAAGATCGTGGGACAAATGTTTTTTAATATAAATTTTACGATCCAGGAGTCTATCGTTACGGTAACAGGAATAGTTGGGTATGGTACCCCTATGATGTGGTTTAAGACCAGTCTCTTGGACGAGGGCTATATCGATTTGATTGTCGTGAAGAAATTCTATGAACTCCGGTTTTTTGGTTGAGAGGACATCAGCGTTCCAGGTGACGATTTTAAGGGCTCTGGGTTTCACTTGTCTATACATTTTGGGGTCCTAGGCTGGGCAATTGGAGGGTACTGAAAGCCTGCATGAAGCTGGCGAATTCTTGCATGAATGAGTGTATTTTTGAAATTTGGGTTTGATCAAAAATATTTGGGGGGTTGGCGCTGGGGCCTGGGGCCGCTTTGGGTTGTTGGGGGGTGGCGTTGGCTGCCTTTTGGGCATAGGAGGTGCCAGGGGTGAATTTTTGGGTTGGGGGGACCTTTAAGCCGGTTGGGAGGTTGTTAGAAGGGTGTTTTGGGCATTTGGGCCTGGGAGTGACCGAATAGCTGGCATTTGTGGCATTGCCGGAATTTTGGCTTATAAGTCTGGCTTTCGACCTTGATTACTAGGTGTAGAAGCCTAGTTTCTTTAAATATGGGGTGTTGATGTCCGGTCACCTTAGGAAGGATGACTAGGACTAGTGGCATGGGGGTTTTGTCTTTGGTACGCGTCATTCTGGTGACTGACGTGGGGGTGTACCCTCGCTCGATGAAAGCGGCTGCGACGTCTTTTATGGCTATTTGAGTGGGGGTTCCCCGGATTACGGCGTGAATCGCCTTGTCTTCCGGGAGGGTGAAGCTGTGATACGGAATTTTCTCCGTATCAAGGTGTTTCGTGACTTTGCGGAAGTCGTCACTAGTCTGAGTGCGAATTTGAACACCGTCGGTGGTGTTCTTCGCGTGTAAAATATTAATTCTTTGCGAATTAAAATAGCTCGATAGGGCTAGCCATTTTTCAGGGGCTCGGATTATGATGGGGGGGATTTTTGGGGCTTTTTGGGCTTCTTGGTCGGGGGTTGGGGGTTTGGCGGCGGGTTGGTTTATTAAACCGGAAGGTTGGTTTGTTAAGCCGGAAGGGACCGGGGCGGGGGGTGGTGGCCCTGTTCCGGAGGGTTTAGGGGCAGTGTCGGAAGCGGCCCCTTTTTGGGGGATTTTTTGGCTCTTGGCCGGAATTGTGTTTAGCTCCGTTTCGGAGCCGGAACTTTTTGGGCGCTTTTTTTGTTTTCTGCGTTTTCGCGGGGATAGTGTGGGGGATCTGGGGGATTCGCTCCCTGAGGCGAATTCCACTCCGGACATGTCTGATTCGGAGGGTTCAAGGGCATCGGAAAATGCCGGGTCCTGGCTTGGTTGGTTTTTTAGGAGGGTATCTATTTGGACAGTGAGGTGCGCAATTTCCTGTCGGAGGCCGCTGATCGTGTCATTGGCGAATTTTATTTGGGCTAGTAGACTATCGGTTTGTGTTTTGTGATTTTCTGCCTGGACTTTTAATTGTTCTTGGAGGTTTGGACTTTTTTGGAAAACAGTATAAAACAAACAACCTTAATATGTACTAAAATTAAATAAAAATCTTTTTTAACTACTAATTTGATAAAATTATTAAATAACATAAATTGCTTTATTTATAAATATGTGTTTTGTTGCATTTACAATGTCGAGTCACAAAAAAACATTGTTTTTAACCTTGTCCGCAGTTTAAAGCCATACAGTGTTTCATATTTGCAGTCGAAGAAAAAGTGTAGTCTACAACACGTATGGAATAGTCATTCCGCGCTCGCGGGACCGTCATACTCGCCTAACGGCTCGTATGAAAAACTTTCGCTCGCGCGGAATATTTTCTATTCCATACTAGTTATAGAATATACTATTCTAAACTTATAAGAAAATGAAACATTTCCAACTCTATAGAAAAGAAAAAGATGCAAGTCGCTTGTAAAACCAGTTCACACTATGTTACAACCACATTTCTGTGTTTGTATTTATTTTTAATTTGGGTTTTATTATACATAATTTCATTTAATTTCTTTACTTAGTTATAATTCAAAAATAATATTTTGTTTTAAATTAATTGTATTTTTGTAAGTAACGCGCTGAAAACCTCCTAGCTTTTCTGCGCGAGTTCGGGTAGGTTGCCTTCCGGACGGCAGTCGCAATTTGACGCTCGAGAACGATCGATGCGTGTCAATAAAAATATACTCAAATCAGCTGACGAATATACCACGCCGCGGGCATTCGTTAGAATTTACCATATTTACGGCTGCAAACTATAGAAATAAGTTCCATATACACATATGTATTTAAATAATTAGTAGTGTATACCTACACTGGTCAAACAAACTTTAATTCGCGTACATCAGTTTCCAATTATGTGGTGTCTCCTGTGAAGAAATGGCGGTCATGACCTGTCGTGCTGAATGCTGAAACTAAGGTAAGATTACCATATATATTATTGGAACTGTCGTTTTTGTCTTTAATATTCTTTTCAATCATTAATACCTATTCGCAGTCCACTTAATTAATATCATAAAGGCGATGTTACGGAGGCAATCCCATATCACCGAATGGGACCTTTCGACGTCACACAACATGGCCCTTTCGAACCGGATTTAAGCTAGCAGAACCATTACAACATGGTCCGTTTTGAACCGGAATTTTGGCACTAGTATAACTATTTAACATAGCTTCATAGCTTTTAAATTCATTTAACTAGATTTTGCTAATTTACAGTGTGTGTGTGGTAACGTTCTTTTGCAGTTGTAAAATTACATATTTGTTATAAATAACAATATCATATTTGGATTTAGCATTCGAAGATAGCTTATTTATTAACATTAAAATTATTCGTTATAAATAAATATATCATATTTGAGTGTTGCATTCGAAGATAGCTTATTTATTAACATAAAAATTATTTGTTATAAATAACAATATCATATTTGAGTGTTGCATTCGGAGATAGCTTATTTATTAACAAAAATATCTCGCGTAAAATCTTATTTTAAATAAAAATTATTTTCAAATAGGGTAATTCGCTTTAAAAATATATTTTGGATTTTTCGGTTGAAAAATTAAAAACCGATTAAATCGTAAACTTTGTGCTCTATAAAAAAGGCAAAAAATTATCAGCTGTATCCAAGCGTTTTTTTCCTTTTTCTTTGGACACAGTCAAAACCGCAATTATTATTTTATTTTGCAAAAATACAGTTTATTGTTAAAATAAAAATATTATTTAACTTTGCCTTTTGAAAATTATTGTTTTAAAACTGGTGATTTATTTGGGCGTAGAAAGATTCTTAAAAATATTTCTGTGCTTTGAAAAAATAAATTAAAATTTATCCATATAATTAATTACATTCGATAGAACTTATTTGCGAGCAAGATATTATAATTAAAATACCTATCTAGTAGTAATAGATTTAAAATTTACCTATTGCTAGTAAAGTTACATTAGGGTGGAAACAAAATTACTTTTATATTTTGATTTTTTTTCCTTCTAATTTGATATATTTTTTGCGCGCAAAAATAAGATACCTTGTCCAAATTCTAGTTTTACTATTATACAGGGAGTTCTTATAATTAGGAACTTTTGTAAAACTTATTTTTTTATATTGGATATCTAGGTATTTTTTTCTTGTACTTTTCGAATGTATACAGGGTTATGCAAGTGGGAAATCTTGAGCTGTATCTTTAGTGTATACCAGGTTAAAAAATAGTAGAAAACACTTAAAAATATAATTTTAATTTTTATTTTATTTTCTTTTTTATTTTTTGGAAATACTATCGGTACATAAAAAATTGTAATTTTCAAAGAATAGGTTAAAAAAAAAAATTTAGCCCATTTCAAAATATTTTCATACGGGAGAATTGAACTTAGATTATAATCTGAATTTTTTAATATTCTGTCAAATATATGCATACAGGGTAACCTAAAGCTTAATTGTAATTTTGAATTTTGCCTTTTTGAGTATCCAGTCCATATATACAGGGTCTTAAATTGTACTTTTGAGTTTTTGTTTTTGTTTTTTTTTATATTCTGTCAGAATATATACAGGGTGACTTAAAAATTAAATTGTAATTTTTTGAATTTGGTTTTTTGGAAAACTCTGTGCAAATATACAGGGTAACTCATAGTTTGGATTATAATTTGGAATTTTGAATTTTGTTGAAAATATTTACAGGGTGATTCATTACTGAGGTATAAGTTATATTTTAGCCATTATATCTGGAGGTTTTCTTCTACAATAAATTCAATTTAAGAAATAAAATTTGAGAAAAAAATTGTGTAATTTTCCTAAAATTATTCAGTTTATATATTTTTTTATAATTTTTATTTTTTTCTTTTACCTTTCAATAAATAAATTTTATAAGCCATGGATCTAAACGAATATTGTATTATGGACAACCGTAGGCAGTTGCAATATGATAGGCTAAAGCGAGTTCAAAAGGCAGCAGTGGCCGCTCAAAAAGATATCACAAAACAGCAACATTTTAAAATTTGTTATCAACAGCTGGATGTGACTTATAAGCAATGGCATAAGCTGGCTGATGACATACTCGCTTTCGTCATATCAGATCCTGGACGTACGGATGTTATCCGAAAAACGGATATAGCTAAAGAAAAGGAAGCTGCTACGGTGATTGATGAAATGTTTTGGCAGATCCAAGGTATTTATGTACAATTATTTGGAAGTTCTTCAAATGCTACGACTTCAAATGTCAAGCTTCAAAAGTTGAATTTAAAACCTTTTAGCGGAAAATTTCCAGACTGGCAAACTTTTATAGATTTGTATGATTCTGCTATACATACAAATCCCCAACTCTCAGACATTGAAAAATTTTCTCATTTACATTTATTATTAACTTCGGAACCACTTAGCATTATTAAGTGTGTTCAATTATCGGGGAGTAACTACTCTGTAGCTTATAATCAGCTGCGTCAGAGGTATTACAATAAACGATTATTGGCTAATACGCACTGGCAGGCAATATGTCAACTGCCAAACATCTCTGACACATCATCAGCCTTGATTATTTTCCTGAATACTCTTGTCGAAAATTTAGCGGCACTCGGGGCCTTGGGTCTTCCAACAAACGAGTGGAGCTTTATTCTTGTAGATATGGTGTACAAACGTATTCCAAAAAATCTTTGTGCTAAGTTTGAGGAACAAAATAAAAAGAATGGTTTTCCCACATTTGACGAATTAAAACTGTTTTTGACAGCACATGCTAAGGCTTTAGAAACTGTTGAGGCTTTATCTTCTAAAAAAGCACCAATCAACAATGTTCAAAAGCCAGTATCAAAACATGTTAAGTTAGATTCATATAATAATTCTTCTTTTGTGACAAATACTGATATTTTATCTTGCCCTGTTTGCAAGTCAAATCATCATGTTTCTCAGTGTAGGTCGTTTTTATCAGAAGCTCCAAAAAAGAGATATGAAATTGCTAAACAGCATAGGTTATGTGTCAATTGTCTTAGCCATTCACACAACTTTAAGTTTTGCAATTCTACTCATTTATGCAAAATATGTAAAAAGCGACATCATTCCACTTTACATTTTGACAAGCCAAATAACAAGGCAGTTAAAGTAAATTTATCACATTCTGGTGAAAATAACGTAACCCCTCCCTTATCGGTCCAAACGGCCGGTACATCGGGACAAAACTACGTAGGAAATAATGACTCTAGCGTCGAGTCTAATGATCCTAACGTTTTTACATCCATAACGACAGTACCAGCGCCAATTTTATTGGCTACTGCTATGGTACACGTAAAGGATGGTCGTGGGCACTATCAATTAATACGTGCTTTAATTGATAATGGCTCTACTTGTTCATTTATAACAGAAAGATGTTTGAATCGGCTAGGATTACACCGTTCGTCTTTTCATAAGACCATAACGGGCATTAATCCTAATTCTCCGGTAACATCCAAGGGCATTACTCAATGCGTAATAAAGCCCACTCAAGCTAAGAATCCTATTCTTAATATTGATGCAGTTGTGCTGCCGAATCTTCCTGAACGGTTGCCGGCATGCGCACTCGATACTACCCAATGGCATCACATACGCCAGCTAAATTTAGCAGATCCCGAATTTAATAAAGTAAAAGCCGTGGAGCTTTTACTGGGGGCGGAGGTGTTTGCTCAGATTTTGCTCAGCAATAAAGTAGCAGGGGATCTGAGTCAACCGGTAGCCATTGAGACAGTTTTCGGATATATACTCATGGGGAAAATATCCTATCCCTCCCCGACAAATTTTGCACTTGTCACATCCATGGAAACCTTTGATCTAAAGTCCTTTTGGGAATTAGAGCAGGTACCTCAACAGGAAAAATTAACTCCTGAGGAAAAATGGTGTGAACAACAATATACAGAATCATGTACACGAACAAACGATGGACGTTACATGGTTGCCCTACCATTCAAAAAAATGGAACCTACGTTTATGGGTGATTCTCGCACAAACGCACTCAAGCGTTTTTTCTCTTTAGAAAAACGATGCTTGCAAGATGAATCCGTAAAAATATCATATTCTAAAATTATTCAGGAATATTTAGATTCTGGGCACATGGAAGAAGCACCTCCATGTGAGGCCACTGCACCGCATTATACGGTTCCGCACTTTGCGGTACTAAGGCCGGATAGTAGTACTACCCAGGTACGCATAGTTTTTGATTGCAGTGCTAAAACATCAGAGGGCTACTCCCTTAATGATTTATTATGTCCAGGACCTAAATTACAAACTGATACAATTTCCCTTTTATTAAGATTTCGCCTTCATACTATTGTTATAATGGCAGACATAAAACAAATGTTTAGGCAAATTCTTATGGATCCGAAGCACCGAAATTATCAACGATTGCTTTGGAGATTTCATCCCCAACAACCAGTAAAAGAATACCGACTTACAACGGTAGCTTTTGGTAATACTTCCTCTCCCTTTCTAGCATTACGCACTATTAAACAGTTAGTAACAGATGAGGGTAAAGATTTTCCTATGGCATCAAAAGCTCTAGAAGAAGATACCTTTGTTGATGACATTATCTCAGGGGCTGACAACCTAGAGCTAGCACAGGTGCTTTGTCTTCAGCTAACTGAACTTTTACAAAAAGGAAAGTTTGAATTGAGGAAGTGGGCGAGCAATTCTCCAAATTTATTGAAAGATATCCCTGTCGATCATCGACAGCATATATCATTTGATTCTGAAGAAGATTCATATCTTAAAATTTTGGGACTTCAATGGACTCCACATACAGATTTTTTCTCTTTTCGGGTGAAGGCTTTAGAGTCTACACCAACTAAGCGTTCTATCCTATCGGATATTGCGCGTATTTGGGATCCACTTGGATATCTCAGTCCAATAACCTTTGGGCCAAGCATTTAATACAGCATTTATGGTCACTAGGTTGTGATTGGGACCAGCCACTTCCCAATGAAGTGGTAACAAAGTGGTTACAATTTAAATCTGAATTGCACATGTTAGCAGATTTAAAAATTTCCCGTTTTCTTGATATAAAAATCGCCAGTGGTTTAGAATTGCATGGCTTTTGTGACAGTTCTGAGAAGGGCTATTGTGCTATAATTTTCTTTCGAAAACCTCTGCCAGATGGAAAGTTTAAAGTTTCCTTAATCTGTGCAAAGTCAAAATTAGCTACTTTAAAGAAATTATCAATACCCCGCTTGGAATTGTGCGCTGCTGTTTTATTAAGTAATTTAATAAAGTTTGTTCGCAACACTTATAAAAACAGCATTACTTTTCATAAAACATATGCTTGGTCAGATTCCATGGTAGCCTTATCATGGATTAAGGCTCCGCCCCATCGTTGGAAAACATTCGTCGCAAATCGCGTTAGCCACATCCAAGATTTGGTACCACCAGATTGTTGGTATCATGTTAAGTCTGCGGACAACGTGGCTGACCATGGTTCACGTGGGCTTTTTCCCAGCGAGCTTATGCAGTGTACCCAATGGTGGGCGGGACCAGAATTCTTGTCTACCTCCCTGGATCTTGATACGGATAGTTTTACACCCGTTACGTCTCCAGATGAGGCCAAGATTATATCCCTAGTTTTAATAGAGACTGATCAATTTATTGATACCCTATTAAACAAATATTCTAGATTATCACGTCTAATACGTGTTGTCTCATATATTTTTCGTTTTGGTTTCAATTTACGTAATCCTAATCAAAAGGTTACTACTGCTTTAGTTGCAAATGATTTACAAGTGTCCTTAATGACTTTGGTTAAAATTGTTCAACACCAATATTTTAAGGAAGATATTGTACGTATCGAGCAACAAAAGCCGGTTAATAAAACTTTACGTAAATTAAATCCTTTCATAGACCCACAAGGAGTTTTACGAGTAGGCGGTAGGCTAAAAAATGCACATCTGCCGTTTGAAAGTAAACATCCCGCATTATTACCTCGTACTCATCGATTGACTTACCTCATTATCGAGGATATGCATGTTAGGCATATGCATCCTGGGATTCAAACCTTACAGTTTTTATTGAATCAACAGTTTTGGATATTATCCGCCAAGCGGGCCATAAAATCTGTTGTTTCAAAGTGTCACAAGTGCTTTAGGGTTAAGCCAAACACTATCCAACCTAGGATGGGTGACCTACCGAGCTTTAGGATAAGTCAGTTAAAAGCTTTCCAAAGCTGTGGCGTGGACTATTGTGGTCCATTCAATATAAGCATGGGACGAGTACGTGGTGCAAAAACTTACAAAGCTTGGATTTGTGTGTTCGTGTGCTCGACCACAAAAGCTATACACTTAGAGTTGGTGTCCTCACTTTCTTCTGAGTCCTTTTTGGCTGCTCTTCGTCGTTTCATTTCTAGACGTGGACGCTGTAATCACATTTTCTCTGATCAAGGTACAAATTTTGTTGGTGCCGCGCGCCAATTAGATGAGTTGATGCAGCATGCCACTGAAACTGAATCGATAAAGTGGTCATTTAATCCCCCTTCAGCCCCACATTTTGGTGGTCTGTTTGAATCTGGTGTTAAGTCGGTAAAAACTCATTTTTATAGAGTAGTTGGTTTACAACGACTGACATATGAGGAATTCTCAACCTTCTTAGTTCAAATAGAAGCCTTATTGAACTCGAGACCTCTTTGTCCAGTTAGCTCTGACCCAAATGATTTATCGGTCTTAACTCCCGGACATTTTCTTACCCTGAACTCACTCTCTGCCCCGCCAGAGCCTGATCTACAAGACTTGCCTCTTAATCGTCTAAATAGGTGGCAGCTCATTCAACGTATGCATCAGGACTACTGGGCCAGGTATCATTCCGAATATTTATGTACTTTACAGCAAAGAGTTAAATGGAATGAACCCTCTAAACCGATAGAACTTGGTTCTATGGTGCTGATAAAGAACGATTTACAGCCCCCTCTTCGTTGGTCGATAGGTCGTGTAATAGAGTTATTTCCAGGTGCTGATGGTGTGATCCGAGTAGTAAATGTCCGTACAGCTCAAGGTGTCCTAAAGAGGCCCTTAGTAAAATTATGTATATTACCTATGTGTTGTTAAAACACTCTAATTTTGTGTGTTTTGGTGGGCGGTAATGTTACAACCACATTTCTGTGTTTGTATTTATTTTTAATTTGGGTTTTATTATACATAATTTCATTTAATTTCTTTACTTAGTTATAATTCAAAAATAATATTTTGTTTTAAATTAATTGTATTTTTGTAAGTAACGCGCTGAAAACCTCCTAGCTTTTCTGCGCGAGTTCGGGTAGGTTGCCTTCCGGACGGCAGTCGCAATTTGACGCTCGAGAACGATCGATGCGTGTCAATAAAAATATACTCAAATCAGCTGACGAATATACCACGCCGCGGGCATTCGTTAGAATTTACCATATTTACGGCTGCAAACTATAGAAATAAGTTCCATATACACATATGTATTTAAATAATTAGTAGTGTATACCTACACTGGTCAAACAAACTTTAATTCGCGTACATCAGTTTCCAATTATGTGGTGTCTCCTGTGAAGAAATGGCGGTCATGACCTGTCGTGCTGAATGCTGAAACTAAGGTAAGATTACCATATATATTATTGGAACTGTCGTTTTTGTCTTTAATATTCTTTTCAATCATTAATATCTATTCGCAGTCCACTTAATTAATATCATAAAGGCGATGTTACGGAGGCAATCCCATATCACCGAATGGGACCTTTCGACGTCACACAACACACTGTGGTGTATACAAACTTTTAAATTTACGCGCCACCTACCTGACAGATGACCGGAAGAACATGGCCGCTGGAGGACTTCCAAAACACTTGACATTTGACATTGATTAAGGTACAAACCTATTATTATTATACTTACCATTGTAAACATTATTAACAATTTAAACAATAAATAAAGTACAACACGACATTTGGCGACGAGCGGGTGAAAAATCTCTTCGGAAAAATCAAGAAAACACGGAAGAAAAACAAGAAAACACTAAAAAAACAAAAAGTGAGGTTAAGACCACGTGGCAGAAAAACAAAAAAACTCTAGAAAATGGCACACATGGGAGCTGGAATTCCACCATTTGACCTAAATAACACAGATAACTTGGGTACTAAATGGAAAAAGTGGATAGGACGTTTTGACAATTATTTGGTAGCAGCGGGAGTTACAAAAAGTGAACAAAAGAAGGCTCTTCTACTCCATGTAGCGGGTGAGGGGATATATGATCTCTACACAGCCCTGGAAGAAAAGGACACTCATGAGGGTGAAGAAGAAGCTTATGCAAAAACAAGTCGCATATTGAACAATCATTTTAAACCTAAAACAAACACTAACTTCGAAATTTTCCAGTTTAGGCAGTCAAAGCAGCTAGAGGCAGAATCAACAGAACAATTTTACACTAGACTGCTAAACTTGGCTCGAAATTGTGAATTCGCAGATAATGATGAAGAAATAAAGAACCAAATAATCCTAAATACCAACAACACAGAACTAAGAAGCTATGGACTTTCTGAGAAACCTACCTTAGCTAAGTTAGTAGAAAAAGGAAAAATTCTAGAGACGACAAAGAAACAAGTAAAAACCATCGAAGAACAAAATGGAAATGTCAACCGTATAACAAACTACAATCGAAACAGACAGAAAAATCAAAATCAACACCGAAGAGACAACCCACAACAAAAACAAGAATATCAACACAAACAGGACAAATGTAGAAACTGTGGCTATGAATGGCACACGGGAGGCCTACAGACATGTCCAGCAAGGAACAAAAAATGTAACTCATGTGGAAAAATGGGACATTTTTCAAAAGTCTGCATAACAAGCAGAAAACAGATAAACAAAATCAACATCCAAAATGAAACAAACAATGAAAACACGGAGGAACAAGACAGTGATTACTCGTTTAACATAACAAACATAAACAAGAAAGCACCAAGGGCTGATATTAACATAGATAACAAGAAAATTAACTTTATTCTGGACACCGGAAGTTCGGTAAACTTAATTGGAAAAGAAACACTGGCAAAACTGAAAAACATATCATTAACACCTACAGACTGCGTTTTAAACGGATATGGAAATGGAAAAACAATAAAACTTCTCGGAAAGTTTAAAACAACATTGAAATATAGAAACAAGGAAGTGGTCGTAGTCATACAAGTAGTAAATGACCATGTTGACAACATATTGGGATGCGAAACGTGCGAAGCACTAGAATTGGTAAAAATAACATATAACATCAAGGAAGATATAACAAAACAAAAAATTAAACATGAATTTCCCACCCTAACAAAAGGTATTGGAAAGCTAAAAGGGTACAGTGTGGAACTACACATTGACAAGAAAGTACCACCAATAGCACAAAAACATAGAAGAATTCCATTTCATTTGAGACCAGTAGTAGAAGAGGAAATAAAACGATTACTAGAAGAAAACATTATAGAGGAAACAACAGGTCCTACCCCATGGGTATCACCCATAACCATAGTTCCTAGGAAAGATCCTAAACGCATCAGAATGTGTATAGATATGAGATGTGCCAATAAAGCAATTAAAAGAGAAAGGCATCTGTCACCAACAATAGACGACTTATTTGCAACACTTAATGGGGCAGTATGTTTTTCAAAGATAGACTTGAATGATGGGTACCATCAAATCACTTTGGGGCCCAAATCAAGATACATTACGGTATTTTCTACACACATTGGACTTTATCAATACAAAACTCTATATTATGGCATTACCAGTGCTGCAGAAATTTTTCAAAATATTGTACGGCAAGTACTAATAAATATACCAGGAGTAATCAACTTTAGCGACGATATTTTAATTTTTGGAAAAACAATTGAAGAACATGATAAAACTCTAAGAAAAGTACTGGAAAGACTAAGCAACATGAACTTAACAATAAACATTAACAAATGTGTTTTTAAACAAACAAAAATCAACTACTATGGCTACATCTTTTCATCTGAAGGAGTGATCCCCGATGAAGAAAAAGTAAAAGCATTTATTGACCTAAAACCACCTCAAACACAGACAGAAGTCAGAAGCCTGCTTGGTATGTTAAATTTTATTGGTAGAAAATTTATACCAAACATGGCTGAAAAAACTAGAACATTGAGAGACCTAACATTGAAAAACACCGAGTTTAAATGGGAAAATGAACATGAGCAAGCATTTAACCTACTTAAAAAGGACTTAATGAACGTAAACAACCTATCATATTTTGACACCAGACGAAAAACAGAACTGTACGTGGACGCAGGACCCTTTGGTGTAGGCGCCATATTAACACAGTCCCACAACAACGAAACAAAAATAGTGGCATTCGCCAGCAAAGCGCTAGGACCAGTACAACAAAGATATTCACAAATAGAACGTGAAATGGTTGCAGCAACATGGGCAATAAAGCATTTTCACATCTATTTATATGGGTCGTCCCCATTTATCTTGTACACAGACCATTTACCGCTAGTCAGCATCCTAAGAAACCCAAGATCTTCGCCCAGTTTAAGGCTAGAACGCCTTGCCCTTAAAATACAAGCCTACAACTTTACAATACTTCATAAAAAAGGTGAATCTAACCCATCCGATTACTTATCTCGATATCCGGTTTGGAAAAATGAAAACAAAGATGAAATCCTGGAAGAATATGTAAATTTCATAACTAACGGCTGTATTCCCAAAGCATTAAACATAGAAACAATAATAAAAGAGACTGAAAAAGACGAAAAACTGAAAAACCTACAAAAAGCATTAAAAGAAACAAAACTTTTTAATGAAAGAACATTAACAGAATATAAACAAATAAAGGAAGAAATAACAGAGGTCAACGGACTGTTATTGCGCCGAAACAGAATAATCATACCAGAAAGCCTACAAAAAACCGTAGTTGACCTAGCTCACAAAGGTCACCCAGGGTTAGTTCGCACAAAACAGCTTTTAAGGAGCAAAGTATGGTTTCCTAACCTCGAAAAAGTGACAGAAACCATAGTAAAATCGTGCACAGCCTGCCAAGCAGTAGAAAGAAAAATCCATCGAGACCCAATAATAACATTACCACTGCCGACGTCTCCCCTAGAACAAATTGACTGCGATTATTTGGGGCCGCTGCCTGATGGAAAATATGTATTTCTTATTGTGGACGAACACTCCAGGTATCCATGGGCAAACATAGTACCATCGACAGCTTTTAAAAACATTGAACCAGTTTTAGAAAGTTTGTTTGCAATGTTTGGATATTGCCTATATTTAAAAAGTGACAATGGTCCACCCTTCAATGGAAGAGAATTTGCAGAATACTGTGAAAACAGAGGCATTAAACACAAGAGGATAACAGCGCTGTGGCCTGAGGCCAATGGGATGGTTGAACGGCTAGTAAAAACAATAAAAAAGTCACTGCTCTGCTCACATCTAGAAGGTGTAAGCCTGAAAAGCTCAATAAATGACTTTCTTTCAAGCTATCGTAACACCCCCCACAGCACAACAGGAAAAGTACCAGCCGAGATAATATTCAAATACCCACTAAATACACAAATTCCAAACCCTAGTGTAAGAAAATCTATTTTTGAAGACAGAAGAAAGGTTAACAATGAAAAAGCCAATGATAAAAGAAAAACAACACCTCATAACTTCAAAATAGGTGACTTGGTACTTTGTAAACAAAAGAAAATAAACGCCTGGACGCCCTACTACGAGCCGATTCCATACAAAATAACAAAAATCTCCGGAACGAAAATAACAGCGGAAAAAGAAGACAAAAAAGTAAGTAGAAATACTTCATTTTTTAAGAAATATCACACATTAAACCAAGACATGACAAAAACAGAGAGAAAAGTGCAAAAGATAAAGAAAATAGTGCATAACTATGAATTCCCAATTATGAACATACCGAATACGACAATTAACCAAGAAGAAGAAGAGAGTGAAACCGAAAGTAAAGAAAAGGAACCAGAACCAGAGGTCAGTACACCCACAGAGAGCAATAGTGAAGAAGAATTTTTAAGCCCTGAGGTAAACACACCGACTGACATAGAGAGCCCAGAATTTGAACCGTTCACAGGAACAGACCACGAGGACAGCACCGACTTTAGCATAGAAGCCCCGGAACCAGAGCCACCTACAATAAGTACTCTCCCTGAGTTCAAGCTAGAAAGCACAAGACCAAAAAGAACACGAAAAGCACCCAAAAGGTACAGCGACCAATAACCTAAATGGACCTGCAATAACAATAGCTAAAACTTAAAACAAAGTGCCCTAGTGAAAAAAAAAATGGAACTTACCTGTTTTAAAAATAAGCCTTGGAGGGAATGTGGTGTATACAAACTTTTAAATTTACGCGCCACCTACCTGACAGATGACCGGAAGAACATGGCCGCTGGAGGACTTCCAAAACACTTGACATTTGACATTGATTAAGGTACAAACCTATTATTATTATACTTACCATTGTAAACATTATTAACAATTTAAACAATAAATAAAGTACAACACGACACACACTACGATATATCAAAAACGCTTTGACCCAGTAACTTGAAATTTGGAACAAAGATTTTCTAAGAAGTAAACAATTTTTTTTCTCCAAATTTCAAGTCTCTATGTCAAAGATTTCTTGAAAGAACGTAGTGCAAAGTTGTTTTGCAAGCGACTTGCATCTTTTTCTCTATTATATATGCTATTTGGCAGAGGAGCAGCTCAGGCCGAGAGTTGGAAATGTGAGTTTATTGTGAGGTTAGAACAGTTTTTTCTCACAACCCAATACGACATAAAATACTACGAAAATAATTAGATTTAAACAATTGCAGGGCTCCCACCGACATTTTTAAGATTTTTTTTTATGATTTTATGACAATTTTATGCATTTTATGACAAATTCTATGCCAAAATATTTGGGCAAAAAAGCGTAAAAGTGCAATTTTTACTAAAATAAATAATAACCCCCTGCCCACAGAGGGTGAAGTTAGAAAAAATGTATTATCAGAGCCAGTTTCAGCGATCTAAAAACCCCTATACACCAATTTTGACGAAAAGATTGAAAATTATTAAAAATAATTACCCCCACCCCCCATATATACCAATTTTAATTTTTTTGTGAAAAGATGTTTTATTTTCCCCCATTTTTCCACCCTAATTTTTAACCGAAAACAATCCCAAGCAAGAACTTTTGGTAACCCCCCCCCCACTGTGTAAAAAGTTTCAAGTCTCTAGCTTAAATTCTTAAATTATCGTGCTTACAAGATTTCCCGGACAGACCGACCGACCAACAGACATAAAAAGTAAAAAACTAAAATAGAGGTGGCATAATGTGGCAGTTCCAATGCTGTATGATTGTTTTCCTTATTTAAAAAAAAATCAAAAACGCAGAAAGGGCAAACAAATCTCCTCTTCTCTTTCGCTCGAAAGTAAAAAACATGAGTATTTTTATGAAATTTTATGACTTTTATGACAGTAATTTTATTTTATGACGATTTTAGGACAAATTGGGCCATTTTATGATTTTATGATAAGTGAGAGCCCTGCAATAGTTTGGTTATGTCGCTCTCAATGACAATCATAGCGCGCCATCTATGAGGCAAAATCTAAAGCCAAAACAGAATACAAAAGAGCTCTTTTCTGTCCTGGGTTAGAAAAAAAGTAACTTTTGGTAGAAACCGTCAGGGACAAATCTTTTTTTCGTAAATGTAAATTTTTGGGGCGCCAATTCTCTTTTGCAGGGCCAAGGAGCCAAGTTAGGCGAAACCGCTAGGGACAAATCTTTTCTTCATGAAGGTATTTTTTCTTTTTTTACCCTGGGGGCTGAACCCGTCCTAATTTTTTTTCGTTTGGAAACGTTACGGCCCTGTGATTGTGATTCACAATTTGTGAATAAAATATATAGAGATAAACCCCAATATTCTACAGACTGTAAAGAGTACACATACACTGCATGTCTAGAGTCCGACCTTTAACTTTTGAACGGCTTAAGATATGGGCACAAGCGGGAGCATTTTTCGGAATGAAAAGGAGGGTCGTGTGATACATCGTTTTAAAGCTTATTAAATTCTCTTTCTGACTACAAAATTTTTAAAAGATATTTTTTGAAGGTATTGAATTTTTATCTTTTTTCTGAAAAACAGTGACTTTTTTTTGTATTATTTTTGTGTTCCAAACACGAAAAAAAAGCTTTGTCCCTGATGTTTCTACAAAAATTGGCGCCCCTACCAAAACAAAAAAAAAATACCAAAACAAAAAAAATACACCCTCCGAAAACTGAGCGTTTCTACAAAATTTGCCGCCACTACCCAAACAAAACCCGCTATTATTTTAATTTTTAAATTTTTTTTTTAAAATAACCAAAAAAATATAACAAATAAAGATTCTTAGGGGGGGGGGAACTACTGCCTCCATCCTCCCCATATCTACGCGCCTGTCATTTTTTTGCAAGTCCACATAAATTGGAAGACTATTGTTGAAAATTTGGATTATATTAAAGATACAAATTTAGTCAAAATTAATGGAGAGCCCCTAGCACAAGCATTAAACTTATTTCGGGCTCTCCATGACCCTGTGTAACTAAAATAAATAAATTGTTAAAATAGATATAAAAAAATAAGATTTTAGGCCTTTATTACAATTATTTACAATTATGGCGAAAGCGCAATCTACCAGATCACACTGGTCCAAGAAAAAAAAAACTGACAAAAGTCTATTTTTAGCATAGGGCCATTTTTTACCAAACAAAAAAAGTGTTTCAAAATATTTTTTTGGTGAACTAAATCTGAAATGGTTTACTATACATAAATTCAGTTATGACTCATCAACGTTGAAAATAAACACAGAAACATAGGCTTACGGAATAATTTTGCCGAATTATGAGGGTAATTCTTATAAAGGTCACTAAATCGAAACATTTGACGAATAATTTGTTACACACAACAATATTGAATATACATATTAACTATAAATATGTAAATATATCGGTGTTTTTCGAAGAAAATAAAAAAGTATATATTTAAAACCTCGCGTCAACGATAGAATCGACGCGGCGCCTATGCGAGCACTGGAAATTCGCCGATGACTGTACATAAATAACTATTTTTGAGTCAAAATTGAGTTTTAACATTGAAGGATTCTGGGCAAAAAGGGTAAAATTTAAAATTAAAAATAATTAACCTCCAATTCGTGCTCCCCTGAATAAATTTATTGTTCTTCAATCAAATTTGGCGCGGACCCTACCAAAGCGTTTCTACAGAAATAACCAAAAAATATAACAAATAAAGATTCTTGGGGGGGAGGTTAAATACCCCTTCTACCCTCCCCATATCTACGCGCCTGACATTTTTTGCAGGTCCACATGAAAATCTGAATTATATTAAACATACAAATTTTGTCAAAATTAATGGAGAGCCCCTAGCACAAGCATTAAGCTTATTTCGGGCTTTCCATGGCCCTGTGTAACAAAAATAAATAAATAAATAGTTAAAATAAATTAAAAAAATAAGATTGGAGGGCTTTATTACAATTATTTACAATTATGGCGAAGGCGAACCTACCAGATCACACTGGTCCAAGAAAAAAAAACTGACAAAAGTCTGATTTTTTACATAGGGCCATTTTTTACCAAACAAAAAAAGTGTTTCAAAATATTTTTTTGGTGAACTAAATCTGAAATGGTTTACTATACATACATAATAATATATATAAATAACTATTTTTGAGTCAAAATTGAGTTTTAACATTGAAGGATTCTGGGCAAAAAGGGTAAAATTAAAAATTAAAAATAATTAACCTCCAATTCGTGCGCCCCTGAATAAATTTATTGTTCTTGGACAATATTTAATTGAAACCATTCAATATATTAGATTACGAGCAAAAATTCATATCATTAGATTAGACGGTTTATGAGATATTAAATAAAAATCAAAATTTAGGGTGTCCTCTTTAAAGGACTGGGTTTTTGCCATTGTATTTCATAAACCACGTTTAAATATTTTTTTGTCCATATGTGTTAATTTAGAAGCATTTTCTATAAACAACTGAATAAACTTATTGATTTTTTTAAAATAAATTTTCAAACCTACCTATAATGATAATTTTTCCACATAAAAATGCTTATAACTTTTTTTGTTTTATTTCAGCGTTTAGACCCTAATTAACTAAAAACAAAATCAATACATTTTTATAACGCAGAATAGTCTAGTTATTGTTTTTTAGGCGGTTTTATGTTTTATTTGTGAAATTCGTTTTTCCTTTTTGGACACCAAAACGGGGCTTGGGCGGCATATTAGTGCGGACCAATATCCAAAAACTTAAAATGGCGAAATAAATATGACCGATTAATTTTTTAAATTTTGCCAAAATTAACAAAAATATGGCATAAAACAAAAAAAAATAGAAAAAATACAGCCCATTTTTTATATGTATTTTTCTTATACAGTGCGGTCCAAAAGTCACCCCCCTCCCCCCTTTTAACTTTTGAACGAGTTCAAATTTAGAACTCTTAAATAAGAAGGGGCATGGAGGGACATTTTTTTAAATGAAAAGGGGGGTCGTGTGATACATCATTTTAAAGCTTATAAAATTCTCTATTTAAACTAACATTTTAAGTTTTTTTTAAAAATGCTTTTTAAGTTAATTATAGTTAAAATAGATTTAAAAGGAATTTTTTGGAAATGATAAATATAAAAATTAATAATAATACGGTAAATTATAGGACAGACACTCAATATCTCAGTAAAATATACTTAAATATTATTAAATAATGAATTTTGTATATTTTTTTTATTTATTTTTTGTCAATTTGTTTTTTACTTATTCACATATCTTAATTTTTTACTTATTTACATATCTTAACTAAACACTTATACACTTATACATCTATACACCTTTACACCTTTACCTATTTTAATTAATTTTCATCTATCAGTTTTTTGACAATTAGATTTTAAATTAGTATAATTTTTTATTTCTATTTTTAATTTTTACCCTGAAGAAGAAGAAGGGACATATTACCTTCGAAACGTTGAAACTGTTCATATATATTTATTTTATTTATTAAAGTGTTCTTAATAGCAAGATTTTTTCATTATTAATGTTTTTTAAGGTTTTGATTTTTCAATTTTTTGTGCTAAAACATTCGATTTTTTAAGTTTTTTTTTATAAATTTTTATTTATGTCAACTAAAATTAGTTTAAAAGTATAATTAACATTTTATGATGAAATTAGGCATTTTTAAAAAATTATTTGTTTTTTTTAGAGGAATTTTGACATTAATACCCATTTTCAACCCCATTTTAAACCCAAAAAAAAATCTTTTTTAAATTTAAAAATATGGAGTTAAATGGAGAATTTTATAAGCTTTAAAATGATGTATTACACGACCCCCCTTTGCATTTAAAAAAATGTGCCCCCATGCCCACATTTTAAGAGCTGAAAGTATTAAATATATGCTAAAAGATAGTTTAAGTTGTCTTATTTAAAAGTTCCAAATTTGAAATCGATATCTCAACTGGTTCAAAAGTTAAGAGGGGGAGGGGGTGACTTTTGGACCGCTCTGTATGTACTAGTAATCACAGTAAAAAGTTCATGATTTTTTACCAACCTGTTTTTTTTAATTTAATTTTGAAAAATATATATTAAGGAAAATAAACCATAAAAAAGTGGTTGAAGTTTTTATAATTTTTGTGTTTTATGCCATATTTTTGTTAATTTTGGCGAAATTTTAAAAATAAATCGGCCATATTTATTCCCCCATTTTGAATTTTAAGTTTTTGGGTATTGATCCACATTAAGATTAACAAAAGAGGTCTTTATACCACATTTCAGAAAAATCGGATTTTTTTTGGAAATTTTGGACCATCCCTATGACGCAAATTTTTTATAGATTGCGGAAAACAGAAATGGGTTAATTTGAAGTTGATTTAAATTGTCCTACCACCGCACCGTGACTAGACTATAGTCTAGTCTATAGTACTAGTGCTCTCTATAATATCCAGACCTTTACACTAGACCTGAGCGATAAAATAAAAAAGCAATGAATTTATAAAAAAATAGTCTAAAAAATGTATGGTTTGGACTTTTTCCTAGAATATTCTACACTAGTTACAGACTAATTTATTCTGTGAGCTGTAATTTGATTTTTTATATCAACATTTTTAACAAACGACTTATATTTTTGTTCCCAAATCAATAAATTTTCCAAGTAACTACATGTAGGTAATATTTTTAGGGTTTTAAATCATCAAAGTCAATCCAAGTTAATCCAATTTAAGGGTAATTGGGTTATCTTTGCACCGCAAAAGTCAAAAAGTCACTTCAAAAGCCAAAAGTTAATCTTTTAAATCTTTTCTATAGAAATTTTCACAGATGTGATATGTTCAATCGGGCCTAATTACACAATATTGTCGGTTTATAACATTTTATTGCGTAGAAACAATGGCAAAATGTTTAACCCCTTTTCTACATTATTTAAGTTGCTACTACTTAGATAAAATTTGCATATTTAAGACCTGAAAGCAGGGACGTTCCGAGCTTTTGCCTTTGGGGGTGTGAAGGTAAGAATTTGCCGACTACTTTTGTGAGTACAAGCAAAAAATTGTTTGTTTAACCCCATTTTGTGTACCGAACAGGCGCAAAAACCGACCTAACCGAAAGAGTTAGCGTTAAAAACAACAAACAGGCGAAAAAAACGACTAAGAGTTATGTTACGTCGGACGTTTAAATTAAATAGTCGGATGGTTAATATACGACGTCACAAATTATACTAAACAATATAAAGCATACATGTCTGAAATAGTATTTAGTAAAAAATATTTTATACAAAAATATAAATATTTAACATAATATACTGAAATATTCGATACAACTACATAATGTTATATAATATCCATTTAACGAGAGAATGCTACTCTGACGTCACAGCGCGCAAACTAAATAGCACTCTGTAGGGTGGTTGAAGCTTATTTCTTAAGATTTAATAAATGATTTTATCCAATACATTCAGATAATGAGACAATTACCAGCTTTATTTGAAATAGATAAACTCAATAATAACCCCCGCGTGGCTTTTACTTTATTGAGTGGATAATTATTTATTTTACCCACTCAACTGTCACTTGTCAAATTATTTTCTTGTAAATGTCATTAAAATTTTTTATAAAAATATGAATTCCTAAGCTATTTATTGG
>OY294046.1:61439939-61502209 GCA_958510825.1 Brachypterus glaber | reverse complement strand
GGTTTTAAATATTTACATTTTTATTTCTTTTTATCTTGATTTTTTTTAATGGTTCCATTTAAACGAGTAAGGTGGGAAAAAAGTTATCGATAAATAAAAATTAAAAACTTTCATATTGTTAAAAGATAAAATTCAAATATCGGTTTTTTCTTTGATAAACACCGATATATATATACATACCTATAGTTAATATATATAGTCAATATTGTTGTGTGTAACAAATTAGTCGTCAAATGTGTCGATTTAGTGACCTAGGACAGGTTGATTTTTATTTTTTATTTTGCAAATTTTGGTGTAAAAAAGTTATCAAAATTTTCACCCCCTTGACCCTTCACAACTTTTGTTTTCAAATAGCAACCTACCTCTTGTGACACATCGTTGAAAAGGTTATTTAATAAGCTTTCTAACGGTGTATGATAAAGCGTTATTTGGCAAAGGGATTATCAAAAAAAATGGGTTGCTATTTGAAAAAAAGATTGGAATTGCACTGATAAAAAGGATTTATTTGGATATGGCCAATTAAATTATTTGGTTGTGAGTAAAAAAATTTATTTGATCAAATAAATATTTAGTTCATGTAAACAAATATTTAAATTTCAAAATGATTTATTAATGGGAACAAAATAGTTTATTTGACAGTAATAAAATTTATTTGTCACAACCAAATAATTTAATTTATGGGAGATTTTGCTCAGCGGTCAATGGCATCGATATAGCCTGACACTGATCTAATGATCGTGAGTTCAAACCTCACTGGCGCCGATTGTCTTTTTCAGTTAATTAATAATTGAAATTTTGCGAAGGCGTACTCCCTAGTTATATTGGTTCGAAAGTCAATTAAAGCCGGTGGTTCCCTCTACTACTAGCCCACACAAGTCCTGGACTTAGGGGATGCTTAATTAATTAGAATAGTACGAGGTTTGGCCATATCCAACCAAATATTTAGTTGACAAAAATAAACTGATTATCAGTGTGGGTGCAAGGGGGTAAAACCTGTAAGAACATTTGGTGTAAATCAAAATTTGTAAAATTAAAAAAAATCGACCTGTCTGAGCATACCCAATTCTATTCTACTTTTAACTGGGAAGTTAAAAAAAATGTATTTTTTTCACTTCCTGTTTAACCGGATAGGAAACTTTCAAGTATTACGTAACGCAAATTTTGATCATTTAGTTTTAGTTTTTTTTATCTGAAAAGTCACTAAATCTATTTATTTTGGATCAAATATTGGTAGAAAAATACAATTTATTAAAAAAAACGTATAATTTTGATTTTACACGAAAACTAAACTTGGAAAAACAGATTTCTTGCTATAACCCAATTTTTTTCTTTATTATTTTTTTTTGCTCTTTACAATGATACCAAAAAGTTAATATTTATTTTGATAATCTCTTTAAAATAATATAAGTTTGTAAAATAATATACGCTAAGTGTATTGCACGAACGCACCGACGCGCGAGCGTATTAGATATTATTTTTACTTTTTCGTATCATTGTAAAGAGAAAAAATAATAATCTTTTTAACAATATCGACGACATTGTAAAGAGAAAAAAAATAATCTTTTTAACAATATTGACGAGCCATAGACGTAATTAAGCAAAAATTCGAGTAAAAGCAAAAAATGTATTTAGTTTTCGTGTAAAACTAAATTTTTTTTTAATGCTTCCCATTTTTCTACCAATATTTGATCCAGAATGGATAGTGGCTTTTCAGATAAAAAAATCCAAAATAAAAATTTATTTAAAAAAATTTCAAAATCTGTCAAAATTTGACAAAAATTTTATATATACACATTTGACAAAAACTTTATATATAAATACAATAAAATAAATTATTAACAGAAATTATATTTCTTGAAATTTTCATAAAAATCAAGTAGGCTTGATCAATGACATTTGCTCAAATAAATACTTTGAACTGACATTTTTTTTTTCATCATGTTTAGCTAATTATTGATTGTATTAATTGGTAATGATTATAATTAATTATATTTAATAAATAGAAAGTTATTTAAAGCTATTTTCTGGGGTTTAATTAGTAAAAATTGCACAAAGAACTGAAACATCTAAAGTGACAGAAATCAATTGCTTATAAAATTTACTCCTACTAGGAGAGAAAAAATTATTATACAATCCGCCATTTTATAGCCATGGTAAAATTATATAAATCACCCAAGTTTTGTTTTTATCGAATAAAGATTTATCATAATTTTTGGGGTGGACATAAATAAAACTCACCCGGTGTACCGCGGTATATGTAATTAACTTTTTTACTTAAAATTATAAAAAGGAAAATTTTCAAATTAAAATGATTTCAGATTTTACCAGACGAAATTTCTCTGTAATTACACTGCCTTCTCGACTGCCTCACATTAAATTCCGGACACCTAAAAATTTGACATTTTTTAAATTCAAGTATTTCGAAAACTAATTAATGGATTTGACTGATTCTTTTTTTGTTTTAAAGCTTAAACATTCTCTACTTTTGTTTGTTTTAAGAATTATTATTTTTTTTTTTTCGTATTAACAGCAACAAATAATGTACACCTATGTTTTTTACCCCATCTTCTAAGACTTGCATGGTACGCCACTGCAACTGTTTATCAAATTATTAAAGTCTTTATTATTGTCGCAGTTTTAATGAATATTCTTTTTTACTTTTTTACATTTTTACCTCTGGTTTAGGAGATATCAGCATCAACATTTTTTATTTGAAGCTCATGTCTTTTACTTTTTCTTCTACAGTTTCTTCATCCCGGGGCATCTTTCTATTGCCGTCTGACGGAGGCTTAATGGTGATTTCGCAGAACTGCCGCCGGTCGAAGTGACCCTATTTTTTCTTCTACTCAAGTTTTTTAAACCCAATTTATGTTTTTGATAAACTTGATTAAAAGAAAAACGTAACTCGGTTAAGCTTCAAATTTAAAGCACAGCATCAATCAAAGTCATGTAGTTCTTTTTAAGTTAACTAAAAAAATGACAACTTTCAGGAAAATCCTGATATCTCCTAAACCAGGGGTAAAAATATAAAAAAATAAAAAAGAAAATATTCATTAAAACTGCGGCAATAAGAAAGACTTTAATAAATTGATAAACAGTTGCAGTGGCGTACCATGCAAGTCCTAGAAGATGGGGTAAAAAACATAGTTGTACATTATTTGTTGCTGTTTATACGAAAAAAAAAATTTAATAATTCTTAAAACAAACAAAAGAAGAGAATGTTTAAGCTTTAAAACAAAAAAAAATCAGTCAAATCCATTAATTAGTTTTCAAAATATTTGTATTTAAAATAGTCAATTTTTTAGGTCTTCGGAATTTAATGTGCGGCAGTGTATAATAAATTATATCATTATTTTATAAACTAATCAAACATTGTCAAATTTCTAGTTGAACATTTCTATTCTTACATGAGATTTTTAATCCGATTTAGTAGAATTTCGAAAATCTATGCCCTACCCAAAATCTAATCTCTTTAAATCCAAAAAGAGTTGGGGGTATTAATCCAGGTACCTATAATATATATATAACGTATGTTTGTCAAATATGTTATCAATAAGTTTTTAACAGTATATCAGTATTATCACCAAGTTACAAAAACAAAAATGGACAATTCCACTAGAACCTACAAAAAGTGGTCACAAAGTATGGAGCCAAGAAAATTTCAAATTAGAGAAAATGGTAAAACCAAAAGGTTCTATGTCGCAAGAACTTCCTCAATGGTAATATCAACCAAAAACTTTAAAAAGCAAGAAAGGATGTATAAAAAATGGGGAAGGAATTTAAAGAACGAAAAAAAATCAAAGAAAAACATTAAAAAAACCAGCTCTGTTTTGAAGAAAAATGAAGTTCAAATAAAAACCATAAAAAGAAGATCAAAGTTGAATAAACTAAAATCAAAAGTGGCAGCAAAACAAAAAAATTTAAGGATTACACAAAAATTGTCCGGTCTTAGTCCAAGCAAAACAAAACTGAAGACAAAGGTGACCAAAGTAAAGTCAAAAATAACGGAAAGAAAGCCCAAACTAACTATTGAAGTTCTGCCAACCAATCATGAAGAAAGTACGCTTAAAAAAATCACCCCAACTATGCCAAAGAGTTGTAAATCAGTTTTTCACAAAATAGCAAAATTCTGGAACAGGGTGGACCAGAATTCGACTTGTATAATTGGAGATTGTAAGAAAATTAATGAAAATGAAAACGAAAAGTTAAATTATATTAACTTGGAACAAAATTTGTATTCTTTTCTATCTTGAATATCATTTTTTTAATAATTTTTGTAGACAGCACCTGTGATAATATGCCTAGGATTATATGTATTAGTACCTATTTTATATTGTAAATAATGTATATTTTGTATATATATTACTTAAATAAAAATACAATTAAAAATAATAAAACCGTATTTTTTATTCGATTGATTCTAAAAGCGACACTTTTTGTTCATGTTTTATGGGCGAAAAGTTGAACTTTGTGGCCCTAGGGCCAAAAAGTTTTTTTCGCCCGCTATCTGAAACTTGTTATTTTTAAGCTTTTTAAAAGAGGATGCTTTACCTTTACTATAATATTTATAAAGAAATATGACCTTTTGATCTTGAACTAACCGTTCTTTTTGACCAGATACAGTTATTATAATCATTTCATACAAAATAAAATAAAAATCCATAACATAACCTCAAAATATATGTTAACTGATTAATCTGTATTCACCCACTAAAATAAATTAAAAAGACAAAATTTCAATTGTAAAATCACTTTCAATATTTATAATATTCATAGAACGGTTTCACAAGTATTATTTTCACAACAGACAGATTTTAACAGAAATGAATTACCTATAGCTTTTTTAATTTGAAAATGAAACCGCAAGCAAAAGAAACGATTCAATTGTTTTTGTAGCGATTTGATTGGACAGCAATTTGTCATGGATAACTAGATAAGTAATAAGACAGTAAAAAGAAATATTTTTTGCACTTTAAAATGAAGTATATTTTAATAATTTATTATAATTAGTAACAATCGAATAAAAAATATTGTATAATACACGGGCAAGAAGTTAAATTTCGATTTCGTAGGTTTATTACCCTCGGGCCGGCCCTATCGGCCGACCCTCGGCTTCTAAAAACCTACTCAATCGAAAAATTTAACTTTTCGCCCTTGTATTATAAATAACTATTAATTCTAATAAATTAATAAATACTGCTGCCAACAAAACAATAATTAACCGAATATTTCTATAAAACAGAATTGTTGAAAAAATAATAAACTTATATAATATTAAATATTACATTACATTGTGAACTTATAATGAACTTTAATGGAGCTCTCTACAACTAGAATTATGAAACAAAAGACGTCTACCCTATCTCTATCTTAATTGTGCTACACTTTCCAGCCAACCAAATAAATACTGTATTTGTTTTTCACACAACAAATACAGTATTTATTTGGTTGGCCGGAAGGTGTAGCAGTGAGCGGCACGAACGAACATAGCTAATGTGAATCTGTAGAATAAGATAATTCTACTAAAATTTAGATGGCGCCAGTAATTTCTTTACACTTTTCGCCCGGCCAAGTAAATATTGTATTTGTTCAACAAAGAACAAATACAGAATTTGTTTGGTTGGGTGGAAGTGGGAGTGTATGTATGTCTTCTATCCTTTTTGGGTAGAACTTTTGTCCCTGTTTAATCTAATGGGAGAAATCTCCATTGAAAATGATATTTTACTAACCAGGCCATTATGTCGACGCTATAATATTAGTCCAATCAAATAATAAGGGGTGTCCGCTATCTTGAATTTTAGGAGTGAGTTGCTTAATAGGCATCTTACGATAAAAATGCATATAACTAATTTTGTTAAGGAGGAAATTCCAACAATTCTTGTTGGGATCATTTTTTTAATATACTAATAACAATCGAGTTAATGTAAAAATAGCCATGTTGGAGGTGAAATTGGCATTTTCCATTTTTCAGCCAAATTATTCATCGGACGAATAAAGTAGTTATTAGCAAACTTGTAGCTCTTGAAATTCTCTATAAGTTTCACATATTATAAATTTTCATAGGTACTTTGATACGGTTACAGAGGGCGCAACTACAATACTTATAAAAATGGATAGCGTATAAAACTTATAGAAAATTTTAACAGCTACAGGTTCGATCATAACCACTTAAATCCTCCGATGAATAATTTGGCTGAAAAATTGAAAAAAAACAATTTCACCCCCAACATGGCGGCCATTTTTGAGTATTTTTAACTCGATTGTTAATAATATATTAAAAAAATGACCCAAACAAAAATTATTAGAAATTTTCTCCTTAACAAAATAGGTTATATGCATTTTTATCGTAAGATGCATATTAAGCGAGATAACCGCACTCACCCCTAAAGTTCAAGACAGCGGACACCCCTTACGCAAATCACATAGTGAAAAATTAACAGGAGTGTTCTGTTACTATCCACTACTACCCTTTAAAATATCAGCCCGTGTACATTTATTGGAATTTAACATAGGAATTTCTCGTTATTTGACTGGACTATATTACATTGTGGCGTATCTATTGATGCTTATAAACAGAACTAACGTCTACGTCCCACATTCAACTCGGTCTTTCGCGCTGTTGCCAAACTGTGCAATTTAATCTTTGGTTTTTGGTTGTTTTGGTGTTTTTTTGCTTTGGTTTTTGGTTGTTTTGGTGCTTTTTGCAAAAATAACACCAAAACAACCAAAAACCAAAGATATATTAAATTGCACAATTTGGCAACAGCGCGAAAGACCGAGTTGCATTTGGGACGTAGACGCTAGTTATAAACAAATATCGAAATGGTGATCCAATTATTGAAATATGGTTTACAGTTCCGATTAATAAGGTGACCCAAGATAATTATATTTAACATGCGATAAAATATTTTTAAAAATTGTATATTTTGCGAGGTCCCGATAAATGAATACCAAAAGTCCGGCCTCTAATCTACTTACAAAGCATTAATTTTTAAGTCACCCCTTAAAAGACTTCGGTATTTATGCATTTAAACATTTTTACATTAAATGTAAGAATGTTCACATATTGACGATATTGAATTAATCGCCAATATGTCAACATTTTTTACATTTCCCCAAAAATATAAAAAAGCTCATCTCAAAATCTAAAAAAAACTCATTCTGTGCACAATAGCCGATATAAAAAATACTTTTCCAAGTCCAAAATGATCAAAATTTGCTTTACGTAATACTTGCACGTTCCCAATAATTTCCGCGTATAAGATTTTTATATTATATTAATCCAAAACAAACAATCTATTATTTTAAAATTCTGTTTTGGATTAGTATAATTTTAAGGTCTTTATGGGCGGAAATTTCGGATTTTTTCAAATAGTATTTAAGGAAATTAAAATTCTAATTGGGATTTTTTTAATTCCAAAGAAATCGTTTTTAGATTAACAGATTAAGAGGTTTTCTGTAGGTCATTGGTAAAATTATGCAAAATAATGTAGAAATATTTCTGTTTTTTTTTTATCTTTCTATGAGGGGTGAACCTAGGGGTTGCAATACGGCACCAATTTAAATCCGGTCCGACCGAATTAGTCACATCAAACATATGTTGCTTTTTTATTCTAAAATTAACTATATAAAAGATTTATATTACGAAGTTTATAAAAAAATGTTTATTTCTTATGAAATCAACTTTATTTAAACTGTAATAGTCAACAATCACGAATTAACAATAAAAATCTAGTATTGTGTTACTAGTTTATCAAAGAGAACAGAAAAAAAATTTACTTTAAGAAAAAATAAAAAAACGATAGCGAGCTGCGTAGCAGCGAGGGATTTAAGAGTGCGTGGATATAATAGTCTTCTCAACCGTGGTTTATATATTACTTTTTTCATTTATTCTTATTATTTAACATTTTTATATCAATAATAAACTAAAATGTTTGATGGATCTTAATTAACCGCGCAAAAATAAGTAGCCATTGAAATCGCCATTTCTGAAAACTAATGATTTATTTACTGAAAGTTGACAGTTCTAGTGGGTGGAATTTGATATATTTAAAATGTGTGAAAACAACGCTAAGGAGCTGTTGAAAAATGACGTCACCTATTTTTGAAAAATTTTTAACCCCCACTCCCCCCTTCGTCACCTTTCGTCACTTTTGCCTTGACCCCCCTGTAAAATAGAAAAAAAAATGACTTCACCTTTTGGAAGACCCCCCCCCATAGGGGGACGTTTCAAACAAATTTTCAATATAATGTTTAATTAACTAGAAAAATGTCTTTTAACATAAATATTAATAAATATAATTATTACCTTTTGGTAACGTCAAGTATTACGTAACGCAAAATTTGGCCATTTTTGACCCACGCCCCCCCATGTAACGCGGCGTAACATTTTTAAGACCCCCCACCCCCCTCCCATTTGTTACGTAACATTTATTAAAGAAACTGAAAGAAAATTTTGCTATAAGGTTTAAACCGGTTTTTAACCGGTTATTGCTTTCGTGTTTTAACGAAAAACCGGTCTGAGGTAATTTCCGCAACCGGTTAAGCGAAAACCGGTTTAATGGTATAGGAAAATAGGGGGGGTACAAAATGATCAAAATTTGTGTTACGTAATACTTGAAAGTTCCCAAAGGTAATTTCTTTGAGCTCGTGAGCGCACTTAATTTTTTATACTATACGATTTATTCCAAATTGCTAAGAATATTTCTATTATTTAATAAATAATATTTTCTAAAAATTTTGAGTTTATCAGACTTTTATTATTGTAATTTTTTAAACATTATATAGGGTCTTACTCTTATAGAATTTGTTTTTTTTTTCTGAAAATTAGAGACGGCAGACAGACGAACGAACGAAATTTAAAAATTTTGTTAAAAAGGATTAAATAAATCGACTCGCTCTTTTATATTCGTTTAACCATTTAATCTGATCTAGTCTGCATTGCATTAATGCCTAGGCGGCCAATAACAATAAACCCACAGACTAATTTTACCCAATTTAAATTAAACTGATTTAAACTTGCCACCACAAAATTAATTATTATGTAGTAACAATTTTACTATCATCTTTTTTTTAAATATTAATGATTTTTGGGGATAAAAGGTATTTTAAAGTATTTGATTGGTTGACTTTGATTAGTGTTATTTCGGTTTTTTTTACATAATTTTATCATATTTATATTTTTAACATAATTTTATCATATTTATATCTTTAACGAGCCCTGAAGATGGCCTAACAATAAAGGCAGAAACGTTGGTAAAAATTGACTCTACTTAATTATTTTTTTGCACGACCAAGACTAAAACCTAATTTTACGCTTTCATTTTCGGGACTAAACTTGCCGTTTTTCTCCCAAGGGAATAAAAGTCATGGCAACCTTGATAATATTAAAATATTATACTTACTATGTACTTTGCTGGTTCAAAAATTAGGTTTGGTGATGTTTTGTAATAAATTAGCGATTCAAACCAATTTATTTGATTTTAACAAAGAAAACATTTAAAAATTACATTGTTATAACAATTTATACATAACTTAAAATTTATCATCTTCGTCCATTTTTTTGACGTTTGTGTCAACCATATTAAAAAACAATTGAAATCGCGATAGGCGGGAAACTGACATTTCGCAATTTACAGGCATCTTGATTAAATTACGAAAATAAAACAACCGATTTTAGACGCATGGTTTTTAATTTTAATTTTATCTACCTACTTAAATTATGTTTGGTCCTGCAAAAAATAGTGTTTATACCTCAGGACTAAACGTGTATTGTTGAACGTTCGAAAAAGATATAGGTTTGTCTTAGAAATGCAATGTTGTAAAGCACTTATCATCAAAATAATGGTATACAAAAATGTTTTATTTTGATTTAGTAAGCCAGTTGTAACATTCCGTCGATGAAAATTGAAAATCCTCAGGGTTTATAGAAAATTGGAAGATGTAAAGTTGCCAAAAAGAAAAAACTATTTACCAAAGGCGTTCGAGGATATAAAATCCAAAATTTTAGTACAAGAAAAAAATATTTTTAGCATAGATGGTTTAAAGATTGCGCATGTTATGTTATTCCGAATTTTCATTAGTAGACCTTTTTAATGTCAAAGAAGTTGAGTTTTCTAAACCAAATCTAAATACTAATAAATGCATTGAGAAATCATACATTCTTTAATTATGCTCTGCTTATGTACTTCGGTAGACATAGAACGTTCATTTTTAGATTATAAATATACTTTTGGTAAAAGAAGAAGCTTAATAGCCGAAAAAATCTTGATGATATATTTTTATTTTCAACAATAATATTAATTAATTATGTTTAATGAATGAATGAATATGGGTACATTTAGTTTAACACGTTAAGCGCCATGAGCACCATATATGGTGCTCAGTTAATTTGCCAAAATTGATCTGAGCACCATATTTGGTGCTCAGACAGAAGAGTTTAAATATTTGCATAATAAATCGAAATACTTAGTTAGAGGCAAAAAAAGCATTTGTTTAGAATTCTAAAACCTAAAGGATTTAAAAAAGGGCCTTAGCCGATACGTTTACTTTTCCGACCCCTGCCAATGGAAGGGAAAGTACTGTTATCGTGCAAACATTCAAAATCGAGAAAACGACCGTATTATCCATTTTAAAGTCTCATATTGCGATTAGACCCTTTGTCAGTATGATGCCTGTCTGTCTATCTGTCTGTCTGTCTGTCTGCCTCTAAACCTTCACGATAACTACCGATCGGTTTATCCGATCGGCTTAAAATTTGGTATGAAATCACCGTTTGGTCGAAGGATACAACTATTAGTTTTTATTTAAAAAAAAAAATTAAAAAAAAATATGAAAAATTTGAAGAGGTTTAGGTCTTTAGTGTAGAGGGTACCTAATGTTTCTTGTTTTTTTGAATTGTCTATTTGGCGATGGCGACAGTGCTAATATTTTATTGTTTAAATAAAAACCTTATAACTATGTAATATTTTAATTTTACTTAATACAACTCTTATGACTTTGAAAGAAGCACGCTACACAAAAGCATTTACTACATTTTGGACTTTTGTAACTTGTCGTTGGTGTATTTTTTTGAGCGTAAATGGGATCATGTCTTCTTCTAAGATCATAGTAACATTTACTACAACGGCTTCTTTTATTCACACTTTTTTTTTAATTTTTTAATTTTTTTTTAAATTGATATTTATAATAAAAGTATTTTTTTTTTAAAATTAATATGAATTTTCTTTCAGCATTTTTCGATTTTTTTTTTAAGTTTAACCCCCCATAATTTTTTTGTTTTTGGGGGGACTACTTTCAAAAACAATAGGGATCTTCCCCTCATAGAATTTGTTTTTTCCTGAAAATTTCAATACGATCGGATTATTCGTTCTTGAGTTATCGTTTCTACAAAAATTGTGACTTTTTCAGACAGACGGACGGACGAACAGACAAACATTTGAAAAAAAAAAACTTAAGTTGCTTATTTTTTCATGAAACAAATTTGTATCCAATAATTTTTTATCTAAGACGATTTTTGATTTTTTTTTTGAAAATTTGAAATTACCGTATAATATTATTCTAGCGCTGGCGCTGTGAATAATATAATAATAGTATAATATACAATGAAGAAAAAATATGGAAAAATTGTTGTTCTGATTTTTCTCTGACAGCCGGTCTCGGTAAAATTACTTACAATCGAATAATGTCCAAACGATAAAAAAATATATCGACTAAAATTTAAGCTATAAATAAACTAAATAAACTAAATAAACTAAATAAACTAAATAAACTAAATAAACTAAATAAACTAAATAAACTAAATAAACTAAATAAACTAAATAAACTAAATAAACTATTAGTCTGATAATGTTATAAATAAGTACATACTTTTCGAATATTTAGTATCTATATAAAAATCAGAATCACTTGTACTGGGAATATATTCGTCTGAATCAGTTGACGAAAATGGATCTTCATCTAATGATAAGTTTATATTAGAATCCATGGTTTTCACAGCAAATTTATTTTTGAACTAAATTTATACGTGCAAATAACATGATAACAATTAAATGAAATAAGGAAACAAAAACAAAAGTTTTTATTGAGTTTTTTAATTTTTATTTTAATTTGCCTTAGTTGCTCTGAGCATCTTTAATGGTGCTCACCCATTTAAACCCTTAAACATATTTTTTTTTGTAAAATTATTTTAGAACAAATTTTTGGCTTATTTCCAATAAATTACAAGAAAAAAAATCAGGTGGCCCAGTGGACCCTTACTCATTTCTGGCATGGGCGCTTAAAGTGTTAAGAATACTTACATGTAAATATTTTGTAAAATATACATAATATAGTTCTTTGTTGTTTTATCTTTGATATTTATATAGTTATAAATCTTTTGTAACACTAAAAGTATAGATAATTCCCCGTGTCATAATATTGTTTAACGTAGACGTCAAGTTACGGCATGAAAAATAACTGTCACGGGATGGTTAAGAAAGTGTGCCATTAATCGTTAAAAACTTTTTTTTATAAGTAACATTTCACGACCCTCGTAATCAATACCAAATATCCGGGATATGGTAATTATAAGTAATACTTTTCAGGAAAACGCACAGGTTTTCTATATTTGCAAAAAAAAGACAGAAGTTACATCAAGTTTAATATGTTTGACAAAAGGAAAATAGTCTTAGCAGTTCTAAGAAAAATATTTTGCTTAGAACAATAAAACTTTTATTTAAACTGTATTATAGAAAATCTAGTCGAATTATAGTTATCTAAAATACTTATTCAAGTATATTTTGCCGAATTTTCTCTAATCCAATTACTGTTTGAAAATAACGGAAATTTATTGTCGAAACATCCATCCAGTAAAATTTTATAGCAATTTTTGTCAGAACTGAAACCCTACTCGTCCTCAGGAAAACGCACAGGTTTTCTATATTTGCAAAAAAAATGTTGCAGACCGAAATTACATCGAGTAAGTTTAACATTGGGTGCCAGGACCAAAATCAAAACTCGATATTGGAAAAACTTAAGATCAAAATATTCATAAAATATGAACCTGAACGAACAAGAAAGTTACTCGATCTCAGCAAGGCGGACCTAAAGACCTATACAGGGCTATTAACCGGACACTGCCCGTTAAGATATCATCTTAAAAAAATGGGAAAATCTGAAATCGACATTTGCCGTCTATGCTAAGAAGCACCAGAAACGGCCGAACACATCATGTGCTTCTGCGAAGCCATTGCTCGCAAAAGGCTACAATATCTAGAACAGGTATACCCAAGACCTGCTATTATATCCCAAGTAGCCCCCAAAAAACTCTTAGGCTGCTCTGGAAGCCTAAAGTTTGATGTGGACTAAATTGCAAAGGGGATTCACAATAGATCTCATTGGCCGCAGTGATATGAACGGCAGTACCATGCCTCACAACCCCACTTGTATTGTATTGTAAGTTTAACATTTTTGACAAAAGAAAAATAGTCTTAGGAGTTTTAAGAAAAAGATTTTGGTTAAAACAATAACATGTTCATTTAAACTGGATTATAGAAAATTTAGTCGAATTATAGTTACCTAAAATACATATTCAAGTATATTTTGCCGAATTTCCTCTAATCCAATTACTTTTTGAAAATAACGGAAATTTATTGTCGAAACATCCATCCAGTTTTTACTTTAATTTATAAAGCAATGTTGCAGGCAGAAGTTACATCGAGTAAGTTAAACTTTTTAGACAAAAGGAAAATATTCTTAGGAGTTTTAAGAAAAAGATTTTGCTTAGAACAATAAAACTTTTATTTGAACTGTATTATAGAAAATCTAGTCGAATTATAGTTATCTAAAATACTTATTTAAGTATATTTTGCCGAATTTTCTCTAATCCAATTACTGTTTGCAAATAACGGAAATTTATTTTCGAAACATCCATCCAGTAAAATTTTATAGCATTTCTTGTCAGAACTGAAACCCTGTCCCCCCTCAAAAAAAAACAAACATTGTAATTATAAGTAATACTTTTCAGGAAAACGCACAGGTTTTCTATATTTGCAAAAAAATGTTGCAGACAGAAGTTACATCGAGTATTTTTAACATTTTTGACAAAAGGAAAATATTCTTAGGAGTTTTAAGAAAAAGATTTTGGTCAGAACAATTACATTTTCATTTAAACTGGATTATAGAAAATCTAGTCGAATTATAGTTACCTAAAATACTTATTCAAGTATATTTTGCCGAATTTTGTCTAATCCAATTACAGGTAGATAAAAATAAGACGAAAATCAAAAGTTTCGGCAATTCTCAATTATATAGTATAAGCTTTATTAGCTCAAAACTTAAAATAATTGATTTTTTGGAAAGCTAAATTTAGCTCACAGTTTAATTCTTATAGTTTTAAGTTAAATTAAAATAGTGCCTCTAGTTCATATAAACATACGGTGCTTTTTTGGGGGTATTTTTTGTTTTTTTTTTTGAAACCCTGAAATTCCTTTACCATTCGTTAGTACCGTCCATTTATATGATTTTCAGCGAAAATTAAAAAAAAATCTACCGAACGCTTCGTTTTTTATTAAAAAAATAAATGCTAAACGAGCTGCGAAGAGTAAAACAAGCCGTTAACATATGTAATCCTACGCATTTCATTATATACTATTCACAGTATATTGCATTTTTCCAATTATGAAAAAAATAAATAAAAAATGAGAAAAGGGAAAAACAAATTAAAAAATTGTTGAATTTTTTTTAAGTTTTTTATTTAATTTTTTTAATAATTGGAAAAATGCAATATACCCACTTACTGTGAATAGTATATAATGGAATGCGTAGGATTACATATGTTCACGGCTTGTTTTACTTTTCGCAGCTCGTTTAGCATTTATTTTTAATAAAAAACGAATCGCTCGGTAGATTTTTTTAATTTTCGAAAATCATATAAATGGGGTTTCGAAAAAAAAACAAAAAATACCCCAAAAAAGCACCGTGATACAGTATCAAAAATATTAAATTAAACAAAACTAAAACCGTGTAAAAATTTTACCAGGCTTCAAACGCAAAATCCGAAATTTTTATATGACTTCCAAAATTTTTATATGACTTCCGAGATTTTTGTATGACTTCCGAGATTGTTACATGACTTCCGTGACTGTCAACATACAAATCTATGATTAATGAGTGATATATTTTCTAAGATTTCTGAAAAACCTTTTCGAAAATTACTAAAATGTTGGAGATTTTTTAGTCAGATTTTTTTTAAGATTTCTACAAGGACTTTGTAAAAATCTCACGTTGGTGAGAGCGCTATAGCGCGCTATTGACTAGTTTAAAAAATAAAGGCCGCTTTTTCATTTATTTTTGGTATATTATTTTTTTGTTTTTTTTTAGCCCCCATAGCTTTTTACGTTCTACTAAATAGTATTTCGAAAAAATATAAGTTATCAAATATTTTTATTTTGTTTTTTTGATTTTACTAATAAATTCTTTAGTAGTAATAAACAGGAACAAGCCTATGTACCCACGAAATGACCCAGTTGATATACTAAGTAGATGAGTCGATAAATTTGTGCTTTTTATCATCAGTTTTTTCGGGGGACAATTTTTTTCTGACAACCGGAAGAGTGACCGCAAAAAAAAGAGTTTTTTTAGCCTGCAACCTATAACTTCGGTTGGAATTGAAAAATGTAACGTATAAGTGCTCAAAATTTTTGGCATGTCATGAACTTGTGCAAAAAGCAAGATTTATTGTTCTAGAAGCTAAACATCCCCTTAAACAAAGGGTACTTGAATTAAATTTTATACTCTAAACTTTCTCACATTTTATTACTGGCTGGCAAAAAGCCTATGTTTCTGTGTTTATTTTTAAGTTATAACTGAGTTTACGCCGAATACTGCCTATCAGGAGCGTTTCGAGATTTTTGTCGTGGGGTGTGTCAAGGTAAAAGAGTGATCGAAATGTTAGCCTCTTTTTCAGCTTTTTTTTAGCTCCCCATAGCTTTTTACGTTCTACTAAATAGTATTTCGAAAAAATATAAGTTATCGAATATTTTTATTTTGTATTTTTGGTTTTACTGATTAATTCTTTAGTAGTATACACAGGTACAAGCGTACCCACAAAATGACCCAGTCGACATTCTAAGTAGATGAGTCGATAAATTTGTGCTTTTTTATCAACAGTTTTTTCGTGGGACAATTTTTTTTCCGCCAATCGGCAAAGAGTAACCGCAAAAAAAAGAGATTTTTCAGCCTGTTTTTCAAACACCTGTAACTTCGGTTGGAATTAATAAAATGTAACGTATAAGTGCTCAAAATTTTTGTCTGGTCATGAACTTGTGCGAAAAGCAAGATTTATTGTTCTAGAAGCTAAACAGCTAAATGTTTAGCTTCTAAAACAATTAACAAAGGGTTAACTATGGATACTTGAATTGAATTTTATACTCTAAACTTTCTCACATTTTATTAAACATAACTGGCTGGATCCCTTTAACTCGATATTTCTTGAGATACTTTATAATTTACTACTTTTTTTGGTGCTTGGGGGTAGTTAACCCTCTCTGTAGGGGTGGATTTTCATCAAATCCAAGGGTGATACCCCTTTACGCGTTTTTTTATGTAAAGTAGTAAATCATAAAGTAAATCGAGTTAAAGGAATCCAGCCAGTTACGTTTAAAAAAATGTGAGAAAGTTTAGAGTATTAAAATTCAATTCAAGTACCCATAGTTAACCCTTTGTTTATTGTTCTAGAAGCTAAACATCCCCTGTTTAGCTTCTAGAACAATAAATCTTGCTTTTTGCACAAGTTCATGACCAGAAAAAAAATTTAAGCACTTATACGTTACATTTTATTAATTCCAACCGAAGTTACAGGTGTTTGAAAAACAGGCTGAAAAATTTCTTTTTTTTTTGCGGTTACTCTTTGCCGATTGGCGGAAAAAAATTGTCCCACGAAAAAACTGTTGATAAAAAAGCACAAATTTATCGACTCATCTACTTAGAATGTCGACTGGGTCATTTCGTGGGTACGCTTGTACCTGCTAATTACTACTAAAGAATTAATCAGTAAAACCAAAAATACAAAATAAAAATATTTGATAACTTATATTTTTTCGAAATACTATTTAGTAGAACGTAAAAAGCTATGGGGAGCTAAAAAAAGCTAAAAAAAGGCTAACATTGCGATCACTCTTTTACCTTGACACACCCCACGACAAAAATCTCGAAACGCTCCTGATAGGCAGTATTCGCCGTAAACTCAGTTATAACTTAAAAATAAACACAGAAACATAGGCTTTTTTCCGAATTATGAGGGAAATTTTTAAAAATCGAAACATTTGACGACTAATTTGTTATCTACAAAAATATTAACTATACATATGTATATATATATATATATATATATATATATATATATATATATATCGGTGTTTTTCAAAGAAAAAAACGGCATTCGATTTTTATATTTTAAGAATACGAAAGTTTTTAATTTTGTCGATAACTTTTTTTCCCACCTTTTCGTTTAAATGGAATCATTAAAAAAAAATCAAGATAAAAAGAAATAAAAATGTAAATATTTAAAACCTCGCGTCGACGCGGCGCCTATGCGAGTACTGGAAATTCGCCGACTACTGCTGATAGGTACGTGTTAAATACAAAAATTATAATTATAATCAGGTATGTCTACCACTAATGGTGCATTCATACCAAAATTAACTACACTAACGAGAAAAATAATTAATTTTTGGTCTATACTGCGCAGGCGTAGTGAAAATTTCAACTTAACTAGAATACTAATTAATTTTATGACTACACTGCGCAAGCGCAATTATAAATTACTTACCTGTACCGAAGCTCTAATTAATTACGCGCGAAATTAAATAAAATTAATAACATTTCGAGCCTGTAAGGTTAATTTACATTCTGTGATAAAAAAACAATATAGTTGAGTGAAATAATGAAGCCACAAAGCTAAAATTGCTATTCTCTGGCTACAGTTCAAGAAAAGGTTGACCTAACCTCAAAATACGGCGTAAAGAAGAGGTGTTCTGTGGTGTTCACTGAAGGAGACTTCTGATAAGTCACTTATCATAAGTGAGAAGGTGTTTAAACGTATTCATTCGCTGTCTCCTAGTTATTTATAATGTAGGTAAGTTAGTTTTTATATTCGAAGAGCGAAATAATACTCTAATAATTCCTATTAACTTACTCGTACCATGTAATATATGATCCAAATCCTGTTTATTCATTTAAAGTTTCTGAATAAGTGTTTTTTATTTATGTTTTGAACGAGATAAGTTATAAGGGGCAATGTGAGTTAGGATTACAAAGAAGTAAACAATAACTTATTAAAATAACTAGAGTAAACAGGATATTTATAAATAATATATGCTATTAGTTTTTGTTTTTAGGATCAGATCAAAAATAACCATTTATATAGAAACAGACTAAGTCTTTATTACATTATATGGATGATTCATCCAATATGAAATTTAAGAGTTATGCAACGATATGACAATGAATTATACAGAAAAATCCATCACATGCAGCATAAAAGGTATGTAAATTTACTTAAGTTTATGGTGTCAGACTGACACCTACCAGGTAAAGTGTTGGGGTGGTCATATATTTACAAAAAAAAAATAAACAGACAACAAATGGGGTGGCCATACATCTTCAATAAAAAAAAGAAATCAATTTTAAAAGTACAAATAGAATATTTGTACAAAAAAAACTTTTATTTTCCTTATGCTAATTGTGACATTTGTCCCTTGGCCATGGATTCCTGCTTTAAAAAATGCCTACATTAAAGGGGTCATACTTTAAATATGTAATGCAAAATTTAGCTATTAATAGCTAATATATTTTAAAACCCTCCCCCATGTAACACAATAATAGTTACCAACTATAGTGTGAATTTAGTAACTTGTTTTGACGCTGACTTGCCTGTTGGAACTGTATTTCACCGATTTTTGCTATTTTTAATAGTTTTATAATGCTCCATTGTCACATATAATTGGAATATTTTATATTGTCACTTTCAGCTACACCTCCCCTTTAGGTTGGTGAAGTTAAATTTAATTTCCGACTTTTCTTTTAGAATATAAAAAAATATATTTATTACCTAAAAATATGGCCCCTCCAAACAGGGCCGGACAAAGCCAGCCCAGGCCCTGGGATACTTTATTCCTGAGATCCCCATTTTTCCAAAAGGTCCTCGCCTAGCAGAAAATTTTCGCCAGGCCGTCCTTGCAAGCCCGGCCCCGGGGATTCTTACCCACCGTTCCACCCCCCTTGAACCCGGCCCTATTTCTTAGTAAACTCCCTCAGGGAAGTGTCTAAATGTAATTTCCCATTTTTTTTTTAGAATAGAAAATGTCAACATCTAAAGCCCAGAGCCAAAAATTGGAAAAATATGTTCCAAATTCGACAGATGAAGATGGTTTGGAAACAAAAGAAAAAAATACAAAATTATTGGATGAATTAAATAAATATGATAACATTTTTATGTAGTTTTATTTAACGTTTTATGTGATCCATATTTTTTTCTATTTAAATAATAAAAAAAAATTACGATGAAAACAAACATTTAACCCCCCCCCCTTTCACCCCAACCAATTTTGCTCAAATACGAACTTGTCCAAGATAATATACATATACATATACATTTGCATACCAAATTTCAAGTTGCTAGCTCAAATAGTTAAGTTATCGTGGATAGACAGATAGACAGACAAACCGACAGACAGATATCATTTTTTTTTATTTTAGATTTTTCTCGATGTTTTAGAAAAAATAAGATGATTTAAGCAAAAAAAAAATTAATTTTATGAGAACGTAAAGTAGTAGTTATAACCAAGAATTTTTTGTCTAGGACGGTTTGAAATTTGTTGAAAATTCGAAAGTACCGTATAATACTATTCTAGCGATAGAATCTACTGCAGGCGCTGTATACGATTTACAAAACAAAAAATATATACTTGGAACAACACAACTAGTAAATTGCGGCTCAACAGACACGGTCTAACACCACAACTTAACCTCGAAATGTCAAGCTGGAGTTTGTCTGAAATGTTTGTATTTTATTTGTATCTCTTAATGTATCAAGCCGAGGGGTTTATTTATTGAAAAAAAAAGTGTACAAGGATTGTGAGAATCAAAGGATTGTGGAAGATTGTCAAAAAGATTGTTAAAAATTTTAATGAAGATTGTTAAAGATCGTAGGAAGATTTCAGATGATTGTGGGGAATTGTAGATGATTATGGAATAAATTGTCAAGGATTGTAGAATATTGTTGGATAGGTGTACAAGCATTGTCCAATAAATAAACCCCTCATATCTTTTTTATTTATTTATACGGGAAAACCCATTACAAAAATAATATCAGCTAGATTAGACTAGATTATAAACCTAAAAACTAAATAACAAAGCTGAACTTTGAAATTTTGTTTGTATATTACCGTGCTTTGGAGGGCACATAATTAGGCCATAACAGCAAAAAACGACGTTAAACAGTATAAAACAAACATGTTTGTATATTCCGTGACAAATCTTGTTTTTTTTTCTTGTATTATTAAATTATAATTTTTATATGTAAATGTCTTACCGTTATTATTCTTTTAGTCTCAAGGGCTGAAGATGAAGCAAATATAATGCTTTGAAACATGTTCCCATTACAATAAAGGAAGTAGGAGAAAAAAAAGACTAATTTACTTAACTTTTAAATATTTTAAAACTCCTATCTGGGTATTATGGCTTCTGAACGTGAACTTGAACATGCCTAATGGATCACACAATCAAAATTATTTACATTTTTGTGTAATATACATATTTATTTTTAATTTAATACAAGGCGCTATTGAAAAAAAAAGTGTTTGGCAATTTGTCAATGATCAGTGATCATTGGTCATTTATAAAATCATCTTTTCAAGCAAGTGCAAGGATCATCAGTCGAGTACAAGTATTGTCAAAGTTGTTACGCCTTAATAATTTTTATTCAAATGTTGGAGAATCAAGTATATTTATTAATGTATTGTAGAACACAGTTTCATTGGCCGCTCATGGCTGTATTTAATAATAATATAAATGAAATAATACTCAATAAAAAAAAATTAACCAGGACATAAAAGTTAATTTTATATTTATTTTATTTACTGTTGTATACATGTATATATAATAATAGTATTTCTATTTAACTTTTGAATGGATTAGGATATTATTCTGAAATTTAGAACACGTAAATAATATGATCCAAATTAACAAATATACACCATAATAGGGTAAATAATTTTTGAGGGTGATTCTACATCAGAAAATATGACAAAGGGAGCTGCCCTTTTGAAAGTGGTCAAAAAATTCGGTTTTTATTTAATAACTCAGGAACCCTTTCAAATATAGCAACAAGGTTTTGCATGTAAACTAATTCTAATGAGGCTCATGTACTTATTTTAACCAGGGGCATGTGAAACTGAGGGGGCCCTATCAGTTTTTTGCCCTAAACCTTTTTCTGTGTAACTTTTTTTAATTTTATTGGAACATGATTCTTCAGTTTATTATTCCATCAATCTATTTTCTAATCATCGTACAGAGTGATATTGGTAGACTGACAGTTTCGGGCTGCTGTACGATGATTAGAAAATAGATTGATGGAATAATAAATTAATATTTTTATAATTTTGTTTAAAATTAAAAATTTCTGTCCTTATGATTCTTCAGGTCAAAATACATAAACAGGGTACTCTTGTTGTAACAGTGTAGGATTCACTGTTTTCAAGAAAAATGTATTCAAAGGTAAAATTTCATGAAAAATTAAATACTAAAATGTTGAAAAACAAAATTTCAATCTGCATCATTCTGTATCAAAAACTAAGAAAAAAAGTTTCTATATATACATGTAGGTCGAAAAATCGCTTTTTTAGATTTTTAGGAGACCATAGCTCCCTTAGGGTTGATTTTTGAAAGTACCTGTAATACAAGTCCTGTATATAAGGTATTTTTCTTAGTTTTTGATGTACTTAATCCTACATCATTAAAATTTTGGTTTTCAAAATTTTAGTATTTAATTTTTCATCCTCAAAACCTGAAATTTCACCTTCAAATGTTTTTCTCAGGCTCTTCCTATATATAGATAACATATATTTAATTTTACATTGCTTATAATATATCAATATTAAATATTTTTAAATTCACTTTTTTTAATTTTCTATATTCTACTTATTTTATTTTACATTTGGTTTTATGTCATTTAAGTTATACATTGAAAAATAACACATATCAAGACAGCATTGCAATGCCCTGTCATTAAAAAAAAAATGTTTAATGATTTTTTAAAAGAAGTAATTTCCAGACCCTTTATATGACTAGGCAAGCCATTGTATGTATAGTTAAGTTTAGATTAGTTCATATCATTGGTTCCCTACTTAGTCAATGTTCATATGCAAAGGATCATTGCTACACTGATAAAAATGGATTTTCAAAAAGTATTTTTATATTTCAGATGTAACAAAAACATTATGTATACCGGATATTTAGAAAAAAAAAGTGTAAAATTACGTGATACATAGGTACCTTAAAATTAAATAAAACTTGTAAATGTTCAGTATTTATCTTGTTAATGTTAAAAACGAAATGTAAATTTCCAGTATCCAATACAGGTCATTTTGATGCCAACTCCAAAACCGGAATATTACATTTCGTTTTTAACATAACATAACAAGATGAATTTATTTTATTTATTTATAGGTACTCATTTTTGGGACCTTTGAAAAAGGAATTTTGTACCACAGTGTTTTACATTACTATTATAATAATAATTTAAAATTTACAAATTTAATGTAATTTTAAGGTATGTATCACGTAATTTTACAGTTTTTTTGTTGTAAATATCCGGTATGCATAATGTAAATTTTGGTTACATCTGAAGTGTAAAAATACTTTTTGCACTGAAAGAAATGTTAAAAACGAAATGTAATATGCCAGTTCTGGAGTTGGCATCAAAATAACCTATATTGGATACCGGAAATTTACATTTCGTTTTTAACATTAACAAGATGAATATCGAAAATTTACAAATTTTATGTAATTTTGAGGTATGTATCACGTAATTTTACACTTTTTTTTGTAAATATCCGGTATACATAATGTAAATTTCCGGTTTACATAATATAATTTTTTACATCTGAAATGTAAAATTACTTTTAGCAAATTTATTTTTATCAGTGTATATCTCAAAGTGTTTCTAAGATATTAAATGAGAACCAAATTTTTTAGCCACTTTCAAAGGGGCTTAGCTCCCTTTCGACGTATTTTTAGACATATGTTTATAGAAACATTTTTCATATTTTATGATGTAGAATCACCCCTTAAAACTACTGACCCTATTTCAAATACACTGTGTATATTAATAATAAGCTTATATCTTAAGCAGTTTAAAACTTAAAGAGGAGGGGAAGGCAGACAGAACAAGGTTACCCCCTAAAACTTTTTTTACTAGTTGTCCTGGATCTTCTTAAAACAAAATCGTCCCGGCCTATTGTGCAGCACCATATTCTATAAATATATTTGGTCCATATAGAGATTTTTGTAAGTCCTTTTGTCATCATACATAGTCTCTACAGACTTTTATTTCTCATATCTGCTATTTTCATGAAAATACCATTTTCTATTTAAAATTAGCTAAAAAAAAATGATAACTTATTTCCCAGCCAAATCTCCATTTGCTTTCATTTTACCTATTTTTTTAATTTTGGTAGTACTATGAAAGCAAATTGGGGCCAAATTTATACACTTTATACCCTGGGTCTTGCTTTATTAAAGACTTGAGAAGTTTCATATTTTGGCTACCCCCTAACACCCCCTTATTAGGAGCGAGAACCAGGGTATGTATGAATTTTGCTTCAATTTGCTTACGTAATACTTGACGCCCCCAAAGCCTCTGAAATAGCTTTTTTTAAATATTATTGTGCATTTTCAATTTTTTTTTTCATATTTTTGCGTTTTATAACGTTTTATATTGAAAAAAATATATATAATTTCATGCATAAAAGGGTGTCATGACCAAGTGCACTTGGTTAGTTGGTTAGCTAGTTGTATCGTATCTCCTGAACCTCAAAAGCTCAAACCCAGGATCAGTTCTGGCCTCTTCAATCCCAGCATTAAGAAGGAAGGATATAATCCCGGGTATTTGGAATTGATGGATTGGTCATTTCAAACTCAAATAATCAAACAAATTTTAAAGACCTAAATACTGAATTAGTTTTCTAAAATTTACCATAGGGGACGTGAATAAAGTATGTCACACTTTTTTTTGGTAATTTTTGACCCCCTTGTCACATTGAGCCACACAGCACTGACCCTCCCCCCTCCCCCTATTGTTACGTCACGTTAAATTATATAAAAAAATGAACTTACTTTAAAAATTGTTATTGTATTTTCTTGAAGTTCCTTGAAGTAGAAATAGTAAATCGAGGGGAAATTTGTTCATTAAAAAATGTACATCTGCTTCCAATTTGGTTGTGGAAGTACTTACTAATTTATTTCAAGTACTTCCATGTACTTTCAGATTTTTGCAAGTAGTTCCATATACTTCCCCATGTTTGCAAGTACTTCCATGTACTTCCAAGGCAAGTAAAAAATACGGATCTCACCTCTCATCTCACCATGTACTTCTGACTCTAAAAAAAAAGTTATACAACTATATTTTACGATTTTAGTAATTTCTAACATCAGTCCTGAAAATCCCAGGATCTACAATTTAATATAATACTACACTGACCAAAATAAATTTTATTCCGATAGCCTCAATAATAATACCAAAAAACGATTGATCTATCTTAGCTGAAACACCTGGTATATTCTTTCTTCACTGGATAACAAGGCTAATTATATTCTGCAAAAAAAATGCAGTAGGTCGAAGTAACAATACTAAAATATAGATACGATCTTTTCTGTAGTAGTATTTAAAACACAATTTTAAAAACTAACCTCAAAATTTTAATTTAATAAGCTATTTTTTATTTCATAGCTTACTTATAGAAAAACTAACATATAAAACTGGTGTGAAATCCTCCTATCACATACAGAAACTATTATTTTGTGATATATCATAAAAACACTTGTATAATATGTATAATTAAATTATTATAATATTCATACCTTAATACATTAGATTTTTCCTTCAAGAACGTCATGCGTTCTTCTTGTTTTTTGAGCACCATATTGTTGTACAACTCTTAGATTTGGTTCCTTTAGTGAAAGACTGTCTACGGTACTAATAGTTAAACTGAAATCAAAATACATCAGCATAAATTTGCCATTCGATTAGGTACACAGTTTTTTGTTGACAAGCTTACCAGCTATGACTTTGAAGAGCACATTCGAAGAAACATTGTGTCTAATTATTCACTTGCACTGAATAAAGGCCTAGATATTATAGAGAGCCACAGAACACAACTCGCACTAGCCACAAATCACTAACATTTTAAGGTTATGTAAACATTTCGAAATATTTTGGGCAAACGGCTGTAAAGTCATTTAGATTTTGGCATAATATTAGGCACCTATAGTGTTTTTTTTTATCACAGAATGTAAATTAACCCTACAGTCTCGAAATTTTATTAATTTTATTTAATTTCGCGCGTAATTAATTAGAGCTTCGGTACAGGTAAGTAATTTATAATTGCGCTTGCGCAGTGTAGTCATAAAATTAATTAGTTTTCTAGTTAAGTTGAAATTTTCACTACGCTTGCGCAGTATAGACCAAAAATTAATTATTTTTCTCGTTAGTGTAGTTAATTTCGGTATGAATGCACCATAATATTAGTAATTAGACAGTGCGACACATAAAATTACCTGTCGCGCCCCATGTACCTGTCGTGCCCCACCTAAACTCGCCTTTAGCAATTTAATCTGACCCCCAAATATATATTGAAGGATTTATCTACCCTGCATATTATTATCCTTTAAATATTCTAGTCATTAACATCTCCCGATTTATTTCAAAATGGTGCAACAAAGTGTATACGGTTCAGACTCATTCATTAAACAAAACCTCGAACAAAACGTAAGTATTAAAAAACACAGTTAACATTTGAACCAGGCTCGGACTGGCCAGGTGGGCTAGTCGGCGATCGCCGAGGGCCCCCGGCTCAAGTGGTTTATATTTTCTATTACTCAGTTATTTTTTTACTATAATTAGTGCATTTTTGCTTTACATAATCTGTACGTGTCTTTGAGGATGTAAGGGGCCACAAACCGGCTATGTTGTTGTCACTAACAGCCTGTTGATAATTTATAAAGAAGTAAAGTAAAGGGGAAATTTTGGCTAAAAAGGTTTAATTACTTTTTTATTTTATTTATTAAATTTTGTAATTTGTGAGGTAATTTGTATATTGCATGCTCAAGTGGACCATAGACCTTTAAATTCACAAAAATTTTGGCCTAGATCTTACATTTTGGTGTAATTTGGAATTATAAAAAAATATACCGTACGTCCATAAGAAATTTCACTCACTCTAAAGGAATTCAACAAGAATATCAGCGAACGGCGCGTCGTTACTTAAAATATGTACTGTCAACATCTCATAGGCGCCGTGTTCTGTCATTTCATTTATTTTTTCTGTGAATTACAAGTGATTTTATAAATATTAGTATACCACTGGTCGAATCCACACTCCAGTCGGTATAGGGAACTACTTGATAGGGACCGCATTTGCATTCTTAAAATGGAACGACTTTATGTATGGTCGATTTAACATTTAATTTGGATTATATAGTTGATTTAACTATATGGTGGTGCAAAAATCAAGAAATAAATAGGTTTTGATAGTAAATTTGTAGCTAATAGCAATTTTGACATTTTTTTTCCAGAAAAATTCCAATTCCTTAAACCAGTTCGAACGTACTTCAACGCCTATTCCAATAAGAAAACGCAAATTATACTCTCCAAGCACAGAAAATGAAATCCCTAGCTACTTATCCTGGTCAGAACATTTGGAAACCTTTCAAACCAGACTTAAACTACGCGGGGCCAAAAATTCACTATCCGGGATAATTTCTGGACAAATAGTCACCTTCAAAGCTCAGAAAACTGACATCCCCGAGAAAAAAATCGAGCATATTAGCAAAAAGAAGAAATTAATCATACCAAATGAAGAAGATGGCAGAATAGAGGGTTTCAACGATACTCTAAGCGTTAGCAAAAAAATAATGCCATTACTTAGAGGAATGATGGCCAAAAATATGTTGCGAAGGGCTACGTCGATTTTCAAGAAAGATAATGGAAACAACAATTTTTCTCAGTGTACGAATAAAAATCTAGAACCCCTATCATCAAATTATGTCAATTTTAAAAACAATAGCCTGTATTTGACGTAAAATTAATAAAAAAATATTCCTGTTGTAAATTATTTGTAAATAGGTATTGTATTTTGTATATATTTGTAAATGTGTAATTTCAAAAATATTTATTCTGTTATTTAAATAAATCTTTAAATTATTTATAAGTCTTTTTCATGGATCCTTGCAATTTAAACAAAAAACACACATCATGAGTTTAGATATCACAGGGTCACCAAAAAAAATGTAAGGTATTAGACATGTGGCTATAATATTTACTAAATTTTTTAGTGAATTTTGAAAGGCTATATCTTAGTGAAAAATGGTCGAATGAAGATTAATAAAAATAATTTTGAAGCTTTATGCTTGTAGTTTTCAGATCGTTTGGCAATTATTTTTTGTGAGGTACGGTTATTGCTCAATTATAAGAAATAGCGCGAGACAAATATTTCCATTTTTTTTTGAGAAAACAGAAAAAATTTCCCAACCGTAGACCAAAAAAAAAAAAATTGAAAATTTTTGTCTCGCGCTATTTCTTATGATTGGGCAATAACCGTATTCTTTTTTTTAATCGCCATACACTTGGTTTCAAAAATACGGCCCCCCTACTCAGAGATATTTGCCCCCCAAGATGAAATAGAAAAATATATATTTTTGGATAACATTTTTACTTTTTAACTCGGATATCACAGTTTTTCGTTTCGAAAAAATAAGGTAAGCATAAAACAAATCTGTAAAAATTCAAAATAAGTTGGGTATTTTTCACAGAAGCAATATTGTAATTTTCAGTACCTTTTTATCAGTGTAGAGTTTACAGATTTAGTGTTAGTTATTTGTACTCCCTGTGACCCGGTCTGATACACAAAGGTATCCATTAATCTAGTGCTCTAATCCTTTATACAGGTGCACCTGTAAGACCATGGTCTTACTTTTCAAAAAAATGTTAGGTTTTTTGGTTTTCCCAGGTTAAATTTGGCGCACTAGTATACTTTCTTTAAAAGATTATTCCAGAATAATTCCTTCTACAAAAATTGCGAACTTTGTGGTCAGTTAGCGGTAATCGAGGCGGTAATCTTATTAATTTAACCTGTAATAACTGTAATCTATTATAGTATAATACATACACTAAAAATAAAAAATATGTAAAAATTCAATGTTTAACCTCTTCAGGGACGAATTTTTTGTTTAAATTAATTTAGTAGCAAAAGTTAAAAATGCTTTTTATTGTCAAAACAAGTAAACAACTGAAGATGTGCGAATCTTGGCCATTGGATGTCGCTTGTGGTTGCAAACAACGCAAATGGTAACAGCTTTAGCCACTGAGCAATAAGGAATTTGGTGAATTTCATTTTGCGGAGTTTATTTTTAAACGTACACATATGTGCCTAAGCCGGCCCCACACCACTCGCTAGGATTTCGGAAAAAGTTTTTTTATGTAAATATTGCTAAATTAAAATTGTTCATTCCATAACTTGCAGATTTTAAATATCTACCCTAATTAATTTCACCGGCACACAAAAAAAAAGGCCCAGCCTTCAATTTCGAGTAAATTGCAAAAAAACCCAAAAAATAGCGAAAATTCGATGTTTTGGCAAGAAAAAAAATTTTTTACTCGAAATTGAAGGGTGGACGGCCTAAACTGACTTGAAATTCGTATTCAGCGGGTCGAAAAACATGCCCGTAAATAGGTGGCGCCCGGTGAACAGACAATTTTTTTTTTTGTGTGCCGGTGTTTTTTACAGGGCCACAAACTCCAAATATGGCACTTTTTTCGTGTTTTTTCGATAAATACAATTTTATATAAATAATACAGATGCAGCCAAAAATTTATATATGTAATACTACTACCGACTGGCGATTTTTTTTTGTCGTTTGCAAGGGCGTAGATGTTTTTTTTCTTCTATGGGGCCGGCCTTTCGGCGCCCTGAAGCAAGCCTTAAATTTGGCACCCCTAGAAAAAGAAAAAAACACCCTCGAAAAAAAAAAGCTTTGTCCCTGACGGCTTCAAGCAAAACTTGGCGCCTTGTCAAAAAAAAAATGGCGCCCAGAAAAATGCAAAAAGCTTTGTCCCTGGAGGTTTCTTCCAAACTTGGCGCCCTTGCAGTAAAAAAAATTGGCGCCCAATGGGTGGGGTAATTACCCCCATTACCCCTCCTCATCTACGCCCTTGGTCGTTTGTCTCTAATGGCTAGAAAAAGGCTCTTCAGATCTAATAAATACTGCGGATTTTTGTTTTGACCTTGAATGCATACAAAAAACCCAATAAGCGCTATATCTCAAGAGGGTTAAGTTTTTTTTTCATTGCAATATTTGTTTTCAGCGCCCAAAAACACGTAGAAAAAATATATTCTGGTTTATAAAAAACTAATTTAATTTTTTTTTTGTAGTCCCGTGTTATACAGGATATATCATTTAATTTTACGCGATATATACTTTAATTAATATTATCCACGACCGTGATTAATAGGCCTATTAATCACGGGTCTATAAAAATAAACCGTTTAAACATTAAAGCGGCCGTGGATAAAATATAGTATTCTACTCGTGTATAATAGCTATTAATCATTCGGGTGATTACGCCACTCGCCTATCGGCTCGTGTCCCAAAATTCACCCTCATTGATTAATAGCAATTATTATACCCTCATTGAATAATATATGCTAACTCACTCAGCAATCAACGCCCAGCCCAAACCCCTGGACCTAGAAACTTGAAATTTGGAAAGTTTATAGTTTTCTTTTATGATGTAAGCATCTACTAAGAAAGGATTTTTCTAAATTCAACACTTAAGGGGGTAAAACGGGGGTTAAAAGCTTTTTTAAAAAGTGTGCGTATCTCAGAGGCCCCTTATTCTAGAATGTTCATATTTGGCAAAAATGTTCTTTATCGAAAACGAAAAGATAAGTGTTTCAGGATTTTTGGATATTCGACGTGATATTTAAGTCGTAAGTGGTAAATTTTGTAAATATAACCCTTTTTTGGAAAGTGTGCGTATCTTACCTGTTACAATATGAGGTTGTGAGGCAAGGTACTGCCTTTCAAATGACTGCGACCAATGAGATCTATTCCCCAGACAGCACATGATATTTTAAAGACGTCTTTTTTAGATCTTAATTATGTCTGGACGCCTAAAGACATAAAAAGGATATATTATGGACTTCTTTTTAGGGATGTTTAAAAGATATCTGATTATGATGCCTATAAGATGTCTTTTAAGTATCCGTACAAGACGTCTTAACTGCGATACTCATTGCTAAAAATAAATTAAACACAAATCAACTATTAAAAAATACGATTTTTTTAAAGATCTTTTTTTGAAAAACAAAAAAAAATATTTTTTTTTATTTCTTTTTACGAAAAACGAAAAAAATTTAAAAAAAATCAAAAAAGAAATTTTCAAAAAAAAATTAAAAATCACATTTTTTAAAAGATTTTTTTTTTTTGACAAACAAATTACCTCTGATTCTAATTCTTATTACACTTTTTATATCAATACGACCGTACCTAGCAACGTAAATGGGAGGGGCTATTATGTTGTAAAGTCGCCTGTGCAAGGCGTCAGTAAGGCGTCTTAAAAAAGATGTCTTAAAGACGTTACCTTTTGTAACATACGACGTCGTTAAGACGTCTTTAAGATGCATATACGGCGAAAACCGACGTTCTTAAGACGTCTTGAACGACGACCTACGACATCTTTAAGATCTCTTTAAGTCATCTTTGTGCTGTCTGGGTCTAAATAAAGAACTGTTAATCTAGAATCTAAATATTTCGCAAAAATATTGTTTATTGAAATCGAAAAGATAGGTGTCTCAGGAGTTTTCGATACTGGACCCCCAAGGTGGTAAATTTTTTTAATCTTAATGCCCTGTGCAACGCACGGGTATTCGGCTAGTACTGTATATATACTGTAATGATAAATTACAGGGTCACAAAAGATGCCACGATATATCGTGTAACATTTTCACCAGTTAAGGTAGAGTAACTGAGATAAAAGGGCGGACCGTCAGAGACCGAGCGATTTTATGTTTTATTTTTTCAGACCCTTGCAAACACAAAACTACATAATATATTACATCCAAGTATTTGCAAAAATTATACAATTTTTTTTTTTGGTTTGTTCGTTCGTTTGTCGTTTACGTACATTTAAGATTATTACCCGATTAGCTACAGCTTTATAGCTTATAATCTGTTCTTTTTGTAAAAGAACATGTTTGTCATTGTCACTTACGGATAATCATTAATATAAATAATCACTGTTCATTATGGTGTAACATATGTAGGTAGGTAGATAGGTAGGTATAGAAAAAAAAATCGCCGAGAGTCACAAAAATAATTTTGGGGTATCTGCAAGTATGTTAAGTACTTAAATCAAATGTTTTGCTTAAGATAAATACGTATAGTCCAGTCACATGCTAGAGTAGTAGTGGATGATAGTTTTTACCGGGTGATTTGCGCAAGGAGTGTCCCCCGACTTGAATTTTGCTTACCAATTTTGTTAAGGAGGATATTTTTGTTTGAATCATTTTTTTATTACATACAAACAATTCATCGAATCGCAATACACTGATAAAACAGTTTATTTGTGTCAACTAAATACTTGGTTGGATATGGCCAATTAAATTATTTGGTTGTGACAAATAAATTTTATTTCTGTCAAATAAACTATTTTGTCCCCATTAATCATTTTGAAATTTAAATATTTGTTCACATGAACTAAATATTTATTTGACTCTAATAATTTTTTTTTACTCACAACCAAATAATTTAATTGGCCATATCTAAATAAAGCCTTTTTATCAGTGTACATACAAATACTCAGACCAAAGACGAGTCTAAGGAATCTACAAGAGTTATCAGGACGTTTTTATTTTTACATATACTTTACAAATTTACATTAATTTGTATAATTACACAAGGGTACAAATCGAAAAATTTTTTGCCCTGATCTGAAACCAAGTATTTTTTACTAATTTATGAGCATAGAATCCGAATCTGACCTTTTATCAATTCAACTTGTTGAGAAATCACTCCATTGACGTTTGGACTTTGCACGCGTATTTTTGATTTCTCGATAAAAAGGTATACCTTACTTATAAGTAACAAATTTGTAGAGAATTTAACTCTCTACAATCTTTATATAGTCAATATTGTTGAAAAAAAAGTATTCTGTGCTAATAAAACAGCCACAAAAAAAATCATATACCAGACTAGACCAACGCATTTTTATATTTTTGGGGTCGCTGAAACTGAATCTGACCTCAGAATTGCTCCATCAGGTCGCAATTTTTTTCTACCCTTAAAAAACATTAAATTTAAGGGTAGAAAAAAATTCAGACCTGATGGAGCAATTCTGAGGTCAGATTCGGTTTCAGCGACCCCGAAAATATAAAAATGCGTTGGTCTGTCTTTGGAACATGATTTTTTTTGTGGCTGTTATTTAATAATAGCAATAAATATTTTTTTTTTCAACAATATTCACTATATAAAAATTGTAGAAAATTTAATTCTCACTTTTTGCAAATCGACAAAAACACAAAATCCAAGTTAGTGGATTTTTCAAAAGTTTTAACTTGTATTTTTTTTTCATGCTTATATCAAACTTAATCTAAAGTCATTGGGCTACTCAGGGCCGGATTTAGGGAATTTGCCGCCCTAGGCAATACTATTGCCGCAATAGATAACAGGCCACCCCAGAAAAAGAAATTGATGACAAAAAATATCATCCACAGCACTCGTAAGCAAACTTCAGCCACAGAGACACTTGATGAGCGAAAATTTGCAGTCCTAGGCAATTCCCATTAGACAATACTAGACGATACTTAGCAGATTTAAATCTGATCCTGAGTAGACCGAATATTTGTCGTAATTTGCGAGGGGTGTGGGCCGGCTTTAAACATTGAATTTTTACATATTTTTTCTTAGTGTATGTATAGATTACAGTTACAGGTTAAATTAATAAGATTACCGCTAACTGACCACAAAGTTCGCAATTTTTGTAGAAGGAATAATTCTGGAATAATCTTTTAAAAAAAGTAAACTAGTGCGCCAAATTTAACCTGGGAAATCCAAAAAACCTAACATTTTTTTGAAAAGTAAGACCATGGTCTTACAGGTGCACCAGTATAAAGGATTAGAGCACTAGATTAATGGATTTGTGTATCACACCGGGTCACAGGGAGTACAAATAAGGACACTAAATCTGTAAACTCTACACTGATAAAAAGGTACTGAAAATTACAATTTTGGTTCTGTGAAAAATACCCAACTTATTATTATCTCCATGACTTTGTGTATACTATAAATAAATAAATAAATAAATAAATAAATAAATAAATAAATAAATAAATAAATAAATAAATAAATAAATAAATATTTTGAATTTTTACAGATTTGTTATATTTTTACCTTCTTTTTGGAATTTTACACAAAAACTGTGATATCCGAGTTAAAAAGTAAAAATGTTATCCAAAAAAAATATATTTTTTTATTTCATCTTGGGGGGCAATATCTCAGAGTAGGGGGGCCGTATTTTTGAAACCAAGTGTATGGCGATTAAAAAAAAGAATTTTAAAGCATTATGTTTCTAGGTTTGGGATCTTTTGGCAATTTTTTTTGTGGGATACGGTTATTGCCCAATCAAAAAAAATAGCGCGAGACAAAAATTTTTAATTTTTTTTTTCGGGTCCACGGTTGGGAAATTTTTTCTGTTTTCTCAAAAAAAAAAATGGAAATATTTGTCCCGCGCTATTTCTTATAATAAAGAAATAACCGTACATCACAAAAAATAATTGCAAAAAGATCTGAAAACTACCCAGACAGCACATGATATCCTAAAGACGTCTTTTTTAGATCTTAATTATATCTGGACGCCTAAAGACATGAAAAGGATATCTTATGGACTTCTTTTTAGGGATGTTTAAAAGATATCTGATTATGATGTCTATAAGATGTCTTTTAAGAATCGGTACAAGACGTCTTAACTTCGATACTCATCGCTAATAATAAATTAACCACAAGCAACTATTAAAAAAAATTACCATTTTTTTTTAAAGATCTTTTTTTGAAAAACGAAAAAATAAAAAAAAAACAAAAAAGAAATAAAAAAACTGAAAAAAAAATTCTAAAAAAAATAATAAATCACATTTTTTGTAAGATCTTTTTTTGACAAACAAATTACCTCTCATTCTAATTCTTATCACGCTTTTTATATCAATACGACCGTAAATGGGAGGGAGTATTAGGTTGTAAAGTCACCTGTGCAAGGCGTCTTAAAAAAGATGTCTTAAAGACGTTACCTTTTGTAACATACGACGTCGTTAAGACGTCTTTAAGATGCATATACGGCGAAAACCGACGTTCTTAAGACGTCATGAATGACGAACTACGATATCTTTAAGATCTCTTTAAGTCATCTTTGTGCTGTCTGGGTACAATCATAAAGCTTTAAAATTCTTTTTTTTTATCTTCATACGACCATTTTTCACTAAGAGTAAGTAAGTAAATTTTTTTGTTCCTTTAATTTTTTTCTAGTAGTTTAGTTAGGATTTTTTTTCTGCCCCCTCAAGTAAACATTTAGCGGCATCACTGGGCGTATGCTATTACTATTATAGGTGTTAGCATTTTACACCTGTTTCGTTTCACAGGTGTAGCTTTTTAGGATTAGCCATCGGATTAACCTTTGCCGAGGCTTTTGCGATTAATTTTAAAGTTTTTATAGCCCTGAAAAGCGGATTGGCATAATTATTTTTTGGTGCTTCTTTAGAGAAAATCATGGGGTTTTCCAGTTTTACAATTTGCAGAAGTTGCAGCTGACCGATTTCATTACCGTAAATTAAACTAAAATTAAAACCTCACGAAGATATCCGCATCAGTGGTTGTTCTGATGAGTCGTATAGGAACGATTATACAGAGCGGTTCAAAAGTCACCCCCCCCCCCCTCTTAACTTTTGAACGAGTTTAGATATCGACTTCAAATTTAGAACTCTTAAATAAGACAACTTAAACTATCTTTAAGCATATATTTGATACTTTTAGCTCTTAAAATGTGGACAGGGGGGCATCGGGCGACATTTTTTTAAATGGAAAGGTGGGTCGTGTGATACATCATTTTAAAGCTTATAAAATTCTCCATTTAACTGTATGTTTTTTATTTTTTTTAACATTTTTTTTTGGGTTTAAAATGGGGTTGAAAATGGGTATTTTTGTCAACATTTCTCTAAAAAATCCAAACAATTTTTTAAAAATGCCTAATTTCATAATGAAAAAAAGTAAATTATACTTTTAAACTAATTTTAGTTGACATAAATAAAAATTAACAAAAAAAAACTAAAAAATTATTTTTTTAGCACAAAAAACTAAAAAATAAAAAACCTTAAAAAACATGTTTAAAATTTTTAAAAATGTATGGTTATATAGAGAATTTTATAGGCTTTAAAATGAGGTATCACACGACCCCCCTTTCCATTTAAAAAAATTTCCCCCCATGCCCCCCTGCTCACATTTTAAGAGATAAAAGTATCAAATATATGCTTAAAGATAGTTTAAGTTGTCTTATTTAAGAGTTCTAAATTTGAAATCGATATCTCAACTCGTTCAAAAGTTAAGAGGGGGGGGGTGACTTTTGGACCGTACTGTATATTATATATCTTATTAAGAATAGAACACATGCAAAAGCTTGTTGCTATAACACCAAGGGGTCCTAAGTTATTAATTAAAAATAGAATTTTTGGAACCTCTTTTAAAGGGGCGGAGCCCCCTTACGATTCGTTTTTGGACATATGTTTATTCCGAGGTTTATTCAATATGGGGGCTGTTCAAGAATGACGTCACCTATTTTTGACCAATTTTCGTCAGTTTTGCCTTGACCGACCTATAAAACAGAAAAAAATGACGTCACCTCCAATAGGTCCCCCCCATACTGCCCTACGAAGCTAGAAAGTAACTACATTTGTCGTTTGGACAAACCAAGTGACATTTTCCTGTCAACTCTGATGTTATATTTTGAAAACGCTGCTATTGACAATTGAAGTTACTGATTTGTAGCTTAGTAGGGCAGTATACTGCCCTACTAGGCTAGAAAGCAGTAACTCCATTTATCGCATAGCAGCGTTTTCAAAATATTACATCAGAGTTGACGTCAAAACGTCGCTAGGGGGACGTTACTAATAAATTTGCATTGCCTGTACCTATATATGCCTAATAGGCATTGCCTATACCTATATACTGCCCTACCAAGCTAGAAAGCAGTAGCTTCATTTGTCGCATAGCGACTCTGATGTAATATTTTGAAAACGCTGCTATTGACAAATGGAGTTACTGCTTTCTAGCTTACCCAGGCAGCACATGATATCTTAAAGACGTCTTTTTTAGATCTTAATTATGTCTGGACGCCTAAAGACATAAAAAGGATATCTTATGGACTTCTTTTTAGGGATGTTTAAAAGATATCTGATTATGATGTCTATAAGATGTCTTTTAAGTATCCGTACGAGACGTCTTAGCTTCGATACTCATCGCTAAAAATAAATTAACCACAATCAACTATTAAAAAAAATACCATTTTTTTAAAATCTTTTTTTGAAAAACAAAAAGATTAAAAAAAAATATTTTCATTTTTTTTATTTTCTTTTTACGAAAAACAAAAAAAAATAAAAAAATCACTATTTTTAAGAACTTTTTTTGACAAACAAATTACCTCTCATTCTAATTCTTATTACGCTTTTTAGATCAATACGACCGTACCTAGCAACGTAAATGGAAGGGGGTATTATGTTGTAAAGTCGCCTGTGCAAGGCGTCAGTAAGGCGTCTTAAAAAATATGTCTTAAAGACGTTACCGTTTGTAACATACGACGTCGTTAAGACGTCTTTAAGATGCATATACGGCGAAAACCGACGTTCTTAAGACGTCTTGAATGACGAGCTACGACATCGTTAAGATCTCTTTAAGTCATCTTTGTGCTGTCTGGGTATTAGGTTAGAATAGGTAAACCTACTTAAATATAAAAACAATTAAATTTTAATATACAGGGTTATTCAGAAATGGGGTCATTAATTTTAAGGGGAAATAGGAAAATATGAAAAAAGTTCGTATTAACATATGTCCAAAAATGCGTCATAAGTGGGAGCTAAGTCCCTTTCGAAGTGGCTAAAAAAAATCGGTTTTTATTTAATAACTCAGGAACCCTTTGAGGTACAGCAACGAGGTGTTGAATGTAAACTAATCTTAATAAGGCCCATCTTTGTGTGTTATCTTCATGTTCTTATTTTAAACAGAGGTGTATGAAACGGAGTGGCCTTATCAGTTTTTTGTCCCAAACTTTCTTCTGTGAATTTTTTTTGTAATTTTATTTTTGGTTTGAACTTATTTTCACATTTTTTTAATATACCTTTTTTAAAAGTTGACGTCACTTTTAGCCGGACACCCCCTCCCCCCTTCGTCACCTTTTGACCAACCCCCCTCCCCCCTATGAAGGTGACGTAATTCTTGAACACCCCCTTGGAACTTTTTCTCTTATTTTGACCTCTAGAACACATTCTTCAAATATTTCCCTTTCCTCACGGAACACCCTGTATATGAAATATTATCAAGTTGGGAGAAAACGAAAGAAAACATGCAAATCACTATTAGACGCACAGAACTTTCCTTTGCAAAGCACCCCAAACCTTTGGGTGCTTTTTATGGTAAAAAATGTCATTTCGTTTAAGGGTCCTAACTTTGATTAAAAGACGTTAATTTTATGAAATATTTGGCAAGTAGCTGTTCAAACAAATTCTACATAAGATAATACAAGAATGCACCAAAAAAATGATTTTTTTTGTGTTAACTTACCAAAATTAAGCCTGTTGCATCTTGAACACAAAACACGCGCGTACTGTTCACAGAAAACTTAAACGGTAGCTCCATCTAGCGACCGTCATTGGCACTGGCTAGTCCAAAAGTAGAACCGCAAGATAGTGAAATATTTTTTATACTGCAAAATCAACAATATTAATTGGAAAATTGAAAAAATTATTAATTATTAATTTCTGGATGATATATATCTTACAGTTTTTATTTCCTTTTTTTGTACAAATGCATTTTAAACAAAAATATTACGGTGCCGGCAATAAAGTGACCCTTAGCTGGTTTTAGTTCCATGATGGAACTTCTATGATAGGTCACTAGATGGCAGCGTTAGTTTAAGTTGTCAAATTTTAGAATCGGTTTTTATTTTCTCTAAATTTGTTGAGTATTTGTCGGTTTAGGGTCTAATGCGTTAGATTTATATTCAAAATGATTTGTAATGATATAAATAAATTACAGGAAGACTTGGAGAATCAAGAGTTAGAGGTATAAAACAATGTTTAAAACTAACCTAAAAATAACTTTTTTTTGTTTATTTTTTAGGCTGCTGACGGTGTGGCTTCAGAACAAGTTTATGAACAATTACTGGCTATCTATTTATATCAAAATGATTTGTAAGCATAATTAGTTAAAAACACCAAAGTGCTCCTTTTAGTAACCTGTTAAAAAAACAAGTAGAGACCAGTAGGATCCACTAGATTCCGATTCGTTTTCTACTGGTCTCTACTTGTTTTTTTAACAGGGTAGCAGGTCTGAATGGTAGTGCTATGATGTGGTAAGGCAACTGCCTAATTGAGTGATGACTGTTTTTCTTAGTCATTAACTTGGGTGTGCACCTTCTTTAGACATCCACTTGTGACTTGAGAGCCACCTGCCTCACCAGTTTCAAAAGCACTGTCCAGCTCTGTTTACAAAAGATCTTTCACTAGCTGTCCAAAATTTATTCATGAACAAGTTGTTTAGATCAACACTGTAAAATTAGCTTTTTAAAACCAAAGTTCTAAAAATCCCCCCCTTAGGAACCCCCTATTGAATTTCATCCACTCAAGTCCGGTTTGTGTACCATTTATACTTGCCCAGTCATTTTCAATATGGCCCTATAGATGTGTTTACACTCCCAGAGTTCTCTATTTAAATTTAATGTTGGCTCTCCAAGAGCTGCTCCATAGGCGTAACTAGGGGGGGGGGGGGCGTAATCACCTATTACATTTTGGCATGGCAGTTACTGATCACCCTGTATAGAGGGCTCAAGCCCCCCCAAATTTGGACCAGGTTACGCCCCTGAGCTGCTCATATAATTGTTTCAGTTTCTATATACCTGGTTTAATAAACCATATTAGGGGGTAAATTTTAGAAGAATCCTTGTACATTTGCTTAATCAAAAAAAACAAAATTGATAAAATTATTTATTATTGAGGTCTCTCAAAGTTATAAGGACCATTTACGGAATAATGTCCGCTGAACCATTTATTTAATGTTTTTGATATTGAGTCACCATTTGGTCTCTGAATGCGACCATTTTATAAACATTGACTGAAAAAGGAAAACATTTTGAAAACAATTTTTATTTTAATTAAAAAAAAATTAAAAAGATATTATTCACTTTGGCCCCTTATAAGGGACTGGGAATTTTTTTGGTTAAAAATCAAGGTGGTATAAGCTTACCCCACCTCAGTTATTACCAAAAACAATATCAGCCAAGAACTTTGGCTAAGGAACCTATGGTCCAAATTTAAACTTGAAAAGTCTTTAGCTCAAAGTGTTCTAGAGAAAATTTTACTTACAATCAGGTTTTAATCTCAGGAGCAAAGTATTTTTTTCTTTTTTAAGTATCCAAAACTTACGACAGGCCAAAATATTCATAAAATATGAACCTAAACGAACAAGGAAATTACTCGATCTCAGCAAGGTGGACCTAAAGACGTATACAGGGCTGTTAACCGGACACTGCCCGTTAAGATATCATCTTAAAAAAATGGGAAAGTCTGAAATCGACATTTGCCGTCTATGCTCAGAAGCACCAGAAACGGCCGAACACATTATGTGCTTCTGCGAAGCCATTGCTCGCAAAAGGCTACAATATCTAGAACAGGTATACCCAAGACCTGCAGATATATCCCAAGTAGCCCCCAAAAAACTCTTAGGCTTCTTTGAAAAAGTTTGATGTGGACTAAATTGCAAAGGGGATTCACAATAGATCTCATTGGTCGCAGTGATTTGAAAGGCAGTACCATGCCTCACAACCCCACTTATATTGTATTGTATTGTATCCCTCGGTATTAACCTCTTTTAGATGTAATGCTAAGTATTTATGGAAAAGAATACCCCCAGCTGTGAAAACTGCAAATCCAGAACTGGCCAACATTTGGTCTGTTGGTCAGCACATGTGGAAAAGGGATTTCCCTAACATCTACAAAGCCCTAAATGCGGTCACTTGGTCTGAACCCATTGCAGAAATCATGCAACAAGTACAAGGTAAGGAAAACAATTTTTGTAAATGTGCTTTTCTCATAAAATAAAGCAGTTTTAAAATAGAACAAACCGTAAAGATTTATAATGCTCTGCATTATATAGTATACTCCTCGCTGCTGCAGTAGCTTTTTTCCTGGTGAAGTTTTATGTTAAACTCACTTATGTATATGTATACATCTCTACAGTCATACAATAATCTCGGAAGTATTCAAATATTTTGTAGTGTCAGTCAGTATACATTATAAAAAATTGCAAAAGAAAATCCATGAATACCAGAGTCATAAAGAATGAGATAATTAGGTTACGCGCTAAAATTACTATGGTATTTCTGTAATTCTTGGAATTATTTAACTGAAATTTGATTCCATTTGTAATTTCTAAATTTTTCCTAAATAATTTAAATTTTTTATTGTTTCCTTTGTGTAGTAAAATAATATATTTATTTTTAGATCAGGTTCGTTCTAGAACTGTAGACTTAATCTCCCAGGCATACTCCTCAATAACCTTGGACACAGTTTCCTCAATGACTGGCCTCACCACTGACGTTTGTATGAAAGCCTGTACAGACAAGGGCTGGTTGGTAGAAGCTGATACCAAAATGGTACACCCTGTCAGAACAAATGTAGAACCCAGTAACCAGACCAGCAGTGAAGATCAGCTGAACAAGCTCACAGATTTCGTGTCATTTCTTGAAAACTAGTTGTGTAGGTATAGATTTTATAGGTTTTAAGTATTTCTTAATAAATTATGTTTTATTTATTGCTTTGAATAATTTGATAGTGCATATTTTACAAGGCTGGTAAAAACTAGCCCGGGGGGTTTCAGGAAACTTTGCGGTTAAAACCGGCTTTTATTTCTGTGCAAATGGTGGGTAAAATCAAGTGGGGTTTTCCTGTTTTGTCCATTTGAACCAAATAACTTTTACCTCAAGAAGTAATTTCAGACCAATGTTTATGAAGGTGTCATCTTTTTGTTTGTTTATTTACTAACAGAAACGCGATACAGCTTTGTGGTGTAAAATGTAGATGTCGCTAGTCGACTTTCAGGCTACCTAGTAGCGATGTTGCGTAGTTTCCACCTTATCATGAATTCAAATCATTATACTTAAATTAAAAATGTAAAAAACTTTATTGTGTATACTATAATTATGTTTAATAATATAGTATATTTAAATCTATTAAAATTTAACTACTAGTTCATATAAAACTCATACAGAACTAATGTTTCTTAAAATTTACAATAAAATATCCAAAGTATATGTTTCCAATCGGCAACACTGTACCCCTGTCAGTCATTTTACGCCATTAGACTGTAAGTTTACACATTCTTTCTCTCTCTTCACGCTTACTAACTGTAAACAATAGTTACTCCCCACCAGCCCCTCACCGTAGTTGGTTCACGCTTCAAACAAAGCATACGGTAGATTTCATCATGTTCCTTCTTGAGGTAAAAGTTCTTTGATTTGAACAGTAGTGCTATCCATAAAATACGTACGTAACTCAGAGAAGAGAGAGAAATTCACTTTATAATAACTAAAAAAAAACAGTAAATTTTTATATAAAAATATTGATGAAAACATTTAATTTTTCTTTGTATATTATTTCAATATAATTAGGTAATTAAAAATATGAAAAACCGGTAGATATTTCCTTCTGGCTTATATGGAAAAAAAAGGTGGTCAATACCTTGCCAGCCCTGATATTTTAAACTATTTTTACTGGGTATATTCTGACACACGGTAAGAAACCTACGACGAAAGTGCGAGATAGGTGCAAAAAAACCACAGAACACCAACAAAAAACGCTCCGATTAAAGCAAATTCAGTGTGAACGTGTGCCGCACACGGTGTGTGTGTGCTTATTTCTTAGTTTTTAGTTAAATATTTAATAAAGGCTATATAATAAATAGATCCAAATGAAACATTACATTTTACATTTTTGTTTAACCTCGTACTATTCTACTTAATTAAGCATCCCCTAAGTCCAGGACTTGTGTGGGCTAGTAGTAGAGGGAAGCGGCTTTAATTGACTTTCGAACCAATTTATAGGGAGTGTCCGCTTCACTTACGCCTTCGCCAAATTTCAATTATTAATTAACTGAAAAAGGCAAATCGGCGCCGGTGAGAATCGAACTCACGCTATTTTGGGTAGTAAACTCGTCAAGTACGACGCGGTAGTCCACTACACCAATCCTCCCATAAAAGGCAAAAACATTAATTCCTATTATGCCCAAGTATTATTACAAATATAAATAGATATGAAATAAAATAAAAGTTTGATGTCTACCATCATAACGATTTTTAAAAGAATTTACTGATGAGGCGGAGATAGTTAATTCAGTTAGCGAGTTCCAGGAGTTAAAGACACGTAAAAGTTTTAATGTATGACCACGTCTGGTATTGTCCAAAATACGAGTAAACAGTTCATTTAAATCCACTGAAGTCACAATTTAAGATAGGGTAAGTGTAGATAAGGTCCCCACGGCTTCTTCTTTCGGAAACAAATAAATGTGCTCAATAATAATAATAATAAAAATCGACCTGTACAACTTGTACAGTACAAGGATTTCTAGCCTTGATTTCTGCACAGCCGAGCTGGGTATAATGGGTTAAAATACAAACAAATAAGACCGAAATATAACATTTTGGGAACAAACTCTTCAAAACTTTATTTGTTATTTAAAGCGTAAAGGATTTAAATATAAACAGTTATTTACAAATCTATATTAAAACTAGTATCACCTAAGGTAGTTAAAAAATCTTGATCCGAAAACGCATTTAATTCACTTGAGTTTAGGCTATCTAAGAAGCTTAGCTCATTCTGAGAGTTATTAGCACTATTATTGCTGCTCATTTGTTGCTGACTATAAGCTATATTTTGATGTTGCTGCATTGTAGTTATCATGCTAGGATGTCTCTGAGGTACTGGATTATAGGGCATCCTTGTTGCCAAATTTGACGGCCTTGGTTGGTTTTGAGAAAGCGCTGTTTGAGGCAGCCTTAGATTTTGAGTTAGCCTTGTTTGAGGTAGCCTTGGATTTTGAGATCCTCCTGGATTAAGCGGTAACCCTGAAGCCCTAGTCCCAAAATGTTGGCCTATTTGGGTCCTAGTTTGTGCAATATTAGGCATGTTAAATCTTTGCATGTTAGTATTATATAAATTTGGAGCATTTTGTATATTTTGGACATTTATGTTCATTGGCTGACTTCTATTGATAATATTCTGTCCAATGCTTGTATTATTTTGGGCGCCATATACATAATTATGAGGAATTCCTGTCGAGTTTAGTTGTCTTATCTGCCCCATATTAGGTGTCCTCATTCCTATATTGCCCTGAAACGAACTGTCATTTCCAGAAATTTGTGGTCTAAATAATGGCGGCCTCCCGGTACTTTGGGTCATTAAAATTTGCTGTTCCATAAGTTGTCTGTTCATCAATGTTCTTTGGTCCATCATTCTCGATCCAAAATTGCTTGTATATGACATTTGCTGAGTTTGTTGCATCCGGATTATTGAATGCTGACTTGTTCTTTGGCGTGATTGGTCCATTTGATATGTTTGCTCCAAAGTTCTTTGTTTCATTGCATTTTCTTCGGACATACGTTGCTGTAAAGCCCTTTGTTGCATAAGTTCGTTTTGCATTGTGGTGTGGTCCATAAATCTGCTGTTGTTTTGCTGTTCTAAAGTCCTTTGCTCCAAGTTACGTTGCTCTAAAGCCCTTTGTTCCATATTTCGCTGTTCCAATACCCGTTGTTCCATATTCCGCTGTTCTAATGCCCTTTGATCCATATTACGTTGCTCTAAGGCCCTTTGTTCCATGTTTCTCTGTTCCAATGCCCTTTGTTCCATGTTCCGCTGTTCTAATAACCTTTGTTCCATGTTCCGCTGTTCTAATGCCCTTTGTTCCATGTTACGTTCCTCTAAAGCCCTTTGCTCTATGTTTCGCTGTTCTAATGCCCGTTGTTCCATGTTCCGCTGTTCTAAAGCCTGTCGTTCCATTTTACGTTGCTCTAAACTTCTTTGTTCTTTCTTCCACTGTTCTACAACTCTTTGTTCCATGTTCCGTTGTTCTAAATTATTTTGCTCTATATTATGTTGCTCTAACGCTCTTTGTTCCATTTGTTGCTGTTCTGCTAGTGGCATATTCCTTTCATCTATCACTATTTGGTCTAACATCCTATCTTCTAACGCTTTTTGATTCATGCTCATTTGTACTGTTGCTCTTTGCTCAAAGTTCTTTTGTTCTGTTGGTCTTTGTTCAATGTTTTGTTGTTTCATTCTATGTTCCTTTTGTTGCATTAAATTATTATGTCTTACTATTGAATTATGTTCCATTATTCTGTGTTTGAGTTCACCTTGAGACATTGTCTGCTCAAATGCTCTAGAATCATTCCCTCTGTTTTCTACTGTTCTTTGATAATTATCCGGCCGTTCCATAGTCCTTTGCTTCATAGTGTGTTGTTGCGTATGTTCCTTTTGTTTTGTATTTTGTTCTTCCAACATATTGTATTCCATCATCTTTTTATGGTAAGATTCTTGCGATATTACACCTTGTTCTGTCAAGTTATTGGAGTAACTTGGTTGTGTAGTCTGTTTTAAATAATTAAACTGTTTGTTCTGCGTGTGTTCTTGATTTTGTTGCGGAAATATATCTTTGCTGCTGTGGCTTAAATAGATAGGATTTGGTTTGTGAATGATATGTCCAGAATTTCCAGAACTTTGGTTCGTATATGGCTTGTATAAAGTTTGGCTTTGTTGTGTGGGATTGAAACTGATGTCTTGTTTCTGGGAAATTGATATATTACCACGAAATTGGCCATCTATGCTAAAGTTTTGATTTGCATTCATTTGAATTTTGTTCTTGTTTTGATTAAAGTTAATTTTTTGTTCTTGACTTACGTTAAAGTTCGGTTTTGTGTCTTGAGGAATGTTTTTTTCTGAAGATCTGTTCCACTGGGAATTTTCTGGACTAGTAACGCTACTTTTTTCAAACGGTGAATAATTAGATTGATTTTGGAACATGTTTTCGTTTGACATTGGTGACTTGATTTTTTGGAATATGTTCTCGTTCGACATTGGTGACTTTATATCGTTTTGGGATTTATCGAATGACGTAGAAGGACTAAATATTTCATTATTAGAATACGGAGACATGTCAACTTTTTCGCTACCAAATGGTGAACCAATTTTGCTGGATTCTCCAAAACTAAAATCTTTCATTAAATCTGGGCATTTGGAATAATCGCTTATATCTGAAATAAGGTCGTCTAAAGTGGAAGTTGACATCATATCGTTTTGCATTAGGTCCGAAATATCACCAAATGCAGTTGCGCCATTTTCTGAAGCATCTTTGTCCATTGCGGCAGCGCATAGGTCCAAATCTGGAAAATCTTGGTCTTGATTCTGTTCATCTTTAACCTGCGTTTTAACCGTTATATTGGTCGAAATTTGCTGTGGTTTTGAGTTATGCTTTGTCGAAAATTCCAGTTGTTGTACAATTTCGACTGAAAATGTGGTAGGGCTTGTATTTTGACTTTGGCTTTTGGCGCCTTGGCTGGTGCAAGGTATTTTTGAGTTAGGTTCGAAATTAGAGTTTGATTTTTCCATCGGTCTTTTGTTGTATTGGCGAGTTTCATTCTTTTTGCCTTTGGTGCGTTTTGTTTTTGTGTCCAGAAAACGTTCTTTTAGTTGTAGGGTTTCCTAAGAGACAAATAATAATAATTACATAAATAATAGTTATTTATGGTACTAGTGGGTAAAGTAAGATATTGCCCATGAGAAAATTAACCTGCGAGGCGTCAGCCAAGTAGGTTAATTTTCGAGAATAGAATAAAAGAAAAATTACAACTTTTTTAGCATAAAAACACAACTTTTTTCCTCGACAAAAAAGAGTTCGACTAAAAAAATAATAAAAAACAAATAGTTACCCAGTTAAATAGAGAATTTTAAGCTCTTTAAAATGACGTATCACAAGACCTAGGGTGCCATTTAAAATATTGTCCCCAATTGCCCCCTGGCGCCGCATTACCGAATAAAAAAATGAAAAATATTACAAGTGATAGTTTTTATTGTGTGATATAAAAATTCAAAATTTGAAGTTTATATCTCATTCAAAAGTTACGGGAGGATGTACCATTTAAAAGAATAACCCTGTATACCATTTACTGCGACGGGCTGACCGCGAGGAAATCTTTTGTACAAGCCAAAGGAACTCGGGACGAACTCTGGAGGAACTCTTTGCAAAAAGTCCAAACTCTGGAGGAACTCTTTGCAAAAAGTCCAAACTCTGGAGGAACTCTTTGCAAAAAGGAGGAACTCTGGAGGAAGTCTTTTCAAAAAGGAACTCTTTTGTACAAATTTCAGACGCGGTCAGAAACAATTATTATTTATTACCCATGTGTATTAACGTTTTTATTTTCAAACTGGATGAGCCGTTACAAACACCTTATCAAAACATCCTACCTTTGGGCGCCAATTTTTTTTTTTTTGAAGGGCGCCAAGTTTGGTAGAAACCGTCAGGAACAAACAAAGCTTTTTTTCCTGAAGGTATTTATTTTGGGGCGCCAATTTTTGTTTCGAAAGGGCGCCAAGTTTGGCAGAAACCGTCAGAGACAAAGTTTTTTTTCCTGAAGGTAATTTTTGGGCGCCAATTTTTGTTTTGAAGGGGCGCCAAGTTTGGTAGAAACCGTCAGGGACAAAGCTTTTTTTCCTGCGCCAACTTCTTTTTTTGTAGGGGCGCCAAGTTTGGTTGAAACCGTCAGGGACAAAGCTTTTTTTTGAGGGTGCCTTATTGGCAGTAGTGCTTGCACAGCGGGGTAATTTCTACGGCTTATTTGCTAAAAATTACCCCTTCCAGAGAGGAACTCTTAAGGAGCACAGGAGGAACTCCCAAGGAACTCTGGAGGAACTCTTTGCAAAAATTAACTCTTTTGTACAAATTTCAGACGCGGTCAGAAACAATTATTATTTATTACCCATGTGTATTAACGTTTTTATTTTCAAACTAGATGAGCCGTTACACAAGCTTTTTTTCCTGAAGGTAATTTTGGGGCGCCAATTTTTGTTTGGACCCATGTGTATTAATATCTCATTCCGTTCAAAAGTTACGGGAGGATGTACCATTTAAAAGAATAACCCTGTACCACCATTTACTGCGACGGGCTGACCGCGAGGAAATCTTTTGTACAAGCCAAAGGAACTCAGGACGAACTCTGGAGGAACTCTTTGCAAAAAGGAGAAACTCTGGAGGAACTCTTTGCAAAAAGGAGGAACTCTGGAGGAAGTCTTTGCAAAAAGGAACTCCTTTGTACAAATTTCAGACGCGGTCAGAAACAATTATTATTTATTACCCATATGTATTAACGTTTTTATTTTCAAACTGGATGAGCTGTTACAAACACCTTATCAAAACATCCTACCTTTAGGCGCCAATTTTTTTTTTTTTTTTGAAGGGCGCCAAGTTTGGTAGAAATTGTCAGGAACAAACAAAGCTTTTCATCCTGAAGGTAATTTTTTTTGGGGCGCCAATGTTTGGTAGAAACCGTCATATCAGGGACAAAGCTAGCTTTTTTTATGAAGGTATTTTTTTGGGCGCCAACTTCTTTTTTTGTAGGGGCGCCAAGTTTGGTTGAAACCGTCAGGGACAAAGCTTTTTTTTTTGAGGGTGCCTTATTGGCAGTAGTGCTTGCACAGCGGTAATTTCTACGGCTTATTTGCTAAAAATTACCCCTTCCAGAGAGGAACTCTTAAGGAACACAGGAGGAACTCTTTGCAAAAAGGAACTCCTTTGTACAAATTTCAGACGCGGTCAGTCCCTTGATTTACTGTGAATAGTATGGAATGCGTAGCATTACATATCTTCACGGCTTGTTTTGCTCTTTCGGCTTTTTATTCTCTTAGCAGTCTCATGACTAAAAGAGTATACAGGCAATATACTCATAGGCGTACCGACGGGACATCGTTTGGGAGGGGGAATACCAAAACTGTCATCTGAAAAAAAAGAGCTTAACCCCTGACGGAAAATGTTGATGACTAGTTCTCGCCTCTGAACAGAAATTTCGATGAGCATAGAAAAAAAAATGTTTAACCAACAATTTTCCAACTTGTACAAGCAGACAACTAGTCAACAGTTTCCCAACCATAGACTATGTTCCCAACTCTGGACAACATATTTACCAACTTAAAAAAAAATAAATCCAAATATACCAACTTTTCAAGAGGGTGGCGGTCCCCTCTCCCCCTTCGGTACGCCCCTGAATATCTACTGACTCAGTAGTACTGAGAAGGGTTTACTATAGAATGCGAATCATTATACCGGGTGAGTTTTATTTACGTCCACCCCCAAAATTAAGACTAATCTTCATTCGATAAAAACGAAACTTTGGTGATTTATATAACTTTATAAGGCTATAAAATGGCGGATTTAATCTTTTTGTTTTGCTGGAAGTGGCATAAATATGTTTTTTTTAATGTAATTTTTTACATCACGAAAATTCTATGTATAAAAAAACGATTTTTTTTACTTTTTTTTCGTTTTCGTTTTTATCGTATAAAAATGAGATACACATAATTTGCCTTGTTTTTACTTACTTAAGCTTTAAAAAATATAAAACTAATATTAAAATTTGATTAGTGACAGCGAATTAGAGCTAAAAAAACGTTTTTTTTTTTGAACAAAACGCCAATGCCCAGGCAAACTTTATTTGTAGAGTATTTTTCCGCTATTTTTCTTATTTCAAATAATATAAATAATAATATTCTTTGAAGATTAAATAATTAAAAGAAGATAAATTGTGTCTCTCGTTTCTCTACGATAAAAACGAACACGAAGTTGAAGGCTGAATTCAAAAATGTAAAAAATTACAGGGTGTTCCATTAAAAAAAAGCATATTTATGCAACTTCCGGCGAAACCGAAAGTGAAAGAAAAAAAAAATAATTCTGTCATTTTATAGCCAATGTAAAATTAAATAAAACAAATTTCGTGTCTATCGAATGAAGATTAATCTTAATTTTAGGGGTGAACATAAATAAAACTCACCCGGTATGTCCTCACCAACGAACTAATAACACTTCTCTGTAGAATACGCATACCGTCAATATAAAGTATCGCCAACATCTCGGTTTGTTTGTAAACGAATAGTAGATATATTCAGGCCTGAACAATAACAGTTACCAGTAACTGTTATTGTTGTCTCTGTTAGAACAAAGCTGCTCGAGTAAGACAGACAAATGTATATGTTGGCTACGTTTTTGTCAGTTTTTACAAATGAAATGCCTATTCTAGAGAGAAGAGTTATTAGTTCGTTGGTCCTCACGGTTTCTTACCTGTTTATTGGCTTCACTTTGCATATGAAACGTTTGACTAAATTTCGGCTCGGTTTCGTTCTGTCTTATTCTGTATGAATCCATTCTTGACCGTAACCGTTTAAACTGAGAGTATTTTGGCGTAATTTCCGGATTCACTGCGGGTACAGGGGGCACTGGGGGTAGGTCTTGATGTTCAAATCCCTGCTGGTTATATCTATTATCCATTTTTTTCCGTTAAACTAATTTCAATTATTGCACATTTTAACTTGACTGGTTCATTCACATTTATGGTAATTGAAGTTATGAGATTTTTGACCATTTTACTACCACCACCCAGTCGAAAAAAAGGGATTAAGTCCTTTTACGAATTTTAAGGTAATTTAGAGGATTAAGCAAAATACAGACACCTGGGTATTTTTTTAAATAATTACTGTTTACGTGACTTTTCACACAGACCTAATTTAATAATGAAAATTACCAATATTTATAATTATTTATATAATAAATTTATTACTCTTAAGAACAATAGGCAATAGTTATATAATTGAACGTAAAATTATAAATACCTATACAGGGTTATTCTTTTAAATGGTACACCCCCCGTAACTTTTGAACGAAATGAGATATAAACTTTAAATTTGGAATATTTAAATCATACAGTAAATATTATCATTTTTCAAATTTTCAATTTTTTATTCGGTAAGGTGGCGCTAGGGGGGCAATGGGGAACATTATTTCAAATGGTCTAGGTCTTGTGATACGTCATTTTAAAGAGCTTAAAATTCTATATTTAACTGTGTATCTATTAATTTTTTAGTATTTTTTTTTGAAGATTTTTTTTTTCAAATATATTAAAATTTTTAATATTTTGGGCATAAATATTAAAAAATTTACATGATAATGATAAATAATTAGTCCTAAAATAAGAATACACCATGTATTAACTATTTGGACCTTTTTGCGCAAAATTTCCAAAATTAATATTTCAAAAATACTGAAAATTTCATCAATTTTGAAGAAAAAAAAAAGTCTTCAAAAAAAATATTAAAAAATAGATAGCTGCATGATTAAATAGGGAATTTTAAGCTCTTTAAAATGACGTATCACAAGACCTAGGGTGCCAATATTGTCCACCACTGCCCCCCTGGTGCCGCCTACCTAATAAAAAATTGAATAATATAACTAATGATAGTTTTTGTTGTGTGATATGTATATGCCAAATATAAAGTTTATATCTCATCCCGTTCAAAAGTTACGGTGGGTGCACCATTTAAAAGAATAACCCAGTATGCGGACCCCCGTGGGGGCCCGCCAGAAAAGGGCCTGTTTTGTCTCTTACATATATAGTGCGTGTCAAATACGTAAATAACCGAACCGAGTAAATAACATGTCCCAAATATTTATTTTTGCTTAAATCATCTTATTTTTTCTTAAACCGTCGAGAAAATCAAAATAAGCAAAAACCAGCCGTCTCGAATGAGCGAGAATACTTTCTCATAAAAACAAGTTATGTCTAAAAACAATTTCTAATGTTTTAGGGGAGGAGAGACGGAGGGGGGATTTTTTTTATCAAAAAGTCCAAACCCAAATCCTTTTTTAAGTCGAACTAACAAAATAAAATCGGCAGATTTTGATGTATTCATAAAAATTTAAATGAGATATTGGCCATGGCGCGGCAATGGACGGCGCGGTAGAGGACGACGCGGTAAAAAAATATTTTTTTTTACAAAAAAAACTCTTTGATTTTTTTAGCAAGGGGACCTGTTTTTGTTATCAGTAGTATTTTTTTTCTATTTCTGAAATTTTTCTTGAAAAAAAAAAATGCTCTTTTAAAGTATTTTTTTTTTATTTTACTCTGGAGCAAAATTTAAAAAAATAACAGTGTAAACAGAATTCTAGAATGGATATTCTCTCAATAAAAATACAAATCTCGAAAATTAAAGTTAGATTTTTTAACGCATATTAAATGTCACAAAAATAAAAAATCATGGACGAAACCATCAATAAACAAAACTATCAAATATAAATTATGTATTTTATTAAAGATGTCATTGTAAATCACAGTTTGCGATATAGTAATTTTTAGATGATTTTAAATACATGAAAAATGTGTTAGTTCAAAACTAAATAATTTTTTAAATAAAACAATTCCATAAATATCATATATTTCAAATATGCCTTCATAATAATCAGGGCAGATAAACATCTTGACTTTAACAATAAAAAAAGTATACTTTTTAATGAATCCATTAAAAATTATTACTTTTCTATTTAATTTGACTTACAACAATCTTATTTAAATTGTAAATTAAAATTGCTTAAAAAAATAAATTCCAACCTATCTAAAAAAATATAGACACATGTAACGACATAAAAAATATAAATCACTATTCCAAACAATGAAATAGATTTAAATGATACACACCCTTGTTATTAAAACGGATATTTGAAAATTATCGTACAAATTTGAAATTATAACATTTTAAAAATTACAAATTATCTATAGAATAAGTTATTCTTTCTTGCTATGCTCTGGCTTTCTTAATGAAAAATCTAACCTAACGTAAATAATTACTATCACAAACAATAAATACAAAGCAACAGAGAGCAGGAATGGCTCATGCAGTAGAAGTAGTGATTGCCAATTATAAACAATTTCTAAGTCTTGAATATGTTGTTCAACCAAATTGTTTTTATACAATTTGATGACTGTTCTGCCCAAATGATCAAGGTATTTGTATGTAACTCCATCTTGGAGCCTTTGTGTGGGGTATGGGGTTTTTACTTTCACATTTTGGACTCCAACAGGCAGAATTATGGAAGTTTCAAGTTCCTTTACGAACATGTCATCGAAAACGTGATCCAAAAGTCTGATGTTTAAAACGTAGTCGCCGTTTGGTTTTTTAAAGAGGTATTGGTAACTTGGTACACTGTATCCTAGGGTGTAGGAGCTCTGCCATCCTCCGAAAAGAGGGAATCTGGGTCTTAGTTCCAATTCAGTCCATTCTTTACGTGGTTTAACACTTGAGGTGGAAATATTTCCATTGCTGTCTCTAAAAAAATAAAAAGAGGGGTTCAACAATTTTGTCATTTTTTTGGAGCACCTGCATAAAAACATATAAAAGCCCATTAGCTGATAGATTTAGCTATTTAAGAAAGCTCTAAAAAGAGCTAGATATGGTATGTATCTACACACAGACATATGTATATTTTTTTATTACCGAGTTACTCAGCGAGGTTTAAAAGGGTAAAACATTACTTTTTTTGACCCACTGAGCATACATGCAAGTTCAGAACCTTTTGTAAAGGCAAGCAAAGTATTTTCTGCAAATTGCATTTATAAATTCTAATTAATTAGAGTTAATAAATTAAAGTTAACTTTGATATAAAATGAAAATATACCTGTAATAAATACTATGGGCAGAAGCAGGCAGAATTGTCTTGTAGGATTTTATAGAATGGGCACTTCCTGAGTCTCTTTGGTAATCATATCTTGAAAATGGACCCTTTAGCTTAGCTCCAGTATGCAAAATTTCAATATTTTCTTCAATTGCAATGTTTCCCCAATGAGAAATCTCGATACTTCTTTCCAATCTCGTAACAGTTAAAAATGGAGAATTGTTTTCATAGTGGACCATCATTTCATCATAACTGTATGGTTCAATGTTGTTGTAAGGGCCATAGGTGATTGTGTTATCAGACAGTGAAAACGGTTTGAGTTTTGAATAGTTTTCAACTGCTCTGGAGCTCAATGCAACATTGGTGGTTTGCTTTACAACTTTATATGGACTATAGATGTAGTGGTTGCCAAAATAACGCACTAATTGCTTCTCTTTTTGCAGAATGCTCACAGGATAAGGTAGAAGAGTATTAATATATACTTCTTCGACAATTAAAATGGATTTTTGACCACTGGACATTGGAGTTTTTAACTCGACTCTGTAAAATGTTTTATCTTTGGTTTCTCCATCAACTTGAGTTAATGCAAACTTAAGGTCTTCTTTATTAGGATCTTTAGCGGAGATATATGAAAGATTTGCATGCTTTTCGCTGCATAAAACGATTTGAACAGTGTTAACATTTTCCTTGCCGGTGTTTTCAAATGTGAAAAGACTATTTATTTTTACTAATTGTGAAGTTAAGTCTATGGATCTCTCCGCATTTTTAATTACTACATTATTGTTTACCTTTTCTGCAGCATAAGCACACGTTACAAATAATATTAATATTAGAAATTTAAGCATTTTGAAGACACCGAAAACACCACATCAACGTTGTACTTTTTGGTGACGTTTCAATACCAACCTTATATTTGTAATATTTGTATTCTATAAAAAAATTATTTTGATAGAAATTGATTTAATTTCTGTTGAATATCCGTAAATATTAAAATAAAAGATTAAAGAAAATTATTTTCCTATTCCACATTAATATTTCATATTCCAAACTAAAAAAAAATATTTTCTGTATTGGCTACATTGCTTTATAATCAAAAAGTTAGGTTATGAAATGAGACATTTGAGCTACTGAAATGGTTTGTGAACTACTAAAAAATTTGAATTTACTAAGGGCTACTTGCACCAACTTTTGGTACGGGATTATCTCAGCTAAACCGAGTTTAAGTTAAAAATGCTGCGTTCTGATTGGTCTGCCGTCAATTTAATCCAATTTTAAAGTTAAACCATCATTGGTGCAAGTGGCCCTAAATACCACTTGTACCAACAATGGTTTAACTTTAAACTTGGATTAAATGGACTGTCTACCTATCAGAATACAGCATTTTTACTTAAACTCAGTTTAGTTAAGATAATCCCAGTTTAAGAGTTGGTGCAAGTGGCCCTAAATGAAATATTTTGGGTAGATAAAAGGATTTATTTTCCAATGCAAAATTCTTTAAATATTACATCTAACATTTGTTCGTTTGTAACATGCCCTACTAAGTAACCTAAACTTTTCATTGCCCTCCTTAAATATTCAGTAAGTAGCACCACATCTGTAGCTGAATTACCTGTTATTTTATCCAGAAATTCTTGTAAATGGTCTAAACAGACAGTTAAATGTTGCTTGTGTCTCATTTGGTTCATTGAAGGATGTTCCTTTGTTGGCACACCACAAATCATTTTTAGTTCTGAAGTCATATTGCATATTAATTTTTCAATGCCCTGCCCATTTGTACAACATATTGTATTAACTTGTTCGTCAAATAAATCAAACCCCTCTAGAACAAGATCTACTTTATTAAATACAACTATGCAATTTTTACTAAATGTATCCCTCGATTTTAAACCATTTAATCCTAGTGTATCTATATATTGATTTATATACTGTTTTATGCTGACTCCATCTTTCTTTTTTTGTAGGTATTTATCTGCTGCTAATACCAGTATTACCAAATCAGCAATTTCAAAATTTTGCATTGTCCTTGAAATTCCTTCTTTTTCAATAATATCTTCTGTTTTAGTTCTTAAACCAGCAGTATCAGTTAAAATTAATGGATAACCACCAATATTTAATCTAACTTCTAATATATCCCTGGTAGTGCCTTCTATATTTGTTACGATTGCTGCTGGTCTTCTGCATAAAACATTTAATAAACTGCTTTTTCCAACATTTGGCTCACCAATGATGACAGTTTTGACTCCATTTCTCAGTAATTCACCTTTACAGCCACATTTTAAATGCTCGTAAAGCTCATTTCTTAAATTTAAAATATTATTCTGCACAGCACTAATTAAATTTTCATCTAGTTGCTCAGTTTCTTCAAAATCGATATGTGCTTCTAGGTTTGCAACTGATCTTAGTAAAGTATCCTTCCATTTATTATATAAACTACTTAGTGATCCCTGAGATTGGAGAAATGCTTGCTTTTGTTGAGCTTCAGTTTCAGCTGATAATAAATCAGCTAAACCCTCAACTTCTGTTAAATCCATTTTCCCATTAAAAAATGCTCTTCTGGTAAATTCACCTAAAATTTATAAAACATAGATGAAAATGTATGGTTGAGATTTTAGGCTACAGATCCCAACATTTTTGGCATGATTAGGCACTCTTTAAGAGAATTTGAAATATATATTACCATTGGTTATGTAAAATATTTTGACCAAGATTTGTGTGTCCAGAAACCAATTTGGGGAGAGCAATATTTTCTAGATTTACCTGGTTCAGCAAGTTTTAATTTTGAAATAGATCCCAATGCACTTAATACAGAAGAGACTACTGCCAGGCCTCCATGTACATGTAATTCACAACTGTCTTCCCCAGTAAAACTTTTAGGTCCTGGAAACCAAAGAACTAGTCCTTTATCTAATATATCCCTGGTAGTTGGATTAATAATATTTCTTAACACAGCCATTCTAGGTGTCGGCAATTCTTTCATGTTGGTCATTAATTTCAATGCAGATCCAGAATGTGGACCTGAAACTCTTACAACTGCCACACCACATACTCCTTGGCCTGAAGACAGTGCAAAAATTGTATCGGGAAAAGTTAAGCTAGTACTGAGAAATCGTTTAAGGTATTTATTTGTTTTTAACATTCTTAAAATCAAAAATAGTACCGGAAAAATTGTTTTTTACCAACATAACCTCAAAAGTATTTGTTGTCAAATCCAATGTAGCAAACAGCAGAAAAAAAAACAATTCCCTATAAGAGAATCGATGTGCTCAACAGAGAAAATTAAATTTCCCTATAGAAGAATCAATGTACCCAATCGAGAAAATTGAATTTCCCTACAGAAAAGTCAATGTCACCAACAATAGAAGTATAAATAAGTTAAGAATTGACAGTCTATAAAAATATGTACAGCACGTTTGTCGGTTAATAACCGAAAAATATATATAAGAAAGTTATCTATCTGTCGTTAAAATCAAATGGACAGGAAACACTGTTTCCTGTCCATTTGATTTTAACGACAGATAGATAACTTTCTTAGAAGTATAAATCCCCTAAAGTTAAAACAATTTACCCAATGGTATAAAATGAAAAGTTTTAGTGTTTTTTAGTCCCCACTTTTTGTTTTTCAAAATGGCCGATGTAGAATGACAGAGATTGCGTCAAAGTGTTAATAAACTCGTGTAGATTATCCTGTTTAAAAAGGAATTTGACGATTGATTTTATAAAATACATAGATGGTAGGTTTTAAAATTAACAATGAAAGAAAGAGTTAACAGGGGGAACAGCCCTACGTCAAATAAAAACATTAGAAGAGTAAGAAAAAAGATGAATACAAGAAAGTCAGGTATGATTGCATGCAAGATGTGCTCAAATTACAAACTTTTTTAACCATAGCTTTTATTTAACACTGCCGTAAAATATTTTTGATATTTATTAACTAACTGGGCGATAATAAACATTTTTTTATGACTAGCTTTTATTGCATAAAAATTTTCATTCGAAACAGTAGAGGGGCTGTTCAACAATTATGTCCCGTAGTTTACATATTTTTTGACCCCTTTTCCTTTGTGGCTCTTTCGCTTATACCCCCTAAGAAATTACGTCACAATACAACCCCCCTATAGTCTTTTTTTTTACAAAATAACAAAAATAAATTCTGGTTTAACTATTAAAAGTGACATCACACTTGATAGTCCCTTCCACTGTGTCACTTAACATCTAAACCCCTCCCCCCTAGGGACACTAGATCTAGGTTGCCTTGCTAAATTAAGACCTAGATCTAGTGTCCCTAATCTACCCCCCCCCCCCCCACCTACAGTGGTGACATAATTGGTTAACAGCCACAGAAAAAAAAATTCTAGGATATCTACTTCACTGTTTAAAGCTAAAAGTATATTTTGATTTTACCCCATAGTTAGAGGCTCTAACACCCTAAGTGCCACATGGAGAAATTCACATATCCATCATGGCACCTAAGGTGCTAACTTTTGCACCATTCTATTCTGATTTACAAATATCTTAATGATAACATATAGGCCAAACAATGTCAAGAAGTTGCTTCAAAAAACAAGTATAACAATATATGATAACAAGGGTACCCATAAAGGACTCCTATACAGTAATTATAAATTATATTTTAACTATTTTAACTAATATTTTTTGAAATAGAGCACTTTGCATGTATTCATGATATAAAAAGCATGGTTTTAACATTGCTTTACTGAAAAGGGGGTAAAAATAAGCTGTTTATAGTGTAATTTACACTAATACTCATATGAAATTTCTTGAAATTTCTTAAAAAAATTATTCTTTTTTTTCCAGTTTTTAAAATGCTAGCTGTTATGGAAGCATCACAAAATGTTGGTGCTACCTCATCAGCAAATGCAGCGCCACCCACCCCTGAGAGTGCAACTAATGCTCAAGAATTTTTATCAACAGGACGTACAGGAAGGAGAAATGCATTACCAGGTATAAAAATTCTTATAATTCCAAGAATACCATTTTAACCAGGCGCGTGTAAGGTGGCGTTAAAACCACCCATGACATATTTCAAACATAGACTGCTTTGCAGTATTTTTTGTTTTTACATTCTCCTCTTCAATAGCTGTAGGTAAATGCATAGAAAACATATTGTAGTAGTAATCTAAACAAATTAATATTTTAAGAAAAAACACAACTTTTTTTATATTATTTTTTAAAGTTTGTGGTGGATTTGTGACAGTTTGTTACACACGGGGGCAGGGGGTCAATTTTTTTGAAAAATTGCGTTACGTAATATATGGACAGCCCCAATAATAAATCTTTTATAGTTAATAAAATATATTTGTGTTGCCTGATAAAAAATATATCCTAGAAAAAAACTATTTATTTTTTTAGATATTTTAAGTCAACACTCAGTACAAGTATCCAGCTCAGATCTACCTCAGAAATTGCAAGCACTCAGCACAAACGACACAGATGATCCCAAAAATGCCCCAAGTACAAGCAAAAGCTGAAAGCTTTAGCTTTGGACGTGACTTTTAGGAGTCTAGCCCCTCAAAATAGGTAACTGGTTTGGATCTTATTTATTAATTGTGGTACAAAAATATTTATTATTGAGTAACTTAAATGTTAATATTGTTCATATTTCATACGAGAAATGGGATCTGTATTTACTCTCTGTCATCTGTTTAATAATTACACAGTGTGTAATACACACTTTATTTTTTGAGATTTTTAGTGATAATATTGCAACCCTTTTAAATATAATTTTATAAACTGCATGTCTGTTTGGCAATTCTTAAATTTGGAAAATACGTCAAATAACCTGAATAATTTATTAATAATATACATAATTATTCTTTTTTAGTTCAAATACAATGACTACGTTTAAACGTATCGCTAACTATCGGTATTTATAAATTCGGACAGCAGTTTGTCTCTTTCTGTCAAGTTGTTTTAGAGAAAGAGAGAATGATAGAGAAGATATAAATAGCGGTAGTTGCGCTATGTGTAAACGTAGTCAGTGATTGTTTTTCAAACGTCAACTGATTAATTAATATTATTATTATTTATTTATTTATACTCATACATGGGACCTTAAGATATGTTGACTACATGAGTGATAATTATAATTATAATCTAACTAAAAATTTTAATCATTAATAATTTTTAATGATTTATAATTACAAAAATTAAAAAATATATTTTAATTATTTTATCAAAATTATTAAAAAAACTATTTAAAACGTTTTCTTAAAGCGAGACCCAATTCCAAAAAGTAGTATATGATTTCAGAGATTTTAAAAATTTCTGCATAGATTTTCGAAATTTAGGAAGAGATTTTCGGTATTTTTTGTTTTTTTTTTTAAATAATTTTCAAAGAATTTCCAAAATTTGAGCACGGACTTTTTTTAATTTATATATACAGGATGTCCAGTAAATGATGTCATTAATTTTAAGGGGTGATTCTATATAGGAAAATATGAACATATGTCTAAAAATGCGTCGTAAGGGAGCCCCTTTGAAAGTGGTTAAAAAATTCGGTTTTTATTTAATAACTCAGGAACGCTTTGAGGTAGAGCAACGAGGGTTTGAATGTAAACTAACCTTAATAAGCCCCATCTTCGTGTACTTATTTTAAACAGGGGTGTGCAAAACTGGGGGGCCTTATTTTAAAATGATCAAAATTTGCTTTAAGTAATACTTAAACGTTTCCTTACGACGCATTTTTAGACATATGTTTTTTCATATTTTTCTATGTAGAATTGTTTGTTTGTTTAACCTCGTACTATTCTACTTAATCAAGCATCCCCTAAGTCCAGGACTTGTGTGGGCTAGTAGTAGAGGGAACCACCGGCTTATACTGACTTTCGAACCAGTTTCTAGGGAATGTCCTTTTCACTTAGCGCCTTCGCCAAATTTCAATTATTAATTAACTGAAAAAGGCAAATCGGCGCCAGTGAGAATCGAACTCACGATAGTAGACTTGCTATACATACGCGCTAGCCACTACGCTATGCCTCCCATTACCCCTTGAAATTAATGACATCATTTACTGGACATTCTGTATATTTAAAATCAACAAATCGATAAATTTTTAGCATGCAGCTAATGAAGTTATAAAAAAAAACAGGGTTGCAAGATGATTTCACTAAAAATCTTTAAAATTAAGTAGTGAAGAGCACAATATGAAATTATTCAGGATTTTGCCTCTGCTTATATTTTCTGGGACTAACATGTTAACCCCATATTTTTGTAGGTTTATACTGGCATCAAAAGACAAAATATCCCGTTATTTTATAATTAAACTGTCCTTTTTATATAAAAAGCATTAACAATTATCATAACTTTTAAAAAGTTTTGACATATGCGTGTAAAAGTGAAACTCCTTTATTTTTTTTTTAATATAACAAGAAGTGATGTCCATAAATAAATATAAAAGAAACCGCGGGTTTTCTGGTTCTGATACGGACTGAGACTTGGCTTTTTTCTTTTCTGTCTGATATGTCACTAATATTTTAATATAAAATTTAAAGAAGCTCTTTTTATCGAAAATTTTGATTAAATTGTTTGTTTGTTTAATTATTTAAATTTAAAAAGCTCCATTACGAAATATAAGTGACTCCGTATGATTCCTGCAGGAATTCCTAGGAAATCGCTATATTTTATTAAATGGTTATATGCAGGGTGCCCACAAATAAGGGCAAAGTCAGGGAGTTTAATAAACTGTAAAAAATCAGGGAAATTGAAAAAAACTCTGATCTATATAATAAATTATTACTAAAACGAGTATTTATTTATGAAGTTCAACCAATATCTCAACCTATCAAAAACAAAAAGTAAAAAAAATTAAAAATACCAACTCAGAAACAAAACAGCATGTTTTAATTTTTTGCGGATATTCGTTTTAAAAACTTCTTTGTTTGTACTAAAATCAGGAAAAATTTTAAATTTTAATCAGAGAACTATCGGGGAAAAACAGGGGTCTTTCTACCTTAGAAATTATAAAAATAATCTTTTTTTAAACATTTTTTTTTATATAGAAAGAAAAAGATATCATTGTAAAATTCTGAAGGTATGTTTTTTTATATTCAAAAAAGAATACAAAAAACATGATTTTAGATTTTTAAAGTGCCATTTTTTGGCCAGAATTTTTTTTGAAAAAAAAAAAAAAACGATACACCATGCATTAACTATTTTGAGCTTTTTGCGCAAAAAATTTCAAATTTTTTTTTTTTTTAATATTGAAAATATCAATTTTGAAGAAAAAAAAAATGTTCAAAAATAACATTTAAAAATAGTTTCATGATTAAATAGAGAATTTTAATCTCTTTAAAATCACGTATCAAAAGACCTAGAGTGCCATTTAAAATATTGCCCCCAGTGCTCCCCTGGCGCCGTCTTACCGAATAAAAAATTGAAAAATATGACAAATAGTTTTTGTTGTGTAATATGCATATTTCAAATTTAAAGTTTATATCTCATCCTGTTCAAAAGTTAGGGGGGTGTACGATTTAAAAGAATAACCCTGTATTTATTAGGGAAACTAGATCTAGGTCATAAGTTAGCAAGACTAACTTAAGACCTAAATCTAGTGTTCCTAATATTTAGTTATATTCAAAGAATACAAATAATTTTTTTTTAGATTTTTAAAGTACCATTTTCTGGTCATAATTTTTTTTTTAAACGTCCGTCCGTCCCGAAAAAGTGATAGTTTTTATTATGTGATAAAAACATTTTAAATTTGAAGTTTATATCTCATTCCATTCAAAAATTATGGGGGGGGGGATATCTTTTTTCTTTCTATATAAAAATTAAAAAAAAAAAGATTATTTTTATAATTTCTAAGGTAGAAAGACCCCTTAAGTTGCAATTAATTCTTATTCAAATTCTTATGGAATTCCTGCGTGGCGGACCCTTTTGATACCGTAAAAACTCGCATAAATATGGTGTATTTCTTATTGAAGTCGTCG
>OY294046.1:61395407-61439739 GCA_958510825.1 Brachypterus glaber | reverse complement strand
AGGTTTTAAACAGCTGGGTGTTTTGGTCATGCTGTAGATATTTTTCGCAAATTAACCTCTGCAGATTTCATATTTGGATCGATTTGTAATGCTTTTTTGTACATTTCTCTTGCTTTGTCAATTTTTCCCCATCGATGGTACAAAACACCTAAAAAGCCATATCTTAATAATAAAATAAACTGAAAATGACACAGTCCCAGCGCACTTAGTTTAGTTTAGTTCAGTGCGGGGTTCACCGCCCTCAACACCTGGTCCCTAGGAACCTTTGTGTTACCCAGCGCACTTACTCGAGAGGATCAGGGACGTAACCAGAAAAAAACCTAGGGGGGGCTCAGCTCCCAGGGTGGTACGGAATGAGCGCCTTCGCCATTTTTTAAAATTTTACAATATTTTAATGTTTTTTTTTTTTTAAATTTTAACCATAACACAACCATTCCCTTGGTTTAGTAATAATTATTTAATTAGGTATAATTATAGTTGTCCTTGCCTTAACGAGGTCCAAATACTATTATTTTAGTGCCTCAAGCGAAACTTTTTGAAAATCTTAAGGTTTGCAATTTTCAGATATCTAAAAATTTGCATCTTATAAAATCTATTTATTAATTGATATAGAATTGGGTTTGGTATCTATTTTCAGCGCCGCAGACAATTTAGATTTCAAAAGACCAATTAATAATTATTATTAACAAAACAGATCAATATATATCTGAAATCTAAAAATACTAAATGCCACTAATATCAATTTATTAATAAAGTTTAGCGCCGCAGGCAAAACTTTTATAGACTTAAAGGTCATAATTAAAAAGAAAAGAAATTGAGAAAATTATTTTTTAAAACCCTTTAATAAAAAATTTTGGCAGGATTCCGACCCGTCACTGGGACTACATTATTGGTAATCAAGGAGAGGGAGTAGGTAACAAACAAGCTAATTCTTTTTAATTTGCATAATATATTTTAATAATTTAAATATTTTTTTTTATTATTTAATTTATATGCGTGTAACTTTAAATGGCTGGCAATCTAGATTAGCGCCGCAGGAAAGTTTTTTTAGAAATTTGAAGGACACGTATTTTGTATAAACAGCCCAGAATTTAAAAAGCTAATTATTTTATAAGCCTCTATAAGCAAATTATTTTAATTACAATTTTTTCATACATTTTATTTTGGGTAAAGATTTTGGCTGGCGCAGGGGCTCGCTTGTTTATTGTGATTACAACATATATAATCCACAGCGCCGCATGCAAAAAAATAGTAATCTGAAGGTTAAAATAACTTTAAAATGAGTTTTAATTTTATTTTTACTTATATAAGGTTAAAAGAGCATATGTAAGTGGCTTAAAAGACGCCAGGAGGAGCTCAACGAAAACGCCAGGGGGAGGTCAAACCAAGGCCAGGGGAGGCCTAACGAGAAATTTTAATGACAAAAAAAGGTCCTCACTTCTGAAAAAAATCCCAACTGTATCCAAAAAAAAAGCTTTACCCCTGACGATTTTTGTTTTGTTTTTTTGACTAAAAAAGGATCTCATATCTGAAAAAAATCCCAACTGTATCCGACTTCCCCACCCCACTCCAAACAGTTCCCAACTCAAACAAAAGCTTTACCCCTGACGAAAATTTTTTATGATTCTTTGGACTAAAAAAAAGGTCTTCACATCTAAAAAAAATCCCAACTGTATCCAATTTCCCAACAAAAAGTTCCCAACTTTTCTCAACTCTGAAAAAATACCCAACTGTACTACTCCAATAGAATCGGTTACTGCTAAAACACCCTAAGTCAAAAACCGATATTTAATAATGTGCTGAGTGCAAAAAAATTAGGAATTTGAGTAAATACTTTTGTGTTCAGTAACTGTTGCTGCACACTAAAAAAGTGTTTACTCAAATTCCTAACTTTTATGCACTTACCACATTATTAAATATCGGTTTTTGACTTATGGTGTTTGAGCAATAACCAATTCAATTTTCCCAAGTGGCGGAATTTACTAATTTGCCAATTGTACCCCTCGATTTTCCCAACTTTCTATCAATTTACCAAAATTTACCACTCATTTTACCAACTGAACAGTGGATTTTTACCAACTTGAATGTGGGGGGGGTTCTACTTTGGGTTGTATACAGTTTCTTTTCAATAGACACTTACCCAAATTGGAATAATACAAAGAATTTCTCGGACTAAAATAGATCGCTTCCAAAAAATGCCCTTCCGCTTTCTCAAAATCCTTTAATTTGCCCAGAGTATTTCCCAGGCTGAAATGTAAGGCGGGCGCCCTGGGATTATGCATAAGGGCGGTCCGACCCATTTCCAGAACGTCTGCGTATTTTTCCATGCTATCCAATAGGACTAACGTGTTGCTCCAAGCTGCCACGTGGCTTGGTTTGTATAAAACGGCCATTTCCCATGATTTTAGAGCTTCCTCATTTCTTTCCATGTCCAAATACTGAAAATTTTATTTATTTTTATAGAAAAAAGTACTAAACCTTGAGTAGGGTAATCATACGTCCCGGATTTCCGGGGACATCAATATTTTCATCCGCTCACCCTAACTAAATAGGATATTTTTACGTATTTTTTTTTTTAGTTCATCTGCTCACCCTAACTAAATAGGACATTTTTACGTATTTTTTTTAGTTCACACGTTTTTGAGTAAAAACTACAATGCCGGGCCCCGGTTTTCCGGGGACAAATCTGGTCACCCTAACCTTGAGGCTTTAACAATTTTAGCTGCTCATATAATTTACTTGAAACCAGCTGGCCTTAAACAACAACAGTGGAACGGTACCCTATAAAAAAATTCGGATTCAAACAGATTTCGCAAATGCTAATTGAAAATGATTTTTCAATTCGCAAAAACGGATTCAAACAGGTTCAAACGAATGAAATTAGATGAAAATGATATTCTGCATATGCGAATAGAAACGAATTAAAACATGTTACGCATTTGCAAATAGTATCTAATTAAAAATGATATTCCGCATATGCAAATAGAAACGAATGAAATCGGATACGCATTTGTAAATAGTATATAATTGAAAATAATATTCGGCATATGCGAATAGAAACGTATTAAAACATGTTACGCATTTGCAAATAGTATCTAATTAAAAATGATATTCCGCACATGCGAATAGAAACGAATTAAAATATGTTACTCATTTGCAATTAGAAACGAATTAAAACATGATATTCCGCATATGAAAATTAAAACGAATTAAATTTAAATAGCAAATGCATATTAAAACAGGTTAACTAATTGAAACGGATTAATATTGACAATATGCTGCAAATAGAAATAATTCAAACTAATTCAAATGGATAAAAACTATTTTATTTTTTATCTGTTTGAATCTGAAATTTTTTATAGGGTAAGCATTTTCACTACACACGGAATCTGATTACCGCCAAAAAACTTCTGTCTGTTGTCGGACTGCCCGGTAAATTTGTGACTTTTTAATAATTAAAATTTAGTTAAAAATCCTTTGCAAGCATTGCAGGCCTCCCACTTGTCATAAAATCATAAAATGACGCAATTTGTCCTAAAATCGCCATAAAATAAAATTACTGTCATAAAATTTCATAAAAATACTCAACCTTATACTTTAGAGCGACCTGGGAGAGAAGTTTTTTTTTGTTTTTTTTTTATTTTCAATATTTTCTCTAAAATTGGTGTATGGGGCTCGGTATGGGGGTTTTGAGGTCGCTGAAACTGAATCTGTTCATACATTTTTTCTACAGGGGGTAATTATTTTTAAATATTTACAATATTTTTTAGTGAAAATTGCTATACATGGTTTTTTAAGTTTTGGAATAAATATTTTCTTACTCCGTCCCCTGGGGGTTAAATTTTTGAGTTGAATCTGTTTTAACTTCATCTTTGCAGGGCAGGAGTAACAATTTTCAAACGATTACAATATTTTCGTAAATATAGGCATATAGGGGTTTCCGAGGTCGCTGAAACCGTTTCTGGTCCAAAACCACCACCCCTCGGGGTAGTTTGTCCGGTAATTCTTTGAAGTAAATTTGGTACATACCTTTGCTTCTTGAAGTTCTTAGTTGGAATTCTTTTTGGTAAAAATCGGGATGGGGCAAATAACCCATTTTTAAAAGGGTTATATCTAAAGAAAGGGATGTTAGAAGCTGAGCCAAATTTAGAGGGCCCGGGTTGGAGTTCCGACGTCGACAGATTATTTTAGTTTATACTTTATTTGATGGGCAAATATGCGGGTCCTTTTTAAGTGGACCATACACTTTCAAATTCGTAAAAATTTTCGCCTTGGCACTAGGGCTTTTAACGAGGCTTTTAACTTTTTTTTACAGTATTAAATTAACGTCAATTAACAGAATTTGTAAAAAATGTCGCCTGCAGCGCTAACTTAGTTGATGGAGGGCTGACGACCATTTTTTTGTCGTCACTTTTCAAGTTTATAAAACTTAACTTTAATAAAAAAAAATCGCCCGAAGTGCTAGAGCTTTCTTGCATTTTTATGAAACTTTTAATTGCATAAAATTCTAAGTTTCCCCGGGGCTTCGACTGGCTCGGTCCGGCCCTGGCTAGAGATAGAGCTGTAGAATAAGGATTCAAAATGGAAGATTTCCGCTTTTTTGTCCAAATATTTTGTCATAAAATTCGTCATAAAATAAAAAAAATCTGGACAATTTCAGTGGGAGCCCTGGGATTGTTTTTAATAAAAATCGTGGTGGGAATGGGCGTTAAATGATGCAAAACTGTAATTTTGTGAGATAAATGTTTGTTATAAAAAATAAAATCTTTTATTTATTTTTTTACTTTTGCATTGTTCTTTATTTTTAGAAAATTTATAGCAAATTAAAGAAAAATACTTTACCAGATTTCCCAAATTATAATAACAATCAGGATATTTATGCCTATGCATTATTGCAGTCTTATAACAATGCTCTGCTTCTTCCGACTGATTCAAATTAGTCAAAACTATACCCAAATTCATCCAAGCTGCTGCAAAGTTTGGTCTAAAAATAAACAAGTGATATTATGATAAAATATACATAATCACGGTGCTTTTTTCGGGATATTTTTTGTTTGTTTGGAAAACTTGAAATTCCTTTACCATTCGATAGTACCAAACAGGGTTTCGAAAAAAAAACAAATATACCCCCAAAAAAGCACCGTGTAATGTAATGTAATAATCCAGTAGTTTCATAGTTTCTAGAGTGAAGCATTTCTATAAACTCCTTAAAAACGGTGTATCATTTGCTAAATTAGTACTCCACGTTTTGTGATGCCACAACTTGATAGCTATGACAGCAAATATTACTGCTGTTACATAATATGTTTATTATTACCTTCTTATAATATAACGTTTAAGAAGCCAAAGTCATACAAATTTAAAAACCAAACTTTTCTATATCTTTTTTTACCTATTAGTTTTCTCAATGAAAGTCCTGCGTTACTTAACATGTTATTGCTTTTTTTTTATTTCGATATATGGACTTTTTGTATGTAAGCAACCTTGCAAGATGATTTCCGTGAAACAAAAAATCTCGATAATACTTTGAACTAAAGGATTTAAATTTGGAACATAGGTTCCTTATCCAAAGTTCTCGGTGGGATAGTTTTTGGTAAAGATTAATTTCTGTTTTTTTTTTAATTTTTCCTTTTTTTACTCTTTCCACTTTTTTTTTGTATCCACGAGAATGCTTTGAGCTAGCGACTTGAAATTTCGAGCGCAGGTGTATTTTTATATTATCTTAGGTAAGTTATAATTTGAGCAAAAGGAGGGTTAATTTTTTTATAGAATATATTCTATATTGTATGTACACAATATAAGAAAAAATAAAAAACCACCTAAAAGGTAAATAAAAATTACAAAACGTTAAAAAATGTTTATAGACATATTTTTTTTTATTCACAGAAAAGAAAAAAATAAAAACCTCCTAGAAGGTCAAAAAATACACAATTTTTTTAAATTTTTTTCCATTACCCTCCTCCCCCCAAAATGTAAAAAATTGTTTACAGTGATATCCATAGAAAATAAAATTACAAAAATTATTAATTTTTAGGAGAAAGTACTCTTGCTACTTCAAAGCGGCTAGTTTTTATATCTATCCCAGAAAACCAAAATAGTACGAAACTAGTGCACTAGTTGCGAGCTATTTTTATTTGTCTAGAAACATCCTTAAAATGTCCCCAAATGCACGGAACTAGCCCTAATAATATAGCTCGCATTTTTATTCCTATTTTTTTTATCCATTTAGAAACCTAGAATAGCATGCTATTTTCGACATATAATAGATCGAAAATTTCGACCTAAAATAGCACGTGAATAGCATGCTATTTTTAATCCAAATAAGGTTAAAAAGAGCATGCTATTTATGACCTAAATTAGCTCGAATATATCATGCTATTTTCTACCTAGTTTAGCAGTATATTTTTGATCTGTATTTTTGATAGAAATAAAACAGGTAATATACGTAAAAAAAGGTTATTTTTTTAAACAGGAGGATCAGAATAGGTACACTATATTTGTTTGTGGTGCATACTTGTATCACAGCACACTTTAGACAATTGTTGTTGAAAATTTAAATTTTCACATTCATGCTGTTCCTTAATGCCATCACTTTCGCTTTCTCTGGTATTTTCACTCTCATTTTCACTATTACTTCTGCTTTCACCACTTAACAGCTCACTTCTAACACTCCTGTATTCTTCTGAAACGCATTCACCGAGGTCACTTTTACTTTTGTTTTGCACTTCATTTCTTAAAAAAGCTAATTAATCAAACTGCCTTTTCTTTCGCCGATTTTGTTGTCTTTTGGAAAGACCTGAGAAGAATTTATAATACGTAGATTCGCGACGCCGCTTTTGTGTATTCATTCTGATAACTCTAGTAATACTAAACTTCTGTTAAGAAAAAAGAAACAAAACAAAAATATTTGTTGCATTTGGTGCGAAAAATAGAAGCATTCCTAGCGTGCTAAATTGAGGCGATTAAGCAGTATTTTTTGGACCTAAAATAGTTCATTTATAGCACGTTCTCAATTAAACCAATATTGACTATATATTTTCGACATAAAGTTGGTCATTGTTAGGTCGTCCTAAATTTAATCAAATAAAAGCGTATATTATCGACCTAAAATAGTTTATTAATTTACCGTCTAGAACTAGGGAGCATATAGTATTAAAAATGGAACTTATATTAGACGTACAATTATAGCGTCCATTTTCATTCAACTTTTGAGAAATATTTTGAACGTCTTAATAATTTCTTCCATTTTTCTTGCTATATGAAAGCAAGTTTAGGATGCTATATACTAGACTCTCAAGCTGGTTTTCTAGGTATAGGGGAAAGTATTATTTTGTTAGCAGCAGTATTTTTGTCTTACCTGATTTTAACTGCATCTCTTAGCAACAATTCTGCCTCTTTAAACTTACTATCCTCCCTCAGCAAGTTTGCTAGATTATTTAGGGCTTGTTCATAATTGGGATTCAAATCTATAGCTAACTGGTACTCATTTTTGGCCAATTCACGGTCATTTTTATCCGAAGCTATTTTTGCCACGTTGTAATGCACTTTTGCATTCAAGGGGCAAACATCCAGAGCCGAATTAAATAGTTTTTCTTCGTTTAACCAGTTCATATTACGCAGAATTGTTCTTGAGCCATGTATGAATACTAGTGCAAATAGTAAGCAATGTAAAAGCTAAAAAATCATGCTTTTAATAAAATTTAAATCGGCGTATACAGGGTGATCAATAACTGGCATGCCAAAATTTAAGACGTGATTCTACTTATAAAGGTTGGTCCGGAAATGAGTAACGTTTTTGGTAGCACAAAATGCTCAATTGCATTTTTTTTAAACGGTTGCTCCTACAGTGTTACACTATATGACATTTTTAATGTATTTTTACTCAAGAAATCTATATTTTTTTCAAAACATCCAAAAAAAGTACACATAAAAAAGTTTGGGGCAAAAATGTGTTAAGCCTAATACATTTTTCTGTCTAGGAACGCCTCTGGATAAATTCAAAAAAATAAATTAACATAAACTTATTGTCCTTATTAATACTAGTATACATGCAAAAGCTTGTCGCTCTAGCTTAAAGGGTACCAGAGTTTTTAATTAAAAACCTTATTTTTATTACAATTTTAAAGGGACATAGCTCCCTTAGGGCTCATTTGCGGACCAACCTTTATAGAAACTCTTTGATATTTTTGGATGCAAAATCACCTCTTAAATTTTGGCATGACAGTTATTGATCACCCTGTATAATAAGAATTTAAATCTTAGCCATTTTACTTTTCCCTGAAAAAGTCCTGTATTAATAAAAAAATTTAATAATTGCTTTTTTAGGTTTTTCATCGTTTTTATACGCAAAAAAGATAATTTCCGCAAAGAAAATCCGTTTTTTTTTTAAGAAAAAAAAAACAGGAAAATATTAATATAAAAAATATACCAATTTTACCTTTGTTTTTCTATATTTTATTTCCAGTTTTTTCAATCCCAAAACAACTAGAAAACAAAATCCAGCACTGGGCAATAATAGCGTTCTTTCTGCTACGACAAACCCCACTTTAAAAAATAAATTACTTGCAGGTAGAAATGGCAAAATGACCAAACTTAGAGCCATTATACGAGAATCGCTAAAATAAATAAAAATGCAATCAAAAGTTAATTCTTGGGTCTTAAAATTTTAGGAAGGTGTTCCAAATAATTACTTACAATACTTCTCTTTTGTACAAATTCTTTCCAATGGCATAAACTGTATATACAGCAAAAATCCAGAATAAGAATACAAAAATTATTCTACTATCATACAAACTTTCAACCAGTGGTATACAACCCATTGACCAATCAAAGCATAGCCACTGAGGCCAAATCAATAGTAGAATGTTTAAAAAATATACATAGTTATATGTTAAAATCTAAAAAAAAGAATATGTGTATCTCTGGCCTTTAAGAATTATTAAACAATAAGTCAAAAATTAAATTTTCCCATTTTTTGTTAGAGATCCCTATTAAGTTGGGTCTATTAGGGTCTTTCATTACAATCTGAAAAATGTATAATTAAAAAAAAAAAATACTATGAAATTTTCAAAAAAGTGTAATTTTTTGTATGCCTCACCTCTATTTGAAAAACTATGCAAGATAAATTAAAAAAAAAGGCAAACTATAGAGAAGTGCGTCAGGGTGGGGCAAAAACTATAAAAACCTTTGACTCACTTACTAATTATCGTATGAAAAGGAAAATTAAACCAAAAGAAAAGCTCAAATAACACTACTCTACAAAAAAAGATTTTTTTTATTAAATAAAAAAAATTCCGGGGACCTTTAAGTTGCGTCTATCTATATTTGATTTTTTCCGTTTTCGCGATCAGCTCGTTTTTATTTTTAGATATAGCGTAGTGTTTTTTTTTGCCGTGGATCGGTTCTCTATTAATGGAGCTCTAAGCCAAAAAAAATCGGATTTAAATTATCTTTATTCGTTTTTTTTTTATATGCTTCTAAATTCCATAAATGAGATTTTTTTGCATTTTTTCGATATATTTTTATAAAAATTTTATATAAATACTAAAATACGTCTCTAATTTTTATACGCAATACTAACACGTATGTGCGGTTTATAAAAATAAAAAAAAGTTTTAGATTTAATCCAGTGACGGAGAGTTTACCGGGGGTTATCGGAAAGAGAAAACAAACATTGAAGTATTTTATTTATTTTTAGAAGAGCAACACATGAAATTAAATTTATTATGCATATATGAAAAAAACAAAACAAAAAATTTAAAAAAAAACTTTTTCTTCTTGCTTTAAAACATTAAAATAACATTACACATTAAATAATTCAAAATATTGTTGTTCTGCTTTTAACAACTCCCCGTAAAATCTCCTGGATTCAATCTAAACTTTTTTATTTTTACAAACCTCATATGTGTGTTAGTGTTGCTTATAAAAAGTAGAGCCATATCTTTAATAATTATGAAATTTTCATGAAAATATATCGAAAAAATTGCGAAAACTACTCATCATCAATAGTTTGTTTGGGTCTTTAAGAGACAGGCGCAGCCTATGGCTCATTTATCTAAAAAAATACTTAATCTGAATTGATAGTTGGGGCAGTGAGACTATGCTCACTGATGCGAGTTGCATCTGTCATAATTTAGGGGGGAGTGAGTCTTTGCTCACTGATGCGAGTTGCATCTGTCATAATTTGGCGCTGGGGAGTGGGTGGGAGGGGGATGGGGAGGGATGTGCGGGAGGAGTGAGACTAACTCACTGATGCTGGGAATGCATCTGTCCTGTATTAGTGGGTACCATTACTAGTTGAGGATGTTTTTGATCTTTTTGTGAGTGTTGTGTATTTCGTGATCGTAATCTAGAAAGTTTGAAATGAGGGGGTTTGGGTGATCTAAATTGTCTTGTATAAAAGACGTGCTGTAGCGGATGATTTCCGATTTTAGGAGGGGCATTTCGAGATCTCTGTGTATCTGGTTGTTCCTCATGAACCAGGGGGCATCGAGGCATATTCTGAGTGCCTTGTTTTGGAAGGCCTGAAGTTTTGCTGAGAGCGCTTTGTTAAGGGTGATTTTGTTCCAGGCTGGGGCTCCGTAAAGAAGTACCGGCTTTAGGGTTTGGTTGTAAAGAAGAAGTTTGTTTGTGCTGATCCCACGTCAGGTTTTTGGAGATTGTAATGCCGAGGTATTTGGCATGGTTTTCCCAGTTAATGGGTTGGCCATTTATCTGAATGGGGCGAAAACTACTCATTTTGTGAATATACAAGCATATAAAAAATAATTAAATAAAGATATTTTAAATCCGCTTGGTTTGGAGCCTTATTAATAGAGAACTAATACACTGCAAAAAAAAGACTATAATTATTTTTACCTAGGCAAAAAACACTATCTCAAAAAAAACAGCTGTTCGAAAAAAACGAAGCAAGGTTTCGAAAACAGGGCATTAAATAGGTCTAGAATCAACTAAAATGGTGTCAGAAAATTTTTGAGTGCAGTGCAGTGCACTTTTTTACATTGTCACTTAGTGCTACTAAGAGTGCCGATATATTGAAATCTTCGCCGAAAAGTCAAAATCTTTGACCACGTTTTTTTTTCACATTTCTCGACGTTTTAGACCAGTCGAAATCAGTAAAAAAAAAATTGCGTCCGTCTGTCTGTCTGTCTGGGTGTAAACTCTCTAACTCCATTTCTACATGAGATATCGACTTGCAGTTTTTTGGATATTGTTTCTTATCGTATTCCGAAGAGCTGATTAGATTTTGGGGGTAAACGATTGGGGGTAAGGGGTAAAAGTAGGGTAAAAATCCTATTTTTAGCGTTTTTTGTTTATAATTAAGGCAATTATTATTGTATTTGGTTAATTTAGCACTTATATAAAAGATAATTTTAAATTGGTCAAAAAATGTTATAAACATCGTTTTCCTAAAACGCATTTTTGATATTGGCGTTTAAAGGTTTTTTTAGCATATATCACATATTTATAACCCGATTTCAAAAAAATATATTTTAAATAAAAGCTCTTTTTAAGCCCTATAAAAAATGTTATATACAGTTTTTTGCTAGAATATAATGTTTTAAAGATACAGAATTTAAAATCAAACAAAACACCTAGTTTGGAATTTGCAAACTAGATAGCTCTAGTGTACAATAGTGCCGATGTTTTGACAGGGTGCTTGCAACGTTTCATCTAGTTTATTATTAGATACATAATGCTTTAAATGTTACAGACTCATCCGCTTTGCCGCTCTCTGTTAATAATAATAATAATAATAATTCTCTATAAAAAATATTATATGCATTTTTGAGCTATGACTAGAAGATACAGGCACAAAAAAGAAAAAAAACTAGGGGTATGGAACCCTTAGAACACAAGTTTACTCATACTCCAATTTTCCCTTACCTTGGTTAATAAACTGTTGGAATATGCGGCAGGATTATCAATATTTGTGAAAACTGGTCCTTCAAAATTCATAATTTTTAATCTATAAAACATTATCATCATGCCTGTTATACATAATACAACATGCCTAAATATAAAATATTTGTTAAACATTTTCTTCCATAAGTTTCTCTTTCTGTCTTGGAAAATATCATATACAGAACACACAGCCTAAAATTTAGTTTTTAAATAAATATTGCAGAATAATATTTATACACCATTTCAACTCATAAAAGATAGTGACTTAAAATATTTCTTCCAACAAAAATATATTTTTTTTTTATTAATAAATTATGAAAAACATTTTATTTTTACTTTAAAAAAGTTTGCTTTATTGCTGAATTAATTTAGATAACTTGAAATTCATTGTACAAATTTTTGAGCAAGGTTTACCTCTTGGGGTAAAACTCACCCAAAAATTTGTACGTATCATAGCGCCGACTTTTTAATATCCCGTGTGGGCCCAACATTTTTTGAAGTAAAAAAGTTACATAAAAATTATAAATATTTATTAAATGAAAAAAAAAAAACTAAAAATATATTTAAAAACTGGGAAGCTTTTATAATATTTAAAAGTATAGACAATATTCCAAGGGGGCCTGGCCCCCCTGTTTCAAGTCCAGGGGGACCCATGGCCCCCCAGAGTCTGCGCCTATGGTACATATGTCTGAAATTTGTATTTAGCTTAAAGTATCCTTGAGTTATTTAGGTCACCAACCTTTTTTTGATAGATTTTTTTCTAATTTTGAATTTTGAATTTTTTTTTGTTGTATTTTTGTTGTAAATGGAACCAAAGAGAAAAGTTTTGTTGGCAGCAGTACCTACTTAATTTTGTTTAATCATTAACATTTTAAATTAAAATAATTTTTAAGACATAAACTTACCAGTGCTGTAATTGCTGTTTCTTTGCACAAAACAGCACAGCATATTGCTAATATAGCAATCAAAAACAGTAAAAATGATTTTTTTGCTATAACTTTGGAATACAGTAGTAAAACTACAAAAAATAGGACAGATGATAAAATATCAGCTCTTCCTACTAAACCAGCCACTGGTTCAGTATGAATTGGATGGACAGTAAAAAGCAAACTTGAGAAGTATGCTATATCACTCATATCATGGTTTTTTCTTTTACGTTTCAAAAATAATTCAAAAACCTGTACACTCAATATACAGAGTAAACCATAGAGTATAACATTTGTTGCGTGGAATTGGAATGAATCTAATTTGTTGTTTGAATATAATACATTTAATCTAAAAAGAGCATCAATAGTAAAACTTTTTTTAGGAGTTCTTAATTTACTTACCTGTATGACAAAACTGTAAGAGGTCTGTAGGACTTGTGGCTTGTATTTAATGAAATATCCATTCCCCAAAAATCATTTTGGAACAGTTGTTGAATAGGTGTAAAGGGCATTATATCCTTATTTTTCACAATAGCCTCACTATCATCAAACACAAAACTACCCCATAATGTATTACAATAACAAAAAAATGCTAATATTGAAATAGAAATATATTTTTTTGTTTTTGTTTGGAACTCATATGGATTATGGCTCACCATGTTGTTGTTTTTAATTCAGATTTTTTCTTTACATCATTTTTCAAAGTTTTTATTCAAAATTTGGTGTTTAAAATTAAATTCACAACATAACCTCAATCAATAAATATTGACAAACTGAAGTTGGCGAGTAAGAGCTGTCACATAAGAACTACAACTTCACGCACAATGTTGCCAATAGAGTAATTTAAAAATTAAAAGTATGTTTTTGCAAAAAAAACGGTCTCTAAAAAATGCAAATGCACAGTAATATTAATGAAAAAGCTTTGTGTAACACAAAATGTTTAATACTAAAAAAATAATAATTTTTTTTGACCAATCAAATTAACTGATGTGGGACATTAGAACTACCATGGGAGTAAAGGCGCGAAGTTAAAATTTAGTGACTAAAACATGAAACGCCGATACCGCGTAAAAACCGGAACATCCGGTTTGGATGTGATAATTTATCATAATTTTTAGGTTGGAATATTAAAAAACACAATAAAAAATTGGTTTGTATGTGTATCTTGTAAATTAAAAAATGATTTCTTCTTTAAGGATTAATGTAAAATGATGAATTCTTGCAGTAAAAATTAAAGAATGCACCAAATTATTAAAAACAATAATTGCTAACACAATAAAAAACATGATTTTTGTTTATCTATTCTTATTTCGTCCAAATATTATGAACAATTTTAAAAATTACACATAAAATTAGGCTTGACCTTCACTGAACGTGCAATGTGACTTTCTAGTATTTGATATTAATTGTAGAGGGGAAATGATAACTTAAAATTAAGTAATTATAATCAGTTTTTTAAGTAAACTCGCCGTGTGAAGTCGGTGAAAATTTTTATTTCCAAATTTTTCCAAAAAATCTACAGGTGGTCACAGAAAAACATGTCGGGGTAAGTTTTAACAATATTTTAAACAAATTACCCATGAAATTATATTAATAATTGTTTATCTAAGTCATTTAATCAATATTTTTTGCTGTGTCATGATTCTAAACCTTAACATAAACGTATTACCCATTATTTCTGGAAAAACACGAATTTAACCTCAAATTTTATTATTGATTTATTTATTTTTTTTAATCCAATATTGTTTTACGTATTTAAAATAGTAATTGTTTGTAAAAGTAGAACATAGATTGAACTAGATCAGTTTGAAGGTGAAGATTTATTCTATACCTTCACAAAACTTTTATTATAAATTAGAGGTCGTTTGCAAAAAACTGTACAATGATCGCCGCTATATGAATCATTACGAAATTATATACAAGGGCAGGCTGTAGGGGGACCAAAGCACAAGGTCCCAAATGGAAAGGGACCTCCAGACCCTGAAAATGATTTAACGAAGAGTTTAAGCCAGTAATAGCCCTTAGCCTTCAATAAATTACTATACAAAAATGTACTTATTGTAAGTTTCAAATCCATTTTTTTGCACATATGCTGATTTTCAAAAGTGCCCATTTTTCATAAAAAGTCCTAATGAGACATCATTGTTTGGACTACTCATTATATGGACTCCATCTAGGCATTAATATAATTATCTTAAGCTTAGGTTATATTAAGCTTAAGTTATATTAAGCTTATACCATTGATTAATAAGTGAATCTTATTTATCAATGCTTATACTTAACTATCTTTTTTCCATCTCATTTTATTCTGAGCCATTTTATTCTAAGCACAATGTTTTCTGAGCAGTAGTGAAATATTATGTCATTATGCCAATTTTCCAAAACAGTGACAATGACTTTACAATGTCCTACAGCATGTATTGAAAATAGGTATTTTTTTATGATTGTATAATTTTTAAAATTTAATTATACACTCTTTCAATATTTAAATTTAATTAGATAATAATTATAATTATTATTTTTTTTTTTAGAAAAGGGGATATTGGTCTCATTGGATTGGCTGTCATGGGCCAAAATTTAATCATGAACATGGCCGATCATGGTTTCACAGTAGTAGCTTTTAACAGATCAGTTGAAAAGGTCCACCACTTTTTGGCTAATGAAGCCAAGGGCAAAAGCATCATTGGAGCAGAATCGATTCAAGATTTGTGCTCAAAACTGAAGTCCCCAAGAAGGGTAATGATGCTTGTAAAAGCCGGAGATGCTGTAGATAATTTTATTAACCAATTAGTGCCCCATATGGAAAAAGGAGATATTATTATTGATGGGGGTAACTCAGAATATACTGACTCAGAAAGAAGAAGTAAAGAATTGCAGGCTAAAGGCATTAGATTTGTTGGTGCTGGTGTTTCAGGTACATATATTATATTATTATATTTATATAACTTTAAAACTATATTACATAGTTTTCTATATTATATTTTCTGGTTGACTGGCTATAACCCCATATTAGCATGCATAAGCATAGAAAAGGAAATATATTGGGGGGGGGGGAATAAAGTACAATTTTGCCAACTTTCTGAGTAAAGTTTTTTTACTTTCCCCAAAGTCTTGCGTTAGTAAAAAAAAATCGAAAAATTTTTATTGCTTTTTTTACGTTTCTGGACGTTTTATATCCAAAAAATCCAAAGTTCTAGGCTGGGATTGTTTTTGATAAAAATCGGGTTGGGGTAAAATGGGGTAAAAACAATTTTTTTCAAAATCATTCTTTTTCAATTTATTTTTCGTTTTACGAAAAACGAAACTTTTTGAAAAAAAATAATTTTTGAAAAAAAAAAAAACATAATTTTGATTTTTTTTTCATTTTTTTATTATATTTTTCGTTTTTGATTTAAATGAACCTAGGCCTATGGAACGTTCAAGTATTACGTAACGCAAATTTTGATCATTTTGTAAAGCTGTAAAGATATGTAAAGATATGTATGTAATGCTACGCATTTCATTATATACTATTCACAGTAAATAGTATATGGCATTATCCCAAATACTTAAAAAAAAATTAAAAAAAATATATATTTTTTTTCAATATATTTATTGAAAAACTAAATATTTTAGAAAAAATTAAAAAAATCAAAAGACTTAAAAAAAAATAATTTTTTTAATTTTCTTTGGTTTTCCCCATTACTTTATTTTTGTTTTTGGGAGGATTACTTTTAAAAACAATATGTATCTGCCCCTCATAGAACTTGATCTTTCATGAAAATTTCGAGTCAATCAGATTATTCGTTCTTGAGTTATCGTGTAAACAAAAACGTGACATCAGACGGGCAGACGGACATTTTCAAAGTTTTTTATTTTTTTTATGAAACACATTTGTATTCAAGAATTTTTTGTCTAGGACGTTTTTTGGGGATTTTGGGAAATTCGAAACTACCGTATAATACTATTCTAGCGCTACGCGCTATGAATAGTATAATAACGTATTTTTAAACGCGTAATGATATGACTATATGAATAATTGTTTTAATTACTTATTCTAAAAACTATTAGGCATATTGTGTTAAGTAAATTATAATAAATTGAATAATTAACAAATATTATCTTTTTATAAGCATAATAAAATTCAAAATAAAATGTTATTACACTTGCTTTTTAATGTGATAAGTTATCACTGTTAACAGAGATATTAATCGTTTCATTTCAAATTCAAATTTTTTAAATGATTAAATATAGATTATATGGGAGGATTGGTGTAGTGGGCTACCGAGTCGTACTTTGCGAGTTTACTACACAAATAGCGTGAGTTCGATTCTCACCGGCGCCGATTTGCCTTTTTCAGTTAATTAATAATTGAAATTTGGCGAAGGCGTAAGTGAAGCGGACACTCCCTATAAATTGGTTCGAAAGTTAATTAAAGCCGGTGGTTCCCTCTACTACTAGCCCACACAAGTCCTGGACTTAGGGGATGCTTAATTAAGTAGAATAGTACGAGGTTAAACAAAATGTAATGTAATGTAGATAATACACGGTACTTTTTTGGGGGTATTTTTTTTTTCGTAACGCTGAAATTCCTTTACCATTCGATAGTACCGTCCATTTATATGATTTTCAGCGAAAATCAAAAAAAAATATCATGCGCTTCGTTTTTTATTAAAAAAAATAAATGCTAAACGAGCTGCGAAGAGTAAAACAAGCCGTGAACATACAGTGCGGTCCAAAAGTTATCCCTCCTCTTAACTTTTGAACCAGTTGAGATATCGACTTCAAATTTAGAACTCTTAAATAAGACAACTTAAACTAAATTTTAGCATAATTTGATATTTTCAGCTCTTAAAGTGTGGGCAGGGGGCATGGGGGGATATTTTTTTAAATAGAAAGGGGGGTCGTGTGATACATCATTTTAAAACTTATAAAATTCTCTATTTAAACTAATATTTTTAAATTTTTTAAAACTGTTTTTTAAGGTTTTGGTTTTTCAATTTTTTGTGCTAAAACATTCGATTTTTTAAGTTTTTTTTTATAAATTTTTATTTATGTCAACTAAAATTAGTTTAAAATTATAATTAACATTTTTTTATGATAAAATTATAATTTTATCATAAAAAAATGTTAATTGCCTATAGGCATTTTTAAAAAATTATTTGTTTTTTTAGAGGTATTTTGACATTAATACCCATTTTCAACCCCATTTTAAACCCAATTTTTTTTTTAATTTAAAAATATGGAGTTAAATGGAGAATTTTATAAGCTTTAAAATGATGTATTACACGACCCCCCTTTCCATTTAAAAAAATGTGCCCCCATGCCCCCTGCCCACATTTTAAGAGCTGAAAGTATTAAATATATGCTAAAATATAGTTTAAGTTGTCTTATTTAAAAGTTCCAAATTTGAAGTCGATATCTCAACTGGTTTGGACTTTTTGGACCGCTCTGTATGTAATCCTACGCATTCTATTATATACTGTATATTAAACTAAACATAAAATAAAATTCAAAAAAAATATGTTTAGTACCAATGCCAACCATACTATGTATAATAAAGTTTGAATTTAATCCTTAACCAATTTGCTAATATTCGGGCGAAACATAAAATAAATTTATTCCACTTCCATTTTTTGTAGCGTCCGTCATCAAAGTTTAAAAAATCAAATCTTGTAAATCCTAAATGCCAGATAATTATTGTATTTATTATTTTAGTTTAGCTCATTTCCACTTTCTATTTTTCATACCAGCTTTAATATCAGTTTTAGTTTTTGGGACTTTTTTTTGAATATTTGATGAAATAATGTAAGAATGGTAGCGGATGACGGATCATGAAATGGCTGAAAAGAAAAATCGTACATTTTTTTTAAATTGTTTTAGCCCATTTTACTTCCTTTCGATTTTTACCAAAAACAATCCCAGCCTAGAACTTCAACCAATGGTCCAAAAATCTGAAGTATTTAGCTCGAAGCGTTCTTGAGTTATCGTGGTCAAAAATTTCCGGGACAGACAGACGGACACTTTTTTTACGAAAATTATATTTTTTGGGTGTAAAACGTCGAGAAACGTAAAAAAAGCGATAAAAAAATATTTTTTTTTACTCGGGGAAAGTAAAAAGCAACAATTTTTTAATTTTGTTTGCTAACTCAAGATTTTTCTCGTGGAAGTACAGTCGGTCAAGTAAGAGCGTGTCACCTATAACGTGTAGTCTGTAAGAGAGAGCCCTACTATATTTTTGCGAGGATATAGTTTACTTCTTGACGCACAATGCTTTGTACATAAAGACCCTTTCTGAAGCTTATTTTTGGTGAACTAAAAGTTTTAAAACATGGGTGCTGCCTACCCGTCAAGGTTCGAGGCAGTCTTCTTCTATTCGTATCCGAAAGGTCCAAAAATTACGCCTACAGTGGCTTCGAAGTATATGGGCAAGTCGGGAACATTCGTCAACAAGTAAGTGAAATCATACTCGGAAACGAAAAATGTTGACGACTTACTAGATCGTGGCTCAACAGGAAATGTGTTGGCTAAGCACAAAATATAATTTTAAAATGTTTTCTCAGAATTCTCAATTAACCCTGCGATAAGAAGCGAAAATACTGATGCAGAAAGGTTTGGATTATCCAAACCTTTCTGCACCAGTATTTTCGCATGAAACAATTCGGGCTCACAATTTGAAGTGGCGAATTGCAATAAAGAAACCTTGTTTGAGTGAAAAACAGAGAAAAACGACTCGTTAGGAAAGGAAAACATCGATCGAGATTGGCCGTGCCACTCGCCCGATGCAAACCCAAGCAGCATCGCGGAAAAAAGGTTTACACATTAGAGCAGATGTCACGAGACTCGGACAATTTGGAGGTCTTAGTATGTGGAAAATTTCCTTGTCAAAGTATGCCCCCACGATGCCAGGCATTTATTGACGCCAAAGGGGACTGGACGAGTTCCTACATTATTTGCATTGATCTACCATTCATTGACTGTGAATTGATGTAAAAAGCATTAGTATAAATAAATTCTTAAATAAACAATGCGTGACAAGCTCTTACTTGACCGACTGTATATCTCCCTAGCTTGTTTTTTGTTTTAATTATCCTTTTTTATCCAGGAGGGGAAGAAGGTGCCAGGTATGGCCCAAGTTTGATGCCAGGAGGCAACAAAGAAGCCTGGCCATTTATCAAGGACATTTTCCAAAGTATTTGCGCCAAAGCTGACAACCAACCTTGCTGTGATTGGGTAGGTTCTGATGGGGGTAGGTTCTGATGGGGCCGGACATTTTGTCAAAATGGTACACAATGGCATTGAATATGGTGATATGCAACTTATAGGTAAATAAACATTATTAAAATGATTCTGCTGACAACAGAATGATAACACAGACCCACAAAATAAAAAAAGTATCCTGAACTTTTTACGAATTTTTCATCGATGAATCCAAATCCGAAGTCAGATTAAGGGGTTTCCCAGTGATTGTTCGAGAAAAATGCAAAAAACATGATTTTTATGTTTATATATTTTTTTTTAGAATAAAAAAAAACGGAAAATGTTAAAACTAATTATGTAAATCATGTTTTTGGAATTAAAAAAAAAAACGTCATAATTGAGCCACCCTAATATCTCCAAAACTAGTCGTTTTCTAGCAAAATCCTTTTGATCTAGTAATCTAGACCCTATTTGATGAGGATGTGCCAAATTTGAGCTAAATCGGAGAGATGAAGGTTGGGCGCCGTGTTGATCTGACGACGAAAGCTTCATTAGTTAGATGTGATAAAATAGAAAAAGGTGTAGAAAACTAAATATGGTTATTGATGTATTTTGATCCATAGAATTCAAATTTGAAGTCAGATTAGTTTTAATATTTTCCGTTTTTTTTTTTAATTTCAAAAAACTCTCGAAAAAAACTATAAAAAATAAACATAAAACATTGTGTTTTTTGCATTTTTTTCTTCTTCTTCTTTTACCTTCCGGTGGTTTTTAAGTTTTTCTTCTGTTGGGAATACTAAAAAAGTTATGTACAGAAACAAGTTATTACCTTTCAGAGAAATGGGGGGGGGGGGATTACTTTTTTATGGTACTAGGTACAGTTGGAATCAAAAAAAGTACTACACTCAAAAATGGATCATTATTTATTTTACCCACTCAACTGTCACTTGTCAAATTATTTTCTTGTAAATGTCATTAAAATTTTTAATAAAAATATGAATTCCTAAGCTATTTATTGGATAAAACCTTGTATGGTACTCATGGGTAAACCGATATTGCCCTCTCGAACATTAACCTGCTTGGCTGACGCCTCGTTAATTTTCTCATGGCCAATATCTTACTTTACCCACTAGTACTATAAATAACTTTTAATTGTAGGTGAGGTTTATCATCTTATGTTATCCATGGGAATAACCCAAGATGAAATGGCCAACACTTTTGCTGACTGGAACAAAGGAGAATTAGACAGTTTTTTAATCGACATTACCAAAGACATCTTAAAATATAAGGACACAGACGGCCAATATTTATTGCCAAAAATCAGGGACACAGCGGGTCAAAAAGGCACAGGCAAATGGACCGCCATTTCAGCTTTGAATTATGGTGTTCCAGTAACCCTAATTGGTGAAGCTGTCTTCAGTAGATGTCTGTCGGCATTGAAGACTGAAAGAACCAAGGCCAGCAAAGTTTTACCAGGTAAAAATAATAATAGTAATTATATACCAAGGTAGAGAAGACATTTTTTTAGCCGAGCGAGGCTATACTGCCGTACCAAGCTGAAAGATCCTATTTATATAGGTTTAACATACACAGATAGGACCTTTCAGCTTAGTGAGGCAGTATAATAGTCTTTTCTACCGTAGTTTATATATTAGTTTTTTAACAACTAGAACTATTTAACTATTTTTATTCAAATAATAAAAATAAATTATTAACAGAAATTATATTTCTTCAAATTTTCATAAAAATCAAGTAGCCTTGATGACATTAGCTCAAATAAATACTTTGAACTGACCTTTCAAATTTATTTATTTTTTTTTATATTTTTTTCAACGCTAAAAGCGTTCTCGAGTTATCATGGTCAAAAAATTTCCGGATAGACAGACAGACCGACCAACAGAGTTTGCGGAAATATCTTTTTTGAATATAAACCTTCGAGATAAAAAAGCAATATTTTTAAAAATTTTTTACTAACGCAAGTAAAAATATTTTTTGTTTTTTGGATTCTTTGGACACTAATCCAAACATATTTTTTTCTCCCTTCAAGTACTTTTTCGCGCGACACTCACTAGTGACTTTTTCTTTAGGTCCAAATGCAAAATTCACTGGAGACAAAAAGCAGTTTTTGGAAGATATCAGACAAGCCTTATATGCCAGTAAAATCGTCTCATACGCCCAAGGTTTCATGCTCTTACGCGAAGCTGCAGCTGTCCACAACTGGTCCTTGGACTATGGTTCAATTGCTCTTATGTGGAGGGGAGGTTGTATCATTAGGTAAGAAAAAAAAACTTATTCAGAAATAAGTTTGAGGCGTCCTTAAATTTAACAAAATTCGAATCTGAGGTTTCTGAGAAAAATGAGATAAAAGTGGTAAAAAATCATTATTTTAGCCCTATTTTGTTCTAAACCATGCGAGATAAAAATATTCTGAGGACAAATTTAGATTCGGCGACTCAGTATTTGTTAAAATTAGAATATGGAAACTTTAAATTCACAGGTAGAATAAACAGAGATATTATGAAAAAAAAAATTAAAAAAAGGATCTTGTGACAAAACTAAGTAGGGTTGGAGGGTAAGGAGAGGAGTGCAGCTTATCGCCACGTACTCATCCTAAAACTCATCAAAAATTATCACTAGGGGGTCAAAAATGAACTAAAAATATGTTACGTAATACGGTTCTTATGTAATAAAGTAACATTTTTATGATGTAGAACCGTTAAAAAACGACAAAAAACACGCAATATTTATTTTATAAATTATTTTTAAATTGGCATAATAGCCTGTGCTTAAATTTAAAAAATATGATTTTCTGGATTTTTTTTAAAGTCAAATTCGGATTCAGCGCCTTTAAATTGATAAGAAAAATATATTTTTTTGGGCTCGGGAAAAAAGTTTACACTGTGTGCTTTAATCTTATTTCTTTTTGATTTATTTACTTTTTACGAATAAACTAAGCAAAATAAAGAAATATTTGTAGAGAATTTTATAATCTACAAATTAAGTCCTATAAAATTTTTATACAAATTTGATAGTTTTGCCAAAAATGAGCAATTAAGTAAACTCTGCACTTTCATTTTAAGATTTTTATTTTTTTTTCGCGTACTTACTGTGACAGTAGGTCCTTGGCATATAGATTTTTGAATTCCTCGTATTTTTATTTTATAATAATAATAATAAAATCTTTATTGGAAATCCAATAGGCTATTGACCGAGGTCTTTCTGCCTATGTATACAATAGGTTAAATTTAACAATTTAAATAATTTTCTAATATATCTTACATATATGTGAAAAAATAAATAAATAAAAATAACAATATTAATAACTAATTTCTATTATTGTGTGAATGAGTTTATGTATGAATGAATTTAAATTAAAAGAGAGTTATAAAGTGGGAGTGCTGGGTTTCTTCTTTTTGGATTTTGGGTGGGTTCCTCGTAGTTTAGCATACATTTAATTTTTTCCAAATTTTCTTCTTTATCTCTAAATCTTCCTATAAGTTTTTTCAGTCTTCCACTGATGGGTTCGATGTTAGTTAGTTCGTATAGCAGCTCGTTAGATGGATTAAATAGTGGATTGGATGGGTTGCGAATCTTGGTGATGGATCTTAGGGCTTTTCTTTCAGAGACTTCAATAACATTAATAGTGGTTTGTTTGAGATTATTTGTGAGCACTGAACCATACTCAATCAAAGGTCTGCAAATAGTGGAGTATATTTTTGCTGCAGTTGTTGTACTAATGCCTTTGTTTTTGTAGGTTAGTGATCTGAAATGTTTCGCTCTTTGGGATGTTTTATTTTTAAGGTTTGTGTAGTGGGGCTTTAGGCTAATTTTGCTGTCCAATAAAACTCCTAAGTATTTGGCTGTTGTTGACGGATCTACTACGTGTTGGTCGACTAAAATTGTAGGTGAGGTATTCTTAATATTGTGGTGGTAAATTAAAAGCTGTGTCTTGGTAGGATTTGGAAGAATGCGCCATTTATGCATCCAGTTAATGGTGTGGTCGGTCAATCTTTGAAGGTTTTTCATTGTCTTCTTTAACGTGTTATCGTGCGCTGTAAGTCCGGTGTCATCTGCGAATTGGGTCATGTACATATTGGGATTAATTGTGATTGTGTCTTGAAATGTTGTGTATATATCGTGGCTGTATATGTTGTATAGATCGGGAGAATTAGGAGAGCCCTGGGCTAATCCTTGCTCTGGTGAAAAAGGGTTTGAGGTACAACCATCGAATTTAACTTGTAGGGTTCTGTTCTCTAATGATTCTTTTATTATTCTAATTATATGTTTTGGACATCCCAGGGTATAAAGTTTGTACAAAAGTCCTCTTATCCAAATACTGTCAAACGCTTTTTGTATGTCCATGAATAACGATGCTGAAAAATAACCCCGTCTATTTGCTTCTTGTATGTTTGAGAGTAATACTACTAGTGGATGAATTGTCGAGGTTTCTTTTCTAAATCCGTATTGATAAGGTGGTATGTACTCATCCAATGTACTCTGCATTCTTATTTTTACATGTTTTTCAAAGTTCTTTCCCAATACTGGTAGAAGGGTGATTGGGCGATGATTAGCTGGGTCAGAAGGGTTACCATTAGGCTTAGGGATGGTAATAATTAGTCCTTTTTTCCATTCAGGTGGGTAAAACGAGTGTTTAATACAATAATTAAATATTTTGCGAATGTGTTCATGAATGATAGGATCAAGTTTTTGTAGAATTTTTCTTGTGATGTTGTCGAATCCTGGAGAGGTGTTTTTGCCTGAATTTAAAATTTGTAGATATTCTTCCTCGTCGATTTCTTGAACCTCATATATTTCTGTGTCATCTCTAAAGAAATCTCTGTACCAATTGTTAACTTCTAGTTCTAAATCTGTGTCAAATTTGGGGTTGTTCGAAAATGTGTATATTTTTTTAAAGTATTTTGCTAGTTCACTTGCTATGTCCTTTGAAGTAGTATATGTAGTATTGTTAACTATCAATTCAGAAATGTTTCTTTTGTGTTGATATTTTGTGAGCTTCTTGATTTCTTGCCAATAGTTCTTACCTTGTTTTTCTTTGATCTTTTGACAGGAGTTAATCCAACTATTTTCTTTATATTGTTTGACCATTTGCTGAATTTCTTTATTAAATTTATTAAAAAGTCTTTTTAACTCGGGGTCATAATTATTTTGTATTTCCCTATAAAGTTGTCTTTTATGTTTTATCAACCTAAGGATGAATGGTGGAAGAGAGTGTGTGTAATAGTTGTATTTCTTTTTGGGAGTGTGTTCCAAGACCGAGTTTGTGAGTTTGTTTAAGAATTCTGATATGTTTATATTTGACAATATTGAAATATTTTCAGTATATTCAATCATCTTTGCGTTAACTTTTGTAATGTCACATTTTTCAAGTTGTAGGACTGTCTTGGTATCACTAGCAGCCGGGGGATAACCGGTATCCAAACTGACCTCGAAACCAAGGTGGTCCGATCCTAAATCCGTAACAATTTTGACTTTTTTAATAGTGTTTCTAATGTTGTTGGTACATAAAATTAAGTCTGGCGTTGTGTCGTTGTTATTATTCATTAGAAATGTAGGTGGTGTCTGATATTTGTAGAAGTTGCTGTGCCTTAAAAAATTTTTGATTTGTGTATCTCGTGTCGCATTGACGTTAAAGTCTCCAATCATTAGGACATATTCATATTGAGCAGCTTTGATGAATAAGTTTTCTTCTATTCTACCAGAAAGTGGGTGCATGTAGACTAAGAAAACATGGAGTTTTTGGTTGTTAAACGGCAGGGTGAAGTGAAGACATTCGTTTGTTACGTTATTCATCGATGGCGGGTTAGCTTTGCCTATAGCTAGGCTTTTTTCTGCTTGTATTAGGCAACCTCCTCTAGCTTTTTTATTTGTAATGGTTCCATGCTTCTGTATTACAGACCAATCTCTATATGTTGCTTCTGTGTTTTTTTTTGTTTTTGTTTCAACGAACAATGTACAGTGAATGTTATTATGTTCAACGTAGTTATTAATAATTAGTTTTCTTTTGTTGTAGCTATTTATGTTTGAGTATAGTATGTTAACGTTGGACATTTTGACTTAGTACTTGTGTGCCTTCTCGTGGTTCTGTGGGAGTAGTGTGCTCAGGGTGTTTTAGATCGAACATCAAAATATACATTGAGTTTCCTGAAAATACTGCTTGTGTGTCAATGTTAAAGTTTTCAATGAATCTCTTGCGAAGCCTGTTAACAAGTTCTTTACGGTCTATGTTCTTGGGGTTATTGATTTTATTTATATATGTGTTAATAATATGATCATGAATGGTCATGTTTGAGTGTATTCTACTGTTGGTGGTTATATCTTTGTCTAATTCTGCTGATGTTTTGTTGTTACATCTTATTTTGATGTTTGGTATATTTGGCAGTGGTTGGGTCGGCCTTCTAGGGCATTTAATTGACCAGGCGACATGATCAATGGACCCGCAGGCAGCACATGTGGCTGGGAGCGGGGACGTGCAGGAACTAGTTCTATGGTTGCCTTTGCATTTGCTACAAATAATTTTGGAAGTACAATTTTCTGATAGGTGTCCGAATGCTGCGCATTTTCCACAAGGTATCGGCAATGGCTTGGGTGGGTCACTTGTACAGACAGGATAATGTTTATAATTATAGAATACACCTTCATTTAATATTTTTTCGTAGGACTTAATGCAGCTAGTGATTATTCGAATGAGCATGGTTGGTGTATTGCGCGCTTTGGAAACTATGCGCTTGCAGTATCTATGAGGAATGTTTTCATTGTTTAGATGTTCACTTATATCTTTTTCATCTATTTCTAGTTCTACTTTTGTTATAATTGCAGAATACGAGTTGCTTGATGTAGGTGTAGGGCTAGTTTCTTTATGCGTGTATTCATGATAGTTATTGAGTGTGTTTATTTTAAGATGCTCAATTGAGGCCAAAATTTTTTCTTTTTCTGTGTTTGTTTTTAAAATTAAACCTTTTTTTGATTTTGCTTCTAAAATAATATCTCTTGCTGTTGGATAGACATTTTTCCAGATTTGTATGAAGTCATTTCTACTAACATTATCTTTTGTATCTAAAAAGAATGTATGTCGGTACTCATTGGTTACGTTGTTTATTTTAATAGTTGGGTTTCTTTGAATGTTAATGTTTATCAAACTTTGTGTTACTGTTTGTTGGTTTAAATTTGTATTTTGTGGTTGGATAGTACCTTGTTTTGGTGCTTGTTGATTCAGATTTGTGTTTTGTGGCTGAGAACCACTTTGTGTTGTTGTTTGTGGGATCAGGTTTATGTTTTGTGGCTGGAAACCACTTTGTGTTGTTGTTTGTGGGTTTAAGTTTATATTTTGATATGTGTTTTCTGTAGAAATACCATTCTGAGCTTGTGTGATTGTTTCAAAAATTTGTTGGGGCACATTGTTTTGTTGATTGGTTGTGCTCGGTAAGTGTTTACCTAGCGCTTCTTTTAACATTTCTAGTGTTGAACTGCTCGCAGCATTTTCATTTTGCCTTGGTGGTGGAGATGGCTGTGTGTTTAGTTTCTTTGAGATGGGAGAGTCTCCATCGGCAGAAGATGATGATCTTGTGAAGTCAAGAAGTATGCTTTCAACCAATTTTTGAGCTCTGCTGCGTTTCTTCCTTTGGGATTTGCTTAGTTGTAGTGGATTTTGTTCAGGTTGATCAGTTTGTGTCTGTGATACGTGTCCTTTTGTTTGATCTTCACTGTTTTTTCCACCCGAGTCGGTACCCATGTTGGATTTTAAGGTTATGTTTATACTATTTTTAATGTTTTTTTGATCTGAAGCACTATATTTACTCTAGATTGTAGGATCGAAGTTAAAACACGTATAAATGCATTTATTTTGCGTAAAAAAAAGAATTAAAGGGCAATTTTGTTACGAAACTTATTACTCTTCTTCTTCTCTTTTTATTTTAATATACCCTAAAATTTTCAAAATCCTACTCTTTTTTTATAATTTTGAAAAAAAACGTCATTATTTCCTGGACTTATATCTCAAAAATTTTAGGTGGAATTTTTCTAAGGTCAGATTCGAATTAGTAAGAAAAATTTACTTTCTGATCTTGTTTCGTTGACGACTTATATCAGTAAAAAAAAATTTTAAAATTAAAAAATAAACCCAGATTTTTTCCGTTATTAGCAAGTCAAAATAGATAAAATGTTTTTTTTTTCGTAAATATTAAAAAAATCATGCGCTATTTAGCACTTTAAAGTGTTAATTTTGTATTTTTTTTTCAGATCTGTATTCTTAGGTCAAATCAAAGCCGCATTCGACAAAGACCCCAACTTGAGTTCCTTACTTTTGGCCCCATTCTTCGTAGACGCCATTACAAAAGCCCAAAAAGGATGGAGAAATGTTGTATCTACTGCTGTTACCATGGGTAAGTCTTAAAAATCCTTCTATTTTTTTTTTGTCAAAATGTTTTATTCAAAGCAATTTTTTTATCAACCAAAAGTGGCCTTTTAAATTGTGTTTATGCTAATACATTTTTCTATAAATTCTACTAAAACAACCTTGAGTGTTAATTATTAACAGAGTTATACTTTTAACAGTTTTAGGATTAACATAAATATATTGTCATATTTCACGACAGCTAAATTTCTAAAATATTTTTTTTCTTATTTAATTGTGGGGAAATGACTGAAGTGGAAAAGGAAGCCATGTGATACACCATTTGAAAGCTTATAACATTCTCTATTTAACCCTATAAGTATTTATTGTTTATTTATTATTTGTTTCTAATAATATTCAAAATTAGAATTTTTTACTTTAGTGTTTTTAGGTAAACTTTTGGTTAAAATGGCCTGTGGAGAAATCTGAGTAGTACCACCATGTGTGTCTTTTTTCAAGGCGTTTACCTATGAATATAACTCAAAATAGGTCTAACTTGAGTTACATCCTTGTTGCATGGGAGTGTCGAAATGTTCTTTAGAAAATGTAAATAAAAAAAGTTTTTTACCCGTTATTAATTTCGACCTAAAAATAATTTTTTTTGCATTTTTGGGTTTAGAATGTCATGAAACGTCGAGCAAATGTAAAAAAAGTGGGTGTTAAAAAAATGTCCGTCTGTATGTTAACAATATAACTTTTGAACGGAACGTCCGATTTGAAAAATTCTTTCACCAATGGATTCGGGACCTTTTCTTTTTTGCGTCACATCAAATATGGTTAACATTATTGTATATATACAGCCTGTTCCAGAACTCGCGTACCGAAATTTAAGAGGTGATTCTACATCCAAAAATATGAAAAAAAGTTTCTATAAAGGTTGGTCCGGAAATGAGCCCTAAGGGAGCTACGGCCCTTCGAAGATGACGTATTGAATGGGGAACAAAAAAAAGCACCAATAAAATTTTAATGCTGCAGGGTGATTCTTCATTTAAAACTGAGCAAAAAAGTATTATACACCAAAACACCTAAATTTAATATTAAAGGAGTAATAGCCTTTTAAAAAGTAACGTTTTTGGTGGCACAAAATGTTACTTCCTCTTAATTGCATTTTTTTTTGATAACGGTTGCTCCTACAGTGTTACACTATATGATATTTTATATGTATTTTTACTCTAGAAATCTATATTTTTTACAACAAATCCAAAAAACATACACATAGAAAAGTTTGGGGCAAAAATGTTTTAAGCCTCATATATTTTGTCCGTCTGGGCACGCCTCTGGATAAATTAAAAAAATAAATTAACATAAACTTATTGCCCTTATTAATACTAGTATACATGCAAAAGCTCGCCGCTCTAGCTTAAACGGTACCCGAGTTATTAATTAAAAACCTTATTTTTACTACAATTTTAAAGGGCCCTAGATCCCTTAGGGCTCATTTCCGGACCAACCTTTATAGGAACTTTTTTTATATTTTTGGATCTAGAATCACCTCTTAAATTTTGGCATGCCAGTTATGGATCACCCTGTATATATATATATATATATATATATATATATTATAGTAGGACAATTTTTTTTGCATAAATCAAAATAATGTTTAATTCCCTACAAAAAGACATGTCATAATTTTTACATTTTTAATAAGATGTCAAATTATGACAGTAGTAAAAATTCAGTCATAGGTAAAATCTAATTTTGATTTTTTTGAATAAATTTATATCTGATAATGGCCTCGTTAAAAAGACAATTCTATAAAGCTAGAAAGTAAAAACAAAAGGAAATGGTCAAAAAATACAGAAAATGTAACGAATCCGTAAAAAACGAAAACAAGGCAATTGCTGACCTAAACTTTTACGATTAGTTTAAAATACATGTTTTCCACCTGTCTAGAAAAGGTACCCGTTTCACATTTTTATGTTGACATTTCCTAAAGAACCCGTTCACACCCAAATGAATTTCACAATAAGCTACAGTAACATATTTTTGTTTTAGGCGTTCCAACCCCTGCATTGGGCACCGCATTAGCCTTCTACGATGGTTACCGTTCCGAAAGGCTCCCAGCAAACATGCTTCAAGCCCAACGAGACTATTTTGGCGCCCACACTTACGAGCTTTTGGGCCACGAAGGAAAATTCGTCCACACAAACTGGACCGGACACGGTGGAAATGTATCGGCGTCGACTTATGATGCGTGAAAACTTTCCAAAATCTTTTTTGGTGTTTGTATAAATTCTACTAATTATATTTAATTTTTATTTATATTCACTTTATATATTTTTTCTTAAAGTTTTAATACAGTATTGTTTTGAAAAATATACCTATTTATTTTCTTTAAATACCTAAAGCGTAAAAATTAAAAGGTAATGTCTAATTTAGGATAAACTTCCGGGTATTTGTTCTCATTTCGGTGATTTTTATTCACCGGTGAAAGCCGTAGTTTGTTTAATCTTCCCTTATTTTCTTAAAATTAATAACAATTTTATTATATGAAGGGGTCAGGGGAAAAACGATCATAGTCCATTTTTGTCGAAAATTCGTTATATACACCATCTTGTAGTTCGCGACCCAAGCTTTCAGGTGACTATGTCGGTTTTAAGCAAAAACAATTACAGTCGCTGTAACGAATTTAAATAGAAACGATATACAGCGTAAGAACGGTCAGAGTCCGAGCGATACCATAAAAAACAATTAAAGTCCATAGTTTCGCATCGGTCCTAAGGAAACGTATTTTTGATTGTAAATGGCGTTAAGCAGGTAGTTTAATTTGTGGAGTGGCAGTTTGTAAAAAATATGGAATTTAGTGAGGAAAATGAGGATGAAGGCCCTAGTACCAATATTTTTAAACCGAAGAAAACACCTATAAGTGGACGTATTACGGATGTTTCGAAGAAACTTAAAGTAAAAGGTTACGTTACCGGGCTTAGACTAAGAATTATGTTTTGTTTTTTAAATAAAAATGTGGAAAACTACGACTTTGTTTATGATTTTGCACACTTACTGCACTAAGCCTGTTGGGCTGCTTTATAACATAAAAAAACGATCAGAGTCCTGGACTGTGATCGATTTTATAAAGTCATATGTGTAGTTCTGTTGCATCTTTCGCTTTGAACCTCAAAGGTAATGTTAAAAACCTTGGTAGGTAATATTATTTTGCTGTGAAATAAGTATGTGACGAGATGAAACAATAATTGACGTTACTTTGCAACAATATGAGTCTGTAAACCTTAATTTCGCTATTCTGTGAAAAGTAGTTTTTGTGACTCTGATCGTTTTTCCCCTGACCCCTTATATATTATATTATTGATTTTTTCTTATTTTGTCCAAACGAGAAGCATTTTTTTTTGTCTATATATATTTTATTCTTTTCTGGCGCTTAACCTTCGAACGGCAGCGAACCAATTTCAGTCAGTAATTAAGTACTCAATTGCTCTACAACACGCAGGGCCGTCGCGAAGAAGATTTTGTGGCGGGGGAAGGTCAAAAATTAGAACTTTTTTTAGCCTAAAAATACAACTAACTAAACTAACTAAAAAAAATGTCCTCACCTTTTCTTAAAATATATAACTTGTATTCTGAATCCCTGCAATATACGACTTCTGTATTTTGAATCCATAAAATATACAACTTTTGGATCAATGAAATATACAACTTTTCAAGATGGGTGGGGGGACGCTCCCGCCATCCCCACCTCATAGCTACGGCCCTGACAACACGTACGGTGTGTGTTTAACGCGTGTATTGTACTCTCGCACAAAAATCACAAATCCAAGCTATGAACTTTTTATGAATATATAGTTAAACTGCTCACCACTAATGCTATCGCGCTCACTAGGATAAAGGTCTATCTACAGCATTCCAGAGAATAAATACTAGATCTAGTCAGAAGAGCAAAGGAATAAGGTAATATATATTTATCTAGCGCTGGTACTTAATTACAGTTCATTTTTTCGCATTTAACCCTCAGTTTTACATTTACATCCACGAAGGGTTTCACGCTTTAGAGTTAAACCACGCGTAATATTCACGATTATATTTTAAAATGATAATTTCATACATACATACTTTATAGAATACTAGATGGGTATATGTGGGGATCTCTTGAGATGGTTTGAGTCTTATATTTGTAACTGATCCCAGTTCGTATCACTCTTGGGATTTTGCTCTAACAAGTTTTATCCATCCTCAGGGGTTCCCCAAGGTTCTCATCTCGGCCCACTACTTTTTATCATTTATATCAACACCATAAAACACTGTTTTAATTATTGTAAATTTCTACTCTATGGGGATGATTTAAAGATTTTTATCAGAATTACTTCTCTACTAGATTGTGAATCGCTTCAAGCAAATATAGATAGTCTACTTGAGTATTGCAATAAAAATCAGTTGTTTTTGAATATCGACAAATGTTCTGTAATATCGTTTTCGCGTGGCTCATCCATCATCTATCAATATAAACTGGGTAACAACTATTTGAATAGAGTGTCTCATATAAAAGATTTGGGAGTCCTTTTCGACTCTAAGCTCATGTTTAACCTACATGTTGACAAATTGGTCAATGAGTGTAATAAAACTCTAGGATTTATAAAGAGACAATGTGCGCACTTTCAAAATGCCAAAGCATTGATTATATTGTACTTTTCTTTCGTTTTTAGGAAATTACAATTTGCATCAGTTATCTGGAATCCGAGATACAAAAATAATACTGATAGATTAGAAAAGATACAAAATAAATTCATAAAATTTTTATGTTATAAAACACGATATCCTATCGCAAGTAACGATTATACTGCAGCTCGTTCTCACTTTGAAATTCTAGAGTTAGAAAAAAGAAGAACTTTATCCGATATATTGGTGTTGTTTAAGATATTAAATAATATTTCTAGTTCACCTTCAATTCTCTCTCAAATTAACTTTAACGTACCGGTTCGAACGCTTAGGAATCACAATCTATTTGTCGTTCCCTATCGTCGTACAAACTATTCGCAAAACTCACCTTTGGTTAGAATGGTTAATTTTGCAAACTTATACTGTTCCAATGAAAGTTTTCTATTAGTCTAACAACATTTAAGAAAAATCTAAAGACATTATTTTTAGATTAGGTTTTTTTTTTGTATTATAATTTTGGGTATTAATAATTGATATTATTAGTTATATATTATATTTTATTATATTAAACACATGTAATACCGATGCTATTTTTGGGTCATGCACCCGTCTGTATCCTAAAGGCCTAAATAAATAAATAAATAAATAAATACTATCAGATATTTTTACTGCATTGTACAGTTCAAATGCTACGTTTCAGCGAATCGTTTCATGATTTTTTTTAGCGCATTGCTTTCTTTTGTATCAATTTTTACCCATTAACGGACTTATTGAATGATTAGAATTCCGCTAGAGGCAGGTTCGCACGGCACAATATCGATTACAGGTTTAAAATCAGTATATTGATAAATCCATAAAGGATCAGTAGGATCAATAAAATAAATTTAAATTGAATTAGTATTATTAATTAGTATTTGAAGTATATGCTAGGAATAAAGTCCAAACAATAGTAGTTTTTTCCGATGAAATGATTGGCCTAAACCGTTTAGCTTTGCCCATATTCATCGAAATATCAGGCGGAAAAAAACAGCTTGATACCAGAATAGACCCCCTGAATAGATGTCAGGGAGCGACTTTTACTTTTGGCAAGAGATGGCACTTATTTTCTGTAACTCTGCTAGCATCAGTTGTCAGACACAAATTGATAACTTAACCTAAAAGATTGTCAATTATTGTCACTGACAATTCGTCCCCCCAGTATTGGTTTGTCGTATCTCCATTTTTGGACATTTCGAGATATTTACATATTTGTATATCTAGAGTTAAGTACTTTAGTGTCCAACGAAGATTTTATCAATATATGCTTAAATTTCTAAAATAAATTGTCGTATCTCAATTTTTAAAAGTAGAAGATAGCATTTAATTAAAAATATCTTAAAAAAATATAAATATAATTACACTAAAGTAGATTTCCAAGTTAATTAAAAACCATACTAACTTAACAATGCCTTATACAAAAATGTAAGTAAACTTGGTTTAATTATAGTTATATATAGATTTTTAATTATTTAGTCAAAAATCCTAAACATAACCTCACTATTTGTAAAATTTTAGATATTTTTGTGCTTGTTCAAGTAAATATTAAAAGTTTGTTATTTCCAAACATTAATAACCCTTCTGCTCTCTTCAAAACATAAGATCATGTCATTATTATCCTAATTAATGAGTTTTTTGGTTTCTTTTTGAAGATACGACAAACCAATACTGAAAAAAAAAATAAATTGTATCTCCAATCCGGTTTTTCTTATATAAAATAAATGGAATAATTAATTAAATAAAAACACTTTTGGATAGTATTTTTATTAAACTATTCTAAGAAAAAGAGTTGAAACTGATCCATAATAAGATTTACAAGATATTTAGAAAAACATCTTTAAAAAGTCCAAACTCAATTTCCCGAAAATTGGATTTTTGGAGATACGACAAACCAATACTGGGGTGACGAATTATCAGTGACAATAATTGACAATCTTTTAGGTAAAGTTGTCACTGTATGTCTGACAACTGATGCTAGCAGAGTTACAGAAAATAAGTGCCATCACTAGTCAGAAGAAATATCCACGGCAGATCTGATGGGATGGATTTCCGTTTTGAGACTTTCGGCTTTTTAACCGTTTAAAATAATAATTATTTAGGGAAAATAAAATACATATATTTATTAATATAATATGTTGCAAACAAACACCTTATACAAAACATATAAAAACGTAACATTTAAAAAATATTTTCATTGCTTTTCTATGCATAAATCCAGTCACCAGCTATTTTAAAATCTTAAAATAAATACTCATTAACGATTCCTAAACTAGGAATCCTAATTAAAAAAAATTAAATAAAGGGACTTGATTTTATTTGGAAAAAAATTATTACTTAAGTAATTTAAGCCTTATGAAGCGTAATAAAGTTATTATCAATTTTTAATAAATATTGAAAAAAATGTTGAGATTTTGACTTGTATACTTTAGGGGGTGTATTTGAAATAGATTCCGATATGTTAAGGGGTAATCCTACATCAGAAAATATGACAAAATGTTCATATAAACTCTGGTTGCTATATCTAAAAGAGTTCATAATAATATTTATTTTTTCTTACAATATCTTAATTTTTACATTTGAAATCAAAACCAGCACGAAAGTTTCTGAAAAATTTGTTCCTGAGTTATTAAATAAAAACCGAATTTTTTAGCCACTTCCAAAGGGGCTTAGTTCCCTTATGAAGCATTTGTAGACATATGTTTATAGGAACTTTTTGTCATATTTTTTGATGTAGAATGACCTCTTAAAATATCGAACCCTATTTCAAATACACCCTGTATAATAACAATTCTAGGTCTTTAACCATTTGGAATTATCCCTCATGTCACGCATCAGATAAAATGGAATCACGCTAAAATTTAGTTTTTTTTTTCAAATTTACTCGATCCCAGCGGGACCTATAAAAGGGTAAGTCTTAAATAGCTAAAATTAGATTGCCATCGTTTGTGGATGTCCCCTAGAGCAATGTGACCACATTTAGTAAATTTTTGTTCCTGCGGGCTTTTATTATTATTATTATTTTGATAGGTAACCCTTTTAAATTTTTAATTGTTGGCTATTAAAGTTACAATTTGAAAATGTAAAATAGATATTTATGATTGTTTAATCTTCCCTTATTTTCTTAAAACTAATAACAATTTTATTAATATTATTGAATTTTCTTGTTTTATTTTCGTGGAGTATTGCTTTAGTTTTTATATATTTTTTGTTTTTTTGGTGCTTGACCTCGCACGAAACGGTAGCATTCACCGACAGATAGGGTCAGCGCACCGGCTTCAGTCAGTAATTAGTATTCAACTGCTCTCCAACACTTACTGTGTGTTTACAGCGTGTATTTTTCTTTTCGCACGAAATTCACACAATCAAAGCTATGAATTTTCTATGAATATATAGACCAACTGTTCTCCCAAAATACTGTCGCGCGCACTAAGATAAAGGTGTATCTACAGCATTCCAGAGAAGAAATACAAGATCTAGTCAGAAGAGCTTGCAAAGGAATAAGGTAATATATCTTTATCCAGCGCTGGTCCTTTTAAATAATTAAAATTACAGTTCAATCTTTGGCATTTTACCCCTCACTTTTACAATGATTTAAGGTCGAAAAATACTGTTTAGGGAGATTACTGAGATTGCCAACCGAGTTCAGGAAGCGACGTTGGCAACCATAACTACAATAAAAAAGTTTTCATCCATATACACCATTTTTTATTTAAAAAAAAATACTCGATTGGGATTAAATATCAGTTTCAACGTCAATCAACCGATCAACGTCTATTATTTTACTTATTGGACTGGGCCGAAAAATAAAAGATCTTTAAACAAATAACTCTTAAGACTTTTTGAAATGAAATTTCATAAAGCCCGCAGAAATAAAAATCCCTTAAATGTAGTCACACTGCCTTTGAGAAATTTAAATCCTTCAATTATCTAACTAATCATTTTTCTAATCATATAGTTCAAAATACCGCCATTTTTGTAAAAAAGTAAGTCAACTTCAGTGTCAAATCGTAGAATAACAGAAAATTCTTTACCGGTATTGGTGGAAACTGTTATGTTTTGTAATGGTTTCATACTGTCACTCAAATGGATGTCGTAATTTTCCTTTCCGGTTAGGCCTAACGTTTCCGCGTTTTCACCTGCTTTGAATTGTAGGGGAACTATTCCCATACCCACCAGATTCGAGCGATGAATCCTTTCGAAAGATTCTGCGATCACAGCCCTAATTCCCTGTAAAAAAATAAAATTGTAACAATTTTTAGCGAAAATTGTAATTTTTTTTATACAAATAAAAAAATATATAAAAGATTTGAAACCTATATACGGTGTTTGCAGTCTTACGTCACAAATTAAAGGAGATTCTACATCGAAAAAATGAAAAACCACTATAGAAACATAGGGAGTTACAACCCTCTAAAATTGTAATAAAAATAAGGTTTTATATTAATAACTCCCTTTGAGATAGAGCCACGAGGGTTTGCATGTAAACTAACCTTAATAAGGCTCATCTTATTATGTTATTTTCATGTGCTTATTTAAACCAGGGGCGTGCGAAACGGGGGGTCCTTATCAGTTTTTTGCCCCAAAAGTTTTTTGTAATTTTATTAAAGGAACATAATTCCTTAGTTAAAATACATAAGAAAGGTACTCTTGTTGTAATACTGTAGGATTAACCGTTTTCGATAAAATTCATTTGAAGGTGCAATTTCACGTTTCACGGACTAAAAATACAAAAATGTTGAAAACCAAAGTTTCAATTATGCTGGGCAAATCTACGTCAAAAACTAAGAAAATACGTCATTTACAGGTACTTCCAAAAATCAATCCTAAGGGAGCTATGTTCTAAAAATGTACCATTTTTAAAGAGCCATAGTAGCTTTAAGACCAATTTTTCGACCTACATGTATAGAAACTTTTTTTCTCATTTTTTGATGTAGAATCACCCGACATCATTGAAGTTTTGGTTTTCAACATTTTAATTTTTAGCCTCGAAACGTGAAATTGCACCTTCAAGTGATTTTTTCTCGAAAACGGTTAATCCTATGTACAGTATTACAACAAGAGTACCCCTTTTATGTATTTTAACCTGAGGAATCATACTCCAATAATAAAATTACAAAAAAGTTACAAAGAAAAAAGTTTGGGACAAAAAACTGATAAGGTCTCCCCGTTTCGCACACCCTTGGTCAAAATAAGTACATGAAAGTAACATATGAAGATGGGCCTTATTAATATTAGTTCTCGTGAAAAACCTCATTTCTATATCTCAAAGGGTTCCTGAGTTATTATATAACATGTGTTTATAGCAACTTTTTGTCATATTTTATGATGTAGAATCACCCCTTAAAATTTCGTATTTCAAATACACCCTATAAGAAAAGCTAAATTCTTACCAATAAATAGGGTCCCTTGGCGGCCCAATCTCTGCTTGATCCAGATCCGTAATCTTTACCAGCAATAATAATCAAGGCCGTATCAGAATTCTTGTACCTTTCCGCACAGTCAAAGACGTCCATCTAAAAAAAAAATATTTTAAATTTTACTTTCCTTTCGAGTAATGTTTACTAGTTTTCCTACGAAAGTAGGAAAATATATTTACCTCCTCATTTGTAGGTAAGTAGATAGTCTTTGGGCCGGGTTTAGACATAAATTTGTTGACCAATCGGATGTTAGCAAAAGTTCCTCTAGCCATAATGGCGTCATTTCCTCTGCGGGATCCGTACGAGTTAAATTCACGTGGAGTAAGTCCATTTTGGGCCAAAAATCTGTAAGATAAAAATATATAATAATCTATATAAATTTCCTCGCCCTCTAAATGTTGAAAAACACTCACTAAAAAAAAATAAGCTTTTTGTAAAAACTTCTGTAATACTTGTTAAAAAATATTTGTTACATAAAATTTTGTTTGTGGCGTTTTTAACAAATATGTACAAATCAAAATTTATATCAACATTTTTACCAGTCAATATGGACCTAATTACCCTAAATTTGCCCATAACAAAAGTTCTTTACTCTTGTTTTTGATATAGAGCTTCACATATGCATTTTTTAGCATAACAGCATTTTTAAATGCCAAAATTGAAAAAAAAAAATGGTTATTATTATTTTATTATCATAATAACGTTAAAAATCTGAACACTTAAACAAACAAAAAAAAACAAACACAAGAATCAAACACTGAAAAAAAGTTATATGAAATTAAAAAAAAAACAAGGACAGTGGATTACCTTGCTGCAGGACTTGTTCTACCAATAGACCCCGCAGGACTAATATGATCAGTCGTAACAGAATCGCCCAAGAATAACAAACATCTCGCGTCATTTATCTTCTTTTGCCCGGGCAAGTCTTTGGTCATGCCTTCGAAAAATGGTGGCCTCTTGATGTAAGTCGAGTTATTCGTCCACGGGTAAAGTTGACCGCTGGGCGCGTTCAGGGCCTGCCAGTTTGTGGAACCATTCTCGATTCTGGCGTAAACTTCGCGGAACATGGCGGGAATCACGTGTTTCTGTTCGACCGCGTGGATTTCGTTTCTGGTTGGCCAGATTTCGTGTAAAAAGACGTCTGTGCCGTCGGGTCTCTTTCCAAGAGGTTCTAAAATAATATAAAAAATCGTTACATATATTGCTAAATAAACTAGATGAAACGTTGCAAGCACCCTGTCAAAACATCGGCACTATTGTACACTAGAGCCATCTAGTTTGCAAATTTCAAACTAGGTGTTTCGTTTGATTTTAAATTCTTTAAAACATTATATTCTAGCAAAAAACTGTATATAACATTTTTTATAGGGCTTATAAAGAGCTTTTATTTAAAATATAATTTTTTGAAATCGGGTTATAAATATGTGAGATATGCTAAAAAAACCTTTTACTGCTTTAAACGCCAATATCTCGAAAACAACGCGTTTTAGGAAAACGTTGTTTATAACGTTTTTTGACCAATTTAAAATTATCTTTTATATAAGTGATAAATTAACCAAATACAATAATAATTGCCTTAATTATAAACAAAAAACGCTAAAAATAGGAGTTTTACCCTATTTTTACCCCCTTACCCCCAATCGTTTACCCACAAAATCTAATCAGCTCTTCGGAATACGATAAGAAACAATATGCAAAAAACCGTAAGCCGATATCTCATGTAGAAATGGAGTTAGAGATTTTACACCCAGATAGACAGACAGACAGAAGCAAAAATTTGTTTTACTGATTTCGACTCAGAATGGTCTAAAACGTCGAGAAATGTGAAAAAAACATGGTCAATGATTTTGACTTCTCGGTGAAGATTTCAATACATTGGCACTCTTAGTAGCACTAAGTGCCGATGTAAATAAAATTATCAAGGACAGAAATTTTTAATTTTAAACAAAATTATAAAAATAATAATTTATTATTCCATCAATCTATTTTCTAATCATCGTACAGATTGATATTGGTAGACTGACAGTTTCGGGCTGCTGGCCCTTTCAGTACCAAGAGTCAACTCTGCACGCTGATTAAGAAAACGGTTTTAGACTTTATTCGCAAAAGGAATATAGCCATTAGATTGATGTAGACTTGTGCGCCATCTATATCACTATATCTATATCATATCACTCTGTACGATGATTAGAAAATAGATTGATGGAATAATAAATTAGTAAACTAAAATGTTCTTATCAGGCGCACCTATTTCTAGATGCGCTGGTAAGGTATTGCGTTTAAAATAATACTTATCTTTTTTCAATAAAAAAGTTTTTTCCAAATTAACTTCTCTACACGTTTTCAACAAAAACGCCTTTTCCAAACTAATGTCTCTAGACCTTTTTATTGTTACGGGTGTCTTTGTTTCAATTATCTCGAAATGACATATTTTGACATTTGTCATATTTTGATTGATAAAACCAAATACTGCACAAATTCTTTCAAAAACTAATAATTTTCTTTGAAAACGGGATCAGATTAGATCCCGAAACGTTAGAAGTTTACTTTTATTCAGATTTTCGTTCTCTTTTAATTATTTTAACGATTTATCAAGAATTTTATTAAAAATTCTTTATTTAGGCAAAGTTTTTAAACTCTGGTAAGGTATTGCTAATAATTTTTTTTAAGTAAAGAAGATATAGCAGTTAAGTATTATTTTAAACGCATCTAGAAATAGGTGCGACTGATAACATTTTAATTTTATTTTCTGTTTTAGATTTTTCATCGATATAAATAATCACTGAGGCGAAATGGCTCAAATTAATAATACTATAAATATATAAGCGTCTCAAATAAATTATAGATTCTATATATTGCTAAGCTGGGATGAGGTTAAAAAAGAACAAAAATGATCTGCAATCAGGGATGACAGGGGGGTACTGTTGTAGATTGTATTGGATGTGACAATCCTGTTAAAAATAACCGATGGACCATATCAATTACAAATAGAATCCAGTTTAAAACGATAGGAAACAAATTAATATATTAGAATAGAATCTATAGATTGTATAGCAGGGTTCCCACCAAAAGTCGAAAATGAACTTCGCTGACCTTTCCCTGGCCAGTCAGGGACTCTTGATAGTTTTCCCTGACCCAAAATTAAAAAAATCCCTAAAAAACAATTTTTTTCGCAAATATTCTTAAAAAATTGTCAAAAAATGGAAATATTTTGCCGAGGGAAAAAAAAATTACAATCAATTTTTAAAAATGCTTAGGAGATAACAAATCCGTCCGAATTTTTTTGGAAATGTTCTAAAAAGTTCGTTAAAAAATGTCTCGCTATGTGGAATTGCGACGTGCAGGAAATTTTTGTTTAAATTATTCTTAGAAATTAGAAATACCAAAACCGGAGCCACATGCAAGTGTAGGCACGCAGTAATTTTTTTTAATTATAATTAATCTAAAAAACTTTTCGGGAAAAAGTAAAACCAGCGCCGCAGGCGAATTTTTTTGCAAATATTCTTTAAAATTCCATACATTTTTTTGCAATTATTCTTAAAAAGTGGCTAAGAAATATTAAATCTGGCGCCACAGGAAAAATTTAGGAAGAAAAGAGATTTGTTAAAAACTAGTATTTTTTTTGCAAAAATGGGAAAAAAAGTCCAAACTCGGTTCTTAAAAATGGTATTCTAAAGTATACAGGGAAGGAACGTGCATATTTAATTTATCTTTATTTTTGTTTAATTAGATTAACTTGGTGTAGCTTTGGCTTCCTTTAACTAACTTAGTCCGAAATGAAATATTTTCTGTCACAGTATTTATGGAAGGTTCCAGGTTATATTTCAGGAACATCGCATATATGTTCTCGTTATGTTTCTGCAAGCTATTTGGAAGGTTAAAATATCGGTTATGTGTTACGTTCCAGGAAGATAACAATGTTAGCTCCCAGGAATGTTTCAGAAATCAGACCGAAAATTGATGGCGCGTGATCTAAATGATGCCAGCGTTTACATCACATTTGCACGATTTACAAATTTTTTAACCATTTGACATTTTTGTTTTAAATAATATATAAATAATATATTAAAACTCTGAAATTTTTACTTAAAAGAATTGCTTGATACAAGGCACCTTGATTAAATATTTAATTGCAATGCAACCTTGCAGCTATCTTCCACGAAAGTCAATAATGTTATGTTCCTGGAATCTTCCAGGAAGGTAACAAATCGACACTCCCAAGCAACAAGGACGTAACTCAAGTTAGACCCATTTTGAGTTATACTCATAGGTAAACGCCTTGAAAAAAGACACACATGGTGGTACTACTCAGATTTCTCCACATGCCATTTTAACCAAAAGTTTACATAAAAACATTAAATTAAAAAAAATTAAACTTGAATATTATCAGAAACAAACAATAAATAAACAATAAATACTTATACAGTTAAATAGAGAATTTTATAAGCTTTCAAATGACGTATCGCATGGCTTCCTTTTCCACTTCAATCATTTACCCACCCTTAAATAACAAAAAAAAATATTTTAGAAATTTAGCTGTCGTGAAAAATGACAATATATGAGTTACGGATTTGTTGCTTGGGGGTATCGAAATGTAATGTTATGAAAATGGAAGGTTGCAATGTTCCTGGAAGGTAACTGGAACCTTCGGTGCTGACGGGGACAGTGCGTATTACTATAGTGCTATGCTCGCCTGGCTGTATTTCTTTTAAAAGTGTGAACTTACCCTTCTCAAAATCTATGTCCACTCTACCAGCAATGGCATACGCGATGACCAGCAAAGGAGACGCCAAATAGTTGGCCCTGGTGTTGGGATGGATACGCCCCTCGAAGTTCCTGTTTCCGGACAGCACGCCACAGCACACCAGATCGTTTTGCTCGATGGCATTTACGATGTTTTCGTCGATACCGCCGCTGTTTCCTATACACGTCATACAACCGTATCCGACGATATCGAAACCGAGTTGTTCTAGGGCTGGAATAACGCCGGATTCTTTTAAGTAGTACGTTACTACTCCCGATCCTAAAATATACAAATTTTATCATATATATTTATTTTATTATAGAAATATGTTACAACATTTTAAGGGGTAATAATTCTACATATGAAAACATTTTAAGAAACATTGATCCTAAAAGAATTTCTAAATCTAAAAGAGACACAACCATGAAGGGAGGTGACTTCGGGCACTCAAGTTTTGGGGTTATGTTCGCATGTTGTGGGGTTAAATTCCACAACTTGTACACACGTGCTTTGGTTCAGAGAGTTTTGCGAAAAAGTGTCCGGTTACCCAAACCGTCCCCACTTGACGATTTTTATTTACGGGACCAAATTTTTTTTTGTAACTTTTTCTTTTTATGTTTATAAAGTATACGTAAAAAAACTACCAAACAATCTTAATGGTCTTTTTTGTTCCCAAGATATTTAAATTCAAAAATTTAAGTATCACTATTATAGTGATATAGGTTTCATAAAATGTCCTTAAGGAGGCCCCCGTTGGATAAGATGTAAAAATATAAAGGTTTAAAATAAAGCAATATCTTACCTGGAGACAAAGAAGTTTTTATATAGGGAGCAACCGACAGACCTGCTGCAACCGCATTTTTGGCGAGCATGCCAGCTCCCAACATAACACTAGGATTGCTGGTATTCGTACAGGAAGTTATGGCAGCTATAACAACGCTACCATGGGTTAAATGGTATTGGGTTCCATTAAACATAAATTTGGCGGTTGTGCCCATTCTGTCTGGAGGAATTCCAAAACCTTTAAAGCCCACCTTAAATGTAAAAAATAACAAACGTGAAGATATGTTATATATATATATATATATATATATATATATATATATAT
>OY294046.1:60986188-61395207 GCA_958510825.1 Brachypterus glaber | reverse complement strand
ATTAAAAAGCCATGAGGAATAATAGCAGATCTGGAACGTACTAAAAGCCTCACTTATACTATAAAAATTTGAAAAGGTTTGATATGTTTTATGTTTTTAATTTCACTTACTTGTAGAATAACTCTAGCAGGCTTGAATGGTACTTCAATTCCTCCTTCAACAGTTTGATTATATTCCCAATTCAAGATATTTTCAACATCTTTTTCCAAAACTTGGAAATTATCACAGTTTCTAACAGCTGATTCCAACAAAATTCTGATAGAATACGGAAGTTTCTCTACAATGAAAAAAAATTTACTGCTGCAAACAAAATAATACTTTCCCCTATAAGCCTAGGTTCATTAAAATAAAAAAAATAATAAAACATAATTTTTTAAAGCTTTTTTTACCCCCTCGCCACCCTAATTTTTACCAAAAACATTCCCATCTAGAACTATGGATAATCAAACCATATACCAAATTTAAAGTATTTGACTTGAAGCGTTCTTGAGTTATCGTGGTCACAAATTTCCCGGACAGACAGTCTGACAAACAGATGTTTTTTACGGAAATCATTTTTTTGATATAAAACGTGGAAAAACGTAAAAAAAGTAATAAAAATGTTTCCAATTTGTTTTTACTAAATCAGCAAGACTTTTCTCAGGGAAAGTAATACTGTTGCCAACAAAATAATACTTTCCCCTATAGGCTATAGACCTAGGTTCATTAAGATCAAAAACAAAAACAAAAAATAAAAAAAAATCAATTTTTGTTTTTTAAAAATCAAATTTTTTTTTTGTTTTATAAAACGAAAAATTTGTTTTTTTTTTAATTGTTTTTATCCCATTTTACCCCACCCCGATTTTAACCAATAATCAAGCTATGATCCAAATTTGAATCCTTAAGCTCGAAACGTTGATGACTTATCGTGGACACAAATCTCCCGGACAGACAGACCGACAGACAGATTTTTTTTTTTTTGACCTAAAATATATTTTTTGGATATAAAACGCCGAGAATTGAATTGAATTTTTTTTACTAACGCAAGACTTTCCTCGGGGATAGTAAAATATATTATGTTATGGAATTTTAGCTAATCTTTTTTAAAGTAACGCTGGACCTATGTTTGGGAAATAAGTATATAAGTTTACCAGAAGTTTATCCAAGTACCCAGAAACCAACAATTATTTTTAGATAAAAAAAAGAAATGCAAAAACGTGTTAATAACTACCAGGGTAAATAATTTACCAACTATTGGTCCGCACTTACCATATTTGCATCCCAAGCTTGCAATGTCGTAGTATTTGAAATCCTTTCCACCAACATTTAATGTTTTAAGATGCTTATCGAATGGATTTGGACCTAAAAAAAATAAAAGATATAACAAGCCGTGAAGATATGTAATGCTACGCATTCCATTAAATACTACTCACAGTAAATGGTATATTGCATTTTCCTAAATACTTAAAAAAATAGATTTTGTTTTAAAAAAGATCTTTTTTTGAAAAACGAAAAATAAAAAAAAATAAAAGGTATACCATAACAGGTCGTGAAGATATGTAATGCTACGCATTTCATTAAATACTATTCACAGTAAATACTTAAAAAAATACATTTTGTTTTAAAAAAGATCTTTTTCTGAAAAACGAAAACTGTTTGAAAAATAGTTATTTTCTTAACTAGTGTATTAAGTGGATAAAATCACTTAATACACGAGTTGAGAATTTAATTTTATCCAACACCTTTTATTTTTGAATAAAAATCTATAATTTTGCGAAAAATTATGTCAAAAATATTAAGATTAAGTTTTCTTAATACTAAAATAATAGGTAGCCATGGCCTAAGTATGCCTAATAAAAATAAACAGTTGCTAGTTTTACATTTCTTACAAACGTCAAAATGGACGCGGTGATGACAGATTTTTAATAAAAACAGTATTTTATTCAAAAACTAAAGAATAATTTGGGGTTTTTTTTAATTTTTATGGTTTAGTTAACGTGCTTCTATTTATAGAATAGTTATAATACTTAATTAATAGGGTATGTAACTAATTTTGGGTGAGATCAAAAGCTGTACATAAAAGAGTGGGTGAAAAACTCACTTTTGACATTTAAAATAGTGCTCAAAAAAAGTGTTTCTGTGAAGGTGGATAAAAAAAATTTCAATTTTTTTTTTGAATATTTTGAATTTTTTGATTTTTGTTTTTTTTGAAATAAGAAATTTAAATTTAATTTTTTAATTTTCTTTTTGCGAAACACGAAAAATTAAAAAAAAAGTTAAAAAAGAAAAAAAAAATTAAGGACTTTTTTGGCGATTTTGCCAAATTTAAAACTACCGTATAATACTATTCTAGCGACGCTAGTGCTACTCTCTGTGAATAATACTATTCACAGTCCAAAGTCCAAACAAGCGGAGGTGCCAACAAATCTGAATATAAACAAATACACTTGCCCTATATGCCTATCTTCCTTATTAAGAAAATAAAAAAGCCGAAACGTTTGTAAACCAAAGGTATTTTAAATTTAATACCAATTTATAATAAAAATCTCTGATCTCTGATTTTCTGTTAAATTCCTGATGAAAACGTTTGATATTTTTGAAACTTGGAATTTTATTTTTAACAAACGATTTTTTTTGTCGTAAAGAACCAACGCCAACCTCAGCAGAGAACTTTTGGACTTTCACAATATGTTAAATTTACATGTGACGAGTTAGTTATTATGGGGGAGGGGCCCTTAGGGGGTCTAAAAATATCAAAAATACGGTGAAGTATTGTTAAACTGCCCCTCGTAAAAAATCTACATATAAATGTAACAAGGGCGTAGATATTTTTTTTGTGTGGGGGGGGGGGGGGCATTACCAAGATCTTAGATATTTTTTCCGGGAATATATTTTTTTTAGGATAATGCAATAAAAAAATGTGTATTTCAATATTTCAATACTTTTAATTTTAGAATTCTAAAATATAAAAGTAATATATTTTTGTCCTATGGGGGGGGGGGGTAATTACCCCCGTTACCCCCCCCTCATCTACGCCCTTGAAATGTAAAGTCTTTATGGGTTATCAAAATTAGAATATAGTCCATATTCTATAGAATAAGTCTTGGGACTATTTTACGTTATTAAAATCGACCGAAAAATAAAAAAAAAATAATTTTCGGATTAAGAATTACATAGAACGTCGAGAAAATGTGAAAAAGTGGGTGTTAAAAAAATGTCTGTCTGTCTGTAAACCTTACAACTTTTGAACGGAATGTCCGATTTAAAAAACTCTTTCACCAAACGATTCAGGGCCTTTTCTGTTTGCATCACATTAAATATGGTTATCATTAGCCTAACAAAATGAACAAAAACTATATTTTTTAGCGATATCTCACATATTATTTATATTAGGACATTTTTTTTTTGCATAAATGCAAATAATGTTTAATTCCCTACAAAAACAGGTGATAATTTTTATCATAGGACTATTACTTTCCGAGATATAGGCATTTTAATAAATTTTGATATACATATTTTTACATTTTTAATTTTTAATTGGATATCCACGAGATATCCAGTGGATATCTATTTTTTTAACCTCGCTAAAGTATATCCACTAGTTATCCATTATGGTTTTTTATATTAGTAAAAGCAGAGCAAATATTCATACATTTTCGCCAGTGAATGTAATATGTAGAAACTACAACTGTATTCATTACAACTTGGATATATTTAATTGTAGCACTGCATCTATTAAAAATATCACTAATTTTTAGTCAATTGTGATCTATTCTAGTCCTAGTTATAAGCAAAGATTTCAAATCAAACTAGATTAGTAAAAAAAAAATAGTTTAGTAAATAAATAATAATTTAGATATATATGTATATATTAATATCTTTGTAACAAAATTTAGTAAAGAACTGTGTAAATGGGTATTTTACCTGTAGGGATTCTATAATAAATAAATAAATAAATAAATTAGATCTCTAACGGATATACAGTGGATATACTTTAGGGAGGTTAAAAAAATAGATGTCCACTGGATATCCAGTGGATATCCTGACAGGATCTGGATATAGGCGGACATATGGATGTCCATCTAATGGCAATCCAGGCTATCCACTGGATATACTCTATATCCAGAAAGTATATCCCCTGGATATCTAATAATTATTATGTGCTGTCTGGGGTATTACTTCTAGAATATTACATTTAAATTAAATGATTTAATATGAGAATACTGTTCATGGATTGTAATCTGTTTGTATCTCTCTTATAAATAAAGTATTGGTAACTTAACAAATTTATCAAAAGAAACTCTGACCAAGTTTACACATAGCGCTAACTACCGGTATTTATAACTTCTCTGTCATTCTCTCTTTCTCTAAAACAACTTGACAGAAAAAGACAGACTGCTGTCGAAATTTATAAATACCGGTAGTTACGCTACATGTAAACGTAGTATCTGTTGAAAAAAAAACAAGTAGAGACCAGTAGAAAACGAATCGGAATCTACTGGATCCTACTGTTTTTTTTTCCAGGAAAGGGTTTGTTTTGTTATATTGCCCTACTACACTAAAAAGCAGTAACTCCATATTTAATAAAACTAAGATAATGGCAAAAACAGTAAATTGTCTTAGCCACATGTCCAGGGAGTACACCCTTGTGTTGAAGCTGGAGTCAAGAAAGTTGGTGTATAACTTTAGGTTTAAAGTACCTTTATTATAACAAAAGAACGCAATCATTAATTATTTATTTAAATATAAAAATGGCACTTACTGCTTTTTAGTTTAGTATCTCGTATTGGAATGGAAAACTAAAAAGCAGTATGTGACAAGATAAAGAGAAAACAGCCCAAAAATAAAAAAAATATATTTTTAAATTTCGTTTAAAAAATAAATTTTACTTTCCCCAAGGAAAGTTTGGAGTTGGTAAAAAAAATTGAAAAATTTGTATTGCTTTTTTTCACGTTTCTCGACGTTTTATATCCAAAAAAGATGATTTCCGTCAAAAAAAATTCTGTCTCTTGGTCTGTCGGTTGGTAGGTCTGTCTGTCCATTTTGTAACCACGATAACTCGAGAACACTTTGAGCTAAAGACTTCAAATTTGGACCATAGGTTGATTATCCAAAGTTCTGGGCTGGGATTGTTTTTAATAAAATTCGGTGTGGGGTAAGGGAGAAAAACAAGTTTTTTCAAAAACATTTATTTTTTTTTTGTTTTTCGAAAAAATCGAGGGGCTGACTGCGTTTGAAATTTGTACAAAAGAGTTCCTTTTTGCAAAGAGTTCCTCCGGAGTTCCTCCAGAGTCCCTCCTGTGTTCCTTAAGAGTTGCTCTCTGGAAGGGGTAATTTTTGGGGCAAACAAGCCGTAGAAATTACCGCTATACAAGCACTACTGCCAATAAGGCACCCTCACTTTGTCCCTGGCGGTTACTACCATTATGGTTTTTTATATTAGTAAAAGCAGAGCAAATATTCATACATTTTCGCCAGTGAATGTAATATGTAGAAACTACAACTGTATTCATTACAACTTGGATATATTTAATTGTAGCACTGCATCTATTAAAAATATCACTAATTTTTAGTCAATTGTGATCTATTCTAGTCCTAGTTATAAGCAAAGATTTCAAATCAAACTAGATTAGTAAAAAAAAAATAGTTTAGTAAATAAATAATAATTTAGATATATATGTATATATTAATATCTTTGTAACAAAATTTAGTAAAGAACTGTGTAAATGGGTATTTTACCTGTAGGGATTCTATAATAAATAAATAAATAAATAAATTAGATCTCTAACGGATATACAGTGGATATACTTTAGGGAGGTTAAAAAAATAGATGTCCACTGGATATCCAGTGGATATCCTGACAGGATCTGGATATAGGCGGACATATGGATGTCCATCTAATGGCAATCCAGGCTATCCACTGGATATACTCTATATCCAGAAAGTATATCCCCTGGATATCTAATAATTATTATGTGCTGTCTGGGGTATTACTTCTAGAATATTACATTTAAATTAAATGATTTAATATGAGAATACTGTTCATGGATTGTAATCTGTTTGTATCTCTCTTATAAATAAAGTATTGGTAACTTAACAAATTTATCAAAAGAAACTCTGACCAAGTTTACACATAGCGCTAACTACCGGTATTTATAACTTCTCTGTCATTCTCTCTTTCTCTAAAACAACTTGACAGAAAAAGACAGACTGCTGTCGAAATTTATAAATACCGGTAGTTACGCTACATGTAAACGTAGTATCTGTTGAAAAAAAAACAAGTAGAGACCAGTAGAAAACGAATCGGAATCTACTGGATCCTACTGTTTTTTTTTCCAGGAAAGGGTTTGTTTTGTTATATTGCCCTACTACACTAAAAAGCAGTAACTCCATATTTAATAAAACTAAGATAATGGCAAAAACAGTAAATTGTCTTAGCCACATGTCCAGGGAGTACACCCTTGTGTTGAAGCTGGAGTCAAGAAAGTTGGTGTATAACTTTAGGTTTAAAGTACCTTTATTATAACAAAAGAACGCAATCATTAATTATTTATTTAAATATAAAAATGGCACTTACTGCTTTTTAGTTTAGTATCTCGTATTGGAATGGAAAACTAAAAAGCAGTATGTGACAAGATAAAGAGAAAACAGCCCAAAAATAAAAAAAATATATTTTTAAATTTCGTTTAAAAAATAAATTTTACTTTCCCCAAGGAAAGTTTGGAGTTGGTAAAAAAAATTGAAAAATTTGTATTGCTTTTTTTCACGTTTCTCGACGTTTTATATCCAAAAAAGATGATTTCCGTCAAAAAAAATTCTGTCTCTTGGTCTGTCGGTTGGTAGGTCTGTCTGTCCATTTTGTAACCACGATAACTCGAGAACACTTTGAGCTAAAGACTTCAAATTTGGACCATAGGTTGATTATCCAAAGTTCTGGGCTGGGATTGTTTTTAATAAAATTCGGTGTGGGGTAAGGGAGAAAAACAAGTTTTTTCAAAAACATTTATTTTTTTTTTGTTTTTCGAAAAAATCGAGGGGCTGACTGCGTTTGAAATTTGTACAAAAGAGTTCCTTTTTGCAAAGAGTTCCTCCGGAGTTCCTCCAGAGTCCCTCCTGTGTTCCTTAAGAGTTGCTCTCTGGAAGGGGTAATTTTTGGGGCAAACAAGCCGTAGAAATTACCGCTATACAAGCACTACTGCCAATAAGGCACCCTCACTTTGTCCCTGGCGGTTACTACCGAACTTGGCGCCCCTTCAAGAAAAACTGGTGGCGCCCAAAGGGTAGGATGTTTTGATAAGGTGTTTGAAAATAAGAATGTTAATCAGCATCTGAGATTTGTACAAAAGAGTTCCTTTTTGCAAAGAGTTCCTCTGAGTTCCTTCAGAGTTCCTTGGAGATCCTCCAGAGTTCTTCAGAGTTCCTCAGAGTTCCTCCAGAGTTCTTCAGAGTTCCTCCTGAGTTCCTTTGGCTTGTACAAAAGATTTCCTCGCGGTCAGCCCTTTTTTTGAAAAAAAAAATATTTTTTTTTGAAAAACTTGAGATTAGTAACAGTCCCTTATTTTGGAGATACTGCAATTTTCATAAGTTTATAACTGCATAAATAAAACTGTTTACTCAAATTTGATAGGTTCAATAAATAACCCATGGAAATGTACAAATAAGAGTAAGGTTAATTAAAAATCCACAAAAATTGGAGTTACAGCTTTTTAGCTTTGTGGAGCAGTATAATTCTGCACATGACATTATAAGATAAGCATGCCCGCAACGAGCCTCTCATTGCACACACATTCTTCACATATTTTCAGTAGCCAAACAAAATAATAGTTTTGTACGAGGTTTTGTATGACCTTTGGCAAAAGGACAAAAAATATAATTTTCTTTTGTTTTTTATAAATATTAACCCTGGGGGTAAACTCTACCTGAAAGAAAATGACCTAATTATTCCTTTTTTTTTAATTAATCAAACTACAATACACTATAATAATTATTATCAAAAATTGTAATGTAATTATTACCAATAACATACCTGCCATTATTGATTATTGCCTGATCACGTAGCTCAATAAAAACAATAGTATACTGCGATTTTTAATTAACAAAAATTAAAACAAGTTCGGTCACCTTAGAGACAAAAGGTCATACGATTCGAATTAAAAATGTATGCACAGATAAAGTAAAATCACTAAATAATTAATCTAATTAAAAAACTCTTTAGAATATTCATAAAAATTGATAATAAATAAAATTAAATAAACTTTTCAGACAATCTCTTTTCCCGTTGACACAAAATCCCACTTGACATAAACAAAACAGTGTTGCCACGTATTTGTAGAAAATAATTTGATCAAAATAGGTTCTGAAAAAGTGTTGTTTTTGCGTTTTTATTAAAAACTTTTATATTAAAAGTCGGACTTTTATATACCATGGTTAGCAACAATACTTTGTATCAAGATGTCTTTAAAGCACAGATTTCACATATGTAAAATCTGTGCTCGAGTCATCTTGCATTGTATTTTCCGTATAAGAGGGATAATGATTAAGTAAAAGTATTAAATTTTAGATACGAGGGAACACCAGTAAGTTGTCTAATAATTTTATATTAAAGCAATTAGGTTTTTAGTTTATTAGCTTTAAATTTAATATTAATTAGAATATTTTTATAACCAATATTTCAATATCAAGCTTGGCCAAGGTCCGGTTTTCATAAAAAAAGAAATGCATATATTTTTCATTGTTTATTAAATGACACTAGGCTCTATATATATGGATATAGCCACAATAAAAAGTACATGATTAAATAAGGGAGATACATATCCTTAATTAATCTTAAACAATATCTTAAATTATACAAATACTAACATATTTAAAATTATAAGTAGTTATACTTATTTTTTACGTAAAACATAATATTTAAAAAATACATATATATTATATACAATTTTCTCAAACTGAATTTTAGTTTTTCCACTGGAAAATGTCTAGACTCATAATTTTTTATATACATTTAAAAAATAGTCACTGAGATCAAAGTGTCTTTCTTTATTATTACAGGACTATAGAAAAATCATTCATAGTTAAAAAAAACTTGATATACTAAAAAACATCCACAGCACCATCAAATAATTGATGTAATTTTAAAATGTGTATATCTTAATTACATTTAATGCAAAATTGCTAAAATATAATAATTAAAAAATGTATTAAAATGTAGTTAAACAATTTTTCTATAAACCTGTATTATATTTTTATGATTGCTCATATTATCAACAGATAATATGTGGTTAATGTGCATTTTTTCCTTGGGGTCCATCTATGGGCATGGTATGCAACACTTCATCAAGAAGCTGCAATGCTCTATGCAAATGCACCTCAATCCAACATGGCGTCTCCTTTATACTTTGTCTTGGATAGTCTGGACCCCAACCTTTTACAAAGCTCAATCGCAAGATACAAAGTCTTCTTAAGTCGTCAACCCCAATTCCAGTGGCAGCTGATAAACTTATAGCTGGGGCAATTCCTCCAACAGAGTGAGGTCCAGGTATATGACCTGCTACAGCAGCAGCTTGGGCTGCAGCCGCAGCCTGAGCCGTTGCTGCTTGGGTGGTCATCTGCAAATGGCACTGTCTTAGATCAAAAACCTGAAAAAGAAGATATATTTATTAATATTGCTCTATTGGGGCTGTTCAAAAATAACGTATTTTTTTTGCCTTGACCCCCCTATAATATATAGAAAAAAATGACGTCACCTTTTGGAAGATCCCCTAAAGGGGTAAGTTTCAAATAAATTTTCAATATAATGTTTAACAAGAAAAATGTCATAGCCTTTTGTGCTATTGACAAATAGAGTTACTGCTTTCTAGCTCAGCAGGGCAGTATAGGTATACCTACTAAAATATAAAAATAATTAAATTTTAATATATTTTAATTTAAAACTTTTAAACCTAATAAATAATTCAACAAATAAAGCAAAATCTTAATTTGTTACAGGGTCTGTAACCAACTAAGCTTTGAACATGCCATTTAGGCCCAGAACCTCTGACAATTAAATCATTAAAGCCGTTAAAAAATATCTTATTTTAAGTAATAAGGGAACCTTCAAGTATTACGTAACGCAACTTGTACCAAATGTCATTCACTTCATACTCCGGTTCTCGCGTTATTATAGATTATAGAGATTTCATATTTTGGGTCCAAAATATGAAATCTCTACAGCCTTGAATAACGCTAGAACCGAGGTATGAAGTGTATGAATTTTGGTACATTTTGCGTTACGTAATACTTGAACGTTCCCTAAGGAAAAAAATAAATTAGATTTTTTGTTGAGCTATGCCTAAAGTAAAATTTACTGTAGTCTTTTAGTCGTAGTTGTTTTTATAAAAAACCTGTAAGTATTTTTACATTTTTTTTTAAGGTGACGTCACTTTTAGCCGGACCCCCCTCCCCCTTCGTCACCTTTTAACCAACCCCCCATCCCCCCTATAGAGGTGACTTCATTCTTGAACAGCCCCATTCGTATATTAAATGTTTATATTTTTGGGTCCCACCTTGGACGAAAAATATGTTACAAAACTCACAATTGCTTACAGTTTAACAGTAGTTCATCTAGGCGCCCAAAACAATAAACAAATCTGTGTACTAAAGCTGTAACCATGGGGTGGGTTTCGTGGGTTTAAACCTTCTTAAATTTGTCATTTAATTTTATTTCTATTGTATAAAACCTCAAACCCCCGAACATGGCCGGAATATTTTTATACTGGTGATACAAACCTTAATATAAGCAGCTGGGTAAATCTTGTGAACAGCATCCCCAGGCTGTCTCCCGGCCTCTCTATCCAAATAATAGCTCTGAACAAATACCGAGTGATCGCTCAAGCAACGTAGCCAAACATCTCCTTCTCCTCTCAAGTCCAACTGGACTCCTTTTCCAATATGAAGTCTCGCTCTTTCGCTCTGTTCAGTCCTGTGAACGTTGCTCAAAGCACCAAGACAAAACCTGTTCCCCCCAGAGGGATCTACATAACCATCAATAGTAACATTAGGGCAATTTGATGGCACTTTGAAGGTTTCTCCCACTTGAGTATCAAGCTCAAAGTAGGCTACAGAACACCAGTATTCAGGAGCAGGCTGCGAGGATAGCAATCCTGCTATATTAACGTTTTCAATTTGTGTTGGCTGGTTGTGGTTCCAGTAAGCGTTGTGAGGGTTCCTATTCTCGGGAGGTTGCATTGATTGTGTATAAGTGAGTGTGTTTGAGCCAGTCCAGGTCCCTCCAGCACCTGCAAAAGGCTGACCCATGGTGGCTGTAACTTGAGTGGTAGCAACCACGGGGACGTTATTACTAGCACTCGGGTTGGGGTTGCTGAATCCGTTTTGAGACAGTCTGGGTGAAACGGGCGAGTTTGCGACCATATTTTGGGAAATAACGTCTGAAGTTGGTCTGTCTGAGGGTTGGGCGGTTGTGTAAAATTGAGCTTGATTAGGAACCACGTGTATTGGCGCACCAGCTTGGTTTTGCTGTTGTTGTTGCTGTTGCTGCTGCTGTTGTTGATTCATATTAAGAGATGTGACCTGGTTTTGATTTGTATGACCTGTAATGTAAATTAAATTTAAACAAATATTCTCTTTTTGGGAAGAAATAAATCTTGGATTTGATTCTTGACCTCCGCTCAAAGTGGTTTTTCAAATGCGGGAATACTAAAAGTCATCATCCCAGGTAACCTATTTAATTAATTAAAACATATGCCGTTTTGAAGTTAAATCTTAAAGATCATAACTGCTACAATCATTAAAAAAATTTCTTCACTTGCTGAAAAAAACACCAATTTGAGGTGTGAGTTCTGGATCACCGCGTATAGTATAAAAACAATAAAAAAGACAGTTAAAGTAAAAAAGCTTCAAATTTGTTTACTTGCCTGAGATATTGTGATGTACAGCCACTGTAACTGGAGGCTGAGATGGTGATTGAAGTCCTGACAAAGTAAAGGTCTGCTGAGGCGGGTGATGTTGAACAGTCATACCTAGTTCCCCATCAACGTCCATACTGCTACCTGGGACAGGCCCAGCAGTGTATTCATCCTTGACCAACCTGGGATTCCCAGCTTGTAATGTCAACCCTGATAAGTCAATACCTGGGGAGACAAAATACAGGGAGGTTTAAAATAGGTGAGATTCTTTAAATATTAAAAAAAAACAAATCAGGGAATAGTTAGGTTCTAAAACAATGAAATTCCATCTATTTTGCCAAACATCGTACTGAGTGATATTGGCAAAATGCAGATAAAAATAAATTTTTTGTTTTTAAAATGTTTTAAAATAGCTTCTAAATATGTTTAACAGGCTCTAGCTCCATAGGACCGATTTTTATAAGGATAGATAGAAATTTTAGTTTTCAGATGTAGAAAAAATCTATAAAATTAATATACCATAGCTGCATAATATATTTTATTCCCTCAGGGATTTTTTTTTTTGTTTTTAAAGATGAGGTTTTAATTATTTCTATAAATTTAGGGACCCAAAATGAAATGATATTAAATTTCACACTTTATCTGAAGCAGGCAGCTTTTTTGTAAAAAAGAGTAGGATCAATAAATTAAATTCTGAAGATGTTATTTTATTGCTAAAAGGCAAAAAATTATTTTATTACAATACCTGGAGAAACAACCCTCTCGTAGTGGTATGGATTAACACAGACTGAGTCACACTTGAGGTCAAACGCGTATTGGCAATATTTTACGTGTTTCAGTTCGTTTTTGTGCAAATCCGGCCATCTCCAGATTCTGGCATAAATAACGTGAGGAAAGCCTTTTCTTCCGGCCACTTGCAATCGGCCGTCTAGCGTGCGCTGGATGGTCACGCATTTGCTGGGGTGAGCTCCACTTGTGGTTATGGCCGTTATGAGAGAGTCTAGTTCGTCACGTTTTTCCTTTAGTTTTTTCACCAAAGATTCAATGGCACGTTTTGCAAATCCTTCACTTTCTCCACCTTGCCTATAATAAAAAAAAATTGTAAATATTACACACCCCCTATTAGGGGGGGTAGCCAAAATATGAAATCTGTATAATCTATAATAACGCCAGAACCGGGGTATAAAGTGTATGAATTTTCGTACAATTTGCGTTACATAATACTTGAACGTTCCCAAAGGAGATTTCAGATAAAACATTAAATAATAAAAATAACTTATTTAAAGAGGCAAGGAGGGAATAAATTTGGAGGACAGTTTACAATTTTAGGAAAGCAGGGGAGTGTAACCCAGTAGGGTGGTCCAAAACTTTTTTTATCTACTAATGTGTTTTTGTTAAAATGTTGATGTTAAATGGCGCTTAGACCCCATACTTGTTGCATAGATTAATGTAATATTTTAAAATAACTAAAATAAGTCTATAAAGAAAAAAAGTGACAATTACAAACACTAGGGCTGGTTTTATACGAATTTTATCGATATTTGAGTGATTATAGGGTTTTTAGGGCCCTAAAAGTAGTCCCTTAGGGTCTCTATAAATTTTTACTCTAAGGGCATTTTAACCACGACACATAAAAAATACTAAGCAAATAAAAAAAAGTTTTGGACCACCCTAGTAACCCAGAGTGATATCAAAACTTAATGTAAAAAATATCAATGGGAAAGGTGGCTTTGAAAATTATCAAATTTGGTGAGGCATCATTTATATGTAATTGGTTCCTATCTAGATAGGTGGCTGTAATATATTTTCAAATTAAAATTTGTTTTTAAAGTCCAAAAAATATCAGTTTTAAGATTTATTAACAGAGGCTGGAATTTTTACTTTATACGAATTATTATTCCATCAATCTATTTTCTAATCATCGTACAGAGTGATATTGGTTTGATTAGAAAATAGATTGATGGAATAATAAATTAATATTTTTATAATTTTGTTTAATTTTCAAAAATTCTGTCATACTTTAGGTATATGATATTTCACAAACCAGACATCATGTCAATGCTATTAATACATTGCAGGGTATCTATAGATGTTTATAAACAGAAATTTAAAACTGGTGTATCCCAAAAAGGTACAATAACAGCATCAAAATGGTGGTCCAGTTAGTGAAACATGGCTTAAAGTACCAATTAATAAGGTATACCTAAGATGCTTATAATAATTATTTATATTTTTAAAAATTGTAAATTTTGCAAGCCCCAGTAAGGGAATGTTCAAGTATTATGTAACACTCCTAGGGGGGGGGGTCATTTTAGAGTGTTATGCCCATGTTAATGGTATAGGAAAATAGAGTCCAAAATTATCAAAATTTGCGTTACATAATACTAGAATGTTCCCCAAATGTATACCAAAAGTCCAGCCTATGTTTATTAATAATAAATAATGACTTATAACATGTATAAATAATATTCCAAGAATTCATACTTTTTAGTAGAATATTGCAGCTGCATTCTTTTTTTACAACATGATTCATGCAGCATGACAATCAACTTGATTCAATAATAAACAAACCTCTAGGATACATGACCTAGGTGAAGGTGAAGGCCTTTTGTAGCCTATAGGCTTATTCTAAAAAATCAAGCAAAAAATGAAGAAAAGTATTGAAATAGACTATTTCATTTATTATTACATTGTACTTTTATTTTTATCGAATTCTTTACCTATGGCACATAAGACTGTGGACAATGCTGAGACAAGCATCCGCTGAAGATGGGGCCGTCGTACTTAGTCCAGACATATCTCGTACTTCTTGTGAACAGACGTTCGAATATACCAGCCCTCCCGTAGCAAGTCCTACCATCATCTATTTGGAACAATTTAAAAAAATTAACACAAATAACGCTAAAAGTTCAGCTTGGGTCTGTCATTTTGACAGAACTGTTTTGACATTCATTTTTTAGGTTAGAATTACGTGTTTGTACCATTTATATTTTAAAAGAATGATCGTTGTTGTACCTTGTTTGTCTGTTTTAAATTTATAATAATAGTTGCGGTTTAACCGCTTAGATAAATAGATAACTCGTGCATTCGTTAGTTTTTATCAACAGATCATTGACGAGGATAGAACTGTTGCCAAACTAGTTAAGCAAAACGAGGACTGGATAATGTCAAATTGTCCTTTACCTCAGTCAAAATCTATTTGATCCTTAACTTGAAAACAATTAAGTTTTTATAAACGATTCCATCTTCAATTAATAAAAGTCCTAGCTAACCTATTTATTTAATATAAAAAATTAAATATTGCAGCATTTCCACACTGAATTGCTCTAACGAAACTTGACAACGCTGCGTGTCACTTGTTGTGCTTTCTTGTTTATCCCATTACATATAGATGGCAGCAGTCGTATGATTTTGACATTTAAGTTATAGGTTATGAATATTGTTTACGTGTTTTCCAATTTTCTAGCTTATTTTATTTAAATAAATAGAAATATTATATTTAATCATGGTAAGAAATCTTACTAAAATAATATTTAAATTACATTGGCTACGTTTACACCGTAGGGACTTTAAGTCCAGGTACTTATTTTCTAAGTACTTTAGCATTAGCATATAGCATTTCGTAAACAGAGATAGGTAGATAAATAGTACCTGGACTTAAAATATAGTACCTACGGTGTAAACTAAGGCATTAAAATATTCTTTTTTGTTATAGCACGGTCGATTAAAAGTAAAAACCACAGAAGAGCAAAAATTAGAGAAGCAGAAGGAACAACAAAAGAAATTAGCAGCATATAGGGCTGGCATGAAACAAATATTAAGTACTAGAAGCAAAGAAACATATGATCAAACCTCTTTTATAATAAGCGCTCAAATATTATCATCCAATCCTGATATTTATACTTTATGGAATATACGTAAAGAAATCATCTTAATGGAAATAGAGAAAAGGTAAATATTAAACAAAATCAGAAATAAATGGTGTTATGTCCACATTTTACCTTTGCAGATAGTAAATTATGATTCTTTGATTGCATAAAGTAATAAAATATGAATGCCAAACCAGTTACTTTTTATATTTAACTGTTTTGGTGACTGTAAACCATTGATGGAAGATTCATCATCATTGATCATAAAAGTCCATTTAACTAAGCCATACAAAATCTTAAAATTTATATGAAATGAACAAATTTTATTTTAATATAATAATTTTTTTATTTTGGCCCGTAAAAATTCTAAAAAAGTGTCTTTCTTAATTTTTAGAAATATAGTTTTATAGTTAGAAGACTTCTAAATGCTTCTGCACAACTTTTAAAAATGTCTGCCTCTTTTGTCACATTTTTAAGCGACCTATTTTAAAAAGGAATAAATGATAACAAAAAAAATATAGGCTAGCAAAAAGGTATTTTATATAGTGTAACACTGTAGGAGCAACCGCTTTAAAAAAAAGCAATTAAGCAGCAGTAACATTTTGTGCCATCAAAAATGTTACTTTTTAAAAGGCTGTTATTCTAAATTCTAAAGCCTACAAAAATTAAACCCCGGATTGTCAATGACTGAGAACCACCCAACCCTGGCTGATATGGTTAACCACCAAGGCCAATAAAAACGGAAGAATAAGAAGAAAAGGCTGTTGCTCCTTTAATATTAAATTTAGGTGTTTTGGTAAAAAATACTTTTTTGCTCAGTTTTAAATAAAGAATCACCCTGCAGAACTAAATTTTTATTGATGCTCTAATTTGTTCCCCATTCAATATGTCACCCATTATAGAATCTTTTTTTCATATTTTTTGATGTAGAATCACTTCTTAAATTTCGGCAGGGTAGTTACTGATCACCCTGTATATCAAACTTATCACATTAAACTTACTTTGTATTCTGGCATTCTTTCTCCTTCTTCTCTAGGCTAGATAAATTAAAATCACCATGTAATAATTTATAAAAAAATTAAACAAGAAAAAAACTGCACTAGCTTCATTCTCTCCCTAAAATACAACTAAATATATAATTCAACATTAAGGACTAAATATTATTAATCATGTGTCAGGCCAAAGGATTAGCCCAAAAATCCCAAAAAATAAACTAGAACATTATGGGGAATTAAGTTAGGGTTTATAATGGAATTACTACCTATAGTTAAAGGTCAAATCCTTTTTAAGCACTTTCCTATAATTTAAAATTAAAATCCTTAAATAAAAACCAGTACTCGGCGAATTTCCAGTACTCGCATAGGCGAGGTTTTAAATATTTACATTTTTATTTATTTTTATTTTGATTTTCTTTAATTATTCCATTTAAACGAGTAAGGTGGGAAAAAAGTTATCGATAAATAAAAATTAAAAACTTTCGTATTCTTAAAAGATAAAAATCGAATGTCGTTTTTTTTTTTTGAAAAACATATGTATTTATTTATTTTTTATTTAAACGAATTTATAAATGACCTTTAAACAGTTATTAAACTGGTATCAAGGCCTATAATACAATTTAATATGTTAAGCTAACTGTTAAACCTAAATATAAAAACTACATAATACTGCTTAAAACTACATAATACTGCTTATTTTGAATATCACGATTTTAACTTAAATACATAATATCACAATTTTATTGCATTTAGTACTATTTTATGAAAACATTAAATGTTTTTTTAGTAATTTAATAAATGTTGTCTTATTATTTACAATTTGCAGGCTTTCTGGTATTTTATTAAAGAAGTTTGTGGCTACAAATATTGGTGAAGTTTGTGTTTTGCATGTTCTTCGAAGGGGGTTCCTTATAGAGTCTTTGCCCCTAGTACAGTGATCATGTATACCACTTGAATATTCCAGTTTTTGATTGTTTTTTATATTTCCATTTATTATACCATGGATCAGTTTAATGGATTCAAATTGTAAAAGTTTGTCTCAATATATAGCAAGCTGGTATTGATTAAGCGGTTATATCCAAATATTGTTTTAATAGCTTTATTTTGGATTATTTGAAGTCGAGTCACATGCAAAACTGGTCCACTTCCCCAACATGGTATCAGATACCTTAAGTTTGTTTCTATTAAGCTATGATAAATAATTTTTTTACATTTTGTATTTAAATAGTGTGAACATCTGAATAGGGCTCCTATTAGTGGTATCATTTTTTTTATGGTATGTGCTATGTGCTTTTCCCAGTTAAGTTTATCATCTATACAAAGTCCCAGGTACTTGTAATCGCTAACTTGTTTCAGACTAGTGTTATTAAAAATTATGTTTACATTTTGAGGACTAGGTTTAGATTTTTGTTTTATGAGCATAAACACAGTTTTGCCTACATTAATACTAAGTCTATTTTTACACAGCCACTGAGAATATAACTTTAAATTTGAATTTATTCTATTTATCAATATATTTATGTCCGTCACTAAAAATAAGCACAGTATCATCCGCAAAGGTAATATACTTAGCTTTCAGTCCTAAATATTGCAAGCTGTAAACATAAAGTAAGTATAAAAGTGGGCCAAGTACACTCCCCTGCGGCACACCCGTGTTTACCTCAGTCTTGTCACTCGCTACACCATTTAAAACCGTAAACTCTATTTTCAAGGTACGTTTTCAAGAGTTTATAAATTTTACCTTTGAATCCCATTGAACGCAGTTTTCTTAATAGTGTAGGTATGTCCACTGTGTCGAACGCCTTTTGTAAGTCTATAAAAACTAGGATCACATATTTATTTTCATTTAGTTCAGTGTGCACATGTATAGCTAATATGTATAGACAATATTGTTGTGTGTAACAAATTAGTCGTCGAATGTTTCGATTTAGTGACCTTTATAAACATTTCCCTCATAATTCGGCAAAATTATTCTGTAAGCCTATGTTTCTGTGTTTATTTTCAACGTTGATGAGTTTACGCCGACTACTGATAATAACTGACAATAGTACGGTTTCACCACTTACTTTCTCGCAAAAATGTGTTCATAAACTTTGATTATTTTATTAATATACTATTCACAGCGCCTGCGCGATTTTTGTTAACACGATAACTCAAGAACGAATAATCCGATCGACTTAAAATTTTCAGAAAAAATCAAAAAGTTCAAACTTTGTTTAGGCGGGTCTAAATACTGTATAAATTTGTTTATTCTTAAATTAATTTGATTTGATAAAATTGATATCATGAGGAGAAGATCCCTATTTTTGAAAGTAATCACCCCAAAAATAAAAAGTTATGGTGGGTTAAACTTTTTAAAAAATCGAAAAAAGCTGAAAGAAAATTCCGTTTAACGTAACTTTTTGAGGAAAAATTTTATTATAAGGATCAATTCTACCAATTTTGAAAGTAATGCCCCCAAAAACAAAAAAGTTACGTTTTTTTTTTAATTAAAAACTAATTTATTTTTTTTTTGTTAACACGATAACTCAAGAACGAATAATCGGATCAACTTAAAATTTTCAGAAAAAATCAAAAAGTTCAAACTTTGTTTAGGCGGGTCTAAATACTGTATAAATTTGTTTATTCTTAAATTAATTTGATTTGATAAATTTGATATCATGAGGAGAAGATCCCTATTTTTGAAAGTAATCACCGCAAAAATAAAAAGTTATGGTGGGTTAAACTTTTTAAAAAATCGAAAAAAGCTGAAAGAAAATTCCGTTTAACGTAACTTTTTGAGGAAAAATTTTACTATAAGGATCAATTCTACCAATTTTGAAAGTAATCCCCCCAAAAACAAAAGAGTTACGGTTTTTTTTTTAATTAAAAACTAATTTATTTTTTTTTAATTTTTTTCATTTTCCGCAAACAGAAAAATATATATATATATATTTTTTTAATTTTTTCGTTTAAAAGAAAAAATGTTATTTTTTTTTGATTTTTTCGAAAAAAGATAATAAATTTTTTTTTTTATTTTTTCGCAAAAAGAAAATATGTAAAAAATTGTTGAAAATGTCTTTTTTTTGAAAAAAAAAAATAATAAAATTGTTTGGGAAAATGCAATATACCATTTACTGTGAATAGTATATAATAGAATGCGTAGTATTACATATCTACACGGCTTGTTTTTTTTAGTAAGTCTGACGAAATAGATGGTGAAGAAAACCTAATAAAATTACTGGAAAGTGAAATAAAATTAACAGAAACTTGTCTGATAGCAAATCCAAAATCTTATGGAGCCTGGCACCATAGATACTGGGTCTTAATTAATCATCCTAAACCAAATTGGCAAAATGAATTCAATCTGTGTTTAAAATATTTTTCATATGATGATAGAAATTGTAAGTATGTATAAAGTACTGGCGCCAGTAAAGCAATGTTTCACCTAAAATCACTGAAGGGCCATACCAGCGTTTCGGGTGTTTCACTACTACAAATTAAAACGGATTTTATTAATCCTTATTGCAGTAATAGATTGGTACACGGAAAGAAATTAGTGGGCTCTGCGCTATACATTATAAGATATTTGGTAACAGTGGCAAATTATAGTATTTAAGCTATAGATTATAAGGGACACAATAACTAATAATGTTAAAAATGAATTGGAAACGATTATATATATTACAGGCACTATTATAAATTTACAGAAATTTTATTATATTATAAAAATTATTAGCACGGACAATAATTAAATCTATTTAAGCTATAAATGCCATACTATTTGTTATATTTTATTATTCACTAAACAATTAAAGTATTTCATATAAATTTTTACACTGACTGCCATAATTGTAAGAGAAAGCCTTGTATTTATATAATAAGCGATTATAATTTGCTTGGTATGTGTGTTATAGCGCTCCTAGCTATAATTTTTTTTTCCGTGTACATGTGTGCTACAATTAGACTAATATACTAGTTAAAAAAACTGTTAAAACCCAAAATAAAATTTTGCCAACATCTTCCTTAATTTCTTTTAAATTTTATTTCAGGTTTTAACAGATTGCTTAACTGGTATATTAGTCTAATTGTAGCACACGTGGACCAATCTGTTTTTGCAATAAGTATTAATAAAATCCGTTTTAATGTGTAATAGTGAAACACCCTAAACGCTGGAATGGCCCTGAAGACAAAAAAAAAATACAAAACAATATTTTACTTTTTCAGAAAAATATATTTTTTTTTAAGTTTTTTAAAAAAAAAGTTTTTTATAATAATTTTTAGAATAATTTTCGAAAAAAAATATATAGAGGAAGGGTAGCAAATGTGGGATAGGTCTTGTAATATGGGCTAGGTGGGTTTCTCAGCTATCCGATGCAGTTCTCTGCATCCGACTATCGCAAATCGTAAATGGCGAAGTTAAACTTCCACAGTAAAGATTCATTAATTAATTCATACATTCGTTGACTTTTGAGAATTTATTTTTATTTTCCGTCCTTTTCAGCAAGCCACAGAACTTTTTTAAGTAAGTTTATAAATTCCGTTACCTGATAGATAACAATGTTTTCAAAACCATTTCTGCAACAAATTAAAGCCACATAATCGGGCTTTGATGTGTGCTTATTAGTTTTCTTTTAATTACTGTGTTTTAGACATAACCTCTTTTGTTGTATACACCGAGTATTTTTGCAATGTGGGCCATCCCTGTGTTTCTATTATGGGCTATATAGAACTATGTATTTAAGCCTAGAATTTTTCTAGGAGGCCAAGAAAAGATCAGCAAAAGCCAAGAATAGAAAAAAATGGAACGAGGGCGATATGGAACGCGTTATAATAGCGATGAGGCAGTACGAGATGGGTACCTTCAAAGCTTTAAAAATGTTTAATATACCACGTTCTATATTAGGAGTTATTTGATTTATTATTTCATTTTAGATATAACTTTTATACTTTTAACTTATTGCGACCAATAAGATTGATTGCCACTTCAAATCTAATATTTATAACACAATTTTGGGGGCAGCCCATATTTAGGGCCAATTTCAAATCGACACACCTTCTCACTATTTACGAAATAATGAATTTATTATTTGTTTTAATCAATATGAATTTATAACAGGTTGTGACTAATTAATATAGCTATCGTTGGGTATGTTTGGTATTGGAACTAAACTTTTATTTATTTTTTTAAAAGAAAAAATAAAATGAGTAGCCCATATTTGCTTCCTTTCCTCTAATAATGTACTATATCCAGTTCTGAAACCATAATGAGTTCAGTTGTATGTTGTTATATAAATTCTCGGCTGGGATCATTGAGTTCCCGGGTGGAATCATTGTTAAAAACGTTCTACTGTACAAGCAAAGCAAAACCGTGATAACATTAATATGTTTTAAGCCTCCAGTTACGAGACACGGTTTTCTTTACTTGTATACTTCTTAATATCGTAAACGTCACATAAATTTAAAGTTCTCCGCTGGGATTGTCACATAATTTTGGGACACTTTTGCGTCACATAACAAAAATGATCCCATCCGAGAACTCAATGATCCCAGCCGAGAACTTTGTAGATATGTGACATATTAATGTTATCACGGTTTTGCTTTACTTGTACAGTAGAACGTATATAACAATGATCCCACCGAGATCTCAATGCGAGCGTCACATATTTTGGGACACTTTTTCGTAACGGTTTTTTTTGTAACGGTTTTTTTTTTCGTAACGGTTTTTTTCGTAACGGATTCAGCCCTCTTAAACATATTAATGTTGAAAAGACTTTTTTCTATTAAGGGAACGTTCAAGTATTACGAAACGCTCTAGGGGAGGGGGTCTCGAAAACGTTACGCTGCGTTACAGAGGGGGGTTGGGTGTCAGTAAAAATGTTATGTAACGCTGATAAAATTATAAACTTAAAAAATGTTTATTGGATCACCTTTTTAACAATGATATAGGTCTAAGATACGGATTCGTTGCAAATTTTATTGCACACGGCGTTCATTAAATCCTATAAACAAAAGAAACTTATAGATGGAAAACCATAGGCAATAACCGGTTTTCGGTTAACCGGTTGCGGAAATTACCTCAGACCGGTTTTTGGTTAAAACGCGAAAGCAATAACCGGTGTAAACCTTAAAGCGTTACTTAACCCTTTCAGGACGGTTGACATATATATCTGACAGTGGGAAAATTGCCACACAGACGGCTGACCGATATATAGGTGAGGCTTTTTTCAGGCTTTAAAGGCGGCTGTATGATAAATCAGCCAGAATTGAAAAATTGAATTGGCTGTGGGCCGACTGACTGATATATCATGACTGGAAAATTTGGCGTATGGACTAGCGCCATATACAGCCTGTTCCAGAACTCGCGTACCGAAATTGAAGAGGTGATTCTACATCCAAAAATATGAAAAAAAGTTTCTATAAAGGTTGGTCCGGAAATGAGCCCTAAGGGAGCTACGGCCCTTCGAAGATGACGTATTAAATGGGGAACAAAAAAAAGCACCAATAAAATTTTAATGCTGCAGGGATTCTTCATTTAAAACTGAGTAAAAAAGTATTATACACCAAAACACCTAAATTTAATATTAAAGGAGTAATAGCCTTTTAAAAAGTAACGTTTTTGGTGGCACAAAATGTTACTTCCTCTTAATTGCATTTTTTTTTGATAACGGTTGCTCCTACAGTGTTACACTATATGATATTTTATATGTATTTTTACTCTAGAAATCTATATTTTTTACAACAAATCCAAAAAACATACACATAGAAAAGTTTGGGGCAAAAATGTTTTAAGCCTCATATATTTTGTCCGTCTGGGCACGCCTCTGGATAAATTAAAAAAATAAATTAACATAAACTTATTGCCCTTATTAATACTAGTATACATGCAAAAGCTCGCCACTCTAGCTTAAACGGTACCCGAGTTATTAATTAAAAACCTTATTTTTATTACAGTTTTAAAGGGCCCTAGATCCCTTAGGGCTCATTTCCGGAGCAACCTTTATGGGAACTTTTTTTATATTTTTGAATCTAGAATCACCTCTTAAATTTTGGTATGCCAGTTATGGATCACCCTGTATATCGGCCACTGTCCGATATATGTGACGCTCGTCTGTATGGCACACACTCAACAAGAGAGGCGCGCGCGCGTCAAATCATATGGAAAGCCTGTCGCTACGTGTTTTTAAGTGTTTTAGTTGCATTCAAAATGTCGTGCGAACAAGAAGCTGGGGCTTCGCGAAAAAAAACAAAAATAAATAATAACGCTACAAGCTATATTTAGGAATATTTTGGATAAGTTTGATTATATCTTTTAATATTTTTCAAATGTTTATTAGTTAAAAAAATATATTTTGAATTAAAATAAAGTTTTTTGATTAAAAAAAGTAATTTTTTGCGTTTTTATAAAGGGTCCCACAAGTACATTTCTGTGACCGATATATATGACATTCGTCCACAGGGCACGTGAAAAACAGCCGTCTGTGTGACACTCTGCGGCAAAATGGTGCCGTCCTGAAACGGTTAATACTTTAACGTTCCCTAAAAGGAAATTATTTTTTTCTACGAGCGTGCGGAAAGATGTCTCTTTCCGCACGCATATGCATGTGGAAAGAAGGCCTTTTTCGCACGCATACATATCCCAGGTAGCAAGGGATGTTATATTACAAGAAATTAACATCACTTTTGGGTGTATTTTTAAACTAAATCATAACATCACATAATATTGAAAAATAACATGTATTTAACATCACATTTGCAACGTAACACGCGAGACATGTCCAAACCTAGCGAAATGTGAATATATCGCATGTCATATATTAACGTGGCTTTCACGTGAATGTCATGTTATTTTGCTTCTCACCGACGTTCGAAGCAAAAAAATCGATATAAGATGATGTTGATAGAGTAAATTATTATAAGGAAATTGTATACACATTATACGATTTCCAATGGATAGGGGGCTCTGCCGGGCTTCTCAAGACCACGGACACGGATTAAAGGAATATATTCTCCGCTTAATCTGCAATTTCGTATTTAGAATCTATCTGTTTCAATCTGTGATTGTTTCAATTACTGATTGATTTTAAATCCGATTTATTTTATAGGGTTATAGCGTTTTTAATGGTTTTAATTTAGAAAAACGTAAAAAAAGCTAATATATTAAAATATTTAAATATTAAAGTACCAGTAACGGCATCCATAAGATATTAGATATAACAGGAATGTGGATTTATGATGTCACAAACACGTTATTTTCGGGATGTCATTGTGTGATGTTATTAGGGGCGGACTTAGGACATCCCCACCATGCTACATTCTTGTTAAATGAGACTACAATCTTAACATCACATGTCACATATTAAAGTGACTTTCACGTGAATGTCATGTTATTTTGCTACCTGGTTGAGTTTAATTTCTAAATTGCGTAGTGTTATTCTTGTTATATTTATTCATAATATTATAAAAATGTTTAAATTTTTTACCTGTTAATTGTTTTTCTTATTGAAAAAATATAAAAACAAGATTTATTTAATAAAATAAAAAAGTATATTTTAACTCCGCTCGTAGGAAATGCGCATGCGTAAAGAGGCTTTTCCGCACTTGATTGCTTGCCTGAACTCCGCTACGCGTCGTTCAGGCAAATGCAATCGAGTGCGGAAAAGATCCTCTTTCCGCACTTGTTAGGAAAATAGCTATTTCGTAGGCAGTAGTATTTTAAGCTATTTTATCTTAAAGTTAATACCGTGCAATTATAAAGTGCCGAACACTTTTTAATGCAAAACTGGCGTTAGCGATGAGTAAAATGCAAGAAAGCTGTGTGCGTTTTACTGGCCAGCGAGCTGTTGTACATAGCAATCACATGGGCTTGTCGCGCACAACTCTAACAGAGGCGTGGCTTCAAACAAAGAGGATTTTCTTTTCAAACTGTTCGACAATTTATAATCGCACTGTATAGGCAGCGAAAAAAATGCATTTATTTGAAATGGTTTTTAAGTTATGACATATTTATTATTTTTAGTTCACTGCTGGGACTTTAGAAAACAAATAGTAAATAAAATAGGAATAACTCTAACTCAGGAATTAGAATTTTCTACAGAGAGACTAAATGCGAATTTTTCAAATTATTCCTCTTGGCATTACCGAAGTACCTTAAGAAAATTGGATAAGGAAACAGTTGGGAGAGAATTGGAGTTGGTTAGTACTAAAGTTTATTTTTTTTAAGGTATAGTTATTTTAAATTTGCCGCTAAATACTCCACAAAGTCCGATTTACACTGAAGCATGTGGCTTGTTTTGAATGTCAACATAACCAAGATTTATAATTTTTGTTTACTTACTTTGTTTTTATGATGTTTTGATGTAAAAAAAGAGAATTGATAAAGCTGTTGCTAAAAACACTTTTGTATTCCGGTAGAAACAAAATTTGCTTATAAAATCGCTTTTATTCCAATAATTTAGAGGAATAAACCATTGTTTTGTTCTCGTTAATGGCACGTCAACGTTTTACGGTTGTGTCAATGGAGATTTCTCCCATTAGATTAAACAGGGACAAAAGTTCTACCCAAAAAGGATAGAAGACATACATACACTCCCACTTCCACCCAACCAAACAAATTCTGTATTTGTTCTTTGTTGAACAAATACAATATTTACTTGGCCGGGCAAAAAGTGTAAAGAAATTACTGGCGCCATCTAAATTTTAGTAGAATTATCTTATTCTACAGATTCACATTAGCTATGTTCGTTCGTGCCGCTTACTGCTACACCTTCCGGCCAACCAAATAAATACTGTATTTGTTGTATGAAAAACAAATACAGTATTTATTTGGTAGGCGGGAAAGTGTAGCACAAATGAGATAGAGATAGGGTAGACGTCTGTTGTTTCATAATTCTAGTTGTAGAGAGCTCCATTGGGCCTAGTCATTTCGCTTACGACGCATGCGTATCTTACGTTGCTATGGTAATTTCGAGATTTTTTACAAGCGTGAAGGTTTAAAATAAATATACCTTAAAAAAATAAACTTTATAATACCGAGTTTAGAATCTCGCATTTTTAATTTTTCAGTCTGAAGCCTTTATTTAGAATGACGCCACGAGCTAAAATTTCCCTTTTATACTGGGTTATCAATAACTGGCATGCCAAAATATAAGAGATGATTCTACATCAAAAATACCAAAAAAAGGTCCTATAAAGGCTGGTCCGGAAATAAGCCCCAAGGGAGCTACGGCACTTTAAAATTGTAATAAAAATAAGTTTTTTAATTAATAACCTTGGCACCCTTTAAGCTAGAGCGACGAGGTTTTCCATGTATACTATACTATTAATAAGTGCAATAAGTTTATGCTAATTAATTTTTTTTGAATTTATCCAGAGGCGTGCCTAACTGCCAAAATATGTCACACTTAACACATTTTTTCCCCAAACTTTTTTATGCGTATTTTTTTTTTTGATTTTTTGTATGTCATATAGTGTAACATTGTAGGAGCAACCGTTTTCAAAAAAATGCAACTAAGAGGAACTAACATTTTATGCCACCAAAAACGTTACTTTTTAAAAGGCTATAACTCCTGTAATATTAAATTTTGGTGTTTTGGTGTAGAATATTTTTTTGTGTAGTTTTAAATAAAGAATCACTCTGCAGCGTTAAAATGTTATTGATGCTTTTTTTTTGTTCCACATTCAATAATATTGAATATTATATATCTTTGAAGGGCGATAGTTCCCTTAGGGCTCATTTCCGGAGCAACCTTATAGAAACTTTTTTTCATATTTTTGGATGTAGAATCACCTCTTAAATTTTGGCATGGCAGATACTGATTTCTCTTACCTAGGCCATTTTTATTTATGCTAATTTGCCTTTTTTAGGTGCAAAATGCGGTATTTACGGACCCAGCTGATTCCAGTGCCTGGTTTTATTTGCGATGGGTTTTGAGTCATGATACAATAAAAAATGAGGTTAGGAAAGAGTTATTGGAGTCTTTTGAGCAACTGGAGGAGTTGGAACCAGACTGCAAATGTAAGAAAATCTTGTTAAGTATATATATTTCTTTAAATGTTATGAAGATCACTTTTTCATTACCATTTTAGTTTCAAATTAATAGTATTAGGCAAACTGAGCATAAAAGAATGCCAGTTTCGAGATTATGTTAGTCGTAAACACACGTGTGCCTTAAAAAATCACAAAAGGACAAATGTATCTAAACCTTTTAAAAAGGGATAAGAATTTAGATTACAAAATTACATTAACTCCTTCCGCTCCAGCCGGTTTTTCAAGGTACAAGTCCCTATACCAGATTAAAAATTTTAATTTAAAATGTATATGGAAAATCCCGTAAAAAAAGGTATATTTTTCTATACCTACAAATATCCATACGTGGATCCATTGGAGCGGATGGAGTTAAATTTTAATGTATTTTTTTTAAACTTTTTAACGTTTGTAGAAAAAAACTTGCATATTGTGCTGTCTTTATTCCTATTTTTTTAGAAGTTAACCCTATATTGCACGTTGTTCCCATTTAGAAACAGTGGGCATTAAGACCCCTAAGTCCTATAATAATCAAAAAAATATAAACTTCATGGTCACCTAGTTTTACAAGCGCCTAATTGCAGCTCTCATTGTACTTAGTTTCTTTTGTTTTTTTGTTTTTGTTTTTTTTTTAATGAGGGGACCTTGGTTTACGTTAACGTTGATTTGGCGTCTGTTGTTTAGTGATTTTTTTTTATAAAAAAATGTTTTTTATTTAAAATAATATATTGAAAAACGACATGCGCAGTTTATCAAAACGCGGCATAAAGAGCTGCACATAAGCATTGCTCTAGTTTGCACTTGGGAACACTGGTCTTAAAGTTGGAGTATCTATTGATAGATGCTAAGGGGTCGTCCATAAAATACGTCACGCAAATTGACCAAAATTTACACACTTCATACCTCGTTTCTCGCGTTAAAAGGATGTAGAGATTTCATATTTTGGCTACCCGCCCCCCAATCAGGGGGGTATTAGGGCTACCCCCTCCAATAGGGGGGTGGTGGTGGGGGGTAGACAAAATATGAAATCTCTAGATCCTTTAATAACGCGAGAAACGGGGTATGAAGTGTATAAATTTTAGTCAATTCGTGTGACGTATTTTATGGACGACCCCTTATATTGCCTGATCTTGTCACGCACTTTTGAGATTAGCTGGAGTAGAATTTTAATTAGTGTTGGTTTTTGTTCAAAAACGTGCTTTTGACTTCTAAAAAGTTATGTAAAAAGTTTTTATGAATTGTCAAAAAGTCAAATGACGTATCATAAATTTTTTTCGTTGCAAAATAATATTATGTGCAATACTCGGTGCAATATAGGGTTAAAAAACTTATGTTGCATCTATATAATAGTTATTTATGGTACTAGTGGGTAAAGTAAGATATTGTCCCAAGCAGGTTAATTTTCGAGAGGGCAATATCGGTTTACCCATGAGTGCCATACAAGGTTTTATCCAATAAATAGCTTAGGAATTCATATTTTTATTAGAAATTTTAATGACATTTACAAGAAAATAATTTGACAAGTGACTGTTGAGTGGGTAAAATAAATAATTATCCACTCAATAAAATAAAGGCCACGCGGGGGTTATTATTGAGTTTATCTATTTAAAATAAAGCTGGTAATTGTCTTATTATCTGTAAGTATTGGATAAAGGGATTTTTTTTATTTTAGGGATATATATGGCTAAATGTTGGTTAACTGGCAGCCTTTGCCTAAATGATAAGAACTATTCAGACAAAAGAGTTGAATACTACAAAATTCTCCTAAAACTGGATCCGCTGAGAAAAGGGCAGTATTTGGACTATTTACAAACGACAGAAAAAATAAAACAAATGGCAATAAAATAGGTAACACATTTTATTATTAATATTTACAAATAAATTAAATTAGGTTCCACTTAATTTTCTTTTTTGCAACTCCATTTCTATTTTCTGCTGCACCTTTTCTTCGTTAATTTCAATCTGAAATATATTTTATTTATATTTGAATATTGTGATAAGTAAAGAGTATAACTTTCATAGGTGGATAATTCCATTGACCAGATTTTTCAGGAACAAATATTTGATTTATTTGTCAGATGAAATCGGGAGACCGAAAATTTATAACTCTCCTATTGACAATCATATACACTGGTGATCAATAACTGGCATGCCAAAATTCAAGACGTAATTTTACATCCAAAAATATGAAAAGAAGTTCCTATAAAGGTTGGTCCGCAAATGAGCCCTAAGTGAGCTAGGGCCCTTTAAAATTGTAATAAAAGTAAGGTTTTTATTTAATAACACTGGTACCCTTTAAACTAGACCGACAAGCTGTTGCATGTATACTAGTATTAATAAGGGCAATAAGCTTATTTTAATCTATTTTTTTTTAATTTATCCAGAGGCGTCCCTAGACGGTAAAATGTATTAGGCTTAACACATTTTTGCCCCAAACTTTTTTATGTGTACTTTTTTTGGATTTTTTGTAAAAAATGTGAGTAAAAATACATAAAAAATGTCATATAGTGTAAATAAAATGCAATTAAGGGGAAGTAATATTTTATGCTACCAAAAACGTTACTTTTTAAAAGGCTATTACTCCTTTAATATTAAATTTAGGTGTTTTAGTAAAGAATACTTTTTTGCTCTTATTTAAATGAAGAATAACCTGCAGTATTAACATTTTATTTATGCTTTTTTTTTGTTCCCCATTCAAAATGTCATCTTTGAAGGGCCGTAGCTCCCTTAGGGCTCATTTCCGGACCAACCTTTATAGAAACTTTTTTTCATATTTTTGGATGTAGAATCACCTCTTAAATTTTGGCATGGCAGTTACTGATAAAAAAATAGATACAGAAAAAGCTATTAAAATAGTCATTTAAATTTTTTTAATAGGCCCAGTGGTTTGCAGCTGAAAGATTTTGAAGTTAAAAAAATGGACCACCCGATTTTAAAATTAACAGCTGCATTTTGACTAAATCGCTGAGGTAGGTTTGTTAGGTAGTAGTTAAAATAGTAGTTTACACTACACATACCCAAGAAAACTACTGACATACCCTAATAAGCCTATCTATCTAGTGCTAATTTTGACATAATACTTATTATGTATTTACTAAATATTATTTAGGTCAAGTTAGTTAGTTAGTTAATGTGACGTTTTCCGTTAAGAAAAACAATGTAGACAAAATAATTTGGTAATAATTATTTTTTAGTTACATTACATTACATGTTTGTTTAACCTCGTACTATTCTACTTAATTAAGCATCCCCTAAGTCCAGGACTTGTGTGGGCTAGTAGTAGAGGGAACCACCGGCTTATGCTGACTTTCGAACCAGTTTTTATAAGGAGTGTCCGCTTCACTTAGGCCTTCGCCAAATTTCAATTATTAATTAACTGAAAAAGGCAAATCGGCGCTAGTGAGAATCGAACTCACGCTAGTTGGCTAGTAGACTTGTCATGTACAGACTCGGTAGACCACTACACCAAGCCTCCCATTTGGTAACTATTTCTTACCATTAGATGTCAGAAATTATATGAGCGCACATTTTTTTAAGAAAATGGTGCTTAAATGTTACCATAAGTCGAAAGAAAATGGGTTCCCTTTATTTAACTTTCATTTGGTGATAACCCAATTGAAGAGTAATATTATTAATTCCAACTGGAGAAAAAGAAAAGGTTAAAAAATATTCGAGGTATTATAACAAACCACTCTATTTTTGCATAAGCCACTGTAAAAATATGTCATGATAAATAACCTTAAAAATATATTTTGAGAAATTTATAACTTGAAGAGAAACTTTTTAAATTAAACGTAAATCTATTTTTTTTAAATCAACATTATTAAATATAAAAAAAAATCCAGATCAGCTAAATCCATTAAACCTTTACAACACAAGAAATCAAACTAACGAAATAAGCTCATCAGAATATTTTCACACGCATTTATACAAAAACACGCGTTGTAAAAAGGTACAAAATTTTTTAATCTCCTACCTATTAATGTAAGAAAAGCAAAATAGTGCTCATTTAAATATTTTGGGTTTAAATTTAATTATTATTGTAAATAATATACTATAAACTTATAATGTAAAATGTAAAGTTTTAGATGTATTAGATAAGATGGTTAACATGGTGCAACAAAACACAAATTAATTTATATTGTTGCATCATCAAAACCAATGATATGTAAATTAAAAAGAAATTTTTGAATATAGGTTTATTAAAATGAAAAAAAAAATATCCGAAAAAGGCTAAAAACACGTTTGCGGGTTTGCCATTTCCCTACATTTTTTAAATGTATTTTTTCTTTTTCTTGAAAACGTCACGTTAAGGCATTCTAGGTCAAGTATGAGTCATGATGTTTACCCCTTATGAAAAATGTACTCCTCAAGTATAAAAATGTTCTGTGAATGCAGTTTATCGTAAAAAATATATTTAAATGCTTACATTTTTACGAAGTGTACTGAACTTGTCATTATTTTCCGTCTTTCCCAAGTTTTCCAAGTACTTTTGTCGTAAATACAACACTGTATCTATGTGGGTTTTGTGTTTTAACGCTAAATCTAAAGCTCTAAAACAAAATTTAATTATTAAATAAGGGCAGATGTTTTAAAACATTATGCCCAATTAAACAGAAATAATTTAAATCCAAATGTTGACCTTTTATATGACCAACAGTTATTAATTATATCTAAATTTTACAACTAATTAGCTATAAAAGATTAACTCAAAACCACTATTATTTAAAATAACCCCACATATTTAAAAAAATGACCAGTCATGTATGTATTATTAAGGTGCACCTTATGTTTTTATTTAGGTGTAACTAATTTATTAAAACATATTTTATTTACATAATATTTATGTAAATACTATAATGTATAATGCAAGGGTGGACCTTAATTTTTTTATTATCTTAAAATTTTCATTTAGTTGTAACTAGAAAATTCTGAAAATATGAGAGTGGTTCGTAAAATTACTTACAAATAGTAAAAAATCGTTGAAAATTTTCTGTAATTTTCGTATAAGTAAAAAATGTAAAGGGCTTGAAATCTTATTTTTTTCCTTTTGAGCATACAAAATTATGTTCCAAATTTCAAAATGATCAAAAGATTCTAACCCGTGCCAAAAATCCGATAAAGTTGCCCCTAATTTTGAAATTTGGCACACAATTTTGTATGCTCCAAAGATTTCAAACATTTTAAAATTTTCACTTATAAAAACAGACAATTTTCAACGATTTTTTACGATTTATTGGTAATTTTAGGAATTTTAGGGCCCATTTAGGACCCTTGATCACTCTCATATTTTCAGAATTTTCTAGTTACACCTAAATGAAAATTTTAAAATAATATTTATTTATTTATTTATTTATTTATTCAAATCTACGTTAATACAAAATATTTGTTCTTATCACAATTTTCTAAATAGCTTAATCACTTAAATTACATATTTACATATTGCACCTAGGTGTCGAGCACCTGTATGTGCTCATAGCTACATAGAGGGTTATATTGTGTTTACATTTATTTTATAAATTTTATATATTAAGACTAGTTTTTGTTTTATTTTATGGGATTATGATTGATTTTCTAAATATTTTATAAATTGAATATAGTTAATAAAAATGAAACTTTTGCATTCTTTAATAATTTTTTTCTGTTAGGAGATATTTTTGATTTCTATTGGAAGCAGATTGTAAAATTTTGGGCCCAAATACATTATAGATCTTAAATTAGCGGTTTGCTATGAGGTGTTTCGATGTTGAAGTTATTTTTATTTCTAGTTTCATGATTATATTGTAGGGGTTGTTTTATATTTTTCTGAATGTTTATGCAAATGGATAAAATATATAATGAGCGTACGTTATTTACTTGGTCTGTGTATAGCTGAGTCGGTTTTTTTGTGGATAATTTTTAAAATTTCGTTTTGAATTACATTTAGTTTGTTTAGCGCGTTACTGTATAATGCCCCCCAGGCTATTATTCCGTATCGGATTAGGGATTCCACCAGTGATTTGTATATTAGTATTAATAGTTTTTTATTTAGTATTTTCCTTAGGGTGTAACAAGGCACAATCTTTCCGCTCACGTAATCAATATGTTCTTGCCATTTTAATTTATTATCAATTTTTATACCCAGGTATTTTATATTAGTTGATTCTAGTATAAAAAGTCATTAATATTAATTTTATTAAAATATTGGCGATTATGATTGGTAATTGAGAAAGCAATATATGTAGTTCTTTTTTTTATATTTAGTGATAATTTATGGGTATCTAGCCAGTCTTTTACCTTTGCCAAACCTTTTTGTAAAGTTTCCCTAGCTTGATCCCATGTATTTCCCTCAAAAATTAAAACTGTGTCATCTGCGTATGATATGATGAAACCCCCAATCCCCATTGTTAAAAGAGAGTTTATAAAAATTAAAAAAATAACTGGTCCAAGAACAGTTCCTTGTGGTACTGTACTGGGATTCCATCAGTCATCTCATTTCTTATCCTAACATATTGCATTCTGTCCTTCAAGTAGTCGCGGAAGACTTCAAGCACGATACCTGTAACTCCATTATGTAAATAAAATATGTTTTAATAAATGGTCAGATTTAATTATAAAAACAAATAAAAAAATCTTACCGTATCCAATTATGTAACTGTATATTATTATAAATAGCAAAAAAAGTCAATCCATTATGCAACAAAATGGCTTCAGCCTCATTAATTTGGCCCCCGAGTTGGGCCATTGCTGCTATTTGCTGAGGTTTGCTGGGTAAATTCTAAAAAATCAAAAAATTTAAACTATTTTCGATTAACAATTGTGGGTCTAGTTTAAGTCTATAACTCAAAGCGTTTTTAGTTACCGTCAACTGGGAGTACTTTGATCCCTGTGTATACTTTAATCGTCAATTGAAAATTGAAGATCGAAATAAAACAAGTGTGACGATCAAAGTATACCCTGGAATCAAAGTATCCAAAGTATAGGTTTTTGTATAATTAAACAAGACGTGAAGATATGTAATGCTACGCATTCCTTTATATACTATTTCCAGTAAATGGTAGGTATATTGCATTTTCTCAACTCGATAAAAAAACTTTTTTTGCAAAAAACGAACAAAATTTGAAAAACGAAACGGGGACTAGATGGGACAGATAGACAGACAGACAGGACAGACAATCAAACATTTTCAAAGTTTCTTATTTTTTCATGAAACACATTTGTATCCAAGAATATTTTTTCTAGGACGTTTTTTGGCGATTTTGAGAATTTCGAAACTACCGTATAATGCTATTCTAGCGCTTGCGCTGTGAATAGTATAAAAGTATGGGGAAACGAAGGCAATTATTTTTTTTATATTGATATTTTACCTTAATATGCTGAATAAAATATACTTTTTCGTATAGGTTTATATTTGCGTAACATTCTTCTGCTATATCTAACAAATCTGAGTTACTCTGAGTTGCTAAAACTGCCAAACATGCCCACAATGTTGAGTCATTTGTATTTCTACACAGATTTAGGGCGTCTGTCCATTTATTGTCCAAAATAAACCTAAAATAAAAAAATACGGAAACAGTGAAACTTTTTGTCAGTGTAATGATTTTTTTACCTGTGTAACAAAGACGGGAAAGGCGATATTGGCACATTTAAAAGTGACCCATCTGCCCGACGAATTGACACAGAGTTACCCACGAAATCACTTATACGGGGTGTTCTCCCTAATTCTGCCGAATCGTAATGCATAGAACACAGTTTCAACAATTTTTGATTAAAGCAAGCCGTTGGGCAATACCACACCACCAGCTGGGTATCTTGAATTGCTGCGATTATGTTTTCTTCGGTGTTCCATTTAAAAGACTCAATTTTGCGACCTAAAATCAAAAAAGTTTTATTAAAATAATGTAAAACTTAAATTTTACTACCACGTCTTTAAAACAAATCAATATCTCAATTTTATATTGTTGTATCTTGAATTAGGTCAATTCCAAAGCCTTGCAAGTACATGGCTCTTGTTGAATTTAACTAGCTTCGAGATACGATAATTTAGAACCAAGGTGTCTATAAATGTTTATTCGTTTTATTTAACGTTATTCTGTAATACACTCTGTATATTTGCTTTCTTCTACATTACCCACAGACCTACAGAATCTTTTGAAAATCCTGACAAAGCAAAGTTTTTGGGCTTGTATTTGGACCAAAACTCACCTGGTCTCAACTATAATATTATTATTATTATTATTATTAAAATAGTAATTATATCCCAAGGTAGAAAAGAAATTTTTTATAGCCGAGTGCATTAAATCCCGAGCTGTGTAGCAGCGAGGGATTTAAGAGTGCGAGGCTATAATAGTCTTCACTACCGTAGTTTATATATTAGTTTTTTTACTACTAGTACTATTTAACTATTTTTATTCAAATAATAAAATAAATTATTAACAGAAATTATATTTCTTGAAATTTTTATAAAAATTAAGTAGCCTTGATCAATGACATTTGCTCAATAAAAATACTTCGAACTGACGTTTAAAAATTTAGTTTTTTTTTTAACTTTTTTCATAATATTTAGCTAATTATTGATTGTATTAACTGGAAATAATTATAATTAATTATATTTAATAAATAAAAGGTTATTTAAAGCTATTTTCTTGGCTTTAATTAGTAAAAATTTCACAAAGAACTGAAACATCTAAAGTGACAGAAATCAATTGTTTATAAAATTTACTCCTACTAGGAAAGAAAAATTAATATTGCTATAGGTGAAGAAAATTAATTTCACAGTCTGAAAACATGATAAATAATGGTATGTTCTAAAGCTAGTAGTGAAAATAGTTATTTATGGTACTAGTGGGTAAAGTAAGATATTGCCCATGAGAAAATTAACCTGCGAGGCGTCAGCCAAGCAGGTTAATTTTCGAGAAGGAAATATCGGTTTACCCATGAGTGCCATACAAGGTTTTATCCAATAAATAGCTTAGGAATTCATATTTTTATTAGAAATTTTAATGACATTTACAAGAAAATAATTTGACAAGTGACAGTTGAGTGGGTAAAATAAATAATTATCCACTCAATAAAGTAAAAGCCACGCGGGGATTATCATTGAGTTTATCTATTTAAAATAAAGCTGGTAATTGTCTTTTTATCTGTATGTATTGGATAGAATATATTATATTCTTATGTAAAAGTGACAATAGGTAAATGTCAAAAAATTAAATTAATGATTTTCTTTAAAATTCACTTAAAAATAATCTTAAAATTATAAAAGAATGCTGGAAAATGGGTCAAGATTGATGGAATTACGAATATAAAGACAGCAATTTCCACCGATGAATACTAATTTGAAGATTTTTCCTGGAAATTTGAAGTAAAATTGTGGAGGTGAATTTCAAAACGCAGTTTTTGACTTTTGTGACATAGCAGCTTGTTAATTACTTGACAATCAAATTGTATTGTTTACTAAGTGACAAGCTGCTATGTCACAAAGTCAAAAACTGCGTTTTGAAATTCACCTCCTCAATTGTCAAACATTTTTGGACTTTTTTTTTGCAAAATTAATAGAGGGCTCCTAGAACAAGCCACAAGCTTATTTGGGGCTCTCCTTGACTCTGTATGATGCTAAAATAAATAAATAAAAAAATAATATAAAAAAATTATTGTATTGATTTTTGTGGTTTGGGCTTAAATACAACCTTAAACTTTAAATTTAAGTATTTAACCAAATGGGAGGATTGGTGTAGTGGACTACCGCGTCTTACTTGACGAGTGTACTACCCACTACTCACCGGCGCCGATTTGCCTTTTTCAGTTAATTTAGAATTTAAATTTGGCGAAGGCGTAAGTGGAGCGGACACTCCCTATAAATTGGTTCGAAAGTCAATTAAAGCCGGTGGTTCCCTCTACTACTAGCCCACACAAGTCCTGGACTTAGGGGATGCTTAATTAAGTAAAATAGTAGGAGGGTAAACAAAAAATGTATTAGGACGTTTGGAGGAGTAAACGAGGGTAAACAAAAAATCTATTAGGACGTTTCGGTCCTTATTTGGACCATTTTCAACTTCGTAAAAATAACTTATTGAAGTTTGGTTAAACGTAAATTTAGTCATTTAGAATTGTGACATAATGCCAATAAAATAATTACCTAAATTAGAATACAATCATCGAATTTGATTTGCAAAGGATTCTCTGTCCTTAAACACAAATTTATGGTTTTATTTAAACCCGAACTCCAATAACCAATACTAGATTTTAAAATTTTATAATTAATCTTACCTAGCCTCGAAAATGTTTTACTGTTACTTCTTATATGTACTATGTACAAATCTCTCGCTTTATCAAGAAGTGCCATGGTCCTATTTGTATTTGGTCCCCATTGGTCCAAAGAAATTTCGATAATTTGCATTGAATGATGTACTGTGGTTAAATCGTTCGTACCTCTGTTGTTTCCCAAATCTATTACATGCACAGCTAAAATAATGGTTTCCAATACAAACTTTACATTACCCGGTGTAATTTATTTTAAAACTAGTAAACTACCCTGGTAGAAAAGTACACAAATCTAACTTAACATTAGATTAGTGGCATTTTTATGTTTAGTCTCAAATGTTATACAAAAACGTTATAAAATATATAAATCTAACCTTAAAAACCAAAGTTTGACAAAAACGTTATAAAATACATAAATCTAACGTTAGTTTTTCAACTAAATTCTAACCTTATTCTAACTTTAAATATAGTTTAAATTTCCATTATTAATACGTAAGCTATAGTAGAAAATACTAATTTTAGACAGCTATGTGCTTAGGTTTTATAATTATTTATTATTTCTATAATAAGTTTAAAAAAATATCCCCCAAAAGTCAAAATTATAGTTAGTCTGGCAACGCTGTATTAGAATTGAAAAAATATTTTAAGATTCTGAATGTTTAAATAAATATTAACTAACTAAATATAAAGTTTTTCTGAGAGGTAAACGTATTTATCGAAGTATAACAGCATATTACACAAAAATATTTAGGACCATTTAAAAAGATGGCCCTAATAAATGTAATGAAATTATGTTTAAAAATATAATGATTCCTAAAATATATTAAGATTTATTTATATGAATAAATTTGTCTCCAGCTGCCATTTTATGATGCAGGTAGAAATTTCCTAGTTGGCCACGCCCTATCCGAAAGTTAGAAATTAAACGTACTTATAACGTATTTCTAACTTAAAAATCTAACGTTAGATTAACGTTTTTAACTCTACCGTTAAAAAGCGGGACTTTTGCACATATTTTATAACGTACTTTTTACAGTTTTCTAACATTAGAAAAACGTTATTCTAATGTTAAATTTCTACTAGGATACCTTACCTTACCTATAGATATCTTTTAAGGAAGTTTACCTTTTGTATCACCAAAGTCTCTAACCACCATAGTATCAGGTGATATGGAAATCTGGTTATTTCTTAAATAGTCTAGCCTCATATTAGGCCACCTAGGTGATGCTATGAGGCGTCCCTGATAATTATATACACCTACAGAACTTTTGTCGACCAATACCATATGCCTAAAAATTATAAACAAGATGAATAATTTTATTGACCTAGTTCTAAGACTTCTTCAAGATCTAAGAATTTAACATATCGTCCACTAAAGGCTCTAGTTGTCTAACTCCAAATTTTTCAAAAATGAGATTTTTATCAAATTTGCTTCATTATCTGATTACCAACATACTTCAAAAAAAAAAAGTTGCATTAAACCAATATCAGCCTCAAAAAATGCAGAAATGTAAATATTTTAAGTTGCTAAGTGTCTAACTCCATCATATGATTGTGAGAAAACAATTAAATGAGAACTGTCACTAATGTCAAACTATTTCTCGACAACAGGGGATCCCGTTTCAAATATTTGTTAATTTACTGTTTGATGATAATTATAATTATTGCCATTAATAATGTATATATATTATGCCTACCTAGTAGTAATATTATATATTAAATATAAAAATATAAATTTTTTGTAATAATATTACGCGATATAATACGATAGGTATCCTCTTTTATCTTCCCTTGGAGTTAGACCATTAGTGAATTTAGATTTTGTGTTTAAAATTTAATTTTCAAATAATTTATATAAAATAGATAACAATGAAAAGTTTTAAATACAATAACACATTTCAAACATTTTTACCTGTGAACAAGCTAGTTTTAAAGTTCTAAATTGCTATAATTAAGTTTTAAATCGTTTTTTACGTCTCCTGAAAAATATGACGTTTTGGAGTTAGACCGTTAGAGCCTTTAGATGACGATATTCAAATTTAAAAATTTTAAAAGTTTGTAAATGCACCATTTTTTAAAAAATAGCATATTCTATAACTAGTATGGAATAGACAATATTCCGCGCGAGCGGAAAGTTTGTCATACGAGCCGGCAGGCGAGTATGACGGTCCCGCGAGCGCGGAATGACTATTCCATACGTGTTGTAGACTATACTTTTTCTTCGACTGCAAATATGAAACCCTGTATGGCTTTAAACTGCGGACAAGGTTTAAAACAATGTTTTTTTGTGACTCGACATTGTAAATGCAACAAAACACATATTTTTAAATAAAGCAGTCAATGTTATTTAATAATTTCATCAAATCAGTACTTAAAAAAGATTTTTAATTAATTTTATCACATATTTACAAATTATAATGCAAAAATTGAAGGTTATGTCAGATTGTTGTGACATATATCAGGTTAAAATTTTTAACAATAGATGGAGCAGTTTTAATTTTTTGAACTAAATTGATAAAAAAACTGGTCAAATATTAAGAAAAACTAATAAACTTAATGTAATTGTAACACAAAACTATAAATTGCATTAAATTATTCAATATTTCATGGTAAAATATATATATATATATATATTTTTGCTAAATTTGCTGCAGTTTTCTTTACTTTTATAAACAAGAGATGGCACTACATGTGCTCATTCTAACACTTGATACGGAATATTCATACCGTATCTAGAGCTAGAATGGATTAATTCTGTGTTTGAAAAGTGTGTGTATTTGCTCACATTCAAAAGCAGTCGTAGAAAAAATATATTCTAGTTTAAATAATAGTACACTTATACATAGATTTTCTTACTTTTCACAAAGAATTATTATAGAAACCGATCCATCTTTCAGATCAAAAATCGCAGGGGTGTTCCAGTTGTTAGTGTTATAAATGTAACATTGAGATGGGGTGGTTAAAACCAAGTGGTTATATCTCATAGCTAGCTGGATAACTCTTTCTGGTAGCTCCAGATTCTCGATGGTATCGTCGTAAACATTTTTTACAGTCACAAGTTTTCTTTCTACAAAGTGAAATATTACTAATAACACAATAATATTTTTATAAAAACAAAACTACTAAAAATATATTATTTCAGTTCCATAGAATTTGAAACCGAGATAAAAAATTTAAAATTGTTTATATGCCATACTTTTATTATGGAATATAATTGTTGAGGTTTAACACGTTAAGCGCCATGAGCACCATATAATAGTTAATTTGCCAAAATTGATATGAGCACCATATTTGGTGCTCAGACAGAAGAGTTTAAATATTTGCATAATAAATCGAAATACTTAGATAGTGGCAAAAAAAGCATTTGTTTAGCATTCTAAAACCTAAAGGATTAAATGCTAATGGAAGGGAAAGTACTGTTATCGTGCAAACATTCAAAATCGAGAAAACGACCGTATTTTAAAGTCTCATATTGCGATTAGACCCTTTGTCAGTATGATGCCTGTCTGTCTATCTGTCTGTCTGTCTGTCTCTAAACCTTCACGATAACTACTGATCGGTTTATCCGATCGGCTTAAAATTTGGTATGAAATCACCGTTTGGTCAAAGGATACAACTATTAGTTTTTATTTAAAAAAAAATTAAAAAAAAATCATTTTTTGTAAAACAAAATATGAAAAATTTGAAGAGGTTTAGGTCTTTAGTGTAGAGGGTACCTAATGTTTCTTGTTTTTTTGAATTGTCTATTTGGCGATGGCGACAGTGCTAATATTTTATTGTTTAAATAAAAACCTTATAACTATGTAATATTTTAATTTTACTTAATACAACTCTTATGACTTTGAAAGAAGCACGCTACACAAAAGCATTTACTACATTTTGGACTTTTTGTAACTTGTCTTTGGTGTATTTTTTTGGGCTTAAATGCGATCATGTCTTCTTCTAAGATCATAGTAACATTTACTACAACGGCTTCTTTTATTCACACTTTTTTTAAAATTTTTTTTTTATCCAATCGAAACACTTTTTTACGAAATTAAGTTAGTTCATTTCAAACCGGCCAAACAAAAAATTCCAGTTGTAATTCATGTGTTGTATTTAAGTAGTGATTTATTTTACTGATAAATTTAGAGTTTTTTAATTCAAATTGTAGTTAATGTTTTTGTTTCTTTATGATAAATTAGAAAATACAAGATTATAATTTTGGTGGAAATTTTGTAGCGTCCGTCATGTAGCGTCCATCACCACACATTTAATTTTCTTATATACTGTATATTAAACTAAACATAAAATAAAATTTAAAAAAAACATATCTAGTATCAATGGCAACCATACTATAAGAAAGTTTGAATGTAATCCTTAACCAATTTGCTAATATTTGGGCGAAACATAAAATAGATTTATTCCACTTCCATTTTTTGTAGCGTCCGTCATAAAAGTTTAAAAAATCAAATCTTGTAAACCCTAAATGCAAGATAATTATTGTATTTATTATTTTATTTTAGCTCATCTCCACTTTCTATTTTTCATACCAGCAAAAGCAATATCAGTTTTAGTTTTTTTTTAATATTTGATAAAATATTGTACGAATGGTAGTGTCCGTCATCATGGAATGGCTGCTTTTTAAAAAATAATTCTTAAAATGTAAAATAACATAGTCAATATTGAACGAGATATCGCAAAAAAAAATATTTTTCCTAATAATTTTATAACCAATTTACCAAATTTTTACCTTTTACCGATGCAGAGTAGTTGGTATAGTGAACATGACGTTCGACAACATGTGCAAAAAGCACATGTCCATTTGCACAAGCTGCTGCCACTTGGGTACCATCGTTGGACCAAGCTATTTTGTAAATGCACCCTGTATTTGGTTTTTCTAGAGACCTGGACCACTGGAAAATGTCAGAAAGCAATGATGATTTTAAAACATTAAAAGTTAACCAAATAATTTTAAATAATCTATAATATAAATTATATTTAAGACCGTGAAGTTTTTAATGGTGGCGCCTTCGCCAATTTTGTATTTTTTTTTGTCCCACAGACCCTCTTGGACACATTTTGGGGTTTCAGAATTTCGATTTTATTATATAAATTATTATATTTTTACAATTATATCTGTGGCTTCGCGGTGTTTTTTTTGAAAATTTTAACTTTTTGTTTCCCTACATTACAAAAATGCTTATCTCCAACGCCAAAGGGCGTATATTTTTTTTTCTAGCGCCTTATTGTTTTAGGGGCGAAGTCGACCGAAAAATCAATTTTTTTTTGGATATTAGGACTTAAAAAGTCCAAACGAAACGTCGAGAAAATGTGAAAAAAGTGGATTTTAAAAAATATGGTCTGTCCGTCCCCTGACTATAAACTTTGTATTTTTTAAACGAAAGGTCCGATTTAAAAAATTTCTTCAATCTATGATTCAAGTTTAAAAGTTATAAGGTTTATAGTCAGAGGACAGACAGATATTTTTTTAACAACCTCTTTTTCCACATTTTCTCGACGTTTCATTGCATTTTAAGTCCGAATATGCAAAAATAAAATTTTGATTTTCCATTTTTTATATGTCCTTAATCAAATTATTTAAAGTGGTTGTAATTATAGGTTATAGGACCAAAATAAATGCTTTTTTAACGTAAAATCGCCAACGTTTCGAGCACCTAAACAGTCGCTCTTCTTCATGCTGAATGAAGTAATTAAGCCCTGAAGAAGAGCGACCGTTTAGGTGCTCGAAACGTTGGCGATTTTACGTTAAAAAGGCATTTATTTTGGTCCTATAACCTATAATTACAACCACTTCAAAAAATTTTGATTTTTCGGTTCACTTCGCCCCTAAAACAATAAAGCGCTAGACAAAATATACGCCCTTTGGCGTTGGAGATAAGCGTTTTTGTAATGTTATCATAAGTAATAACTTTATTGTTATACCTAAAATATATATTGAAGTTCGAGTACGTAATATGCACATATAATAAATTAGAAAAAACGTAAAAAAAAACGATCGATGCAAACGATTTTTTTATATTTGCCTAAATTACTTCTTATGGATCATAAGTTATGGTGTGTTTAAACAAATAATAAAAAAATCAGGGGTCGGAAACAGAAAGTTAAAATTTGCAAAAAACCACCGTGGGCTTGGTTCTAAAAGGGCCAATTTCAGTTTGTAAATAGCATCCTTTTTAAAATATCAGAGTTGACGTGAAAACGCTGCTATTGACAAAGTAACATTGGTCCTTTTAGAACCCAGCCACAGATATAAAATTATTATATTATTATACAGGGTGATCAGTAACTGGCATGTCAAAATTTAATGGACTTAAACAGGCTTAAAGGCTAATATTTTAATATGTTACGTATTATTACACTTACCCCCGTATAATCACACAGCCTCAGAGTATTATAACTCCCGACTGCAAACAGATCGCCCATGGGTGCCCATGATACGCAGGTGATGTGGTTATCGTGAAGCCCACTTGAAAACATCTGCCGTCCTTGACTGTCCCAAACCCTGTATTTACAATCCTCACCTCCAGAAACCAGGAGTTCACATACTACGCTCCATGCTACGCAGAGTACTAAGCCTTCGTGGGCCTTCCACTAAAAAATACCACAAATTTTGTTAACATGAGAGGGGCTTATATCATCATGCGTGTAAGGGAAGAGGGGGATGGTTCAACCAAGGGGCACATTCAACCAGTCGCTCTAACTTCCAAGACTATTCGAATTAAGCGCCCAAATAAGGCACATAACACTCTTCCTTCTTCTTCTTCTTCTGCTTCTTCTTCTATATTTTTTCTTGGCGATTTTACATTTCCGCCACTTTCAAAACGGGTTAGGTTCCGACTAAAATCAACTTTTACAATAAATTTTTCCAAATTTGCTTAGCGGCAAGCGGATAAAGAGTTCTACTACAATTCTGTATACAATATTCTACAAGCATCTATAAGCACCTTCCTGTAGCGTCTACAAATTCCCGCAAGGCCTTGGCTACTGTGGTAGAGGGATCAGTTAGGATACAAACTAGATTTGTTGGCTGTGATAGGATCGTTGACAATGCGTTTAGAATTGAGGCTCTTGGCACGTAGTACATGGGACATTCTAGTATGATATGCTGTAGGTCTTCTACCTCTCCACATATACAGCTTGGGAACAGTCTTCCTTGCAAAATCTACTTTCATAAGTAATATGGCCAATATATCTCATTTAGAGTCCGAGTGAAACAAAAAAATGTGGTTTTTGCGATTTTATGTAAAAATTTTAGTACTTTTATTTTTGTGGTAGAGCCTTTGTGTTTAATATATTTCTTACGTTACAAGGTTCAGTATTTTACAAAATTATAACAATTTGTTAATCTGATTTTATTTTAACCCTCAACAATAAATTTTGCCGGGATAAATTTTTATGTGCAAAAACTACACCTGAGGCACATTCAGCCAAACGCGCTGGGGTCGATTCAACCTATGGTTTTTGCATATGGTTAAAAAGGAAGAATTTATATAAAATAAATTTCCCTTGAAAATTATACTAGATCGAGCTGGCCAACTACCCAAAGGGAAAAGCTATACTGGAATTGGACGAGGTGGGTATTACGGCCGAAGATCATACGGCCGAAAGCGAGGTGTGTAGTAGTGGCAGCACTGATTTCAGTGGCTCTCAAAGCGTATGCAAGTATTTATACATTGAGATATATAACTGGTTGCTTATTACTATTCTCTGAAAATTAATAAATATAATAAAAAAATTGTTAAAATACTCATGAATTTCTGGTTAGTGTTTTTTTTTAATGGGTGCGTTGGTTTACGTTAACAATGGTTTGGTTTGGTAGTTTGCTGGTTTGGTGTTTTTGTTTTTAATGGAAAGCGTTGGTTTACGTTAATAATGTGTTGGTTTGGTAGTTTGCTGGTTTGGTGTTTTTTTTTTTTATGGGAGGCATTTTTCAGATACGATATATCAAAATTTAGAAGGCGATATATTTTAAGAATCAAATAGGATTATATTTAGGCTAAATAATTTAGCTTTAGCTAATTAAATAATAAATACTCGCCCGGTGTAACAATATGCATAAGAAATTCATTGTTTTAATCAAATATTGAGAACCTCTGGAGAATACAGTAGAGGGGGTAAAAGCATTTCTGCGGCTGTATGATCCAAAAAATATATATAATGATCCAGACTCGAATTGGATTGGATTGGACTAACTAGGTCGTAGAAAAAAGTTTATGAAGCAAGAGGGCTCATTTCTTGAGGTATATCACACTTAACTAAAAATCATCATTGCATGTATCTACAATGTAGATTCTACACGACATAAAACATATTATTTAGCGACACATATTATGTCTACGAATATATCATTAAAAATTCACATCTTCGTGAATAATTTAACGGTAAGCCCGTCCAGACGTCGTGAACAGAACTTTAACATTATACAATTTCGTGTCGACGTAAGTTCTTTATGCTGTTTCTTACCGATAATACTTGTTAGGGTAAGGCAAGGGCGGATCCAGAAATCCATCCATGGTTATATCTCGGTGATAAGTAATAGGACCCACACTATACCGGGTGATCAGTAACTGGCATGCCAAAATTTAGGAGGTGGTTCTACATCCAATAATATCAAAAAAGTTCCTAAAAAGATTGGTCCGGAAATGGGCCCTAGGGGAGTTACAGCCCTTTAAAATTGTACTAAAAATAAGGTTTTTAATTTATAACTCTGGTACCCTTTAAGCTAGAACAACGAGGTTTTGCATGTATACTACTATTAATAAGGGCAGTTAGTTTATGTTAATTATTTTTTTTTTAATTATTCAGATTCGTTCCTAGACGGACAAATCTGTGAGGCTTAACACATTTGTGCCCCAAATTTATGTGTATATTTGTTTTAAATTTTTGTTAAAAATATAGGTTCCTTGAGTAAAAATACATAAAAAATGTCGTATAGTGTAATACTATAGGAGCAACCGTTTTCAAAAATGCAGTTAGGGAACGTTCAAGTATTACGTAACGCAAATTTTGATAATTTTGGCGTTTCCTCGTCCTTCCCACACCCAGGGCAGGTCGGATCGTTTACCGTCCGCATGAGGCTTAGGTGTCGCATAAGCCCACAGTGGCCCGTAAGGGCCCCTGAAAGGAGGCTTATGGTTGCTCGGCCCTTTCCTAGTAGCCAGACCGCCCTAGCTTTGGTCCCTCTAAAATCTAAGGTCTAAAATCAAAACCCGCTAACTCCACTTAAAAAAAAACATATTTAGCGCCCCCTAAAGAAAATTTTCTTAGCAATTCGATTATATACCGGGTGTTTTTTTTAACCTGAAACTTCCAAATATCTCGAATACTATACATTTTAGAAACAAAATTGGAAGACAAAAGTTGTTTATTTTAATGGGGGAAACAGAATGACGCATTTTTTTTACGGATATTTACGTTTTCAAGGTTATTTCAAGGTCAACTTTGTTTTTTTATAGATATATTTTTTACTGCTATTTAATTCTCCCCAAAAAACTTAAATCTTTTTTAAAACACTTTTTTTTATCTGAATTTTAGTTGCAGATATAACACAGCCACAGAAAATTTAAAAAGTTGGATCTCCTACGGACTCGACTAGTAAATTCCTATGTATTTTGAGCCGCTGAATCCGAATCCGAATAAGAATTAACTAGTCGAGTCTGTCGGAGATCCAACTTTTTTAATTTTATGTGACTGTTATCTCTGCAACTAAGTCCGATCAAAAAAAGTTTTTTACGAAAGATTATTATTTTTTTGAGGAAAAATAAATAGCGGCAAAAAAATATATGTTTTATTAAAAAAAACAAAGTCGACCTTAAAATGACCTTGAAAACGTAAATATCCGTAAAAAGTAAATACGCCATTTTATTTCTCCCGTTAAAATAAACAACTTTTGTCTTACATTTTTTTTTCTAAAATGTATTCCAGATATTTGAAAGTTTCAGCTTCAGGTTAAAAAACACCCGGTATTTTATAATGATTAAAATTCGCCAAATCCCCATCAAAAACGCATTTAAAAAGTGAATTTATTTTCAAAGTTTGCTAACTTCATTTTCGAAATCCGCTATATCGGGAGTTTGCTTTCAAACACCGCTATCTTCAAACTAAATATCGAGATAAAAGACAATTTCTTGGAAATTAAGGCTAACCCTTTTAATTTTTGTTTAACGCAGACAGCACATCATATCTTAAAGACGTCTTTTTTAGATTTTAATTATATCTGGACATGAAAAGGATATCTTATGGACTTTTTTTAGGGATGTTTAAAAGATATCTGATTATGATGTCTATAAGTATTGGTACAAGACGTCTTAACTTCGATACTCATTGCTAAAAATAAATTAACCACAATGAATTATTAAAAAAAATTTGGATCTTTTTTTGAAAAACTAAAAATTAAAAAAAAAAATTATTTTTTTTTATTTTTATTTTTTACGAAAAACGAAAAAATTAAAAAAGAAATTTTCAAAAAAAAAACTGAAAAAAAAAATTCAAAAAGTTTAAAAAAAATCACAAATTAACTCTCATTCTAGTTCTTATTATTTTTATATCAATACAACCGTACCTAGCAACGTAAATGGGAGGGGGTTTTATGTTGTAGAGTCGCCTGTGCAAGGCGTCAGTAAGGCGTCTTAAAAAAGATGTCTTAAAGACGTTACCTTTTGTAACATACGACGTCGTTAAGACGTCTTTAAGATGCATATACGGCGAAAACCGACGTTCTTAAGACGTTTTGAATGACGTGTTACGACATCTCTAAGATCTCTTTAAGTCATATTTGTGCTGTCTGGGAATATGGGGTTTAGGGTGGTCGGAGGTAAAGTTACGGTTTTTTTCTGGGGTTTCTAGTTATTCTAGAAGTGTGTTTAATATTTTTCCGCAATTTAGCGAGTTACTTCATATTTGGGTCCCATTACTCATAACCCAGATATTGGATCTGGATCTGACAATGGGGTATGAACACTTCTATGGGAATATATCCCCGATCACACATAAGGAGATGATCGTTTAGAAATAATTAATGGTATAAATGTACGTTTTTAAAGTTGATGTTAGTAACTTAAGTTGTTAAGGGGAAAAGTATTCTATTTGAGTGTTAAAATGAAAAGTGAGTTATGTCTAATAAAATAAGGGTGGTAATTAACCCTTTGTTTAAGGGGATGTTTAGCTTCTAAAATAATAAATCTTGCTTTTTGCACAAGTTCATGACCAGACAAACATTTTGAGCACTTTTTATAAGTTCCAGTCGAAGTTACTGGTGAAAAACAGGCTAAAAAAATTCTTTTTTTGCGGTCACTCTTTGGATTTAATGTTTTTTATGCAAACCCCTTTCGAATAAAAAAACAGAATGTGCCTTTCATTGAAATATTATAAAATAAAAAAGTATACTGGACCAGATTTTCGTTAATGTAGTCGGCAAATTGTAGGTAAGTCAGCAAATTTTCAAAGATTTTTTTAAGTTATTGGTTTGGTTTGGAGACAAAATTTTTTTTTCGCCACGCGGATTTTTTTTTGTCAGTCGGCAAATTTTGAGGGTACCCCTAGACAAAAAATGTCAAGGATTCCAGTAGGGAGTATTACATCATTGTTATCCTTAAATTAGGGTTCCTGAATGATGATATCACTAAAAGGTTAATGTCGCTTAAAACTAAGAGTAATTCTTAATCGAACTTATATAAAACAGGGTTACTTCAGATGGTGGTACAATATAACAATACATGATTTTGTAATCTAAGTGTTAAGTACGACTGAATCTCAAGGGGCGATTATCCTGGTGGACCTCCCCAAACTACGCAGGACATCCCAACCCACACTCAACTGCGTCACATATACGCGTGTTTAATCGAGGGACGCTCCGTCAAATTTCACCTTATGTGAATCCATAATAGGCGTACACAGAGAAATATTTCCTTGATTTAAGTAAATAATATCACAGGCCCACAAAAAGAAATTGTCTGTGCTAGGGTTGCGTCACACATATTCTTATGTATTTTGGGATGCTGAACACGAATCTGCCATAAAAAAGGCAATTCATGTACTCATTTTTTTTTGCTACACTAAAAAAGCTGTCTAAAATGGTGAATCTCATAATATTGGACTGTGTAGCAATAAAATGAGCCCATGAAGTGCCTTATGGCAGATTCATATTCAGAATCCCAAAATACATAAGAATAGGTGGGTCTCAATCCCAGAACAGACAACTTTTTTTTGTGGGCCTTATAAAACCCAAAAAAAAAGTTGTCTGTGGTGGGGTTGAGACCCACCTATTCTGTATTTTGGGATGCTGAACAAGAATCTGCCATAAGGGCAACTCATGGGCTCTTTTTTTTTGCTACACTGAAAAAACCGTCTAAAATGGTGAAATATGCAATTTCAGTGTAGTAACATAATGGGCCCATGAAGTGCCTTTTTTATGATAGATTCGTGTTCAGCATCCCAAAATACATAAGAATAGGTGGGTCTCAACCCCAGCACCGACAACTTGTTTTTTGTGGGCCGGTGTATTAAGCCAAATTGAATCTTTTTTAAAAATGTTTTCTCTCCTAATGAAAGGCGTACAAAAGGCAAGAATTTAATTGTTATAAGAACTATCCTGGTTTATATAATAATAATAATAATAATAATAATAATCCTTTATTCCAGCCCAGAGGGTCATACACAAAAAATACAAAACATACAAAATATCTACAAGAAAATTAATTAATAATTAGCCAATATACAAAAGTTCAAAAGAGCTACCGTCCCCACATTAAAACTCTACTCCAGGTTTGCCATAGATTGGAACGCCATAGAATGTCAGTCCTCAGCAGAGCCACAGTAAAGAGGTTGGAAGATTTATACAGCCGATCGCGAAACCCAAATGCCCGAAATCTACGAATAGCTAGGAAGTCATTAACACGAGCCGTAGCAAACAGTTCACTAGAAAATCTCGGTATGTTATTTAATTAATTAATTATTAATTAATTAAGAGTCTAAACGAATTATTATAGCACACGCGCAGATTATTCCACCATCCCAGTGTATAATTACATCAAAGTTCGGACATGTAGATCCCTGAGCAATATGTTTGAAATAACAGTTTTTTAATGTCAGAGTTACACTTGGAGAAACGACGGGTTAATATATTAGCACCGACGCAGAGGGCTTTGTACTGTCTCTGAATGTTGAGATTATCGGAGAGATCACAGGTTAGAATATGCCCTAAGTATTTGAATTGCGACACTATACCTATAAGACCACCGTTAAGTCTGATCAGGGGCACAACTAAGTCTTTATAATTAGAAGGTCTGAACACCATGGCACAGGTTTTGTTGACATTATATACAAGGTGATATAATTAATATTTTCGTTTTTAATTAAGGTGCCAACTAATATTTTCTGTTTTACATATCGGGAGTTGGTTGTGTGTATTATAATATTATTTTTAATTTTAGTGTTTCTCGTGCTTTTTCAATGATTTAAATATTATCATTCTTGGGTTAAGGCACATTTAAACGAGCAATATTAATATATTATTCATTTTGGCAAAATAAATAATATCTTAATATTTCTCGTTTAAATATGCCTTAAACCCAAGAATAATAATATTTAAATTTTATTATAATGCTAATTCTAACGTTATTTTCAACTTTTTTATACGTCTATTCCATATTGTTTGACACACGGATATATGGCTATGGAAAAAATGTGAAGAATTTGTGTGCCTCTCACTTGCACGAACGCACGCCTTATGACCCTAAAAACTCAAAGAATAGAGCGCGCTGGCCGTTCCGTGATACCTCCCCCTTTCGTCGGAGCTTTCTTACCGTGTGGCAGACTAAATTAGTGGTTTCATGTGTTTACGAGTCTACTACTTGATTAGCAACTCTTGCATTCAAAGTTTTCATATTACGAGATGTATGTGTAATTCATCTATAAATAGATGGCGCACAAATATATATCTCCAGGACTCTATTCTTAAACGAATAAAGCCTGGAACGTTTTGTTCATTTAGGTTACGTTTAGTAATGACGGGCGCGAAAAGCGAGAAATTTTAGTCTATTGTAGGCTAACTTACGCAATTTAATTGAAAATATTGTGTTTCTGTGTGTAAAGATAAGTCTTACCCTCAGCGGTTTCGTGTTGGGCGCCAGCTGTTTAACAACCACACATTTCCCTTGCGTGTAGGCGATGCGCTCTGGCTGTCGGGAGACCAACAGGCCCCGTACACCGAACTGTCGCTGGAAACCACCGTGGAACGCAGCATTCCCGACCTGGACCAAATTTTTATGAAGCCATCTTCACCGGCTACAATAAAAAGAAACAAGCCGTGAAGATATTTAATGCATCGCATTCCATTATATATTAGTCACAGTAAATGGTATATTGCATTTTCCCAAAAACTCACAATACACATATAAACCCTGGAGTGATATTCATATAAATAAGCTCTAGTAAAAAATTGAAACCTTTAGGTTAAAAGGGTCAAAAACTAACGCGACGAGATGAATTTTTTGACATTTCTCCATGAATTTGATAATTATAGTCTGTTTCTTCAAGCAAGATAGTAAATTAAAAAACGCACAGTGAATATTTTCAAAACAGATTCGAATATTGGATGTGCGAATATTCTGCGTAGTTTATTTTATAAAATATAACTATATTCTATAAACAAACATATACTATTCAAACCTGTTGTAAAAATATTTACTGTGCGATTTTTAATTTACTATCTTGCTTGAAAAAACAGACCGAGTGATATTCATATAAATAAGCTCTAGTAAAAAATTGAAACCTTTAGGTTAAAAGGGTCAAAAACTAACGCGACGAGATGAATTTTTTGACATTTCTCCATGAATTTAATAATTATAGTCTGTTTCTTCAAGCAAGATAGTAAATTAAAAAACGCACAGTGAATATTTTCAAAACAGATTCGAATATTGGATGTGCGAATATACTGCGTAGTTTATTTTATAAAAAATAACTATATTTTATACACAAACATATACTATTCAAACCTGTTATAAAAATATTTACTGTGAGATTTTTAATTTACTATCTTTCTTGAAAAAACAGACCCTAGATAAGTAAAATCTGATTTTATTGATTATATTTTAGAAGTTAACATGTACGTTCGGTAGATGTTATCTATATAGGTAGGTCTACCTATCTACCTATCCATTCATAACACTAAATTTAACTTTATATAAAATATAATCAAAATTTATGTAAACAATACGCATGGTCATATTATCTTATCTTAGTTCCACAACTTTTATCACCTATCACACTCCCATTTACCTTAGGTACATAAAATATATAACAATATTATTATTTAGAAATTTCAAAGCAAAACAGTTTTGTTGTGATGATGTTTAACAGTGTATTTTACATAGTGCTCTCTTTTGTAGTAAGTTTTATAGTAAGTTTTACATTTTGTCTGGCACTTTTAAGTACTTGTATCCCATGCTGTATAAAAAAATGCTGTGCGAAAAAAAGGAGACTAATACAAAACAATACTATGGATAAAAACGTTTTTGAAGAAAAGGTTGAAAGCTTGACGAAGCCGAGTTATGATGGTAGTCAGTCCGATGTTGGTATGTATATAGATAATTATAATTATACAGAGCGTGTCTAAAGTGTGCCCCCCCTTAACTTTTGCATGGATTAAGATATCAACTTGAAATTTGTAAAAGTTAAATAACATCACCCATATAATTTGTTGGTATATATTTGATATGCTTAGGTGGCACAATGGAGTCAGGGTGGTAAGGGAAATATTTTTTTTTAATGGTCGTGTGATACATACATACAAAGCTTATAAAATTCTCTAGTTGGCCATATAACTTTTATTTTTTTACATTTTTTAAGATTTTAATTTTTCAATTTTTTTTTCCTAAAAATGCGATTTTTTTTGTAAAATGTTATTTATATCATTAAAATTAGTTTAAAAGTATAATTGACGTATTTTTATACTGAAATAAACCATTTTTCAAAAATTGTTTGATTTTTTTAAATAAATTTTGACGAAAATTACCATTTTTGGGGGTTTAAAATAACCCCCAAAAACTGATTCGAAAAAATATGTGTACAAATAGAGAATTTTATAAGCTTTAAAATATTACCCTCACCCAAACCCCCCTTTCCATTTAAAAAAATTCCCCGTTGCCCCATCTGTCTCCATTGTGCCCCCTAGCATACCAAATATACATCAAAACAATATTTGGGTTATGTTGTGTATGTGTTTTAAATTTCAAGGTGATATCTTAAGCCGTTCAAAAGTTAAAGGGGGGAGGCGGAATTTTGACACGCTCTGTATACAGTGTATGAAAATAATGATTAGACTAATAATAGCATCAAATTCTGTGACATAATTGTTGAATAGTCCCTTATCTAATTAGGGTTACTAACAAAATTTATTTAAAAGACCCATAATTTGTATAAAAATTAAAGAAAATATATTCCTTTCGGACGATAATTAGCCCATAACGCACCCTCAGAACCACCCTTGGATAAATTAGAACTTCAGAACAGTAGTAACGATGTACTACAATGTCTAGTCATTAGTAAAAAACATGGTATATATTTTTTTTTCGTTACATTTTTAGTGTTTTATATTTTTATAAATATTTGTATAATATCTACGTTTGTGTTTTAGCCAAGCATGAGTTATATTTTAATCCAAGATATTCGTCAGTAAGTGAGTTTGGTGGCAGCACATATGTAATGGCCGAAGGTAAAATATTTATTTTGAAAAAAAAAAAAATTAAAAATAAAATAAATATCTACACTGCCGCGCATTAGATTCCGGACACCTAAAAAATTGGCATTTTTTAAATTCAAATATTTCGAAAACGAATTTATGCATTTGACTGATTCTTTTTTTGTTTTGAAGCTTAAACATTCTCTACTTTTGTTTGTTTTAAGAATGATTAAATTTTTTTTTCGAATTAACAGCAACAAATAATGTAGAACTATGTTTTTTACCCCATCTTCTAGGACTAGCATGGTACGCCACTGTTTATCAAATTATTAAAGTCTTTCTTATTGCCGCAGTTTTAATGAATATTTTATTTTTTATTTTTTTACAATTTATTTCTGGTTTAGGAGATATCAGGATTTTCCTGAAAGTTGTCATTTTTTCAGTTAACTTAAAAAGTACTACATGAATTTGATTGATGCTGTGCTTTAAATTTGAAGCTTAACCGAGTTACGTTTTTCTTCTAATCAAGTTTATCAAAAACATAAATTGGGTTTGGAAAACTTGAGTAGAAGAAAAAATAGGGTCACTCCGTCCGGCGGCAGTTCTGCAAATCACAGTTAAGCCTCCGTCAGACGGCAATAAAAAGTTGCCCCGGGATGAAGAAACTGTAGAAGAAGAAGTAAAAGACACGAGCGTAGAAGAAGAAGTAAAAGATATGAGATTCAAATAAAAACTCTGCTGATTTAGTTCTTTTTGAGTTGACTAAAAAAATGACAACTTTCAGAAAAATCCTGATATCTCCTAAACCAGAAGTAAAAAAGTAAAAAAATAAAAAAGAAAATATTCATTAAAACTGCGGCAATAAGAAAGACTTTAATAATTTAGTAAACAGTTGCAGTGGCGTACCATGCAAGTCCTAGAAGATGGGTTAAGAAACATAGTTGTACATTATTTGTTGCTGTTAATCATTCTTAAAACAAACAAAAGTAGAGAATGTTTAAGCTTCAAAACAAAAAAAGAATGAATCAAATCCATTAACTAGTTTTCAATATATTTGAATTTTAAAAATGTCAATTTTTTAGGTGTCCGGAATTTAATGCGCGGCAGTGTACGAGCGTAGAAGAAGAAGTAAAAGATATGAGATTCAAATAAAAACTCTGCTGATTTAGTTCTTTTTGAGTTGACTAAAAAAATGACAACTTTCAGAAAAATCCTGATATCTCCTAAACCAGAAGTAAAAAAGTAAAAAAATAAAAAAGAAAATATTCATTAAAACTGCGGCAATAAGAAAGACTTTAATAATTTAGTAAACAGTTGCAGTGGCGTACCATGCAAGTCCTAGAAGATGGGTTAAGAAACATAGTTGTACATTATTTGTTGCTGTTAATCATTCTTAAAACAAACAAAAGTAGAGAATGTTTAAGCTTCAAAACAAAAAAAGAATGAATCAAATCCATTAACTAGTTTTCAATATATTTGAATTTTAAAAATGTCAATTTTTTAGGTGTCCGGAATTTAATGCGCGGCAGTGTACAAAATTTGGTACCAATTTTAAGTTATGAGCCCTCCTCTTATATAAAATGTTACCTAGGTAAACGTATACATATTTTGTTTTTGTTTTAGATAATAACGAATCTCATACATATATGCCAATTTATGCAAATTCATTTGAAGTAAATAGTAAATCTAGCTATTCAACATCTCCAACTCAAAAATATCCTTATATATACATGACCACAAAAGAAACCTAATATAAGCTTAATTTATTATTATTTCTTTTTAATTTTACCTACACATAAAATGTCAGAACAGTTATCTCTGTTAACGTTACTCTATACGTTAGTGCCTATTCACAGGCTCGCATAAGAACATAAAACATAACAATGCGATGCCGTGATCAGCTTGATGTGCCGCCATGTATCTTGTAAGCCAGTCACGGCATCGCATTCTTATGTTTTATGTTCTTATGTAAGCTTCTGGATAGGCCTTTATATTCCATATAATGTGCAGTGACTTATTTGCAAAAGTGTGGCAAAAGGCGAAGATCATATCAATTCGGGTGCGATTCGCGTAAATTCGCGTAACTTCGTTTAAGGGGAATTCTTTATTCGAGAGCAGCATATGTATTAGTCACTGCACATTATATCAAATATAACGTACACTGATAAAAGAGTTTATTTGCGTCAACTAAATATTTGGTTGGATATGGTCAATTAAATTATTTGGTTGGGACAAATAAATTTTATTTGAGTCAAATAAATATTTAGTTCATGTAAACAAATATTTTAATTGCAAAATTATTTATTAATGGGAACAAAATAATTTATTTGGCAGAAATAAAATTTATTTGACTCAGATAAAGTTAATTTGTCCCAACCAAATATTTAATTGGCCATATCCAACCAAATATTTAGTTGACGCAAATAAACAGTTTTATCAGTGTATACCAAGCAGATTAATTTATTTCGAGGTGAATATAAAGCCCTCAATTATTTAAAAATATTCTAAAGTATTAAAAACCGAAAACAAACTCAAAAAAAAAAAATTGAAAACATTTATTTTTTGTTAACCTCGTTACTGCTGAATGTTTCATTTTAAAATTTTTATATTAGCTATATAAAACTACAAACCTGTAAGTAATCCAGTACCATCATTGCCCCATTGTCCAACAGTTATAGCCCCTTTATGAGCTTCAACCGTTCTTTCTATGCGTCCTGCCCTGTTCATTACGTGGAATTTTCCATCGGCCGCAGTTATCAAAATCAAGTCACCATGTTTTCCCAAAGTTCCAGAAACTCTGGGCAAGAATTGCATGTCAGTTGGGTAGAGATCTTTGTTTAATTGTGTCACTCTCGTCGCCAAATTCGTCGATACAGACCATGATAAAATTTGGTTATCATCACTGAAAAAATAAACAATTATTTCTCGGTGTAACTAACCTTTTTAATTATTGTGGACTCCTGTGTTAAACTTTGGAACTCTTACAGTGGAGGTGAACAACAAATCTAAATTTTATATATTTAACTATACTTTTAATTTTTATATTGGTAATTTAATTGGGGGACCTCCCCAATTTCTTGTCAAGCTTAGTTAAGGGCAGAAGGCCCTTCAAGGGTGAGAGAAGTTATCAGAAGGCTGCTGTTTTACTAGTATTCTGCCCTCCTAAAGTGGAACGCGGCATGTACACCTGACACATACGGTTTTCGAGCTTAGTATTATTTTACTACGCAGAATAACGGTAAGTAGTAATCCTAAGAAAATATGCGGTAAGTGCATCGAAGATGTTACTTGCCGCGTTCTTTCTATGTGAAATTTTGTTTTGAAAAGAGAAAGGATAAAGCAAATACAAAAGAAAACAAATTTATGGGTATTTTAGCGGCAGTCAGACAAAATTATTAAATAGATAGATACATTTATTGTTTTTAAAGAAATATACATTTCTTATAAGAAGACAAAATTAATATTATTATAAAATATTGATCAATCAACAAATAAAAAAAAAGAAATAAAAAAATATATTGTTTAATATTATACTACTATTTAATAGTATAATTACTACTATAGTATCTACTAGTAGATATATCTGTTAAATATAATTAAATAATAATATAATATAAAAACTTCAACAAAATAATACTTTCCCTTATAGGCCTAGGTTTATTAAAATCAAAAACGAAAAAAAAAAAAAAATAAAAAAAAAAATTAAAAAAAATTAAGAAAAAGTTCTTTTTAAAAAAAAAAATATTTTTTTTTTATTTATTTTTTTTGAAAATTTTTTTTTTTTAAGTATTTGGGAAAATGCAATATACCATTTACTGCGAAAGTATATAATGGAATGCGTAGCACTACATATCTTTACGGCTTGTTATAATATAAGGTATCAAAAATTTATATTCTTACAGAAAATCATAAAAAATATTTGATGTTATAATTTATTTCAAAAATTCACTTGCACGCACAAAATAATTATACTTTCAATTCAATTTTATTTTAAATATAGATACCACAAATTAACAGTTTTTTTTAATACCAAAAAGCATACATATAGTTAGTTTAGATATTATTTCGTTTATTAAAAAAATAAAATCCATGCCAAACTTTTACATAGAAAGAACGCGGCAGGTTACTTCTTCGGTGTACTTACAGATTTCCTTAGGATTGGTACTTACCGTTATTTTCCGTAGTAAAATAATACAAATTCGAAAACCGTATGTGTCAGGTGTATATGCCGTGTTCCTCTTTAGGAGGGCAGTATTGTAATAACTATTAAAAAAATTATGAACTCTATAATAACCACTATTAAAACATATTAAATCAGCTGACCAGGTAATTTAATTCCATTTTCCCGATCGGAAAAGTCGACTTTTCAAATATATACCTGGCTGAGTAAACTTCTTCTGTATTACTCCAACCAATACAAGTCACGGGAGCACTATGGGATGCTGTATGCGGTAAAGATATTTTAAATCTCATGATAAATAACTTTAAAAACGTTTCAAAACATTAAAAACACTTTTTCTCTACGTACAATAATAACATGTTAGAAAACTGTTTGTATCCGTTGCTATGGTTACCACTAAGTTGAACATAGGGGTAGCGTTTTATTTTCATAGCTTACTATATTCAGTACATTTTAAAATATAGAGGAAAGTCGCCTAATTTCGGATACCATTTACAATGTATTCAATATTTAATACTCGGTATTACTTTTTGATATTTTTTTTATATAACCAGATACAACTTATTATAGCGAACCATGATTTATTATAAAAGCAATTTTATTACAGTTTATTTTTTCCAAAAAACACGGTTAAAAAAAATCTGCGCATTTTTGTGCATTTGAAAAAGGGCTCCTAATTTCGGACATATCCGAAAAAATTTTTTCAAGAGTAGATCTGGATCCCATTGCTTATGTTTCTTGTTATTCCTTCACATTTAAGACGTAATTTAATCATTAAGCGATTTTCTACGAAATACTATAGGAACTATAATTTTAGATTCCCAATTTCGAATATCTTAGTATCTTAGGTAATTTTCGTTTTTTCAAAATTGTTTATCTTAGTTTGTTGTATCATTATAAAAATAATAATTAATGGTTGGTTATCCTGAATAATAATAACCTTGCGGATATCTGAAATTGGGAATCAAATGCACAAAAATGGTCTATCCGAAATTAGGCAACTTTCTGCTTTTTAGATTAGAAATTTGTAGAATGTTTACGTTTTCAAATTGCTTAATTATGAATAGTGGATCAACTTAACTAACATCATAACTTACCCAAGACAGAATCACGAACTTTTATAAGGATTATTTATAAAATAAACAAGCATAATAATGCAACTGAGCACAAAACTGCCATTTGCAATATAAACGATTTGTGCTGCCATTTAAAGGGGAGAAGCTCTACCGTTATCATATTACAGGACGGATTTAGTTTGACTTTTGGCTTCACATAAAAGTAGGTTTCTGTTTACCTTTGCAGACAGTATCTTAAATACACTACTATCCGAAATTTAGAAACCATCCGAAATTAGGCGCATTTCCTCTATGTGTATTTAAGATTAAAAAAAAACTTTTAACAAAAAAAAAAAATGAACCGACTTCTGTGTCTCTAAAAAGTAAAAAATAAAAAATAAGTTGGTGCCAATTTCACCATTCCCTAAATTAAGTACTAAAAATTATTTTTGTTTTTAAATTGTTTGCTTGATGTCGGTTAATTTTTTTTGTTAGATGTTTTTAATTTTTGCTTTTTAGAGACACGGAACTTGTAGATTTGTAAGGTCATCTAAGCTAAATTATAGTTGTCCTTCCATATCGGCAAGCTGCTGACGCCACAACGCACTAAGATAAATTTCTAAAAAAATTATTTAGTAATATTTTTATTTCAGAGCCCAGGAGTCCAACCAACATTATTTTAAACGAAATACTAAATAAAATCTTTGTTAAATTTTAATTTTTAATCAAATAGCGCCTTATGGTATAATCACAAATTTTATTATTTTCTTTTGGTATTTTAATATTACAGGCTCACAGAATCAAGTTTTGTGGCATTTAAAAGATTTTTAGCTTGAGTGACCCCTTAGTCAAGTAAGGACTAGAACATTGGCTAAGTGTCATCTTATTTTCGCTTCTAAAAATTTTTATCTTGTAGAAAAAAAAACTATAATTTGCCATATTTTATTATTTTTTATTTATTATTTATTATATAGCAAATGATAGTTTTTATTGTATAATGTACATATTCCACATTTTAAGTTTATATCTCATTTCGTTCAAAAGTTACGGGGAGTGTACCATTTAAAAGAATAACCCTCTATACACAAGAAAAAGACAAGTTTATTTTAGTCTTAGTTTTAGTCTTTGTCAAGTCTCGTGTAGATCTGTCCTAAAGTGTAACCCAAAAAGTCCTTTTATTGCAGGAGTACACAATTTTATTTTTAATATTTTAATACCTTTTAAAAGGATTATAGCGAGCAAATAGTTTTTTTTTTAATTTTTTATACATTTTTTACTATCTACCTTTGTTTTATTTTTAAATCATGTCATTTTATGCCCTTTAGGTAGATGAAAATTTTATATGATATCTTTTTGTTAAATAGAATTAAATTGAAATATCATTTATTACTTTTATTAAATATTTTTACTATATTTTATCAAATAATTTTACCATGCCCGATAGGTAGACAAAAATATTATACACTGCGGTCAAAAGTCACCACCCCCACCACCAACTTTTGAACGATGTGTGATATAGACTTCAAATTTGTGACACGTAAATAAGACAACTTAAAATATCTTTTTGCATGTATTTTATATTTTTTAAACGGAGAGGCGCGTTATGGGGTAGATTATTCTAAAAATCATAAAAATTATCTACCACATAACCCTATACGCCTGCACATATTTTAAAAGCTATATAAAAAATATCAATTAAATACAGCCTGTTCCAGAACTCGCGTACATAAATTTGAGGGTATATTAAAAACCCTCTGGAAAATATGAAAAAAAATTCAAAAAAAAATCCATATTCAATACTAATTAAAAAGGAAGCTATTTAATCTGACCAATCCTGTTGCTGATGTTAAATTACCTACAAATTAGTTTTTCCCTACTTATTAGTGACTATGGTTGCATTTTAATTGTGGGCGCGTGCATTGTTTGAGACTTTCAACTTTAGAATCTTTTTAGGTTATTATATTTTGACAAAACCGACAGAGGCTATCAAATATTCTATTTTTATAGGGTTACTCCATCCGGCGTTGTTTTTTGACATTAATAAATATTTATGTCACATTAATCACCATGTCAACCTACAGAATATGTACCTGCAATAATTAAATTTGCTTCCATAGCTACTAATTCAACTTTTAAAGGTAATTTAACATCAACAACAGTTAAAGCGTTCTTATTTTTGAATATAACGAAGATGGATTTTTTTTTTGACATTTTTTTCATATTTTCTAGAGGGTTTTTAATAAACCCTCAAATTTCTGTACGCGAGTTTTGAAACAGGCTGTATTTTTTATTTTTTATTTTTTTTATGGGTTAATCAGGCCTATTCACATGTACCATTGATATTGAGATTTGTGGCAATATTGACGAAAATTGCAAGGTCATTTAAGTCAACTGTATTAAAACTGCATGGGATTGTAATTTTTGTCAATATTGAATAGATTTCAATGGTACATGTGAATAGGCCTGAATAGGTTGATAATCGTAATTTCATTATAATTTCTTTAAAACAAGCAAACAATTTTTAATAAATGATTCATTTTATGGTGTGAAAACGTAAATTATAGGTAGATACTTTTAAACTTTTATTTTAAATGATATAATAAAAACAATAAAAAAAAATCTTTAAAAAATCGTATTATTAAGAAAAGAAAATTACCACTTGTTTTTGAAACTATGGCTAAATAAAAAAAAATTATTTGCTTTAAAATAATGTACTACACGACTACACTTTTCATTTAAAAAATACCCCCAATAGGGGTATGCCCCCTTCCCACATTTTAAAAGCTCAAAATGTTAAATACATGCCAAAGATAACTTAAGTTGTCTAATTCAAGTTTTTAAAGTTGATATATCAATTCGTTCAAAGGTTAAGAGGGAGGGATGACTTTAGGACCGCGCTGTAGCTACTTACCTACATGTAGGTATATACAGTGCGGTCCAAAAGTCACCCCCCCTTTTAACTTTTGAACGAGTTGAGATATCCACTTCAAATTTAGAACTCTTAAATAAGACAACTTAAACTATCTTTTAGCATATATTTTATATTTTCAACTCTTAAAATGTGGGCATGGGGGGACATTTTTTTAAATAGAAAGGGGGGTCGTGTAATACATCATTTTAAAGCTTATAAAATTCTCTATTTAAACAAAAATTTTAATTTTTTTAAAAATGTTTTTTAAGGTTTTGATTTTTTAATTTTTTAAGTTTTTTTTTTATAAATTTTTATTAATGTCAACTAAAATTAGTTTAAAAGTATAATTAACATTTTTTTATGATGAAATTAGGCATTTTTAAAAAATTATTTGTTTTTTTTTAGAGGAATTTTGACATTAATACCCATTTTCAACCCCATTTTAAACCCAAATTTTTTTTTTCATATTTAAAAATATGGAGTTAAATGGAGAATTTATAAGATTTAAAATTATGTATTACACGACCCCCCTTTCCATTTAAAAAAATGTGCCCCCAAAGATAGTTTAAGTTGTCTTATTTAAAAGTTCCAAATTTCAAGTCGATATCTTAACTGGTTTAAAAGTTAAGAGGGGGGGGGGTGACTTTTGGACCTCTCTGTATATTTTTAGTTCAGTCGAACTAAATTCGAAATATCATTTATTACTTTCAATAAATATTTTAATTTAAAATTTTAAATATATTTGTAAAATATAATAAAGTTTATTCATAATTACAAATTTCAGATTTTAATATTTTTAATTTAAATTAAATATCATATTTTGCAATTAAAAATTAATTTAGTAGAAATATAATATTTTTCTATTTATCCCGAAATGGGCTTGTTTCATAAAATTTAATTTTGGAATTTTAAAAATACAGATAAATCTATACAAATAAAAGTATATATAATTACTATACCAGGTGTTCCAACTAAGAATGACCACTTGTAATATTCCAATTAATTATATTAATAATAATTTTAGCGCAGGCGCTGTGAATAATATAATAAGAAACTTTGATGTTACGTTTTTTGTTTACACGATAACAAATTAACCGATCGACTTGAAATTTTTAGGAAAAATCAAGTTCTATTAGACTCTAACAACTAATAACACTAGGCAACACGGTTTCTTGCCCCGGTTGGAGTAATATGTTTTTTAACTAATTTTGGGTCGCTGAAACCGAATCTGGCCTCAGAATATTTCTATTACCTAAGTTTTCTGAGAAAAATAAGATAAAAATGTTAAAAAATCATTATTTTAACCCTCTTTTGTTCTAAAATCATGGGAGACAAAAATATTCCAAGGACAAATTTGGATTCGGCGACTCAATATTAGTTAAAAAATACCCAACTTAAAACATAGAAACTTTAAATTCATAGGTAGAATAAATAGGGATATTATGAAAAAAAAATATTAAAAAAAAATGGTTAATGTGACAAAACTAAGTAGGGGTGGAGGGTAAGAAGAAGGGTGCATAAGGGGACAAGCTTATCGCCACGTACTCATGCTAAAAATTGTCAAAAATCATTACTAGGGGGTCAAAAATGAAATAAAAAAATGTTACGTATTATGGTTCTTATGTAATAAAGTAACATTTTTATGATGTAGAACCATTAAAAAAACAACAAAAAAAAATACAAAATATTTTGTTTTATAAATTATTTTTAAATTGGCATAATTGCATGTACTAAAATTTAAAAAATAAGACGTGCTGAATTTTTTTTAAGGTCAAATTTGGATTCTGCGCCTTTAAATTAATAAGAAAAATAAATTTTTTGGGCTCGAGAAAAAAGTTTACACTGTGTACTTTAATTTTATATCTTTTTCATTTATTTACTTTTTAGGAACAAACTAAGCAAAATAAAAAAATATTTGTATAAATATTTTTGTAGAGAATTTTATAATCTACAAATTAAGTTCTATAAAGTTTTTTAAAAAAAATGATAGTTTTGCCACAAATAAGCAATTAAGTAAACTCTGCACTTTCATTTTAACCTTTTTATTTTGTTTCGCGTACTTACTCTGACATTAGGTTCTTGACATATAGATTTTTGAATTCCTCGTATTTTTTTTAATATACACTAAAATTTTCAAAATTCTTTTTTTTAAAGATTTTGAAAAAAAACGTCATTATTACCTGAACTTATATCTCAAAAATTTTAGGTGCTGGAATTTTTCTAAGGTCAGATTCGGATTCTACGCCCTCGAATTAGTAAGAAAAATTTACTTTCCGATCGGGGCAAAAAAAAAGTTGCGATTTGTTGCCTAGTGTAATTAGAGAAAGATCCCTATTTTTATTGAAAATAATTCCCCCAAAGGGGAAAATACAAAAAAGTTATCGTTTGGATTAAACTTTTTAAAAAATCGGTTAATCTACCTTTCTTATTTTTTTTTTAATTTAAAATATATTTTTTTAACTTTTTTGAAAATTTTAATTTTGTCGATAATTTTTCGATTTTCGATAAAAACATGATTTTTTGAAACTAGGCCAGGGCAAATATACTTTTGTTGGCAATAATATTTTATTTAGTTTTTTTTTACTGCTATTCACAGTAAATGTTTTTTTTCTTTCACGAAAACTGTTTTTGTGATAAAAATATATCTATAATTCTATGTCCACCCTTATACAATGTAAACAAGGGGTTGTCACTCAATTTTCGTATTTCCCCTACTGTATAAAGTGACGTTCAAAAAATTATGGTAATACTTTACGCTATAACAATTCTAGCCACACTCTCAAATTTCAAAAGCATATTGATTTCGGAATTGTATATACTCCGTCCAGTTATGCAAGATAGTAAGGGACGCGGCCCGTTTTACACCACAGAGCGCATAAATAGCATAATTATGCATAAATCGTAATGTATCAAAAATTTAACATGTCGGTACTGTTTTCCTGGAAAGGGCCTATCGCATAACAAGCTTAGTACATAAGAATGTGATTCCGGGATTGGCTTGACGTGTCGTCATGTATCTTGTAATGGTTATGATGCGAGCCTCTGGATTAAGTTGTAATTGTAACCTAAAAATTTGACGTTTTCCTTGTGTTCAATATAATTTACGTTTGTACAATATGTAGAATATGCTAATTTAGTGTGAGTGTATGAAGAATAAACCAAAAAAGTACCTTTTTCAATACCATACAAAATAACATTAAGTATAACCATTTTTTTATGTAACTTTCTCTTCTTTCATTAGCTTTAACGACTGTCAATGATTGTCATAGACAAAAAATGTACCAATATTTTATATGATAAAAGGTACGAGTTTTTAACCAATGATGTAGCTTAAAAATCTCGAGAATTTTAAACTACTATCTTGCATAATTGGACGTACTATCAGATCAGTTAATAAAAAAAAGGGATGGAGATTATATTTTTTAGTATGCACCACACATTTTAAACAAAAAATACAGAAAAAAAAGCCATGAAGATATGTTTTCTATATCCATGGATAATATGTTTTCAGAAATTATATATTTTTCTACAATTTTATTACATCATTTTTTGTTTTGTTTTTGACAGATTTCTTCCAAAATCTTCGTGTTCTGAAAACACTGTTCTCATAATGTTGACTGACATTTTATTCATTATGAAATACTGTAGGATTAACCGTTTTCGAGAAAAGTTCATTTGAAGGTGAAATTTCACGGTTCGAGGACGAAAAATTAAATACTAAAATGTTGAAAACCAAAATTTTAATGATGCAGGGCGAATGTACATTAAAAACTAAGAAAAAAACCTCATATACAGGTACTTCCAAACATCAATCCTAATGGAGCTATGGTCTCCTAAATATGCACCATTTTTAAAAGGCTATGGTAGCTTTAAAAGCGTTTTTTCGACCTACATGTATAAAAACTTTTTTTCTTAGTTTTTGATGTAGAATAACATTGCATCATTAAAATTTTGGTTTTCGACATTTTAGTATTTAATTTTTCGTCCTCGAACCGTGAAATCTCACCTTCAAATGAACTTTTCTCGAAAACGGTTAATCCTACAGTAATACAACAAGAGTACCTTTTTTATGTATTTTGACCTGAAGAATCATATTTCAAAAATAAAACTGCAAACAAGTTACACAGAAAAAAGTTTGGGACAAAAAACTGATAAGGCCTCCCCGTTTCGCACACCCCTGGTTTAAATAAGTACGTGAAAATGACATACAAAGATGGGCTTTATTAGGATTAATTCACTTGCAAAACCTCGTTAACATATCTCAAAGAGTTCCTGAGTTATTAAATAAAAACCGATTTTTTTTAGCCAATTTCAAAGGTGCTTAGCTCCCTTATGACGCATTTTTAGACATATGTTTATAGGAACTTTTTGTCATATTTTATCATGTAGAATCACTTGTTAAAATTTCCTACGCTATTTTAAATACACCCTGTATTATGAAAAATATAGTATATTATGAAAAATATAATATATTATGTAAATCTTAAAAATACAGCAATAACTTATTGCCAATAATTTATGTGAAATTTTGTATATCTTATTGTTTTGTACTTTTGTTACATTAAGTAGAGAAACAATCTTATTGTGTAATATTGTTTAATATTACTGATTTAAAACACACTTTAGAGATAATAAAAGAGGACGTCCATAAGGTATCTCAGGTTTTCTTGGCCATTTTGACCTCCTCCCCTTGTAAAAAAGTGCTATACTATTTTTTGTTAAATTATACCAATACTGGTCGGCCATTTTGTGAAAGTAAAATTTCAACCAAATATTCATATACAAATTTTTGGGGTTTTGGAATTTAACTACCTAATTTTAATTAAACTTAAAATTATATAGTTATCTTAAGCAAAAAAACGTACAATAAAAAAAGGGCTAAGTGCATTTATGTATTAAACTAACTCATTTATAAACACGTCTCGTTTTAAACATTAAATTTTAGTATAACAGGGGTAAAATGGACAAAGGAAATTGAATACAAATATGGACATAAGTACTTAAGTATTACGGTCCTTTCTTTTTTAAACTAATAACTACACGTTTTAGTTTATAAAAGTGGTTATTGTCGAACACCAAGAAAATATTGACGATATTTTTTTATGAGCTTTCCAAAGGACAGTTCCGATAAAAAAAATTAAATTAGATTTTAAAATATTTTGTTTTGTGTTTATTTTTGTGTGTTAAATGCATGGCCGTAACTAGGGGAGGGCGGGGAGGAGGCTAAGCCCCCTGGCCTTGGTTTGATCCCCCTGGCGTTTTCGTTGAGCCCCCCTGGCCTGTTTTAAGCCATCTACCTATGCACTTTTAATCTTATATAATAAAAAAATCTAGAGATTAGGCATCCAAGCAAGTAAAAATAAAATTAAAACTCATTCCTGCGGCACTGTAGATTATATATGTTGTAATTACAATAAACAAGCGTGCCCCTGCGCCAGCCAAAATCTTTAGCCAAAATTAAATGTATGAGAAAATTGTAATTAAACTAATTTGCTTATACACTGAAAAGAACGTTGGTATTTTTACAAAAAAAAAAAATACTAACATTCTTGCAGCGATTTTATATTGTTATATTGTAAAATTAAAAGTTAGTTTAATAAAAACGCAATATTATTGTGGATTTACTAAATTTTGCGGAAATACTTGTAACAATGTGAAATAATTCCACAAATTATTATGTAATATCACAGGTAAATGTTGTGAAATTACAAAAAAAAAATATGAATTTATAAGATTACAACGCAGTTTAGTTAAATTACTAGCAAAATCGGTGGCATTAAATAACCAACGATATTGTTAGTAATTTCACAAAACAATTTTTGAGGAGCTAAACTGGTTTTCCAATAAGGTGAAATTCTTAGATATCTGAAAAATGTAAAACCTTGAGATTTTCAAAATGTTTCGCTTGCGGCACTAAAAAATAATATTTGGACCTCATAAACCCACATATCACACAATATCCCCCGGATATCCTCTCAATGTCGTTTGAATGTCGTATGTCCCGGGACATACTCATATATCGCAAGGATATCCCGAAAGGTATGTCCTGAGGATATACTGCCCTTATATCCCAAGGATACACGGTATGTCCTTCGTAAATCCCAGGGACGTCCCATGGATGTCCTTTCGGATGTCCCTGGGATATCCTACGATGGCTTTTCCTTCATTATTATAAATTTACCGCGTTTTTCGTGACTTTAATAGCGGATGTTATTGTTGGTGTTTGTGGTTTGGATGTTATCCACAGTTATTATTAAATATTTATATTGTGTTTTCCCCTATTGGACAATTTTCCCTACCTGTGTGAAAACGGAAATATATTTCGTAGATAAGTAAGTTACTAATTCTGTACAAATGTCCCGACAAAAGTGGCTATCAAATAGTATTGGTTTTATTATTTTTTTATGAAACGATTAGCTTAAATTTAAATAACCTGCACCTAGGTGCAAGCTGCTTATATACTTTTGTCGGAGACAGGTGTACATAATTGGTAGCTATCTTTAGGACAAACGTACATTATATCTTCAGGATATACCTTCTGGATATCCTTAGGATATATTCGGAAGTCGCTCGGCTTCCCGTTTAGTAACAAAGTATATCCTGAGGATGTCCTACGGATATCCACTGTATAAACCTATGCTATCTGGGAAGGCATCAACGAATATACGTATACCTAATTTAAAATGTTTGGAAAAAATATTAAAATATTGCAAATTTAAAAAAAAAATGGCAAAGACGCTCATTCCGTACTACCCTGGGGGCTGAGCCCCCTCTATCTTTTTTCTTAGGTTTAGGGACTTTTCTAAGTAGTTGGTAAGTTATAATGGTCAGAATCCTTAAAATACATTTACTTACATCGTGATGTAATCAATGATATTAATGCCCTAACCATTAATATTTAAGGTTTTGTTAAAAAATAAGTTTTTAAAATGTTTAATTTGATTTAATTTAATTTAATTAATTTAATTTAATTTACTTAATTTAAAATTATAATAACAAAGGGTCGGATCGAAGAAGCCATTTACCGGGGGCATGCAAAAATTAGAAGTTAAAAAAACTTTTTTTTAAACTATTGTTCACTAAGCGGAATATCATGTCGACGCTGTTAATACTCAGTGAGTCACTTGGTTAAGTCCATGACTTATAGAGAAATACTTAATTTTTATTTTTGAAAATTGTTTCCTTTTACAAAAAACGAATAGTTAATTAAAAAAAAACAATATTTTTGTTGTTTGTTTTTTAACATTCTAATTTTTGCATGCCCCCGGTAAATGACTACTTCGATCCGGGCTATAATAAAAACCAATACCTAATTTTGACAATTAATTTAGTAATTAATAAAATATATCGTCCCAATTATTATAAAAGGGGCCAAACTCGATTTTTTTTTGCATATTTGAATTCATAGATGAGTATAGGAAAGTCGCCTAATTTCGGATACCATTTACAATGTATTCAATATTTAATACTCGGTATTACTTTTTGATATTTTTTTTATATAACCAGATACAACTTATTATAGCGAACCATGATTTATTATAAAAGCAATTTTATTACAGTTTATTAAAAAACACGGTTAAAAAAAATCAGCGCATTTTTGTGCATTTGAAAAAGGGCTCCTAATTTCGGACATATCCGAAAAAATTTTTTCAAGAGTAGATCTGGATCCCATTGATTATGTTTCTTGTTATTCCTTCACATTTAAGACGTAATTTAATCATTAAGCGATTTTCTACGAAATACTATAGGAACTATAATTTTAGATTCCCAATTTCGAATATCTTAGTATCTTAGGTAATTTTCGTTTTTTCAAAATTGTTTATCTTAGTTTGTTGTATCATTATAAAAATAATAATTAATGGTTGGTTATCCTGAATAATAATTACCTTGCGGATATCCGAAATTGGGAATCAAATGCACAAAAATGGTCTATCCGAAATTAGGCAACTTTCTGCTTTTTAGATTAGAAATTTGTAGAATGTTTAAGTTTTCAAATTGCTTAATTATGAATAGTGGATCAACTTAACTAACATCATAACTTACCCAAGACAGAATCACGAACTTTTATAACGATTATTTATAAAATAAACAAGCATAATAATGCAACTGAGCACAAAACTGCCATTTGCAATATAAACGATTTGTGCTGCCATTTAAAGGGGAGAAGCTCTACCGTTATCATATTACAGGACGGATTTAGTTTGACTTTTGGCTTCACATAAAAGTAGGTTTCTGTTTACCTTTGCAGACAGTATCTTAAATACACTACTATCCGAAATTTGGAAACCATCCGAAATTAGGCGCATTTCCTCTACAACTATGCAAAAAACTTACCTTTAAAATTTATTAGATCGACCTTTTCCTAAAGAAAGTGATGATATGAGGAAATAATTACTAAATTATCTTAATTCTTTTTTTACTCCGAATAAGCCTGTTAGTCTTTTATTTTTTTCATATCAGTGGATGGAAAAAAATCTAGCATAAAAAAATACTTGATAGTTTTTAAATAAAATACTATTAGTACCTAGTAAACTTTCTTATTTTTGTCATAATAGTGTCCGTAAAGAAAAATAAATTATGGTATCTAAAATAAGACTTGTAGATGGGTGGGGGCTAAAAGTCCCTCATGTTAAATACGATAAAATTCAATATTTTTATATGCCTGTAATCGTGTGGCCCCCTATTGTAGGGGACGCACGATTACAAGTGGGGCTTGTAACAAGCTTTAAAAAAATTATATCAATTCAATTATAATATTTCTTGTTCTTTTTTATATAAAATAATGAAAAAATCTTGCTATTAAGAACACTTTAATAAAAAAAATAAATATATATGAACAGTTCCAACGTTTCGAAGGTAATATGTCCCTTCTTCTTCAGGGTAAAAATTAAAAATAGAAATAAAAAATTATACAAATTTAAAATCTAATTGTCAAAAAACTGATAGATGAAAAATAATTAAAATAGGTAAAGGTGTATACTTAAATATTATTAAATAATGAATTTTGTATATTTTTATTTATTTTTTGTCAATTTGTTTTTTACTTATTCACATATCTTAATTTTTTACTTATTTACATATCATAACTAAACACTTATACCTATACTTTATACACTTATACATCTATACACCTTTACCTATTTTAATTAATTTTCATCTATCAGTTTTTTGACAATTAGATTTGTATAATTTTTTATTTCTATTTTTAATTTTTACCCTGAAGAAGAGGGGACATATTACCTTCGAAACGTTGGAACTGTTCATATATATATATATAATTTTTTATTAAAGTGTTCTTAATAGCAAGATTTTTTCATTATTTTATATCAATTCAATAAACACCTGGTATATCAGAACAAAATTTTTAGAAATGTGTTCAAAAAAATTTAATGCTGGCGTCTAAAAAGAAATACACAATTGATTGAAATTATATTTTCTGTCCAAAGTAATTGGCCACAATAGCTCTTTAAATGTTAATGTCTATACAATAAATAGAACCCTCTATATTTTGTAATTCATTCACGTACAAGAAACACTTATTTCCTTGGGATCTCAATGCGTACTGATTTGATCAAAAAAACCAATAATGCCCCCTAAGGTGTAATTTTCACTCGACAAAAGTAAATTTGATAAAAAATAGATTAATTTAAGTAGTATCTATAGAATTGTACGAAAGAAGTACATTTTTTTGGGGTGATTTTTTACCCTATAGATAATTTGATTCAAAGATTTGAAGTGTGGTGACATGTAAAGTATCTTCAGTAGCGGGGCAGAAACAAAACAAAATAACTGCTATATTCAGCGTTTGGACTTTATAGGGCAAAAACTTCCCGTGATCAGATTGATATGAAAGTTTGTAAATAAATTACACGACTCAACAAAAAAATTTTTGTTCTTTGTCCTAAAGTTTATATTATGATTTTTTGGTTCCTTATGCACAAAAGTGAAAAGAAAATGCCTTCTTTTGGTTTAAAGTTTGCTTTTATGATAGTTGTGGTAATAATAATCATTTTCGAATAATTTTATAAATTTCAATTAGTTTAAATACATTCAAAAACACCGCAAGATCTGAGTGGGGTTTTTACGTTTACGCAGTGCCTCCAGATGGCACTCAAGTGATAAACAACGATCAGGTGTTTTGTACAGTCGAGAAAACGTTAAAATGGCATCGCAAAAGTATAAATATGATGCTGATGCATTTTGCTACGTATGTGGTCAATTTATTATAGTTCGAGACATGAAATATGAACTAAAAACATCACGTTCTCTGTGAAGCCTACGAAGCATATTTTGACTGTCCTGTTTGGAATTAAGACAAGCCATGGGCTCCAAATGTTGCTCGTAGTTATTGTAAAAGATTTTTGGAAGGTGAACAATTTTTAATTAAGCAGTGATTTAAATGTAATGGACATATTAACGTTATCAAGTATTGGCCAATGAAAACATGATGGGAGACTATATCTGGGGTTTATTGAGAGACGGTACTTATGAACATAAAAGAAAGAGTAAGAGTGTACACTTTTAAAGTATTTTCTACTTTTTTGTAAGTTATTTTGATAGTAAAACTTAATAAAAATGATAAACAAATTTATTTTGATGGTTCTATCTTCCAATAAAAAATAATACCACAGATTTTGAAAAATATCGTTCAATCGGTCTTCTAAATACAAAAGCAAACTTTTTTATGCCATATATTTTTTTTTCATGTACGACCTAAACTATCAAAATTTTATACTTTAGAGTCAAAGTCAAATTTTGTGTTGACCCGTGTTATTTGTGATCACAGTATTTCGGACATCTTCAGTGGATTGGGCTGTACTCCAATTTTTTTCATTGATGAGTTCCATTCTGTTTATTTTACCTTCCGAAGTTACCTCGGACTCGGCTCGTATAAACAAATGGAACCTTTGTATTTGACATTGCTTTGTCTTTATTATTAAATAATAAATCTATTATTAAACATTAAAACCCTGTTCAGAGTCCTGAACACACAGTAATATATATTCTGTATTTTTTTTTCGTTGAAGATATCATCAATTGTTTTTTTTTCTGAAAAATTCAATTTTTTCCATTATTTGAAATTTATATTTAAAAATAGATATAAATAAATAATAATAAAAATCACCATCAGAGTAAAATTGGCAAAGAAATCAATCCTTTTACCTCAAAAAAAAAACTCCTTTTTCAGTAAACTGAGAATAATTTCTGTATTTTTGTAAAAAAATATTATTATATTATTCACAGCGCCTGCGCTAGAATAATATCGAATTTTCAAAAATTCAAAAATTTGCAATAATAATTCTAGACACAAAATTCTTGGATATTTTGTTTTATGAAAAAAATAAGCAATTTTTTTTCAAATGTCTGTCTGTCCGCCCGTCCGTCCTTCCGTCCGATGTCACGATCTTTATGATAACTCAAGAAAGAATAAACCGATCGACTTAAATTTTTTAGGAAAAATCAAGTTCTATAAGGGCAGGATCCCTATTGTTTTTGAAAGTAATCCCCCCAAAAACAAAAAAGTTATGGAGGTTAAACTTTTAAAAAAATCCTGAAAGAAAATTCCAATTAACGTAACTTTTTCAGGAAAAATTACCTACTTTTATTAAAATTCTGTTGAAAATAACGGGTCTGGGTGGATATAAACGGTGAACAAACCGTACTTGAGCGGACGAGATTCACCCGCTAAAGTACGGTTTGTGCACCATTTATACCCGCCTAGACCCGTCATTTTCAACAGAGAAGTAATCCCCCCAAAAATAAAAAAGTTATGGTTAAACTTAAAAAAAAAAACTATAATTTTCATTTTTTTTTATTTTCTTGGTTTTCGCAAAAAGAATATAAAAAAATGAAAAGTTATTTCAAGTTCTTTTTTTATGTTTTTTATTTTTATTGTTTAAAAACAAATATTTAATTTTTTTTTTGAAGATTGAATTTTTCAAGTTTTTTTGATTTTTTTTTATTTTTTTTCAAAAAGAAAATTTTTAAAAAATGAAAATTTATTATTTTCTTTTGATTTTTTTAAAAATTTTTTTTAATTATTCGTTTTTTATTAAACAGATCTTAAAAAAATGGTAATTTCTTTTAATTTTTTTTGAAAATTATTTTATTCAAGTATTTGGGAAAATGCAAATGCGTAGCATTACATATCTTCACGGCTTGCTCTAAAACTGCGTTTACTGTGGGTTTCCTGTCTCAAATTTCAAACCATTAAAATTAAAAATAATACAGACACCCCTAAAGTAAAACGATTTAATTGAATTATGGTCGGTCCTCTAAAATAATTATGCTAATTTTAATCACTCATGTTAACTTTATAAGATATAGAGACCCTACAAAGTAAATTTTAGCGGCAAAAACTATCACTTTTCGTAAATTTGAATAGATCTAGTAGCCATACTCCTAATTCCCTGACCTAGAGGATAATTTAATTTACCAGTGGAAGCCCTTTTCTTGTGCATGGTAATGACATTATCTATCACTCAGTGCCCGTAAATCCCGACCTGTTCATCGCATACACACATACACTATTCAAATGTCAGGTACATTATAATGTAAAAAAAAATTTTTGGTTTGGTGCAGCTCTGTTCACATCTGTAGTCGGTAAGGTAGGTAGTATGAACTACATTGCTGCTACTAGATGTCAGCTGACAGCTCTGGTTTACCTACGATTCTTATTTTAACTTTTTTCCGGTTTTATTCGAAATCAGTCAATATTATAACGACTTTTATGACAATAATCGTATAAATTTAGTATGGCAAGTAAGTCGAGATGTTGCATTAACGATCCTGATATGTTTTGTTACATATGTGGTGAGTATATAATGAAAGATCAACGGAAACCGATTAATGACACGGTAATTCGCTTGTATTCTGCATACTTTGGTATTGAAATTGGCAATCAAGATAAAATAAACAAGAGCTGATATGAAAAAAGTGACTAGTTTTCTCGTATCAGCTCACAAAATATACCCAAAATCAGGTCTAAAATCTTAGGCACCAAAATGAGTGTAGGCCAGATAATTATCTTTGATTTTGAAATCTACCTATCAGATTAGTGGGATGCTTAATTTTATCAAAAAATACTGCTGCTGACAGAATATTGTATTTTATGGTCTGTTTCATCAAGCAAGACAGTAAATTAAAAATCGCACAGTAAATATTTTTACAACACGTTTGAATAGTATATGTTTGTGTATAGAATATAGTTATGCTTTATAAAATAAACTACGCAGTATATTCGCACTTCCAATATTAGAATCTGTTTTGACAATATTCACTGTGCGATTTTTAATTTACTATCTTGCTTGATGAAACAGACCATAGTAGTTATAAAAGAAAATCCCACGTTCGTGGGAGCATTTTTCTAATCTTTATTTTTATTATTTTTAAATAATAAAAAATGTCTATAGTTTCATAGTTATTTCTTCTTTGGTCTGTTTTATCAAGCAAGGTACTTATATGGCAACATAACCACAGAAATCTAATTTCACTATCAAACTGTCAAGTTTGCCTTTATTTAGGATAAGCTTATAAATATTTAGTTCATGTAAATAAATATTTTAATTTTAAAATTATTTATTAATGGGCACAAAATAGTTTATTTGACAGAAATAAAGTTTATTTGTCACAACCAAATAATTCAATTGGCCATATCCAATCAATAATTTTGTACACACAAATAAACTGTTTTATCAGTGTACATAAAAGTTTAGGGAAGTATTTTATTTGCGTGGACCATTACAGAAAAGTTTGGATTGGTCCTGGATCTTAGTGAATTTTAAAATTTTCTTACCAATTGAAAATTAATTGATTTTAAAGCGGCTATAGAATCAATCAGAAAATCGGAAGAGCAACAATAGTTTTAATTCCGAATTAAGGCATTATTCTCCGACGTTCGCACTTTGCCTAATTGCAAATTTCAACAGAGTGTTTGATTTTCATTTTAACGAAAATGTTCTAAAGATTAATTGTTAATGCAATGTCTCACGCTCAATATACCTTACTGTTTGTCTTGTGATTTTGCGGAACACATCGGCAAATATTTATGAACGTATTAAGCAACACCTAGGATGAGATATCACTTATGAAGCCTCTAGTATCAAACCTTAAATATCTAGACATGTATGGGAGGTATGGGAGGATTGGTTTAGTGGTGTACCGCCTCTCTACATGACAAGTCTACTAGCCAACTACCGTGAGTTCAATTCTCACTTATGAAGCCTCTAGTATCAAACCTTAAATATCTAGACATGTATGGGAGGTATGGGAGGATTGGTTTAGTGGTGTACCGCCTCTCTACATGACAAGTCTACTAGCCAACTACCGTGAGTTCAATTCTCACTTATGAAGCCTCTAGTATCAAACCTTAAATATCTAGACATGTATGGGAGGTGTGGGAGGATTGGTTTAGTGGTGTACCGCCTCTCTACATGACAAGTCTACTAGCCAACTACCGTGAGTTCAATTCTCACTTATGAAACCTCTAGTATCAAACCTTAAATATCTAGAGATGTATGGGAGGTATGGGAGGATTGGTTTAGTGGTGTACCGCCTCTCTACATGACAAGTCTACTAGCCAACTAGCGTGAGTTTGATTCTCACTGGCCCAGATTTGCCTTTTTCAGTTAATTAATAATTGAAATTTGGCGAAGGCGATAAGTGAAGTGGGCACTCCCTAGAAACTGGTTCGAAAGCCAGTATAAGCCGGTGGTTCCCTCTACTACTAGCCCACACAAGTCCTGGACTTAGGGGATGCTTAATTAAGTAGAATAGTACGAGGTTAAACAAACTGTTACATGTAAAAATATGCTAGAGTTCTACGAGTAATGAATCGCTCCACTAAGCAAAAAATCCAGAGGCCCTGACTCAAATTAGCTTTTTTTGCTTACATAATCTCTATTTCTGTTTCATCTTTTGGTAATTGTCCACCGGCGCCGGGTGACTGTTAAAGAAGAACAACTATATAATCGCTCCTATTGAAAGTAAAAGATGGCAATATTCAGTGTTTGATTTTCATTTTAATGAATATGTTCCAAAGATTAATTGTAATGTAATATTTCACGCTCAATATACCTTACTTTTTGTCTTCATGAAACACATCGCAAATAGTATATTAAATAGAATCTATAATTTATTTGAGGCGTATATATATTTACAGTATTATTAATTTGAGCCATTTTAATTTTATTTTCTGTTTTAGATTTTTTATCGATATAAATAGTCATTGAGGCGAAATGGCTCAAATTAATAATACTGTAAATACTATATTAAAGTACTAGTTTCATAACATACCTTAAAAACGTGTTATGAAACGAGTGCTTTATACAATTTTTTCTATTTTAAAAAAAAATTACATTTAAATTGTTGACTGATTTAGGGATTTTTGTTTTGGATTGGCATTACAGTTTACACCATGTTTAAAATTCTAAGAACAAATGATATTTTGATATATTTTATAGTCATCTCTTCTCTTTTTTACTGCAATTAACCAAGCCACAATTTTAACATGGTAAAAATAACCTAAACACAAAATTTTGTAGAAAATTCAACTTTAAAGCGACATTGACATTTGCACGGAAAACGTCAAGCGATAGGCCAGGTCTGTTGCCAACCCAAAAGAACAAAAAGTACAGACCTCTTATGGGCCTATAAGAACACGCAAAATGCGTGTGATTATGAGCTTATATGAGTCGCAAAATAGAAAAATATTTTTGTATGCTTATAAACAACACCTAGAAAGAAACATATCATTCGAAAACATGGTTTTATATCAATTTTATGCAAAACTTTAAACTGTATTATAAAGCCTCTAAGATCAAACTTAGTTGACGTAGAGAACACAAAGGATTTTTTTTACCTCCTACCCTAGTCATTGACACTCGATGATATTTTGCTGGTTAATGACAAGTTGTTGTCTTTATTGTTGTTTTAATTGACTTCAAGAAAGCGTTTGATAAAATCACTTATTACTGTGTACTGAAGGAAATTCATTGCCTGGAACTAAACGCCATCCTATGGCTTCAAGGTGCCGACTTGCGACTGTGATATTTTTATTTTTATTGCTATTTTTATTAAATTGTACTGTTTGTAAATGTAATTTGTTCATACGAAATATATACTTTTTATACGGTAGTTTTGAATTTTCAAAAAAATTCAAAAATAGCTCTAGACCAAAAAATAATTTTTTTTTTTTAAATTTATTTTTATTTAATTTTAGTCGTTTACAAGAGAGGAGTCCAATTATATTAAATTAAGTTACACTTTACTTTATAAACATGGTCCCTATTTTTAATCTTTTTGCTTTTATTCTAACTAAAATTTATCAAGAAATTACCTTTCAGCCATTGTTTTTGTAACTGACGTGACATTTTGACACTTGAAACCCAAATATCTCTCAATCTAAAACAATATTTACAATTTCCTTGCGATAGGAACTACTTTCCTCATGGCAAGTATCATTGCAAAGATAATCATAGTTTTCTTGCTACAGCAACTTTAATGAGTGTATCTGACGGGACAAAAAAACACACATCATTCGATAGTCCAGTCAAATAATAAATATAAATTGCAATAAATGTACACCTGCTGATATTTTAAAGAGTAGTAGTGGATGGTAACAGAATACTTCTGTTAGTTTTCACCGGGTGATTTGCGTAAGGGGTGTCCGCTATCTTGAATTTTAGGGGTGACTTGCTTAATATTTATCTTACAATAAAAATGCATATAACCAATTTTGTTAATGAGCTAATTTCCAACAATTTTTGTTTGGATCATTTTTTTAATATATTAATAACAATCGAGTTAATTCAAAAATAGCCATGTTGGAGGTGAAAAAAAAAACACCCTCAGAAAAAAAAGCTTTGTTCCTGAGGGTTTCTCCGGAACTTGGCGCCCCTACCAAAAAAAAACCTTCGTGTCCCTGACAGTTTCTCTTTGTACCTGACTAAACAAATATCCAAATATCCAAACATCACCAACCGAGGGAGCCCCCAAGACAGGGGGCCCCGTGAGATTTTTCTCACGGGGCCCCTCAACTATAACAGCATATTACACGAAAAATATTTAGGGCCACCTAAAAAATTGGCTATTTTATGTATAAATGTAACGAAATTATGTTTAAAAATATTATGATTTCTAAAATATATTAAGATTTCTTCTTCTTCTTCTTCTTCCTTTTTTTGGCCTTTTCTCAGTGAGATAATTAGCCAGATCCCTCTTAGTTACTCAATTCACCAAGAGTGGTTCTTGTCTGGCTTGGCACCATGCTCACTCCTGTTTTGATTATAGAAAATTTCCAGTCTTCTGTAAGACCTATACTAAAACACTTGATGCTAAAAATTAAACACGATTAACGGATTACATAATTCTTGCCAAAAGTACATATTCCTCGTTTCACGGGTGAAAAGCAACTTGATATTAAGATTTATTTATATGAATACATTTTTCTTCGGAAGCCACTATTAAAATTCAGTGCTACCAATACCACAGGTAGAAATTTTCTAGTTGGCCACGCATCCTACCAAACAAGAAGAAGAAGATCATACGAAAGTTAGATTTATAACGTACTTATATAGTATTTCTAACTAAATCTAACGTTAGATTAACGTTTTTAACTAACGTTATGATCTAACGTTAAAAAGCGGACATTTGCACATATTTTATAACGTACTTTTATACAGTTTTCTAATATTAGAAAAACGTTATTCTAACGTTAAATTTCTACGAGCGTATGTATTCAATTAATATAATAAATATTAAACAATACCTACAAACCTAGTACGTGATTTTATATCTAACCTTAGAACTTTATGGGATGAATATCCCAATTACATACATGATATTACATTTAAAATATTAAATTTGATTTAAACATAAGGGGATATCTACAGACTCGCATAAAAACATAGTACATAAGAATGCGATGCCGTGATTGGCTTGAAGTGCAGCCATGTATTTGTAAGCCAATTACGGTACCGAATTCTTATGTATTATATTGTTATGCGAGCTTGTGGATATGCCTTAAAGTCGATCTTTCTATCAGGAAAATCTTGTAAGCACGATAACTTAAAAACCCTTTAAGCTAGAGACTTAAAATTTGGCATACAGGTATGTTACCAAAAGTTCTCGCTCGGGATTGTTTTTGATGAACATTGGGGATGGGGGAAAAATACATTTTTTTATAAAAATTTGAAAATTGGTATATAGGGGTTTTCAAGATTGCTGAAATTGAATCTGATAATAAAAAATCTAACTCCACCCCCGGAGGGGTGGGGGGGGGGGGGTAAATATTTTTAAATATTTTCAATATTTTCGTCAAAATTGGAATATAGGGGTTTTTAGAGTCGACGAATATGAATCTGATAATAATTTATTTCTAATATCACCCCCTCAGGGGTGGGGGCAGGTTTCGTGAAAACTGGTATATTGGGCTTTTTGAGGTTGCTGAAAGTGAATCTGATAATAAAAAAAAAACTAAATCCATCCCCTGAGAGGCGGGGGGTAGTTTTCGTGGAAATTTGTGTATTGTGGTTTTGAGGTTGCTAAAAGTGAATATGATAATAAAAAAAATTCTAACTCCACCCCCTAAGAGGTGTGTGGTAGTTTTCGTGAAAATTGGTATATTTTTAAGGTTGCTAAAAGTGAATCTGATAATAAAAAATCTATTTTACGCGCGAGGTGAAAAATGGGAAATCTCTTTTACTGGGCAGTGTATTTTGTCGTTATTTTTATCTTTTTCACCATAATACGGATGTCCCAAGTTACCCTGACTTCCTCTATAATAATTCGTGACTGGAGATTTAATTAATAAAATTTATTTTACTGTTTCAATGGACTAGTTGATTGAACTATTGACGGGGAAGTCGTAACTTTTTAAACTAATTCAGTTTAGAGTTGCTAGTTTTCGACAGGGGCGTACTGGGAATTTTACCGAACAGTGAGTTTGACAGAATAACCCGACAGAATAACATAAATACAGAAATATCATTGTAGAATTGCGGACTAGAAAAGTTGGTTGGTATTACTGGTGCACTACTTTAATAATAATAATAATAACACTGCTCTACAAAAATATATTTTTTTTATTTGTCGGGGACCTTTTAGTTGCGTCTGTTTAGCTATTTACGCTGACTTCGGAACCTTTTTTCGTTTTTCTCGTTCCTTTTTTTCTAGTTGTAGTAAAAAAAATAAATAAGGTGCAATTATTTTTTTTTGCCGTGGATTGATTCTGAATTCTAAATTCAAATAACATTTTTTCGCATTTTTTCGATATATAGTACAAGCTCGATACTGTGAACACAAAAAACCGGGGCTTTTCAAATTAACGCGACTGTTCATGTTAGTGGGGGTAAAAATATAATATAATTCAGCTTTGTATGACCAAAAAATTAAGCTAATTAAATCTTTTTTATTTGTCCAAACTTTATTCTAGTTAAAATAACAAATTGTTTGATGGAATATAAAATTTTAATTATAAATATTGTGTTCATTCCTTTCTCGCTGTACAAGAAACCACTGATACAACTTTCTTTCCATTTTTCGAAACTCTGATACTCTTAAAGTTTGTTTTTTACTTGGTTCTGAAGTATGAGTTATTATTTTAAAAATTTTATCGCTTTTATTTTATATATAACAAAATGTTAATTTTGCTACCTCATACTTTTTAGCCAAAGTAGTAACAGTCATGCCATCCTATGTTTCTTAATAATTTCAAACTTTTTGCTTAGTTTAACCCATTTTCTAACAAACCAAAGTCGACTCTAAGAAATCAGAACTATACTGATTATTAAGTAAGAGAAACAACCACCTAAAAATATGTATACACTTGTTAAAACCAGTCGTTCACGTTAAAGAGAGTTTATGATGTTGACGTTACAGAGAAGTCAATAGATAAAATTCTGTGTTCACAAAACCGAATATTTCCCATATACGCATGTTCACATTACCGAGCTCATACTGTATTTTGATAAATTAATATATAAATACTAAAGAAACGACTCTAATTTTTATATGCAATACACATACATGTATGTATGTGTTTTGTATGCAATACACATATATGTGCAGTTTATAAAAATAAAACAAAACGAAAAATTAAAAAAAAAACTTTTTGTTCTTGCTTTAAAACATAAGAATAACATTAAATAAACATTAAATAATTCAAATTGTTGTTGTTCTGCTTTCAATAACTCTTTGCGCTATATCTCAAAAAACGAGGTGATCGAGAAAAACGAAGCAAGGTTCTGAAAACAGCGCATCAAATAGGTCCAGAATCAACTAAAATGGTGTCGGCAAAGTTTTGAGTGTAGAGCAGGGTTATAATATGGTGTCATAACATGACGCCCAGGTGTCATAGGAGCAATGGAAGTATCGTAGCTCAGAACAATTGTGTTTATTCATTTAACCCGGCGTCTGACAGGTGGATTAGTTTTACAAGTAACGACAGGTGGGGTATAATAAACCCCAACAATAAATGGGACCGTTTTTGCTTTATTTAATAAATTTTATATAAAATGTAGTAAAATATTTGAGTTATACAATATATTAACCTAAAAATAATTTTAAAAATCTTAAATACATATATATTTATTTTTAATCGGTTAACAAAAATAAATCAAATTTAAAAAACAAAAAATAGGAAACCTTTTTGTTTCCTATTAACTAAAAAAAATAACGTTTAAAATTGCCAAACAAAGATCTACATGAATAACATAAATTATAAACTTTTAAATATTATAGGTAGGGTTCAAAATAAATTACTTTAAGTAATCGTAATATGACTGAAAAATACAGGAGAAACAGGAAGATAATAGTATATTACGCACCGAGTACGCGAACCTAGTTTTCAGTGCAAGAGAGTGCTTATTTTTTTATGAGGCGCAGCCGAGTAAAAAATCTCTCGAAGTCCACCGAAATAGTTTGCGTCGAGGTCCGTATACTATTTTTTCTACGACCTAAACATCCAAAAGACGCAAAAATTGTCTTAAAATATTAATTTGTCAATTTAAGGTTATGTGTTTCACGTTTACTCATTTTCTGACAGCAGATGTAAAATCAACTAATTTTCACTTTTCAACCATTGTCATAGGCAATGGGTGGAAAATAGGCACTAACTACTAGCTAGGTTGTAGGAAAATAAATGTTACTTATTATGACACGTGGGGTGTCAGAAACCCCAGACGACTTCAAAAGGACGTGGCCTCTAATGCTTCAATATTCATACTGCCGTTCATGCTACACTGTGCAAAGTAAAAAGCGATTGAAAGGTACTGAGGCGCTGTCTTCGCTTGGCGCGAAAATAAAATAGTTACGGAGTAATATTTGGACTCTGGGGTTTGTGACACCCCACGTGTCAGACGCCGGGTTAAAAACAAAGTGATGTTGGACTCGTGCCACATAAAAATAATTAGAAATGTGACTGGAACAAAGTGAGGACAATAAAATTTATTGTAATATATTATCATATTTAATATGATCAAAACTTTTGATTTTATTTAAAAGTAAGTTTTAATAAATATTTTTTCAAAAATTCTGTAAGATCATTCTGTAGCCGGTTTCAGGCTCAGTTATCAAAATTTTCGTTAAAGAAATGGGTTAACCGGTTGTAACACAGTACCTACGTATTTTTCATAAACATTCCAAAGAAATGATTTCCTGTAAGAAAATTGCCAAAATTTGTATTTTTAATATAAAAGTAAAAGTTGTCACCTATGGTCTGTTTTTCAAGCAAGATAGTAAATTAAAAATCGCACAGTGAATATTTTCAAAACAGATTCGAATACTGGATGTGCGAATATACTGCGTAGTTTATTTTATAAAACATAAATATATTCTATACACAAACATATACTATTCGAACCTGTTGTAAAAATATTTACTGTGCGATTTTTAATTTACTATCTTGCTTGAAAAATCAGACCATAGTGAAAATTTTTGACATCTCATGCAGATTTGTGAATAATTTTTTGATTGGTCAAAAGTATGATACTGATTATTTTTTCACTATGATCTGTTTTTTTAAGCAAGGTCAGTAAATTAAAAATTGCACAGTGAATATTTTCAAAACAGATTCGAATATTGGATGAACGAATATACTGCGTAGTTTATTTTATAAAACATAACTATATTCTATACACTGTTATGAGTGGTAAAAATCACTGTACCAGAAATTTTGTAACTTGTATTGTTATTTTTAAAAAGATGAATAATTCTAGTAAATTTTGATTACGTAAATATATTTTATATATTATGAATAAGTACTTTATTTTTGAGATTTAAGTTGTTACAAATATTCTAGTAGATAATAAAGTGATAAGTAAAAAATGCCTCAATAAAAGGTTAATAGTATTTTGCGCGATAAGTTTGCGAACCTAGTTCTGTGTATGAGAATTTTTCTTTACGAAGTATTTACTAAGTAAATAAATGCATTCGGATATATTGAAAGGGTAAATGACAAGTCGTGTATACTATTTTTCCTACGACTTTATTTACTATTAAAGAAAATATAGTTATTTTTAAGAATAAGAAAGCTCATATGAAGAATTAAAAATTATAGTTTTATTTACGATTTTTGCTTAATTTTAATATGTTGGATAAACGATAATATATTAGCAGTGGTTTTTCATTATTGGCTAGCACATTTTCAATTTTAAACACGGCACGTTGTGTGTGAATGAAAAGTACATTTTCACGGTTATTGTTATATTGTGTGTTTTGATAACATGTAAAATTATGTCTATTTTCAGGAAAAGGCTTTTCGAAATTTAATGTGTGTATATATATGTATATATATATATGTATATATGTATATATATATATATAGTAATTTGCTTTTAAAATTATATATGTATATATATTTAATTTTGCATTTAAAAAAGTTTTGAAGTAATGATTTATAATTTCGAATAGTTTCCTTGCTGGAAAACTAGGTCTAAGTTTTCTTTATATTTTGAGGTCTGTATTATAATTATTTTAAAGTTTTTATATTTAAATATTAAATGAACTTTTGTATCGATTTTTTGGTATCGAGTTATGAAACTATATCGACCCTTTTTAAGTCGTAAAAAAAGGTTATCAAGGTTTAATAGCCAAGCCTAAGTTAATATTTTCCACATGTTAGTTATTCTGTGGGAATGGTTTTTTCTAAAGCATTTTTATTATACAGGGAAATTCAGAAATTGGATTATATTTGTTTTATTTTTGTTTTAATTAAATTGGTTTTGTTTTTTTTTTGTTATTATAGGAGAGTAATGCAGATCTTAAATTATGTTTTATAAGTTTTAAAGTTGTATGTTTATTTTAATTTTATTTAGCTTTTAATTGGATATTCTTTTAGTCTAGGTAATTTGCAGATTTTGTGTAATTGTGCAAATTAAGTTTTTTTTTAATTATGAACATGTTTTAGGAATTTGTGAGTTGTTAGTTATTCTTAGTCCTTTATTTATTTTGTTTGGAATCCAATTATAGCAACAACTGTTTTAATTGTTATTAGTTGGTTTTGCAAATAATTTAATTTTGTGTTAAGAAATAGATAGTTTGCTATTTCCTAAGATATGGTATTTTTGTATTAGTTGTTTAAGAAAATATATATGTTTTTGATATTTGTCGTATAAGACCTATGGTTGAGATTTTTGTTTGTTTTGAAGAACGATAAAATTTAATTATTTAGATAAGATTTTTATGTAGCATGGGAAAGTTCTCGGTGGTGGTATGACGTCATTTTATGTGTTTTTTAGAAGGTTATATAAAGGGATTCTTTTGATTTTTTGAGATAGAGAGAAATAGTTGAGCCAGTGTAAGGCGAGACTAATATTTGAATATAACTACGAACTTTAACGAGACACAGGAATCCAAATGTCTTAATTCTAAAGCTGAGTCCGGTTTTAGATCGTTATTGGTAATTATATATTCAAGGTAGTTTGCGAATTCAGAAAGTGTAAAATGTTCTTCACCATACAACCACCGAAGAGTTTAACCATGAATCTTATCCAGATATGTGAGTACTTAAATATCTAGTTTCTTTGAAAGCCAAAAAAGGTCTCGAAAAAAACCATAATTTTGTTTACCGTGGAAAAATGTGTTTTCACTTGAATGTAGTGAAAGGTCTGTTTTTAGTTAATAAAGATAACTTTTAAAATGCAATAAATGTCTTGTGATTTTTCGGCACCTACTAAAAGAAATAAGACCCATTGGGGGTACAAACATTTTATTTTTCAGGAAAAGTTTAAACAGATGTAGATTATGGTATTGATACTAAAATTCTTAGAAAGTGTAAGCCTTTTGAAATATGATATTTTAAGCTAATTTATTTTGTGGATTTTGATGTTAATTTTGTCAGAAGGGTATTTCCGTAGATAAAATTAAAAATGTAGTTAAACATTCACTTATCTGATAATTACTTTTTTATTGTAATTAAAGGAAATCCTCTGTATGAAAGTATAATCTAAGCTTAAAGTCTTATATTAATAGCAATCCATTTAAATATTAATGCCAATACTTATTCATCTACTTAGAGTGTGCGATATGCAAATATCACTAAATATAATGACCATCAGACAATACGAACCGAGGATATTTCATTAAGATAGTATTTTATATTAATGTAAAAGATATCCTAATACATAAGTCATTTTAGATATTGCCTGACCAAACATTTTACTTTTAATTTGTTTGAATATCTGAATAACCAAAAATAGGGCTTATGACAGTGGTGTCAGAAGTGTCGAACTTGTCTTGATGTGCAGTTATGGGGTTACGTCCCCAGAAACAGTCAGTTTTAGTGATGTATGTATGTTAATCGATCTAGTAGGGCAGAGAGTTGTTCGGTGTAGCGAGGTTAATTTGGTTATATTTTGGTAGTCTATAAACAACATTCACAGGTTTTATTTCACAGTAAACGTTTTTTTTTCCTTTTGAGAAAGAGGAAAAGAGGTAAAAATGAGAGTAGGTTGTTATGAGTGATAAAAATTTAGGGTCAGATGAGGAAGGGAAAGAAAGTACTAGTTTAAATAGCAGTAACGATAGTGTTGAAACGGATGTAACGATTATTAAAAAAGAAGACGAATCAACGTCCGATTTAAGTAATTTATTTTTGGATGACGAAAGTGATCCAAGTGTAATTGTTAATAATATGACAGACGGCGAACCAAATAACGCAAACATTAATATGGCGAACCTGCCACCGGCGGCAGCGTCAATAAACGCGAGTGTCGAAGCAATTCCGAGTTTCGATGGAACGGGGAACGTTAAAGAATTTTTAAATTATATAAATGAAATTGGGTTATTGGGTAATTGGACAGACACACAAAAAATTATTATTGCAAAAATTAAATTAAAAGGGCAAGCTAGGCAGTTAGTATCGGTTGAAGATTTATTAAAAGAAGAGAAAGTTTGGGCGAATTTTGAAAAATTATTAATTGAGCATTATTCAGTCGAAAGATCAGTGTCGGAGTTAATTCAAAATTTTGCGTCTTGTAAACAAAAAGTCGGTGAAAGTTGTCGTGATTACTTAGTAAGATTAAGATTAGCAGCAGGGGAAACGGTATCGTATGGTAATGATGCGAACAAAAATGCGATACTGAGAGAAAAATTACAAGCTGACATATTAGCAACATTTTTATCTGGTTTACAAATGCCTATTAAAAGAAGAGTTATGAGCGGAAATCCTGCAACAATAGAAGCTGCAGGATTGTTAGCAAATAGAGAAGAAACTATTGAACGTTTGACCAAAGGCAAGGAGTGCCGGGCAATAACCAAACAAGATGATCAAGCTTTTCAAGTTGATCAAGATCGCCCAAATTTTAACAACAACCCGAATTATAATGCTAATTATAACTACCAAGGATACGCGAATTATACAGGAAATCAAGGAAATCAATATCAGTATGGTAACCAAAATTACCAGGCATATCAATCGTACCCTAATAATAATGTTAGGAACCAAAACTATCAGTCATATTCGGGTAATAATAGAAACCAGAATTACCAAAGTAATAAAAGGGGACCGATTAAATGTTTCAAGTGTAATAAAGAAGGTCATTTTAGTAAAGATTGTAGGTTAAATAATGTTATTTGTTATACGTGTAATAAACGTGGTCATTACGCAAACGAGTGTAAAGTAAAAAGTGTGCAGTGTTATAAGTGTAGAAAGTTCGGCCATGTGTCACGTGAGTGTAGAGTGCAAAATTTAAACGGTCAAGCAGCTGGTACAGCGCCCCAAAGACCAGTTGCATAAATTTTAATCAGTTAGAGACCGGTATTTACCATTGTTCCCAGATTAAGGAACCCCGTACAATAATTAAGTTAATTATTGGAGGAAAAATACGGTCTGTTTTAGTTGATACAGGAGCAATTGTTACGTTAATTAAGCCGGAATTAACAAGGGGTTTTAGTATAAGAAATGAAAATATAAATTTAAGAGATGTACAAGGCAATTATATACCGTGTTATGGTGTTGTAGAATTGCCGGTAGTTATAGGAAATACAGAGATATTTCATGAATTTATAGTAGCTAAAGTGTCTATGAAGACGGATATAATATTAGGAGCAGATTTTATGCAAAAACATAGTGTTATTATAAATTGGAAAAATGGTACTTTTAGGGTCAATAATGTTAATTTTAAAATGTGTGGAGAAAAAACGGTAATAGGGATAGTGGAGGAGAATAAAGTTCAAGAAAAGAAAATAGTAAAGAAAAGAGGTAAAGAAGGGAAAAGTGAAGTTGTTTTAGAAGTTGAGAAGAAGTTAGAGTTAAGTTTTATCGATAAACAGTTTTCTGATATCAGAGAAAGTATTAACAAATTAAGTAATGAATTTGAAAAGTTTCTTGCAAAATCTAAAGGAGTTTGTGCACAGAACTCCACTGATAAGAGCGGAAACAAGGTAAAATTAATTACGTACAGTTCTGCAGGACATAATTTAGTTAATAAAACCTCTGGGAAAGAAAAGAGTTACGAAGGAAAGAAGGTTATTAAAGAGGAAAAAAGAGTTGCGCAACTAGTAAAGGAAAAGGAAGGAATTAAAAAGAGTAAAATGGAGAAAAGAGTTAGTGAAGTTTTAGGAAAAAAGAAGTTTAAAGAAGTAAAGGAAGTTGTAATGGATCCATTAGAGAGAGAAAAGGAGTTAGGTAGTAAAAAAGGAGTTAGTAAGAAGAAGCAAGGAATTGTCAAAGTATTAGGTGATTTTGAAGTACCTAGTATGTCTGAAATGTTAATTTATGCTGTAAATGAGAATCGCGATTCATTAAACAGTGAAAATATTATCATAGAAGACGGTAATTCTTTGCCGAAAGGAGTTTTTGTAGCAAGAAGTTTATGTAAAAATAGTAAAGTTGTCCCTATCCGTATTAAAAATGTGAATAAAGTACCAGTTTTTGTATTTAATAAAACTATGTTAGGTTATGTATTTGAAGCAGAGGTTGAAGCTCAAGTACAAAATGTAGAAATAAGTTTAATTGATAAGGAAGATGAAAATCTAATTTTAGAACAATTGAAATTAGGAAATCCATCTAGCGAGCAGGAGTTTAAATTACAAAGTTTAATTTTAAAATATATAGATGTATTTAAAGCCCCTAATGAGAAGTTGTCGTGTACTAATTTGGTAAAGCATCGTATTATTACCGAGAATGTACATCCAATAGCAAAAAGGCCATATAGAGTGCCTTTCCAAAGGAAAGATATCTTGGAGAAACAAGTTAATGACTTATTAGAAAATGGTATAGTCAGGGAGAGTAATAGTCCTTGGAGTTTTCCAGTCATATTAGTCGAAAAAAAGAGTCACCCTGGTGAAGACCCAGAATTTAGATTATGTATAGATTATCGCGAATTAAACGCGATAACAAAAACTGATTATTTTCCTTTACCCAATCTACAAGAAACAATAGACCAGTTGTCCGGGTCAAAATTGTTTTCTACAATGGATTTAGTGCAAGGATATTACCAAATAGAGCTTGATGAATGTGACAGAGAAAAAAGTGCATTTTCCACACCTTCTAGGCACCTAGAATTTAATAGAATGCCAATGGGACTTAAGAATTCTGGAAGTTCGTACCAGAGGCTTATGAACCAAATCTTTTATGGCATGAATGGCATAGAATGTTTAATATATCTAGACGATTTAATTGTATTTTCTAGTGATAATGTAGAAGAACATCTTTTTAGACTGGAAAAAGTGTTTGAAATTATGAGGAAAAGTAATCTAAAATTTAAACCGACAAAATGCAATTTCCTCCAGTCACAAGCTAATTATTTGGGCCATGTTATTAATCAAGATGGCATAGTACCCGACAATGATAAAATTGAAGTGATTAAGCGCTACCCTAGGCCCCAAACAGTGAAAGAAGTACGTTCATTTTTAGGTTTATGCGGATTTTATAGAAAATTTGTTCCAAAGTTTTCACAGATTGTACAGCCACTGATACTCTTGACAAGAATTGATCAACCATTCATATGGTCGCCTTTACAAGAGGAAGGATTTTTGATATTAAAACAGGCTCTTATGTCTCCGCCAATATTAAAGTACCCAGATTTTGGCAGGCCTTTTATACTAATTACCGATGCGAGTTGTACTAGTACCTCAGGTATTTTATGCCAGGAATACGATAAGGTAGAACACCCTGTATTCTATGCAAGTTCCGTATTGAAACCTGCGGAACAAAGATATTCAACTATTGAAAGAGAAGCCTTAGCTATATTTATCCACGTTAAAAAGTTTAAAATTTACCTTACGGGGACTCATTTTAAAATATATACAGATCATCAGCCTTTAAAATATTTGTTTAAACTAAAAGAACCAACTTCAAGATTATCAAGGTGGGCATTGTGGTTAATGGAGTTTGATTTTGAAATTATTTATAGACCAGGAGTAATAAATAAAGCAGACGGTCTTACCCGTTTAAGAGAGACGGATACCTATGATGATCTACCTTGTAAGCAAATATTAGCAATTAATAAACCAATAAATGAGGAAATTCTACCTATGGTCATGTGGACTGATAAAGAATTAATACAAGCTCAAAATAAGGACCCTTATATAATTAAAATTAAGGATTCTCTGCAAGAAAATCCTGAATTTTATATTAATGACGATATTTTATATAAGATAAGAGAAGGTAATGAAATTAAAGATAAAATAATTGTACCGCAAAAATTAAAGAATAACTTGTTGAGATTGTATCATTCTAGTTTATTGTATTGTCATGGAGGTCAAAAGAGTACTTTAGATTTATTGAAAAGAGAGTATTTTTGGCCTAATATGAATAAAGAGGTTAAAGATTACATTGAAAAATGTGTATCTTGTAATATTCATAAATCTAATTACATACCTCCCGCAGAGTTAGTAAAAATGTATGCTCCACCTAAAGTTTTTGGTAGGATAGCCCTTGACATTGTAGGTCCTTTGAATCCATCGGGTGATGAAGGGTTTAAATATGTGTTGACATGCATAGATCATTTGACCAGGTATCCAGAAGCTATACCTTTACGAGAAACTTCAGCAAAAACGGTGGCAAAGGCGTTTGTTACCAATATAATAACAAGGCACGGTGTCCCTGATGAAATACTCACCGATCAAGGGTCAAATTTCATGTCTAATCTATTTAAAGAAATATGCAAGGTTTTAAGGATAAATAAATTACACACATCATCATATCACCCCTCTACGAATGGGATCCTGGAACGCTGGCACAAGTCGTTTAAAACAATGATTTCCCATTTTGTGTCTGAAGATGTTAGGGATTGGCATGAGTTTATCCCATTTGCTTTGATGGCTTATCGAAATCGAATTCATAATTCGACTAACGAGACTCCATTCTTTTTAATGTATGGTAGAGATATGTGTTTACCCCAGCATTTTATCACTAAGCCAGGAAGAGTAAGGTACGATCTAGATGATAATTATTGTGAAGAAATGCTATTACGAATGAAAATAGCACATAATAAAGTTAGTCAAAGTTTGCAACAGAATATTGAAACCCAGCATAAGTATGCTAATAAAGGTAGTAAAACAAGAGAATTTAAATTAGGCGATAAGGTATATTTAGACGTTCCCGCTATAAAAAGGAACAAAATATCGAGAAAATTTTACCCAAAGTTTAAAGGGCCGTACAGGATATTGGAAAAAATAGGAAATGTTAATTATAGAATAAAACCGGTAAATGGGAAAAAGGAACAAGTAGTACATATTAATAGGTTGAAAGTTTATAAAGGAGATAATAGGGTTATAGATAATTTGGACGATTTGGAAAAGGAAGAGGAAATAGAAAAGGAAATGGAAAAGGAAAAGAAAGGAGGAAAAGGGAAACAGGACAAGAAGGGGAAGATTAATTTACGAAGTACTAGTTTTAAAATTAATTTACCATTAAACATGGATAAGCAAGCAAATTTAAATAACCAAAATAACCAGAATATCCCAAATAATCAAGAGGTTATAGATAATCAAGATAATCAAAATATTATATATGATCAAGATATTCGAGATAATCAAAATATTATAGTTAATCGAGATATTCAAATTGATCAAGACATTATGGTGGATCAAGATGATCAGGATATTTTAAATGACCAAAATATTCAAGATGCTATAATTAATCAACAAGCGCCGCAGGCGGAATTTAGGCGTAGGTTAAGATCACACGGTCCAGTTAAAGATGAACCGTGGATTAGTAGTCATAAAAGTAATGACTAAATATTATATTAATTAAAATTTAAATAAAGTTTTAGTTTATACATTTTTTTTATATATATACGTGATTAGCGGGATATAGTAGTAATTGTAATCGGTTATTTATATTTGGTTCAGTTATTAATTTTTTTTTTTTGCGCTTATGCATTTCAAAATAAAAGAGATATTCATAATTATATAATCAATATATTTATTTGCCGCAGTATGGGATTCATTAACGAATTATTTTTTTGATTAAACATAAGGAAAATCAAAAAGTTAAAAAAAATATATAAAAAAGAAGACATTGAACCATCAGTAGATTCAGTATATGTAGATATGAAGTAATTCACGTAACGGACGTTACCGTACCTGTAGCAAATGTTAATCAAAATATTTTTCAAGAAAATATTAAAATAGAAAATGAATTAGTAAAAAGCCTTTCCCCAAAACCGAAAAGAATTTTCGAGAAAAGTCCGGAAAAAGAGTGCTCGACTTCAAAAAGTTTGAATTTGAACGAGATATCTCTGTTTTCCGCTGAATCCGCAGGTTGGGACAAAAAATCTTTAATGTAGTTGTCTTAATAGTTTTGTAGGCGCTTTTTATAGAATAGTATAAGTTTACTTATAAGTAATATATTATTAAGGTCTTAATGCAATGAGTATTTTAGAAAAAAATTAAAAAAAAAAATTAAAATGAAAATGGATAATTAGGTAAATAGTATTAGTTATGGAATAAGACAATTGCCTTTAATTAACTTGTATTGTGATTCTAAGTGGGAAAATATTTTTCTTTTTTAAGAAAAATAAGAGAAAAGGAAAAAATTATTAAAAATGTTATGTGTCGAGTTATAGTACTGTAGTATTTGAGTTATGCTTTTATTATATGAATTATAAAGAGACAGACAGACTATAGTTTTTTTTTATGTGGTAATGTAATTTTGGAAAAAAATTAACTAAATGTTTTATTTATCCGCTGATGCTGAATTTTTTTTTTCTAATATTATTTAGAATAAATACGGTAATTTCGTAAATTATGGCAATGTAGCGAATAAATAAAAGTAATAAACAGACAAACGGACGAACAGACAAATAAACTAGGTGATTGGTTGTAGACCAATGAGTCTAATGAGGTAATATTTTGATAACGCATTTAAAATTATAATGTTGTAGCTGGGAATTTAAAAGTTATGAAAGTCATATATAAGAAGAAAATTGTTATTATTTTTTTACTTTCCTTTTGTTTTGGTTAAGACCACAATTCAAGTTAAGAAAGGAAACTTGTTAAAAAAAATTAAATAAATAGAAAATTTGTTTTTTTTAGTAGTTAATTGCAATTGCATTAAGATTTGTTTTTTTTTATTAAGTTTTGAATAGGATTTATATCAAGTTTTGATGCGTATATTAATCAGAAATGTGAGGACGCTCGTATCCGCGTATTATTATATTAGTGTTTATATCAGGTATTATATTTAATGACGTAGCTTTAAATGGACCCTAGTTTGGTTATACGATATAATATATTGGTTAGTTTTTTTTTTTTGAAGTTATAGATGGTTAACTGCAGCACAATATTTTTTTAAAACAAAAAAAAGGAGTTATATTGGTAGATTTTGTTTTTTTTTTAATATTAAATACTTGAAGTATTTTGTATACGAAATTTTTGCGTTTTCGTGTATTGGGTGTTTTAATGAAAACACAAAGGGTTGCCATAGAGGTTGTTAGACTATTCGAATAATATTAATTAGTTTTTTGTCTAGTAAATTAAAGTTTAAAAATTGGTTAGAAGTAAAATTGAGAGTAAGATTTACTGTAATTAGTTAAAATTACATTATTTGCAATGATTGTCTATATATGCGCCGATTCATCAATGGTAAATTAATATAAATCCTGTTCTGTACTAATAAAGTTATAAATTCGGTGTTGTAGTAAATAAATTTTGGTAAAGTAGTAAATATATGTTTTTCTTGTAATAAAAATATTCTTTTATTATAAATAATAGTAATAAGTAATACGCTGTTCTCGCTAGAACACGAAAAGTACCCTTAAAATTTTTTTTGGTTACGGACGAGTAGCCCGGAGGCCTATTCGCGATACCGGACGGGTTGAAAGTAACGCGTGAAGTTAAATGGGTTTAGTCTTGTAATTTATAGCGTTGGCAATTTAATTAATTGAATGATTCATTTTTTGTTGATGAATCGTTGACAATTTAAAGAAATTACTTTCGACCGGGATGAAATGAGCCAATGTAAGAGATTGTGTATCATTTCACCTATACGATTCGCGATCTGAAAGAGAAGTACATATGATATATTAGTGGTTAAAATAAATAAAAAACAATTGATTTTTACCTGTAAAAAAAAAGAATAATACGATGACATTTATTTAAGAAATAGTTTAGGTTTTTTTATTTGTAAATTTTACAAGGGAAATTTAATTCTCCTGAAAAATTTTAAGTCGATAGATTTGTTCGTTTTAAGTTATTTTGTTTATAGAATCAGAATAGATGGACGGACGGACGTTTAACTTTTAAAATACCGATGATAATAGTTTTTTTTTTGTTGAAAAACGGACATTACATAAAGAGTGATAGTGTTTTTTTTGTCTGTTTCATCGTTTTTTTTTTTGCGAAAATTTTCTTTAAGATACGTAAAAATTGTATAAATACGTTTTAGTGAATAGTAAAGAATTATTATGTATATTTTAAGTATACAAATAGTTGGTGTTGTTAAGTTAGTAGTATGTTCTAAATAAATTAAAGATTGCGTCGGCGGGAAGTCTTAGTTTGTAAAAGTACTAAGTAGTACAGAAAGCAAGGTTAGCCTTTATTTTTGGTGTTTGAAAAGAACTTTGAATTGGAGGCCTTCCTAAGCTGAAAAGAAAGAGTTTTTTGTTATTACTTGAGCTATACAAAGTAACCCTAGTAAGAAACATACTTTATGTGTAAATTATGGTAATAAGAATGGTTAAAAAAAATACTTTGATTTTTCCCCGACGGAAAATGTTCAAAAATTCAATTTTTTTTTATTAAATATAATTTTAAGGGTCGTTTTTTTCTTATGATTAGTACGAATTATCCCCGACGGATATATTCTAAAGTTTTTTTTTTAGCTTTTTGCAAATAAAATTATGTTTTACGGAATTTTTTTTTGTAAAAGGACATATAAGGTTACTTACGTTTAGGTGAATGTTGTTTATCTAGCAAATAGGAAAATGCTAGTTTTAAGACTGGCTGAACCGAGTTTTCGCTGTGCCGAGTAACGTTTAAAAGGTTATTTGTGACCTAGAGAAAAAATATGTATTGGTAGATATATGTTGGTATATAAAATAAGGATATTATATTTTGGATAGTAAATATTGAATATTTTAGTTCAAATACGTTTTTTTTATCTGCATCTGTTTATTTGTTTATTTTTCTGTTTTTTTTTTATTTTGTGCTAGATATTACTTGAGATTTATTGTATGAGTTTATTTTGTTACTAAAAAGATAGATAAACACATTGAAATATATGGCAAGAAATTTTAGATATATAAAGAATAACAACACTTTTCAAACCTGAGTACAGCACTGGAAGTAGTAAACTGTTAAAAACTGAAGACACTTGTGGATAGTTGAGGGTTGAATTTACACTGAGTTAAAATGATCTTGTAAAACTGCGCGTGGAATCATCCCTACTTAAATTGACGCTAGGGTGGAATGCCACCTGATTGAGCTGGTTGCAGTGATTCGGTAATTAACGAAGATTACCGAACAATATTTTTGAATGGAAATTACCCCTTCTTAATTAGGGATGAAAATATAAAATAATGGGATAAGTTTTTCTCCTGAAAAGAATATTTTCAAAATTTTCTTTTCTGAATTTAAAAGAAGAAAGATTTTTTTTTGCCACGACGTCACTGTTGGAAACGGCAACAGCCGCTAAACGATTGTTCGTTGGGCCAGGGGCCTAGTAAAGTGGTGGTGGACTTGCCTGAGTCGCCGCCTTTGAAAGACCAGGGAAGACCAGCTGTGCCCCTCGATTAGGACAAGGGGGGCCGAAATTAGTGTTAGGGACACAGAGTGAATAGTTATAGTTTTTTTTATGTTTTTTTTTATAAATTTGTTTTTTATTATTTTTATAATTTTATTATTTTGTTTTTATTTTTTTTCAGATGAGTTATTTTTGAATCTAGAAATAACCCATATTAAATGGGTATATTTCTAAAAGAGGGCTATGAGCTGTTATGAGTGGTAAAAATCACTGTACCAGAAATTTTGTAACTTGTATTGTTATTTTTAAAAAGATGAATAATTCTAGTAAATTTTGATTACGTAAATATATTTTATATATTATGAATAAGTACTTTATTTTTGAGATTTAAGTTGTTACAAATATTCTAGTACATAATAAAGTGATAAGTAAAAAATGCCTCAATAAAAGGTTAATAGTATTTTGCGCGATAAGTTTGCGAACCTAGTTCTGTGTATGAGAATTTTTCTTTACGAAGTATTTACTAAGTAAATAAATGCATTCGGATATATTGAAAGGGTAAATGACAAGTCGTGTATACTATTTTTCCTACGACTTTATTTACTATTAAAGAAAATATAGTTATTTTTAAGAATAAGAAAGCTCATATGAAGAATTAAAAATTATAGTTTTATTTACGATTTTTGCTTAATTTTAATATGTTGGATAAACGATAATATATTAGCAGTGGTTTTTCATTATTGGCTAGCACATTTTCAATTTTAAACACGGCACGTTGTGTGTGAATGAAAAGTACATTTTCACGGTTATTGTTATATTGTGTGTTTTGATAACATGTAAAATTATGTCTATTTTCAGGAAAAGGCTTTTCGAAATTTAATGTGTGTATATATATGTATATATATATGTGTATATATATATGTATATATGTATATATATATATATAGTAATTTGCTTTTAAAATTATATATGTATATATATTTAATTTTGCATTTAAAAAAGTTTTGAAGTAATGATTTATAATTTCGAATAGTTTCCTTGCTGGAAAACTAGGTCTAAGTTTTCTTTATATTTTGAGGTCTGTATTATAATTATTTTAAAGTTTTTATATTTAAATATTAAATGAACTTTTGTATCGATTTTTTGGTATCGAGTTATGAAACTATATCGACCCTTTTTAAGTCGTAAAAAAAGGTTATCAAGGTTTAATAGCCAAGCCTAAGTTAATATTTTCCACATGTTAGTTATTCTGTGGGAATGGTTTTTTCTAAAGCATTTTTATTATACAGGGAAATTCAGAAATTGGATTATATTTGTTTTATTTTTGTTTTAATTAAATTGGTTTTGTTTTTTTTTGTTATTATAGGAGAGTAATGCAGATCTTAAATTATGTTTTATAAGTTTTAAAGTTGTATGTTTATTTTAATTTTATTTAGCTTTTAATTGGATATTCTTTTAGTCTAGGTAATTTGCAGATTTTGTGTAATTGTGCAAATTAAGTTTTTTTTTAATTATGAACATGTTTTAGGAATTTGTGAGTTGTTAGTTATTCTTAGTCCTTTATTTATTTTGTTTGGAATCCAATTATAGCAACAACTGTTTTAATTGTTATTAGTTGGTTTTGCAAATAATTTAATTTTGTGTTAAGAAATAGATAGTTTGCTATTTCCTAAGATATGGTATTTTTGTATTAGTTGTTTAAGAAAATATATATGTTTTTGATATTTGTCGTATAAGACCTATGGTTGAGATTTTTGTTTGTTTTGAAGAACGATAAAATTTAATTATTTAGATAAGATTTTTATGTAGCATGGGAAAGTTCTCGGTGGTGGTATGACGTCATTTTATGTGTTTTTTAGAAGGTTATATAAAGGGATTCTTTTGATTTTTTGAGATAGAGAGAAATAGTTGAGCCAGTGTAAGGCGAGACTAATATTTGAATATAACTACGAACTTTAACGAGACACAGGAATCCAAATGTCTTAATTCTAAAGCTGAGTCCGGTTTTAGATCGTTATTGGTAATTATATATTCAAGGTAGTTTGCGAATTCAGAAAGTGTAAAATGTTCTTCACCATACAACCACCGAAGAGTTTAACCATGAATCTTATCCAGATATGTGAGTACTTAAATATCTAGTTTCTTTGAAAGCCAAAAAAGGTCTCGAAAAAAACCATAATTTTGTTTACCGTGGAAAAATGTGTTTTCACTTGAATGTAGTGAAAGGTCTGTTTTTAGTTAATAAAGATAACTTTTAAAATGCAATAAATGTCTTGTGATTTTTCGGCACCTACTAAAAGAAATAAGACCCATTGGGGGTACAAACATTTTATTTTTCAGGAAAAGTTTAAACAGATGTAGATTATGGTATTGATACTAAAATTCTTAGAAAGTGTAAGCCTTTTGAAATATGATATTTTAAGCTAATTTATTTTGTGGATTTTTATGTTAATTTTGTCAGAAGGGTATTTCCGTAGATAAAATTAAAAATGTAGTTAAACATTCACTTATCTGATAATTACTTTTTTATTGTAATTAAAGGAAATCCTCTGTATGAAAGTATAATCTAAGCTTAAAGTCTTATATTAATAGCAATCCATTTAAATATTAATGCCAATACTTATTCATCTACTTAGAGTGTGCGATATGCAAATATCACTAAATATAATGACCATCAGACAATACGAACCGAGGATATTTCATTAAGATAGTATTTTATATTAATGTAAAAGATATCCTAATACATAAGTCATTTTAGATATTGCCTGACCAAACATTTTACTTTTAATTTGTTTGAATATCTGAATAACCAAAAATAGGGCTTATGACAACACAAACATATACTATTCAAACCTGTTGTAAAAATATTTACTGTGCGATTTTTAATTTACTGTCTTGCTTGAAAAATCAGACCATATTGAAAATTTTTGACATCTCATGCAGATTTGTGAATAATTTTTTGATTGGTCAAAAGTATGATACTGATTATTTTTTCACTATGATTTGTTTTTTCAAGCAAGGTCAGTAAATTAAAAATCGCACAGTGAATATTTTCAAAACAGATTCGAATATTGGATGAACGAATATACTGCGTAGTTTATTTTATAAAACATAACTATATTCTATACACAAACATACACTATTCAAACCTGTTGTAAAAATATTTACTGTGCGATTTTTAATTTACTGTCTTGCTTGAAAAATCAGACCATAGTGAAAATTTTTGACATCTCATGCAGATTTGTGAATAATTTTTTGATTGGTCAAAAGTATGATACTGATTATTTTTTCACTATGATTTGTTTTTTCAAGCAAGGTCAGTAAATTAAAAATCGCACAGTGAATATTTTCAAAACAGATTCGAATATTGGATGTGCGAATATACTGCGTAGTTTATTTTATAAAACATAACTATATTCTATACACAAACATACACTTTTCCAACCTGTTGTAAAAATATTTACTATGCGATTTTTAATTTACTATCTTGCTTGAGCAAACAGACCGTAGAAGCCTTATTTAAGAATTTTGCTTTGGAAACCCTGGCTAAAAATTTTCAACTTTGTTCTGTCGCATCATTTATGAAAATAACCTTTGCCTGTAGTTCATCTTCATTATCGTGACGTATTGGCATAAAAATAACTCCTAATTTATTTATAACTTCTCCGGGGACAAAACTTTAAAAATCCTAAACTTTATAACTGGATAGATACATTTTTAAGTATCTACTTTTAATTTATTATTTCAAATTTTCATAACATCCAAGTAAACTGATTAATACATAGCTTAAATTTAAAATAGTAATTTTCTCCAATTAAAAAAGTTATTTTAGGAAAATAATTAATAAAAGGGGGGGGGGGGGGGTTGTAGTCAGTATCTCATGTGACGCATTAGCCAAAATTGCAAATATTGAAAAAACATTTTTACAAAAAAGTCGGTCTACTGGGAATAAAAAAATTGAATAACTACATACAAAGTTATAAACCTGCTTTTATTTTAAATTAAAAAAAAAAAATGGATGGGCTATCCCTAAAATGTAAATTTCTACCCTGGAATGCTTTGTAACTACCAGAGAAAATAATCTATCTCTATAACTACTTTTTTTTTATTTGTGGGCCAGTGCAATTTAAATAAAACGATGTGCTGTAAATAAATATTCCATGTTTTATTTATAAACGTCTTTATTACCGAAGTCCCGTAAAATTGTTGAATGGTGTCTGAAGGAAAAAAGGTGTCTTTTATGCCTTACAGTAAGAAACTTTTCAGATTTTCTTTGCCGCCAATTCAATGCATGATAATTTTGACCTTTCTTATTTAGAAAATTACTCCAGACCCAATTTTATCTCATTCTCGTATTCAATTCAATAGATTATACTCAGATTAGTGACTGTAAATAAAATCTTAAGGGGATGCCTGAAACTTTTTTAAGGTAGGTAATTGACATAATATATTATCTTAAGTCTTAGTCTAGACTAGATTGAAATAAAATAGTTTTTTTCTACGACTGCTTTCGAATGTAAGCAAAAACACACTTTTCAAACACAGAATGAATCCATTCTAGCTCTAGATACGGTATGAATATTCCGTATCAAGTGTTAGAATGATAACATGTAGTGCCATCTCTTGTTTATAAAAGTAAAGAAAACTAGCAAAATTAGCAAAAATATATATATTTTACCATGAAATATTGAATAATTTAATGCAATTTAAAGTTTTGCGTTAAAATTACATAAAGTTTATTAGTGTTTCTTAATATTTGACCAGTTTCTAATATTTAAACGTGATATATGTCACAACAATCTGACATAACCTTCAATTTTTGCATTATAATTTGTAAATATGTGCTAAAATTAAATATTTTTTTTAAGTACGGATTTGATAAAATTATTAAATAACATTAATTGCTTTATTTAAAAATATGTGTTTTGTTGCATTTACAATGTCGAGTCACAAAAATCATTGTTTTTAACCTTGTCCGCAGTTTAAAGCCATACAGTGTTTCATATTTGCAGTCGAAGAAAAAGTATAGTCTACAACACGTATGGAATAGTCATTCCGCGCTCGCGGAACCGTCATACTCGTCTGCCGGATAGTATGACAAACTTTTCCGCTCGCGCGGAATAGGGAGCGTTCAAGTATTACGTAACGCAAAATTTGGCCTTTATTGACCCCCACCCCCCCATGTAACGCGGAGTAACATTTACGAGACCCCCCACCCCCCCCTTTAAATTTGTTACGTAACATTTTACAAAAAGTAAAAATAAATGAAAGGAAATTTTTCTTTATGGTTTAAACCGGTTTTTAACCGGTTATTGCTTCCGTGTTTTAACCCAAAACCGGTTTGATTTAATTTCGAAACCGGTTAACCGAAAACCGGTTATTGGCTATGGTTTTCCATCTCTAATTGTTTTTGTTTAGAGGATTTAGTTAACTGTTAACCACGCCGTGTGCAATAAAATTTGCAAGGAATCCGTCTCTTTAAGCCTAGATCATTGTTAAAAACGTGATCCAATAAACAATTTTTAAGTTTATAATTTTTTAAGTGTTACGTAACATTTTTACTGACACCCACCCCCCTCTGTAACGCGGCGTAACGTTTTCGAGACCACCCCACCCCTCCCCTAGCGCGTTACGTAATAGTTGAACGCTCCCATATTGTCTATTCCATACTAGTTATAATATATAATATACTATTTTTTTGCTACGACTACTTTAGAATAACCTTATTCTTAAATGATTTTTTTTACGACTCTTACGGTACCTGTATAGCACATTCCGTAATTGGATAACGGTATGTGACACATAGGTACCGTAAGGATATAATTTTTAGCTAATCTATGAAATAATAAATAATTTTAAATTATTAGATGAAAATAAATAAATTGTTGAATGTAAATTGCTGTTTTTATTAAAACTTTTGGTTGTTATAATATATATTATAAAAATATGAATGTATGATATTTCAGCCGTAGAAAAAGTATAGAATGCCTATTCCTTAGTCGTGGATTGTCCCTATCGCCAATGTCTCGGCTCAGGTGATAAACATACACTCGTTCGGAATATGCATTATTCTACACTTGTTACAGAATATACTATTCAATAACAGAATTACTAGATTTTGCCATACTGTGTGAGAATTTTATATACTGATAAAAAGTCCAAACCTTATCCTTAATCATAAGTTATATCCCGAGACCTAATAATTTAACCGGCAAGTAACTGTCATTTTGTTAATGCCCCCCCCTAAATCCGCCGGTGCCTCTGTCCCTATATCTCCACTGTGCCACCTAAGAATATCAAATATATACTAAAAAATTATTTGACTTAAGTTATTTATGATTTTTAATCACAAATTCATATCTTAAGCCGTTTAAAGGTTAAATAGCCCCCCTCTTTAACCACGCTCTGTATAGTGAAGTTTAAGAAGTGCGACTACAGACATCAATTACCTTATTTCTCGCTCGTAGAAGCTCATACATCGGGCAACCTTGTGTAATAATATTAATAACTTTGATCCTTAATAACTTTAAAGGCCTCTAATATTATATATATATATATATATATATATATATATATATATATATATATATATATATAAGGCCTATATGCTTTATTATATAGTCGCTGTCAAACTTATAGTAGAATGTTTACATTTGAAAGATGTTAATGTGAGACAGAGACGTATTTAAATTTTATTATATTAAATAAGTATTTGTCTTATATAGCTCGATCACAGAACACAAATAAAATAAATCAAATTCGTCCCAGTAAATATTTATTGCTATTTATTGCCTTGTGGGTGTGGTTAAACCCTTGTAAAATATGATTGCATAGGGTCGAAATTTAACTGGCCAGAATCAATCAATGTGGACTGCATAAAAATACATTAGTTTAAATGAGTCTAAAATTATGCAATGTCCCGATTAGGCGAACAGTTGACACGCACCAGATAAAAATAACACAAGTCAACAAAAAAAAAATGTGAGTCTTGGATTCCAATATGATATTCCTATGTATTTTTTCCCGCTGAAACCCATTTAACCCTTACACGTCAAGATTTTGACATAAAAAAAAACCTCAAAAAACACTCGAAAAACTACTGAAACCGTTAAAATCTTCTACTCCATACCACTTTAACCCCCTTCCTCCAAATTCGTAATTTCGTAACCCCATAATCCCCTCACCTCGGTATACCATTACTCCATAACCTCAAAACCCCGTAACCTCATTAAGTTGAAAAATCTGGTTCGGGAAAACAGAACAATTACGTGAAATTTTCTTGTAGAATATAGTTATGAATAAGTAACTGTATAACCCTAAAATCCTATCACACCTCCTAACCCCTTCACTCCGTAACCCCATATATTATAACCTCTTAACCCCATCACCCTATTATGTGGAGAAGTCCGGTTCTCGAAATCATAAGAGTTTTGTGAGTGAAGTCATGAATCAAGGTCTACTTCATTATTTTTTTTAACCGGACTTCTCCACAGAATAGGATAACGGGATTAAAGGGATATAGTATAAGGGGTTACGAAGTGAAGTGATTTTGAGGTTATGGTGTTGAAGGATTTTGGGCTTATATAGTTACTTACCTATGACTATGTTCCACAAAAAAAACTGAAGATTTTTTTCTGTTTTCCCAAACTAGATTTTTCTACTTAATGAGGTTACGGAGTTTGGAGGCTATGCGGCTATGGTATTATGAGGTTAGGGGATTATAGGTTTCTGGGGTTATAGAATTATCAATTTGGGGACAGGGGGGTGACAATGGTATGGCATAGATGATTTTAGCGGTTTCAGTAGTTTTTCGGGTGTTTTTTTGGGGTTATGTCAAAATCCTGATGTGTAGGGTTTAAACAGGTTGCGGATTCAGTTTCAGCTGGAAAACATACATAGGAATATCATATTGGAATCCAAGACTCACAAAAATTTTTTTTGTGGGCTTGTGTAATCGCTGTTAAAAAAAAGTCTGGAGGATACTATAATAAAACAATTTATCGGTTTATTTTACAAAATCGGTAACACCATCAACTATAGTCCTTTGTTTGCTGTAAATATGTTTAGTTGTAACAAAATGAAATCTTCCTCAGATTAGAATCTCATTTAATTAGAAGGGGCTAAAAAAAGTAGAAGCTGGCAAAGAACAAGGACCGATATTCCCCCTATCTAACAATGTAACAGTTTTGTATCTAGAAGATAAAATGGAATAAGAAAACCAGAAAATCATTTACTATTTAAATAGTATCATATTAAAGATATTTTACAGTATTATATTAGTTTTACTGTATTGTATTTATTTATTTATTAAGTTTAAAGTTATTCTGGGACCACACCTCCCCCCAAATGGAAATAGGTTTAAAAAAATAGCAAACTTAGGTGATGATAAATTATGCGAGCACAGGGTCTGTAAACTTCAAAACCTCTGAGAACGAAATCCTAATGGAGGCCAGTTCTTGAATAGTGGTAAAAATTCTTCCGCAGACTGCATACTAAACCACATTAACAAACTGAAAATTTCTTTGCATAATTCTAATAGTGTTTTTGTTGTTGATTTTGATTTAGTTTAGATAAAATCTCTATCTGTTCCCATTTTTGAAAAAAACCGTTATAAAATTTTATAAAAATTAAAATATGTCACTTTTGGAGGCCCATATTTAAATTATTATAGTAGCTACAAAAGTTATTTGTAGTTTAAATTAAAGTTACATATATGCTCTATAAAATAATTACGAAAAATGTCTGAAAATCATTTTAAAAGTTTAGTTAATGAATAGCTTTTGAAGCCCCTGCAATGCTGTTTAAAAGAAGGTGAATTTATCTTTGTTAAGCAGTTACATAAATTTAACGTCAAATTTATTATATTTGTCAAGCGCATGTGTTTGTCAATTTTAATAAATATGACATATACTGCCCAAAATAGTCTTAGACAGGAACACTGAGTACTTAATAATTAAATTAAGGGCCAGCAGCCAAAAATTGCGCAGTCTACCAATATCACCCTTGTACGATATAATATATCGTATATTATGGAAAATTTGACTGAATATTTAATCAATATTTTTATTATTATTATTTTTGTGAAAGGTCAAGAATAGAGCTGCAGATTCGAATATTGGATGTGCGAATATACTGCGTAGTTTATTTTATAAAACATAACTATATTCTATACACAAACATATATTATACAAACCTGTTGTTAAAATATTTACTGTGCGATTTTTAATTAAATATCTTGCTTGAAAAAACAGACCATTAGTAGCAATTTTTTACTCCTATATGCAGTTTTTTAGTGTTTACGCTACCTACCCTTAGCCCTATTAGTTGTTTAATATTTTCAGTGCACTTGCCGGGAATACCCATAAAATGGTTTAAAATTTAATAAAAATAGAAAAATCAAAGGCCAAAACCTAAAAAATGGCCGTGTAGGCTCGTTTATCACTGCTCCTACAGCCATGTGTTATATTTTGGCCCTCGGGTTTTCCATTTTTATTGAATTTTAAACCCCTTTTGGCATTTTAAAAACCGGACTTCGAAAAGCCAGTCACCGCCTGAGTATTTTTTGCAGGGTTACTACAGTGTACCCTGTGTAACCTCATCGTAGTTGGTAAATTCACTGTGATGACTCATCACTGATGAGGTTACACTTTTTATAACAATATAATTTCTTAAAATGTTCTGTGACGATGGCACACACCGTGTGCCATCGGCAGCTTTTGCCCAGGCTCCGACGTGCACACCGGAAATATAACGCCACAGAAAAGTGTTAAACTGTTTTTTTTTGTTATTCCCATTTACCTTCTTAGGAATGAATTTTATCGCGAAAACGCATCCTTGCCAGGATTAATAAAGGTCAAAAGGTCTTATGTAATAATTATTATTTGAACTAAAAGGAAAAATCTGCCAGGGAGAATTATGTTGTAAGTGCAGGGATATTTTTAATCTTTTTTCAATTAGATTAGGGTGCATAGAATGGAATTAAGTTGTTTGAAATTTGAATAGAATTATATAAAAAAGAACAAAAAAAAAATAGGATTAAAACCGGGATTTACTCGAAATCTACGTTGTAGAAATTATTTTTAAATTGAAAATTTGGTTTCAGTACTCAAAAATACTTAAGGCATGATAGGTTCAGTCTTTGGAGCAGATTTTTTTTGTAGACCTGTAGACAGGCCCACAAAAAAAAGTTGTTTGTGCTGGGGTTGAGACCCACCGATTCTTATGTATTTTGGGATGCTAAACACGAATCTGCCATAGAAAAGGCAATTCATGGGCTAATTTTTTCGCTAAACTGAAATTGTAGACTAATAATATGAGATTTTTACTATCTTAGACAGTTTTTCAGTGTAGCAAAAAAATGAGCCAATAAGTTGCCTTTTTTATGGCAGATTCTTGTTTAGCATCTTAAAATACATAAGAGTAGGTGTGTCTCAACCCCAGCACAGACATATTTTTTTTTTGTGGGCTTGTGTTATTAACGGTCAATAGTTTAAACTAAGGCGAAGAACCTGTACGAATTCCGGCTGCAGTCGATATTATATGGAACTACCCGTTGTTATTTAAAAGAAAATATTATTATTATATTTTTATGGTCTGTGCATGAACATCGGGCTCAGCTATCTCCTCCATCTACTTGCCTTATGTTAAACGTAGCGCTATGCGCCTCCTTCCTCGAGATAATAGTTTTATAACACGTACATAAACGTTAAGCGCTTTGCATCTCTAATTTAATAAAACATTGTATTAAAGCCTAAAGTTAAACGTCGGCACTTAGGATGATTAACAAAGATGGCGACAATCAGCTGATTCTAATAAATGTTTTACCATTATTCAAAGTAGGCATTTTGGGCTAAAATTTTTATGTGCATAAGTATACCCAACGATAAGCATGTACATGTACAATGTAATTACATGTGATATGTAGTTTCTACATAAATGAATTTAAAATACATTGCACCTCATTAGAGAGCCGACGCCTACCAGGCTCTGATAGCTAGTCGGGTGGACGAGTAAGGTGAATTGCCTGCATTTTGAAGCGAGGATCGTGACGTAGAAAGGAGCGGCCATCCGAACCTGCGGATTTGCAAGCCACACCTACCTCGCTCTTTGCCGGACAAAGAAAAACCTGATCGCTTAACAGTTTGTAGTTGTAAGTCAAACAACTGCATTCGTTTGTAAGTACCGAACACCTTTACTTTTTTGTTGTATTCTATGCAATGTATAGTTTATGTTTATGTTTATGTTTATGTTTGTTTTTAAACCTCGTACTATTCTACTTAATTAAGCATCCCCTAAGTTCAGTACTTGTGTGGGCTAGTAGTAGAGGGAACCACCGGCTTTAATTGACTTTCGAACCAATATATCTAGGGAGTACGCCTTCGCCAAATTTTAATTATTAATTAACTGAAGAAGGCAATCGGCGCCAGTGAGGTTTGAACTCACGATCATTAGCTCAGCTCACAGTGGTTGGCGCATATACAACTATTTATTGCTTAATACCTAATTACGTTATTATATACGCTATTGTTCTATCAGTGTATCTATATAAACGTTTCATAAAATGCTTGAAGCAATACACGTTAGTTAAAATTTAATTTGATATTTTTATAGTGTATGTTGACTCGGTTGACACATTTTTAAATGGTGCTATTTGAATTCTTTCCATAAAGTAAAAAACGAAATTTTAATATTTTTTCACCCCTCTTTTTAGAAACTTTCCATATAAAGTTTTTTGATTGCTTTTTCTTGTTAATAAATCTAAAAGTTAATTCCTACTAGTTAGTATTTGTCAGTTTTCCTTGTAAGCCAAAGATCCCCTCAAAGAAAATTTATGGAATTTTTAAGTTCCATATTACTAGTGAAATATACTCCTTTATTTTTTATCTTTCAAACCAAACTTTCATCAAAAATTTTACGTAACACTTAAAAAATTATAAACTTTTAAAATGTTTATTAAGTCACGTTTTTAACAATAATCTAGGCCTAAGATACGGATTCGTTGTAAATTTTATTGAACTAAATCCTCAAAAAAAAAAAATAGAGATGAAAAACCATAGGCAAAACTAGGTTCGCCTACTCGGTGCTTAATATACTATAGTAGTAGTTAGTGCATATTTCCCATCCGTTGCCTATGACAACGGTTGGGAAGTGACGATCAGCTGATTTTACAAAGCTGCAGCATGCTGTCAGAAAATTAGTAAATGTATTAGATCATATGATGGGAGAATTAGCTCAGCGGTCTAAGGCATCGATATAGCATTGACACTGTGCTAATGATCGTGAGTTCAAACCTCACTGGCGCCGATTGCCTTTTTCAGTTAATTAATAATTGAAATTTGGCGAACGCGTACTCCCTAGATATATTGGTTCGAAAGTCAATTAAAGCCGGTGGTTAACTCTACTACTAGCCCACACAAGTCCTGGACTTAGGGGATGCTTAATAAAGTAGAAAAGTACGAGGTTAAAAACAAACATATATACATAGATATGGCAAGAATGTCGATTTGTTTTATGTAGAACATATACAAAGCCAATTGTGAGGTTGCGAGGAGGTGAAGTATAACATATTTGTTAAGAAACCACTATAGCGGTGGGTGGTGACCAGAAGCGGGAAGGTGAAATCTACCTGGATATAGCAATTAAACCATTTCGGTTTGACGAGGACTCAAGGCGCATCTAGGAGGGGATATATGATCTAATGTAAATATCAAACACATAACCTCAAATTGACAAACTCATTTTAATATAATTTTTGCGTTTTTTCGATGTTTAGGTGTTAGTTCGTAGGAAAAATAGTATACGCACCTCGACGCAAACCATTTCAGTGCACATCAAGTGTTTTTTTTACTCGGCTATGCCTCGTGAAAAAAGCACTCTCGTGCATTAAAAACTAGTTTTGCGTAATATACCAATACGGACGGACATTTTTAAAAGTTGTATAGATTTGTATATAATGCAAATTGGTATATTTTTTAATTTTGGACATTTTTTTTTATTTTCGGACTCCGAGGTAAACGTATAATATCCCTTTGCCGTGAAGCTGCGAGTTGTTTAATAAGTAATGGTAAGCTTGTCGTAGAAAAAAAAACTATTTTTATTAGAATCATTTGGATTAACGATTATGCTATACTATTGTCTTCAAACTGTTTTCTGTATATTGCCCCCAGGACTGGCATTATCACACATATTTTTAAGTACATTTGTACAAATGTCCACTTTTAAGAAAAACTGTATAGGTTAGGTACCTACTTTTATTTTTTTAGTTAATGTACTTTATTTGTTAGCATATAATTTTTTTTCTCATTATATTATTCACAGCGCCTTCGCTAGAATAATACGGTAGTTTCGAATTTTCAAAAAAAAAATCAAAAATCGGCCTAGATAAAAAATTCTTGATTATAAATTTGGTCCATGAAAAAATAAGCAACTTTTATTTTTCAAATGTCTAATGTCACGATTTTTGTGAACACGATAACTCAAGAACGAATAATCTGATCGACTTGTAATTTTTAGAAAAAATCAAGTACTATTGTTTTTGAAAGTAACCTCCTCAAAAACAAAAAAGTTATAGGGGGTTAAACTTTAAAAAAAAATCCAAAAAAGCTGAAAGAAAATTCCGATGAACGTATTTTTTTCATAGGTAATATAAAAAGACCGAAGGATTTTTTGGGCTTAGTTTGTTGTTTGTATTTACGAAAGCTTTTTTACTTAGCAACGCACAAGACAAAGTGAATGGATAAAAAAAACCCACCGTTTTTGCATTCGCTTGGTCTAGTACTTGATAAGCAAAAAGGTTTTCGTAAGTGCAAACAGCGAACTTGGACGAAAAAAACCTGAGGTTGCGTTATAATTGTTAAAAAAATTCACAAATCAAATAATAGTAATTATATACCAAGGTAGAGAAGACATTTTTTATAGCCGAGCGTGGTTTTTTCACTACTAGCACTATTTAACTATTTTTATTAAAATAATAAAATAAATTATTAACAGGAATTTTATTTCTTGAAATTTTCATAAAAATCAAGTAGCCTTGATCAATGACATTTTCTCAAATTAATACTTTGAACCGACGTTTAAAATTTGTTTTTTAAAATTTTTTCATAATATTTAGTTAATTATAGATTGAATTAATTGGTAATAATTATAATTAATTATATTTAATAAATACAAAGTTATTTAAAGCTATTTTCTTGGGTTTAATTAGCAAAAATTGCAAAAAGAACTGAAATATCTAAAGTGACAGAAATCAATTGTTTATAAAATTTACTCCTACTGGGAGAGAAAAAATCATTATTGCTATAGGTGAAGAAAATTGATTTCACAGTCTGAAAACATGATAAATAATGGTATCTTCTAAAGCTAGTAGTGAAAAAACAAAATTATAAATTTTAATTAAATATGAAAATAAATGCAAGAACAATAAATTTTAAAACCCTTCTTAAATATTAAGCTAATTAAAATAACAATTGTTAAACACGTAATTTTCAAATTTTATTCCGTATTTTGTATTTGGTGAAATAATTCCATATTGTTTTTACGTAATCTTTTTATTCTTGCCCGTTAATTTTCCTCATATTTATAGCCAATGTTTTTAATACTGATGTTATTTCGTCGATTGAGGTTGTGCGGTCCAATAAATAACCTTTTCCTCACAAAATTCAATGAACTGCTTCCATATAGAATTTTTCGTCCTGACAGTGTTAACCGCAGCTGATTTTAAAATTATTTTGACATTTTCTTCCGAAATACTAGTAAATCTATGACCCTTTTTAAAATTTACTAAGAAGATGACCAATTTGACAGTACTTTTCATAGGCGCTATGATAATATTGTTCAAATATTATTTCCTTATGGTCTGTTTTATCACGCAAGATAGTAAATTAAAAATCGCACAGTGAATATTTTCAAAACACATTCGAATATTGCATGTGCGAATATACTGAGTAGTTTATTTTATAAAACATAACTATATTCTAATAATAATAAGCTTTATTGGAAATAGGAACCCCTAATATACAAAAAAAAAATAGATAATAAATTACATTACACATTAAATATAAACTATAAACCATACATTATATGGAATTATAAATATAAATACTGGCTTAAATGTATACAAAAGTAAAAATAAATAAAAATAAACCACATATTAAACTACCTACAAGTCTCTTATATGAGTGATAATATTTCTTTTAAATATATTTAAAGATCTAGAGGTTTTAAGAAAATCAGGCAGTTCATTATATTCACAGAAACCTTGAATAAAAACCGATTTTTTACTTTGAGTCAATCTTACTCGCTCTATATACAATCTGTTATTATCGCGCAAATTTAATTGATGACTTTGGTGATTATATATTAGAAATTTTTGAAAGTATGTAGGTGTTAGGTTGTTTACTATTTTGAATATAAATATCATTGTAAAATAAAACAGTCTTTCTTTAACTGAAAACCAGTTTAAAGCTGACCACATAAAGTTTATGGGAGTATATCTGCTGCACTTAAGTATTACTCGCATACCTCTGTTCTGCAATTTTTGTAGTGCATTTATTTTGTTCAAATCAAAAAAATATAAAATGGTAGCACAATAATCAAAATGCGGTTGAATTATTGTATTATAAACTGTATACACAAACAAATACTACAAACAAATATTCAAACCTGCTGTAAAAATATTTGCTGTGAGATTTTTAATTTACTATCTTGCTTTATGAAACAGATCATAGTTACCCTCAACAAGAATACGGAAAAAATCGTTAGTACCCGGGATTTCTTCGATTTAAAAATAGGCGATTGAAAAATGTACCGGATTCGTGACTGGATTGGATGAATGAATAATAATAATGAAGTGTGAATTTTTCAGGAAAAATTACTTTTATTAAAAGGACCAATTCTACCAATAGAAAAAAAAATTAAAATTTTTGAATTTTTTTAAAAAGTTTTTTTTTTAATTTTTTTAATTTTTTTGTTTATCACAAAAAAATTGAAAAATTTAATTTTTTGAAAACTTTTTTTTTTGATTTTTTTTTTAATATTTTTTTTTTACAAAAAAGATCTTTTTTTAAATGTAATTTTCTTTTGTTATTTTTTTTAAAAATTATTTTTTTATTTATTTATCATTTATTTATTTATTTATTTATTTATTTATTTATTTATTTATTTATTTATTTATTTATTTATTTATTTATTTATTTATTTATTTATTTATTTATTTATTTATTTATTTATTTATTTATTTATTTATTTATTTATTTATTTATTTATTTATTTATTTATTTATTTATTTATTTATTTATTTATTTATTTATTTATTTATTTATTTATTTATAATTTACTACAAAGTTTAGTTTATAGGTTTAGATATATTTTTTCCTGCCTATTCCTATAACAATTGTTAATTCTTTTAAAACAGTAAGCTGGGTATCGTCAAATATATATTTTGCTTTTAAACACTCACTAAAAACGAAGCGTGCTGTTTAATTGCTTCAAAAATGTTAACCCGGCACATTGTCACATCTGCCAAACTCTTAGACTCGACTTTATCTTCCATTTCAGTAATAGTCTCAGTCGATGGACCAATAAAGTTACATTTTCGGATTCCTATTAGGATTTATGATTGTTATTCTCGTCCGAGAATATTTAGATGGCTATAAGATCGCTTATAGGACACCAGGGACTTTTTAGTCGACTGTATCGACAACTAATTATAGTTAAACGTCTACTACACTTCTATGGATTGTTTTACAAACGTTATTTAATAATGGTTATTTACGGGACTAAAGTAAGTTAAGTGAGATGATTTTTTAAAAGCGTTAATAAAAAAGTCGATTTTCTCAAACCAACATAAATGTATATATTTATTTATTTCTATGATTGGCAGTATACAGAGTTATTCTTTTAAATGGTACACCCACCGTAACTTCTGAACGGGATGAGATATAAACTTCAAATTTAGAATGTTTTTATCACACAATAAAAACTATTATTTGCAATATTTTTTCAATTTTTTATTCGGTAAGGCGGCGTCAGGGTGACACTATTTTAAATTGCACCCTAGGCCTTGTTGAATATCATTTTAAGGCTCCTAAAATTTCCTATTTAAGCATGTAACTATTAAGCTTACGCCGTCAGGCTTACGCCATCAGGCTTATTCCATCAGGCTTACGCCATCACGCTTACGCCATCAGGCTTACGCCATCAGGCACACGCCATCAGGCTTACGCCATCAGACTTACGCCATTAGGCTTACGACGTTAGGTTTACGTCATTATGCTTACGTCATTAGTAGGCTTACGATATTATGCTTACGCTATTAGGCTTACGCTATAGGCTTACGCTATTAGACTTACGATATTAGGCTTACGCCATTAGGTTTACGCCATTGGGCAAACGCCATTAGGCTTACGTCATTAGGCTTACGCCATTAGGCTTACGTCATTATGCTTACGTCATTAGTAGGCTTACGATATTATGCTTACGCTATTAGGCTTACGCTATAGGCTTACGCTATTAGACTTACGATATTAGGCTTACACTATAAGGCTTACGCCATTAAGCTTACACCATTAAGCTTACACCATAAGATCTACACCATTAGGCCTACGCCATAAGGCTTACGCCATTAGGCTCACTCTATTAGGCTCACGCCATTAGGCTCACGATATTAGGCAAGACATGGTGTCCCACAGGGGACTAAATTATTTTGTAAGGTTGTAATGTTTGCGGAAATCATCATATTGAGAAATAACTTAAACAATATAAAAGTAGTTTTGAATGGGATTGAATTAGAAAAGGTTACTGAATTGAAGTATCTTGGTGTAATTGTAGATAATAAGTTAACTTTTTTAAGTAATTTTAAATATATTTTAAATAAAATAAACAAAAAAGTATTTTTTTTAACATTAACACTAAAGTAACGTTATATTAAACTTTAATTGCACCTCATTTTGACTACTGCTCTTCAATTTTGTATGGCTTAAATCAATATGATTTTTCTAGATTGCAAATAGTTCAGAACAAAGTAATGAGGATTATACTACAATGTAAGAAACTTACTTCAATTAGCTTAATGTTAAATATTTTATGTTTTATGCCAATAAGTTAGGTTTAATGCCTTTATATTTATTTTTAGAATTAAAAAGTCCAAACCCCGAAATATTTAAATAGTAAAATTAAATTTGGAAATTAAATACAGTACTAGACAAGTAAATGATTTTTATATTGATAAGGCAACCTCTAGTAAATACAGTAAAACTTTATTCTATAATGGTCTCGTAAGCTTTAATTTAAGTTACCTGTTCATATAAAAAACTGTGATACTTTAAATAAATTTAAGTTATTGTTAGAAAAATACGTATTAGAAATTTTTTAATGTTATAAATACTTTATAGATTTGATATTGTTAAGTTGTTGTATTAGTTTGATACTAAACAAATATATTATTATTATTATTATTAAAAAAAAAAGTAGAATTTTATTTTCTTTAAAAAAATATATCACGTGACCTACGTTTACAATAAAAAACTAAAAAATATTGTAAATTATGTTTTTTTTAGTTAATTTATTATTCCATCAATCTAATTTCTATTCTATTTTTTCTAAATAATCTATTTTTATTTTGTGTCATATCAACATTCCAAATTTGAAGTTTTTATCTCATCCCCTTCAAAAGTTACAAAGGGTGTACCATTTCAAAGAATAGTCCTGTAGAATTATTGTGTATGCGCCTTCGCCAAAATTGCAAATAATACATACCGTGCGATTATAAAGTGCCGAACGCTTTTTAATGCAAAACTAGCATTAGCGATAAGTAAAATGCAAGAAAGCTGTGTGCGTTTTACTGACTACCAAGCTGTTGTACGTAGCAATCACATGGGCTTGTCGCGCATAACTCTAACAGAGGCGTGGCTTCAAACGAAGAGTATTTCTTTTCAAACTGTTCGACACTTTATAATCGCTCTATATATGGAATCCATATTATGGATATATTCATAATATGAATATATTTTGTTAGAAAGTTATGTATCTGTCGTTAAAATCAAATGGACAGGAAACAGTGAATAGTACCATTTCATCCTTTTTGGGAATCATCAGCACTGTGAATCCTGTATGTTGCTAATATTCAAATAAAACGTTAGATAGATATAAAAGCATGGTGCCATCTATTGATGTGGTCACTGTTATCTGTTCACTTGTTCCCAAAAGGCAAATCGCCACAATTTAGGGTGTATAGTAACGTGCATTCAAAATGCCACGGACCTAAACCATTATATGAACCTTTAGCCGGTTAAGAAGAGTTAAATAAGTTAAGAATTGACAGTCTATAAAAAGGATGAAATGGTACTATTCACTGTTTCCTGTCCATTTGATTTTAACGACAGATAGATAACTTTCTTATATATATTTTTCGGTTATTAACCGACAAACGTGCAGTATATATTTTTATAGACTGTCAATTCTTAACTTATATATTTTGTTACTTACTTATTAAAAGATCATAGAAAAGCTTAATATTTTATGTTTTATGCCAATCAAGCAAAGAGTAACGTTTAAAACCTTTATTTATCTTTAAAATTAAAAAGTCCAAACCCTGAAATATTTAAAAAGTAAAATTAAATTTGGAAATTAAATACATGAATATCGTACTAGACAACTAAATGATTTTTATATTGATAAGGCAACCTCAAGTAAATACAGTAAAACTTTATTCTATAATGGTCTTGTAAGCTTTAATAAATTACCTGTTAATATAAAAAACTGTGATACTTTAAATAAATTTAAGTTATTGTTAAAAAAATACGTATTAGAAAATTTTTAAGGTTATAAATACTTTATAGATTTGATATTGTTAAGTTGTTGTTTGATACTAAATAAAAAAAGTCCAATTTTGCTCCCAATAAACAACTAAAAAATATTGTAAATTATGTTTTTTTTTAGTTAATTTATTATTCCATCAATATATTTTCTATTCTATTTTTTCTATCTAATCTATTTTTATTTTGTGTAATATCAACATTCCAAATTTAAAATTTTTATCTCATCCCCTTCAAAAGTTACAAAGGGTGTACCATTTCAAAGAATAGTCCTGTAGAATTATTGTGTATGCGCCTTCGCCAAAATTGCAAATAATAGGGGAAGTCGGGGTTAACTGGGCAGATTTTTTCATATCAAGTTTTTGAAAAACCTGTAAAAAAATTTCAAATATTTTCTATAGCAAAAGATAGATTATTACTATAGTTAGAACATATTAATACTTCAGAAAATATTATTTATATAAAAAAAGTTATTAACGATAAAGCAGTTAACCCCGCTGGACCAGTTAACCCCATAGGCCAGGGTTAATTGGACCAGTACTCAGGGTTAACTGATCCACTAACAAAAATATATTGTATTGTAATTATTGTGAATAAAAACGATTTAAAATCAAATAAAATTTAATTCTAACATAAAAATAGACAACATAATATGTTAAATATTAGATATATCTCAGGATTAATTGATCCGGGGTTAACTGTACATGGACTAATTAACCCCGAACTAATTAATATTGACATAAGTGATTTTGACCATGCCCATTTAACCCCGAACCAGTTAACCCTGAGTGACACCACTGAATGAAATCATAAAATTTTATTACTTAATAATATATTAGAAGGCGGCAATAATTAACAAAATATTCAGTTTATTAGGTTAAATATTAGTCTAGATCCTACTATTAATAATAAAGTATTAATTAAAAAATAAAAGTTAAGGTAAATACCTACTTTTCATCGAAAAAAATGAACTTTCTTTACTACAACTTATACGTGGGCAACACGGTCCGCCATAATACTTTAAACAATACTACTAACTAAATATCACTAGAATTTGCACTAATGCGCCAATACTAATAAACAAACTTGATAAAATCCAGGTGGCCCAGTTAACCCTGACTTCCCCTACATATATGGAATTCGTATTATGGATATATTCATAATATATTGTTACTTACTTATTAAAAGATCCTACGAAAATTCGTATATTGTGAAAATCCTATTAAAATTTTATATCCCTAGTATTTACCCTTACTTTGACAATAAGCCTAAAAGCCCAAAAAATATTTTTTTAATTAAACTGACCGAAAGTTCGTTAGCTAGCCTAGACCGGCCGACTAAAACACAAACAGCTTAAAACATTTAAGCCGGGGTCTTTAAGTAAAATAACGTGTATCTAAGGGTTTTGTACTAAAATAATAGTAGCATTTGACCATTAGAGGTTAAGTCTCAAATGCCGATCATTGGGAAATCCCTTCTACTAATTTCGATACTTTATTTGAAAAGGTTCTCGGGAAAGCCACAAACATACAGTAATAACAGTAAATCGTTGGTGGAATTATGTAAAAAAAACAATTGAACCGGTGAGAGCAAGGTTGAACTTTTTGGACGAAATTGACTTAGATAGACATTTTGTTATTGCTTTGAAACTCATCTTTTGACACAAAAAAGGTAAACATATCTCAAACTATTATGCCTCAGTAACACATTAAATATGTGATTAAGACAAAGGAAGGGAAACATTCCAGGACTTTCATAAAGTAGGAATATTTTTTTAACTTACCACAAGAAAAAGATGACTTTGGTTGGTTAAGAATGTATATACAGGGTGGCCCAAAAAAAACCGGACACTTTTTAAACCATTATAATTTTTTTGCCGTTTGAGCGATCTTTACTTGCTTTGAAATAAATAGGCTCAAAACATGTAAGATTCGGTGTATAATTTTATTTATTTAACTTATTATCATATATTTTAGTAAGAAAGCTTTTTCTGAAGGGGTTATTTTAGACCCATGGGGATTAGAGTAAAATGTAAAAAATGATAACTTTTTCTGCCTGTATTATGTTAAATGGTCTATCTTCAATAGTTTTGTGTGTTTACCTTTTAATTTAAAATTGTATTTTTTTTTATAATTATTTTTCCGAAAGGGTACATATAGCGTTAAATCGATTTTTTAGCTTGAAAACAATTATTAAGTAGGCGGTTATCTAAAAGTAATTTTGACATGTCTCAAAAAATAGTATGTCAAATTAAAAATATTGAAAATCACCGATCAAAAAACTAAGAAAAACGTATTAAAACTGCATTGTGGTGGATATTTATTTTAAAAAAGATGAACAATAAAGAATGAATATATTTAAAAACAAAATTGTGTAGAAAAATAAGAAATAAGTCTAGTTTTTCTCAAAACTAAAAAAGTGCTTAAAAAAACTTAAAATAAAATAATTAGTAACAATCGAATAAAAAATATTGTATAATACACGGGCAAAAAGTTAAATTTCGATTTCATAGGTTTATTACCCTCGAGCTGGCCCTATCGGCCGGCCCTCGGCTTCTAAAACATACTCTATCTAAAAATTTAACTTTTCGCCCTTGTATTATAAATAACTATTATTAAACACCCTATTTTGTCCAAAGCCTTAGGATGGGGATTAAAAGGCATTTTCGGTAAAAGGACCTTTTTTATATTTTTGGATGTAAAATACCCCTTAAATCTATTACCTCTATTTTTAAAACACCCTGTATAACTATTACTTTTAGTTTATGTTGTCGGTTTTCAATATGTAGAAACACTGTCAATCCAATTACAGAGTAATCCATTAGAGCAGAAAGGGGGCCTGAAATCCTAGAAAATATGTGCAGGTTTAAGGGCCACCTAAGTCTGTCTACACATAGGCGGCCGATTTAATCCTATTTAACAGTTGCAGGCTGGACAACGCACAGCTGTGCCGTCTTATTTATATGACCGCGGGGTCTAACCGTCCCCAACCCTTGCCACAGCAGCCGCTTCAAGCAAATTTGTATCAGTGGCGTATTATAAGGGGCTGTCCATATATTACGTAACGCGCCAAGGGGGGGGGGGGTCAGAGAAATTGTTACGGTTTGTGACAGGGGGAGGGGGGGTCTAGGTAAACGTTACGTAACGGAATTTAATAAATGTTTATTTCCTAAGCTTGGCAGATGTATTTTTATTTCAACATAAATTACTATTTAGTGGCCCATAATTCCCTTTTTTACACAAAAATTGACGAAACTATGCATATTTAAATAATATTGTAATCAGTAAAAAAACTGTTGATATTGATATTAAAAAAAAATTTACGGCCCTGTTCTTGCGTGATCTTGCCGATGAATCATCGGCAATGATACATTTTCGCGCGGAATGTGTACTCACAGAACACCAATGTGTGTACTATTTGGTGTACCTGTGCATAAACAATATACGTGTTATATGTGACACTCAGTGTAAAAAGAGGTACCTAGTATTTTTTCCCTGTGTGATATTGATTATGAATATTTTTTTAAAGTTTGATTGATTTTTTCGTTTAAGTACATTAAGTGCTATATGTATTATTATAATAAATATGTATCATTTTTACACCGTATTTTTACCGTCTTGCATTATGCGAAATTCTGTATCAAGAGGGGGGTTGGTAAATGTGACAGTTTGTTACACAGGGGGGGAAAGGGGGTCAATTTTTTTGAAAAATTGTGTTACGTAATATATGGATTTCATTTCTTCAGTTTATTTATTGATTTTTTTTAACCCTTTGAAGCACGCATTTTTCTAATAACTGTATTTCCATAAAAATAGTTGCATTATAAGTTTTTGGGTTCGCTGATCATGGATCTGTTATCAGACTTTCAAAATTTAACATGGCGAGAAGAGAAAAGGGTTTTAAATGAAGATCAGCATTATCAAAATACTAGTAAATTTTGATTTTTTGCTCTCAATCAAATTTTTTAATTGGTATGATTGGATAATCTTAGATTAATCTTAGCAGTTTTTTTTACAAAGTCAAGTCTATATCATAATGAAAGTATTGGTAAAGCAAGTTATTATAAAACCTATTGGACAACTTATGGGTTTTTGGGGTCGCTGATCATGGATCTGTTATCAGACTTTCAAAATTTAACATGGCGAGAAGAGAAAAGGGTTTTAAATGAAGATCAGCATTATCAAAATACTAATAAATTTTGATTTTTTGCTCTCAATCAAATTTTTTAATTGGTATGATTGGATAATCTTAGATTAATCTTAGCAGTTTTTTTTACAAAGTCAAGTCTATATCATAATGAAAGTATTGGTAAAGCAAGTTATTATAAAACCTATTGAACAACTTATGGGTTTTTGGGGTCGCTGATCATGGATCTGTTATCAGACTTTCAAAATTTAACATGGCGAGAAGAGAAAAGGGTTTTAAATGAAGATCAGCATTATCAAAATACTAATAAATTTTGATTTTTTGCGCTCAATCAATTTTTTTAATTGGTATGATTGGATAATCTTAGATTAATCTTAGCAGTTTTTTTTGCAAAGTCAAGTCTATATCATAATGAAAGTATTGGTAAAGCAAGTTATTATAAAACCTATTGGACAACTTATGGGTTTTTGGGGTCGCTGATCATGGAGATGTTATCAGACTTTCAAAATTTAACATGGCGAGAAGAGAAAAGGGTTTTAAATGAAGATCAGCATTATCAAAATACTAATAAATTTTGATTTTTTGCGCTCAATCAAATTTTTTAATTGGTATGATTGGATAATCTTAGATTAATCTTAGCAGTTTTTTTTACAAAGTCAAGTCTATATCATAATGAAAGTATTGGTAAAGCAAGTTATTATAAAACCTATTGGACAACTTATGGGTTTTTGGGGTCGCTGATCATGGATCTGTTATCAGACTTTCAAAATTTAACATGGCGAGAAGAGAAAAGGGTTTTAAATGAAGATCAGCATTATCAAAATACTAATAAATTTTGATTTTTTGCGCTCAATCAAATTTTTTAATTGGTATGATTGGATAATCTTAGATTAATCTTAGAAGTTTTTTTTACAAAGTCAAGTCTATATCATAATGAAAGTATTGGTAAAGCAAGTTATTATAAAACCTATTGGACAACTTATGGGTTTTTGGGGTCGCTGATCACGAATCTGTTATCAGGTTTAAAAAATTTAAGATGGCTGATTCAATATGAGGGACCAAATTCGTAAAATTAACTCTGTAATAGAAATTGGTATAAATGGGCCTTTAGGGTCGCTAATCACGAATCTGTTATCAGACTTTCAAAATTTAACATGGCGAGAAGAGAAAAGGGTTTTAAATGAAGATCAGCAATATCAAAATAAAATTTTGAAAAATTATTTAAAAAATATATTTATAATCAAAAATAAGAGCCGCATGCCCAAATTTAATACTTTTACTTCATATATATATTTTTGCGATTTTTTGACATATCAAACAACTTTTTTTCACTTCCTGTTTCACCGGAAATTACCTTAACTTTCGATTTTTAAATAGGACACCCTATATAATTTTACATATTTTGTCTTAGAAATCAATTCTGAATACAACCATATGTCACTTTTCAATTTTTGACAGGTCATGTCATTTTTTATTTAAATTTTCGTTTTAAACCTAGAGTGCCTTAAATTGGCTTATTTGCTTAATTATTGGTCTAGTTTCTTAAGAAAAATACTATTTTGATTTTTTTCCGATAACTCTATTTTTGGTGCGCTCTTAAAAGTTTAAAAGTTACACTTTTGCCCATAAGTCATTTTTTTTAATGGGAAGAGGGTGGCTCATTACTTTTAAATGATAGAGAATTTTTTCGCCAACATTTTGATACTGCACATGCATGGTTTATTTTAAAGAAGTTGGCCTTAAAATACTAATTTTTACTATTCACTTTTTGTAATTGCATTTGCATTCAGATTTAAAAAGACAAAACAAAAACTGAGATCGCTTTGTAAAACAATTTTTAGAAATGTCATCCTTCAAGTTTTAGTTTTGACAGTTTTATAGTTCATACTCTGATAGCGTTAAGATAAAACTTTCAAAATGTTTTTCAAAGCCATCAGTTTTTGTTTTGTCATATTAAATCTGAATGGAAATGCAATTACAAAATATGTAAAAATATATAGGGTGTCCCATTTAAAAATCGAAAGTTAAGGTCATTTCCGAAGAAACCGGAAGTGGAAAAAAGTTGTTTGATATGTCAAAAAATTGCAAATTTTGTCTTATGCATGATCTCCAAATTTCATTTGGATAGCTCTAAGTATAAAAAAGTTAAGGGGGTGAACCACCTTCCTGAAACACCCGGTATATATATATATATATATATATATATATATTTATTTATTTATTTAATAAAAAACAAATCATTATATAGCTATGCCTATCCAGCCAAGCAAAACGTAGCACAAAAAGTACAAATACATTTTCAATAGCTTCAAACAAAATTGACGTGTAGGTAAAAACATTCCATTATAGCCTTTTGAAAAAATTATATTCATTTCAATAAGCTTATAAAAATGTAATACTATAGTATGTATACCCTTTGCGGTTATTAATGTTCTTTGAAATATTGAATTCCACTTTTTACAAAAACCTATCAGACTCAGATTCATATGAAATTTTCATCTATCCCTTATTTTTTACAATTTTGCATTATGTTGTTGAATACTTTATATCCAGGGTCACATCAAAAAAATATTTGATATACAAACGTTATCCAAAAGTATAAAAGCAAAAAAGGTATTTAATAATTCAATAGTTGACTAACTTGATCAAGTTTTAAAAGGGAGTTATGTCATATTTTTGGTCAAATTCAGCTAATAATTTATGTTATATAGAGTTCAGATATATGTTCTTTTTAAATAAAAAAAAAACGAAATAGTTTATACATAGTTCATTTTTTAAAGTTAATAATAATCTTTTTTTCACTACTACCTTTTAAACGTACCGTGAGCGGGGGATGCTTTGAACGTTTCTTTTTCAAAATATTTAAATAACTATTAATATTGCCCTAATCCTACTGTTTTAACTGTTTTTCTTTATGTATTTTATTGCCTTAAGGTAACTTTAGCTATGTCAAGACATGACCACTTAATATCTACATCTTATAAATAAAAGAAAAATATTTATTTATATACCAAGGGACTAAACTGGCTGTTTTAGTCCCGCTGAATTAGTGTTTCCTGAGCGAGCGTAGCGAGCGAGGGAAACAGAAATGCAAGGGACTAAAACAGCCAAGTTTAGTCCTGAGGTATATACACTATTTTTTGCAGGACCAAACATAATTTAGGTAGGTAGATAAAATTAAAATTAAAAACCACGCGTCTAAAATCGGTTGTGTTATTTTCGTAATTTAATCAAGATGCCTGTAAATTGCTAAAAGTCAGTTTCATGGCTATCGCGATTTCAATTGTTTTTTAATATGGTTGAAACAAACGTCAAAAAATGGACGAAGATAATAAATTTTAAGTTATGTATAAATTGTTATAACAATGTTCTTTTTAAAGGTTTTCTTTGTTAAAATCAAATAAATTGGTTTGAATTGCTAATTTATTACAAAACACCACCAAACCTAATTTTTGAACCAGCAAAGCACATAAGTAGTAAGTATAATATTTTAATATTATCAAGGGGGGAGAAAAACGGCAAGTTTAGTCCCAAAAATGAAAGCGTAAAATTATGTTTTAGTCTTGGTACTGCAAATTTTTTTTTTTATATCTGTTCATAGTTAGATATAGGGGTAAGGAATCTTTGAACCCTTATAGTTTTTCACGCTTATTCAATGATGATGATGATCAACATAATTTTAAACACATGTTTATAGCGAGAAACAGGACCGGATTCAGAGGCGTGCAGATTACCCGGGGCCCGGGGTCGGAAGTTTACAATAAACAGTTTATTTATGTATACTCCCTAAAAGAAAAGCGTCAAAACGAGCATATTTGCAGAGCCCTTTCCATAGACCATCAAATTCGTAAAAATTTTACGTATGTTAATTATCTCGATTTTTGCAAAACCTATTGAAAAATTTTAGAATACTAAAATAGGAATACTATATACTTTCAAAAAATATTTTGTTGGGAGTACTCGTTTCAGAGTAATAAATAAATTTGTAATAAAATATCAGTAAGGCGGAACACCAAACGTTAGGATTAACGGTTGGGCAACAAAAAAAGCACAAATAGCTTTACGTTGATTTAAAATGAGACAAAGATTCTATATTTATAAATTACTGTATTTTAAGAGACATCAGATTATTTAATTTATTCATTTTTCACTAGATGGCTTAAGAGCTTAGGAAACGTTCAAGTATTACGTAACGCAAAATGTACCAAAATTCATACACTTCATACCTCGGTTCTCGCGTTATTCAAGGCTGTAGAGATTTCATATTTCGGCTACCCCCCTAACACACCCCCTATTAGAGGGGGTAGCCAAAATATGAAATCTCTATAATCTATAATAACGCGAGAACCGGGGTATGAAGTGTATGAATTTTGGTACAATTTGCGTTACGTAATACTTGAACGTTTCCTTATATCCTCCTAAACTAGAATAGACGAGTAAGGTCCTTTTGGGAGTGAGTATACAAATAATGAAATTAACATCGCCATTGACTTTGTTTCATGAATATAGTTTAAGCGTTGCAAATTGCACTGTTAAATGTCAGTTTAGCTTGAGATATGTTGAAATTCTGAAATTCTATGTCAAGAGTTGGTAGTTCTCTGAGATTAGGTAGGTTAATTAGGAATTTGTTCCAAGATAAAGAGAGTTTATTAAAAACCATACAGGTTAACTTCAAGTAAATTATTTTCTCGCTTTAAATTCTTCATTCGGGTCCTTAAAAGAATTGTTCTCTAAGAATGGTCAAAAAATAACCCTTTTAATTAAAATTATTTTTAAATAATAATTTTAAGAATTAAGAAAAATATTTAAATATCTACTCCATTTCAAGAGTAGGTAGTTCCCACCGATTAAATAAGTTATTAATTATTAAGAATTTGTTCTAATATAGAGTTCTTCATTTGGGTTCTTAAAAGAACTTTAAAAATAAGTAAAAAACTATAAAATTCTGGTTTACTTAGGCTTTAAGAACAGAGCCGGCCTTTGTATGAATCAAGTCGACCCCCTGCTTCAGGGGGATCCTAGAGAGGCGCAGTCTAGGGGTGTCTTTTCAGCCTGATCTTTTAGTTATCAACAATTAATTTTGGAGGGGTGTTTTCTGTTTTTGGTAAAAACCGTCAGAGACAAAGCGTTTTTTGGGATGAAGACCTTTTTTTTTATAATCAAAAATTTGGGAGGGGTTATGAGTTTTTTGCCAGGTTTAACGCTTGCTTTAGGGCACCGAAATGCAAAGGCCGGCCCTGTTTAAGAATTATCCTAAAAAAATTAATCACTTCACTATGAACTATTTTACATCAGCATTACGTTTTAAATGAGAAAAAAATTAAATATCTATGTTTATATTATATATCAGTAGTGATGACAACCAATAATTTTTTGAAAAAATATCCAAATTTTGGTAAATCATTATTAATTTATGTCCTGTTCTGCTCAAAATATGCAAACTTATGAATTTTGAATGCATAGAATTATAATCAAGTAAAGTTTAAGAAGCAAAAGAAATATTGGCAGCTGATGAAAAGATACAGGAAGATACCGGATTATTTTTTAATCAAAATTAATACTCCGTCCAGTTATGCAAGATAGTAAGGGACGCTGCCCGTTTTACACCACAGAGCGCATAAATAGCATAATTATGTATAAATCGTAGTTTATCAAAAATTTAACAGATTTAGGTACTGTTTTACTGGAAAGGAACTATCCAAATACTAGCATAACAAGCATAGTACATATTATAAGAATGCGATGCCAGGATTGGCTTGATGTGTCATCATGTATCTTGTAATGGTTGTTATGCGACCCTCTGGATAGGCCTTAAGTTGTAATTGTAACCTAAAAACTTGACGTTTTCCTTGTGTACAATATAATTTATGTTTGTACAATATGTAGAATATGCTAATTTATTGTGAGTGTATGAAGTCCAAACCAAAAAAGGAAGGCCGTATTCAGGGGGGGTCCCGGGGGGCCGCCCCCCCCCCCGAAATCTTAAAATTTTATACGAAAATCTAAACAATTTTAAAGCTTCTCCGGGACCCGGGTTCAAGGCCCGGCGTTGATAGTTTCTTTTGGTTTATAATAAATAGTTTATACTTTATTTTTACTCCCCCAGAACGATAAGGACACAAGGCCAAGCAAATATGCACTCTCTTTTCCAAGTGGACCATACACCTTCAAATTCGTAAAACTTTTCGCATGCTGCGTTAGAATTTTTTCTTGCATTCGACACAAAGCGAAGCAAATATGCAGGCTCTTTTCCAAGTGGACCATACACCTTCAAATTCGTAAAAAAATTCGCCTACGGCGCTAGAGTTTTTTTTGCATTTAAACTTTAAATACACTTTTAAAATTAAAATAGACTATAACATTTCTAAAAAAACTCGCCTACCGCGTTGTAGCTTTTTTAAAATTAAAATAGACTATAAAATTTCTAAAAAAACTCGCCTACCGCGCTGTAGCTTTTTTACTCCCCAGTGATAAGGGCACACAGCGAAGTATATATGCACGTTCTTTTCCAAGTGGACCATACAGATTCAAATTCGTAAAAAATTTCGCCTGCGGCGCTAGAGTTTTCTTGCATTTAAACTTTAAATAGTAACACTTCTAAAATAAAAATAGACTATAAAATTTAAAAAAAAAATCGCCTACCGCGCTATAGGTTTTTTACTCCCCCAGAATGATAAGGGCACAAAGCTATCAAATATGGAGGCTCTTTTCCAAGTCGACCATACACCTTCAAATTCGTAAAAAATTTCGCCTACGGCGCTAGAGTTTTTTTTTGCATTTGAACTTTAAATACACTTTTAAAATTAAAACACACTATAACATTTCTAAAAAAATTCGCCTGCGGCGCTACAGCTTTTTTACTCCCCCAGAATGATAAGGGCACAAAGCGATCAAATATGGAGGCTCTTTTCCAAGTCGACCATACAGATTCAAATTCGTAAAAAAATTCGCCTACGGCGCTAGAGTTTTTTTTGCATTTAAACTTTAAATACACTTTTAAAATTAAAATAGACTATAAAATTTCTAAAAAAACTCGCCTACCGCGCTGTAGCTTTTTTACTCCCCCAGAACGATAAGGGCACACAGCGAAGTAAATATGCAAGTTCTTTTCCAAGTGGACCATACAGATTCAAATTCGTCAAAATTTTCGCCTGCGGTACTAGAGTTTTCTTGCATTTAAACTTTAAATAAACTTTTAAAATTAAAATAGACTATAACATTTCTAAAAAAGTTTAAATAGTAAAACTTTTAAAATTAAAATAGACTATAAAATTTCTAAAAAAAACTCGCCTACCGCGCTGTAGCTTTTTTACTCCCCCAGAACGATAAGGGCACAAAGCGAAGCAAATATGCACGCTCTTTTACAAGTGAACCACACAGATTCAAATTCGTAAAAAGTTTCGCCTGCGGCGCTACAGTTTTTTTGAATTTAAACTTTAAATAAACTTTTAAAATTAAAATAGACTATAACATTTCTAAAAAAGTTCGCCTGCGGCGCTATAGCTTTTTTACTCCCCCAGAACGATAAGGACACAAAGCGAAGCAAATATGCAGGCTCTTTTCCAAGTCGACCATACACCTTCAAATTCGTAAAAAATTTCGCCTGCAGCGCTAGAGTTTTTTGCATTTAAACTTTAAATAGACTTTTAAAATTAAAATAGACTATAACATTTCTAAAAAAATTTGCTTACGGCGCTAGAACATACCACTTGTAAAATTTTTTACCTGCGGTGCTAGGGCTTTCTTATTTTTTTTTTATTTTAAATTTTAAAACTTGAGTTTTACTACATTGAATTAAAAAAGGCCGGAAATTAACAGAAGTAAAAAAAAACATGAAAAAATTTTCTCCTGCGGCGCAATTTTCATTCTTTTCGAGATTTAGGGGAAAAAAAATTGGGCCCCCCCGAAAAAAAATCCTGGATACGCCCTTGCAAAAAAGTACCTTTTTCAATACCAAAAAAACATTAAGTATAACCATTTTTTATGTAACTTTCTCTTCTTTTATTAGCTTTAACGACCGTCAATCATTGGCATAGACAAAAAATGTCACAATATTTTATATGTTAAAAGGTACGAGTTTTTAACCAATGATGTAGCTTGAAAATAACGGGAATTTTAAACTACTATCTTGCATAATTGGACGGACTATAGCCAAGCATAGGCTTATTTGGGCTCTCAAAGACACAGTATGTATTGTACACATCAATAAATAAATAAATAAATAAAATATATCTGAATAAAAATTTAAAATGGCATATGTTAACATTCTCTGTCAAGAAGGTAGTTTTTTAAGGTTCTTGTTGGAAATTTTTTATTCGGGTTATTCGAAGAATTTTACTTTAAAAATGGTTAAATTTTTTAAAATGAACCCCCCTCACTATAAATTATTTTTTATTAGCATTAATTTCAATTTTTTTTTAAATTTATTTAAAATTAAATTCTTATAGGTAGATGGGTATTTTTATGCCAACTTTTCTAGATGTATATTATATAATAGTATACCTCTCGAAAGATGTGTGTAGTTATAAGCTGGAGACTTTGAATGGTACCTGACTCCTATGAGAATCTAATATTAGATTTCTCAAAATAAATCCGAAATATTTTTTCGTAGTAATTTAGTATTGAGAAAGTCGGAGGTAATTTTGAAGCAAGCAATAAATTTAAATCTCTCGCCGTAAAGCTGTTACAAAGTGCAACTTGTCTAGATAACTTTAACTAGTTCAGTACCTGCATTCTCGATGCCGTAAGGCCTTTCTTAGCCGGAACTTTTAAACTTTTCTCGAGCAAGAACAGATTAACGCTGCGGTCTTGAAGAAACCAGAATACCTATTACTTTTACACTGGAAAAAAACTTCTTTCAATGAAGCGTATTTTAACCGACTTCCAAAAAGGAGGAGGTTATCAATTCGACGTGTGACTTTGTTTTTTTTTTATTATGTTTGTTCCCGCATAACTTTGGAACGAATGAACGGAATTTGATGAAACTTCTTGCAACTTAAAGAGGACATTCATGAGGTGGTCCCGTTTTAATTTGACGCTCGGAGAATGCCTGGTAAGCCGGTAATTTGATTAAGGGGTCACTCAAATATTGCTGCACACTGAAAATCTTTTAAATGCCTCTAACCTTGATTCTTTGGACCTGTAATATTAAAATACCAAGAGAAAATGATAAATTTTGTGATTTTACCATAAGACATTTGATTATTACTTAACGCTTAACAAGATTTTCGTAGTATATCGTTTAAAATAAGGTTGGTTGGACTTTTGGGCGCTAAAATATACTTAAGTCCGTGCCAATTTCACAGCAAACAATAATAAAATAATAAAAAAACAATTGTTAGTAATAAACTTAGGGAATGGTGAAATTGGCACCGATTTAAGTATTTCTTATTTTTTACTTTTTAGAGACACAGAAGTCGCTTTATTTTTTTTGCGAAAAGTTTTTATTATCTAGTTTTTTCGAATTATGTTGTACCTGTTTAAGTCTTTTCCATCTATCAGTCTCTCTGTGGACCTGATAAATCTCTATCCTTTAATCTAATGTGTGTTTTAAATAAAATATTAATAGTTTTTTAATTAGTTAATAATTCTCGTGGTGATAGAAAACATCATGGTACTAATATTAAACATCCCATTCATAGACAGGAATTACAAAAAAAATATCTACTTTTTTGGACAGGATAGCTTCAATTCTGCGTGAGTGACTAACATAAAACGGCATCCATTTTAAATATTATTTTTTGCCCGAACTTTAAATTGCCAGAATGGGATGAATATAACCAAATACAGTAGAAGCCCCTAGAAATTCCTTTACCGATTTACGATTTAAAAATAATGTTTAAAATGGTGAATGTAAAAGGGATATACTTTCTGGATATAGAGTATATCAAGTGGATAGCCTGGTTTAGTTATCCCATGGACATCCAAATGTCCGCTTATATCTAGGGTATCCACTGGATATCCACAAGATATCCAGTGGATATTTTTTTTTTTAACCTCCCTAAAGTATATCCATTAGGGATCCATTATGTATATCCTGGATATCCTGTATATCTATGATGAATCTTTAATGGATATCCAGTGGATATACTTTAGGGAGGTTAAAAAAACAGATGTCCACTGGATATCTCTTGAATATCCAGTGGATATCCTGGATATAGGCAGACATTTGGATGTCCATGGGATATCTAATGGCAATCCAGGCTATCCACTGGATATACTCTATATCCAGAAAGTATACCCCCTGGATATCTAATAGTTATTATGTGCTGTCTGGGTAGTATATGAAAACTATTAAAAATATTTTGATATTAAATGCATTTTACTGTGGAGGAGTTTTTGTGATACAGTTTTTTATTTATTTTTTGTTTTGACTTTTCCTATATCAATGTAAATTAATTGATTGAAACTAATGATAATTTATTAATATACTTTATTATTCCATCAATCTATTTTCTAATCATCGTACAGAGAGATATTGGTAGACTGACAGTTTCGGGCTGCTGGCCCTCTTCAGTACCAAGAGTCAACTCTGATTGATGGAATAATAAATTAATATTTTTATAATTTTGTTTAAAATTAAAAATTTCTGTCCTTATTAATATACTGTTTACATAAAATGGTATAATATGGAAGTTACGAATTTTCCAAAATCGTCAAAAAATATCATAGACAAAAAATTCTTACAAATGTGTTTCATGAAAAAATAGGAAACTATAAAAATGTCCGTCTATCCGTCCGATGTCAAGTTTTTTATAAGCACGATAACTCAAGAACAAACTATCCGATGTACTTGAAGGTATCAGGAAAAATTAGGTTCTATTATAAGAGAAAGATCACTATTGTTTTTAAAAATAATTTTTTCCGAAACAAAAAAGTTATTGGAGGTTAAATTTTTAAAAAAGTTGAAAAAACTATCTTTCTCGATTTTTTTTTAATTTTTTAATTTATATATTTTTTATATTTTTTTAACATTTTTTCGTTTGGTTAAATAAAAAACTTATATTTTTGTTTTAATGAACTAGGCATACAGAGGAAGTATTCTATTGTCGACAGAAATATTTTATTTTGAGTTTTAAAGAATTTTAACTTGCATTTAGATCTCGAAATTTGTAGAAGCTATATTATGTATAATTTAAGATTTTTTGAAGTAGTTAGAAATTTTTTGGCACTTACAGTTTCGTCGGAAATGAATCGAAACTTCTATTTTTAAATGGAACACCATCTATATTTTTACATATTTTGATTTAGAAATCAATTCTGAGAACAAGCATGTATCACTTGTGAAATTTTGACAGGTCATGCCATTTTTTAGTTAAATCTTCATTTCAAATCTTTTGTGTTTTAATTTTAATTTTTCCAAATAAACTATTCATGTGTGGTATCAAAATGTTCGCAAGAAAATTCTCTTTGACTTGAAATGTACCAAAGTATTATTTTCGAACCTTTAAGAGTTCACCACTTTTAGAGTTGTGGGAAAAAGTCAAAATAGTATTTTTCTGAAGATACTATACCAACAATTAAGCGAATAAGCTAATTTAAGGCACTCTAGATTTAAAATAAAAATTTAAATAAAAAATGACATGACCTATCAAAAATTGACCAGTGGCACATGATTATTCTCAGATTTAATTTTTAAATCGAAATATGTAAAAATATACAGGGTGTTCCGTTTAAAAATCGAAAGTTTAATTCATTTCCAGTGAAACCGGAAGTGCCAAGAAATGTCTAGCTATGTCAAAAAATCCTAAATTATACATAATATAGCCCCTGAAAATTTCACGAACTTACATAAAAAAGTAAAAAAATTAAAGGGGGTGAACCACCTTCCTGAAACACCCGGTATAACGGAATGCGTAGTATTGCATACCTTCACGAGTTTTTTTATTATTTATTTAGTTTTCTGTATTAAACGGGTCCCGCAAAGGCGCTTCAACTAAAAATTCGGTGCGCAGATTTGGCAAGAAGATGCACATTCGAAGCATGTGTTTCGGTTCTCTAGTGGATACGAAAATGCAACCGATTTACATGAGAATACGATTATATTAAGGAAACTTTGTTAATCAGGACCACCGCTCGTTTAATAGTTGGAGAGCTGGTTAACATTTTTAACAGCTTATTTTCTCCCGGTTAAATTTTAAATACGTCTCTGGCATTAAATATGGGGAGAAACAATCTTTAACAGGTTGTAGTGGGTTTATGTCATCTTTCAGAAAACGTTAAAATGTGTGAATTGTTCGTTTTTTTTTTCAAAATCATACAATCAGTTTATCAAAAAAAGTGTTTTCCTTCTTTATTTTAATTTAAAATGAGTTTAACTATCGTCGAAAAACTAAAAAAAATGCACAGTCATCCTCAATATTTCTATATCCCTTACCCTCCCGAGTCTAAACTAATGATAATTTTCCGATTTAATTTTTTATATTTCCTATGCATAAAAAGAAAAAAACATAAATAAAAAATATAATAAAATAAGAAAATATTATATCTCTATAAAAAAATCCGAAAAAATATTCTAGTAGGTCAAAAGTTAAAAATAAGTTTTAAGGTCAGTGGCGTAGCTACTGGTCCTGAGTGGGCCCTATATTAAAATTTCTTGAGGAAAATAAACAAAAACACTCGCATAAAAAATATATTTGGAAGTGACAAAAACAATAATATATGTTGGGGCCCCAGTAGCTCGGGGATCCTGTATCATTAATACATCTGCGGTAGCTACGCCCCTGTTCAAGGGTACTTTTTTCTACACGTTTTTGAGCTTCTTCAAAAAAACTGGAACCAGAACCCGGAGATTTGGAAATAGCTTAATTAGAATGTACTTTAAGACATACAAGGTACACTATAAAAAATAAATGGAATCATAGGTAATGTGTTGCCATGTAGGTACAAGTAAAATTTAAGAGATTATTCATGTAATTTTACATATTTTATTTAATTATTACATGTAATTTAGATATAATATTCATATAAAATCGTAAAATTACATGTAAAATCTCGTAACTTTTACTTCCCAGCAAACCATCGTACGATAATCGGCATAAACAATTATTGGCCAATTTCTGGCTTGCCGATTATCGGCTAGCCTGTAACGGACGGAACTGTGGTCAATGATTTACGACGCCTATTTAAAAGAAAAGGAAGTAGTGGATATTTGACACTTGTCAAGAAGCGTCTGATTTGTAATTATGGTCTGTTTCATCAAGCAAGAGAGTAAATTAAAAATCGCGCAGTGAATATTTTCAAAACAGATTCGAATATTGGATGTGCGATACTGCGTAGTTTATTTTATAAAACATAACTATATTCTTTACACAAACATATACTATTCAAACCTGTTGTAAAAATATTTACTGTGCGATTTTTAATTTACTCTTGATGAAACAGACCATAGCTATTCCTAATTTGCGTATTTTAAGCAAAAAAGGTAGTTTTCAGTGCCATATTTTATATTTATAACAATGAGCGTGGAAGATACAAAGTAAGTGATTACATTTTTTTCATAAAATATTAATTTAACAAAGATTTGATTTTAATTTAGGTATACATACAGACACTGGGCGAGTTTATTCGTAAAGGACTTGCAGCTTTGAACAAAATATATTTTACTTTCCAGTGGAACCTTGTACCTACTGATTATCAGTTTTAGTTTTAATTAATATCTAAGATATTTATTATTTATTTGTTTTTGAAATTTTAATCAAAACTAATTTTTTTGATAAAAAATATTAAAATATACTACCTATATGCAATTGTTTCATTATAATAAAAATATTCTCATACGAGTCGACGCATCAAGTTAATTAGAAAATTTGTGTTCCTTTACTCATTCAAATATAAGAAATTTGTAGCGCACATATTCTAAGAGGCAAAAATAAAACAAAATAATATTAATTTAAAAGATTTAAATATAATTCATTAACCATATGTATAACTATTTTACATGTATTAATATTAATTTATTATATTTGAAAGTTTTAAATGAACTTTATTTAAATAAAAACACTAAGTTTTATGCCATAGCGACGTTTCGTCTTTATTTAAGATTTTATCAAACTAAAAGATAGAAAAATACATGTAACAACACAAAAAAGGTATATTTTCGTATTATCTAGGCATACGATTAAAAAGTAGACTTTTTTATATTTTTTTCATTTATATACCTATTTTTTGTTTTTTTTTACATAAGGTCTTTTCTTTCTTTAAGCTTGATAAAGTCTTAATTAAAGTTAGTACTTTCATTTAAAGTCCTAGTCCCGATATTTGTTTATTAATTGTATAATCGAAGGACACTAATATAATTTGATATTAACATTATTTTTATTTCATTTTTGCCTCTTAGAATATGTGAGTTAAAAATTTCTTATTTTTTTTTTTAATATATATCACAAATTAAAATTATCGGCTCTATTATTGGGCCTCTCAAGACTCGAGCGACACTTCCAGAATGGGTCCGGTAATGACATGCGGTCAACGAACCGATGCACCGGTCCGTTGTCACCGAGGTGACTCTTTCCGGCTTACGGCAACGTGCCATAGCCGGCCCATTACTGGTGTGTTTGCTGGGTTGTCTCTGCATGACATGTGAAATTGTAAAATTAAATGCAAAATCTAGTAAATTACATACATGTGTTTGTATTTAATCACATTTACGTGCAGAATAATGTATAATTACATATACACGGTGTATTTAAAATAGCGTCGGAAATTTTAACAGATGATTCTACATCATAAAATATGACAAAAAGTTCCTATAAACATATGTCCAAAAATGCGTCATAAGGGAGCTACGTCCCTTTGAAAGTGGCTAAAAAAACCGGTTTTTATTTAATAATTCAGGAACCCTTTGAGATATATCAACGAGTTTTTGCACGTCAACTAATCCTACCAAGGCCCGTTTTTATGTGTTATTTTCATGTACTTATTTCAACCAGGGGTGTGCGAAACGGGGGGGCTTATCAGTTTTTTGTCCCAACCTTTTTTCTGTGTAACTTTTTTGCAATTTTATTTTTGAAATATGATTCCTCAGGTCAAAATACATAAAAAAGTTACTCTTGTTGTAATACTGTAGGATTAACCGTTTTCGAGAAAAATTCATTTAAAGGTGAAATTCCACGGTTCGAGGACGAAAAATTAAATTCTAAAATGTTGAAAACCAAAATTTTAATGATGCAGGGCGAATGTACATTAAAAACTAAGAAAAAACCCTCATATACAGGTACTTCCAAAAATCAATCCTAATGGAGCTATGGTCTCCTAAATATGCACCATTTTTAAAGGGCTATGGTAGCTTTAAAAGCGTTTTTTCGACCTACATGTATGGAAACTTTTTTTCTTAGTTTTTGATGTAGAATAACAATGCATCATTAAAATTTTGGTTTTCGACATTTTAGTATTTAATTTTTCGTCCTTGAACCGTGAAATTTCACCTTCAAATGAACTTTTCTCGAAAACGGTTAATCCTACAGTATTACAACAAGAGTACCTTTTTTATGTATTTTGACCTGAGGAATCATATTTCAAAAATAAAATTGCAAAAAAGTTACACAGAAAAAAGTTTGGGACAAAAAACTGATAAGGCCCCCCCGTTTCGCACACCCCTGGTTTAAATAAGTACGTGAAAATGACATACAAAGATGGGCCTTATTAGGATTAATTCACGTGCAAAACCTCGTTAATATATCTCAAAGGGTTCCTGAGTTATTAAATAAAAACCGATTTTTTTAGCCAATTTCAAAGGGGCGTAGCTCCTTTATGACGCATTTTTAGACATATGTTTATATGAACTTTTTGTCATATTTTATCATGAAGAATCACCTGTTAAAATTTCCTACGCTATTTCAAATACACCCTGTATGTAATATAAATATTTTATTTTTTACACTGTAAGTTTTATTTATATCCACCCACAAAAATTAATATTAATCTTTATTCGATAAAAACGAAACTTGGCTCATTTATATAATTTTACATTGGCTATAAATTGGCTGTATTAATTTTTTTATTTCACTTCCGGTTTATGTTTTTTTTTTTAATGAACACCCTGTAATTTTTTACATTCTTAAATTAAGCCGAAAACTCTATGTATAAAAAACTGTTTGTTTCTTTTTTACTTTTTTTTTCATTTTCGTTTTTACCGTATAAAAATAAGATACACATAATTTAAATTGTTTTTACTTACCTTAGCTTACAAAAAATTTAAAACTAATATTAAAATAAGAATTTGATCAGTGACAGAGAATTAGAGCTAAAAGAACTGTTTTTTGTCCTGAACTCCTATCTTTTTATGTTCATGTAAACTTTATTTGAATTTTTCCGATATTTTTCTTATGCCAAATTTACGATTTACCTACCTTAAAGATTTAGTAAGTAAAAAGAAGGTAAATTATGTGTTTCTCGTTTTTATACAATAATAAAAAAAAGTGAAAAAAAAAAACAATCAGTTTTTTATACATAGAATTTTCGGCTATATTCAAAAATGTAAAAAATACAGGGTGTTCTATTAAAAAAACATATTTATTGCATTTCCGGCGAAACCGGAAGTGAAATAAAAAACGAAATCCGCTATTTTATAGCCAATGTAAAATTATATAAATCACCCCATTACATAGTATCCATATATAGTTTTAACTAGTGTTTGTCATTAATATATTTTTCTATTTTTGTTCTAACCCGTCCTTGTTCTATTACATATATGTTATTTGTACATACATCTTAACCAGTGCTTGTCCTTTACATATATGTTTTTTTTTACAGAAATTTTAACAAGTGCTTATCTATTTTTATACCTATTTTAACTATACATACATTTTAACTAGCTTGTCCATTTATGCCATTTTAATTATACAATTATTTTAACCAGAGTACATGACCTTCATAAAGTTAGTTTTTTTGATTGTCTTTTTTTGTTCTATCTGTTTGTTTGTGTATTTAATCATTTATTTTATTTTATTTATATTCTAGTTATTATTATTATTTTTTTTTATTTATTTATTTTTTTAAATTATTAAAAATATGATTTCGGGGGCAAGTTTGTCAAAAAAGTTTTTCAAAATAATTCACAATTTTTTACTATTTTCAACAATTTTACTGTATTGCATTTTCAGCTTTACCACCAAGTTATTGTATATTATTATATTTCATAAGTTTTAGTTTTAAGTATTATAATATTATGTATTTTTTTACCTAGCACGTCACATGTTTATACATTTCTGTGTTTCTAGAATATTTATTGCACCTTATACCTAAGTACTTGTACATTTTTTTTTGTTTGACAATAAATATTATTATTATTATTAATTTCGTTTTTGAAGAATGAAGATTAATCTTAATTTTAGGGGGTGTCCATGGACTCACCCGTTATGTAAAATTCAAGAGAGAGAAAATAACTTGTAGAAAATGTTCACCATCTCTTAGACTATAAGCTCCTCTGCCAGCAGCTTAATTTCATTAAACCAAAAGTCGTTAATAAATTTATTATAATGGTCCTCATTATACATTATTGTATGTAGTTGTTTCCTTAACTCGTGCTTTAATTTAAACCAGTTGTAAATACATGTTAAAAACCATACTTGCTTGTGCATTATTTTATTATTAATAAAAATCCGTTAAGATATGTAATGCTACACATTCCATTATACAGGGTTATTCACGGAAGTGGCCTATTAAACGTTTATGGAGAACCAATAACTTTGAAAGTCTGCTAATTTGCACTTTGGGGTTTTTGAATATGGGCAATCGATTAAAAATGTTTTCATGCTTGTGCCACTTCCGGTTGTACCGGAAGTGGCAGTCAACTTTAATTTTTTAAATGGAACACCCCATATATTTTTTAATTTTTAAAATTTGCATAAAATTTGCTTTATTTTAATGTATAACACATTATGTCTATCTCCAGTAGTTTTTGAGTTATTCAAGTTTTTAGCGAAAAATAAGCAAATTCAAGCACCCCTAAAAACAATAATTTCTCCTTGATTTTTTAAATTGAAGAAAAGTTGTTTTGTATTTTGCTCAATGATGGTTAAGCGAATCATTCTAAGCTAAAATGGAATCCAAAATTTATACAGGGTGTCTGAAAAAGCAGGTCAAACTTAACAAAATTAAAATAGCCATAACTCTTTTTTTTTAAATGACACCCTACATTTTTTTTTATTTGTTTAAATAGAGAATTCAATTTTCTTTAAAATAAGTATAGGATACCCTATACCTAACTTTAACCGTTTTCGAGCTATTTGCAAATTAATGTGAAAAAGAAGTATTTTGCAGTATTTCTGCAATTACGTAAATTTTTAAAATTGTATTGTGTTTTTATTTCTTTTAACCTAAATGTTATCGTTCTTATCGTGATAAATTAGTGTAAAATAATGGCAGAGGCTTATTCTTACCCTGTTATTTTGGATTTATTTTCTATTTTTGGTGAAAATGATAAAATAATTAGTAGAACCTGCAGAAACTTTAATACAAAATATCCTGATTTACCAAGAATGTCATGTAAAAAATTTAGAAGAATACACAAAATTTTTTCGCAATTTGGAAACGAAAATGCAGTGAAATCTCTTACGAAACCAATTACAAACAACGAAGATAACGAAGTCAATGTTTTGGGTTACTTTTATGCATATCCACATGCCTCAATTCCTGCAGCTAGTTACGACTTGGGAATTTCCTATTCAAGCATCCAAAGAATTTTAAAAAACCACAAGATGCACGATTACAAAAAGCAAAAAATACAGGCCTTAAAACCTAATGATTTTCAAAATAGAGTGGACTTTTGTGAAAATCTTTTGATAAATATTCAAGAAAAACAAAACTTTTTAAAAAGAATAATTTGGACGGACGAGGCTAAATTTTCTCAACAGGGTATTTTTAACAGAAGAAATGTACACTACTGGGCGCATGAAAATCCAGTTTTAAGGTAAATATAATGATCTTTGAGGTAAATAAATAAAAATCGATTAATTTTTCTGGCCTATTTTATAAAATATAACAAATTTTAACAGAAATACGGCTTTTTCACAATAATTTGCAAATAGCTCAAAAACGGTTAAAGTTAGGTATAGGGTATCCTATACTTATTTTAAAGCAAATTTAATTCTCTATTTAACCAAATAAAAAAAAATGTAGGGTGCCATTTAAAAAAAATGAGTTATGGCTATATTAAATTTGTTAGATTTGACCTGCTTTTTCAGACACCCTGTATAATTTTTGGGTTCCATTTTAGCATAGGATAATTCGTTTAAGCATCATTAAGCAAAACACAAAACATCTTTTCTCCAATTGAAAAAATCAAGGAGAAATTATTGTTTTTAGGGGTGCTTGAATTTACTTATTTTTCGCTAAAAACTTGAATAACTCAAAAACTACTGAATATAGACATGAAGTATTATACATCAAAATAAAGCAAATTTAATGCAAATTTAAAAAATTAAAAAATATATGAGGTGTTCCATTTAAAAACTCAAAGTTAAGTGCCACTTCCGGTACAACCGGAAGTGGCACAAGCATGAAAATATTTTTAATCCATAGGCCATATTCAAAAACCCCAAAGTGCAAATTAACAGACTTTTAAAGTTATTGGTTCTCCATAAACGTTTAATAGGCCACTTCCGTGAATAACCCTGTATACTATTCACAGTAAATGGTATATTGCGTTTCCCAAATACTCAAAAAAAAATAATTGTCAAAAAAATAACAAAAAAAGATACATTAGAAAAAAACATCTTTTTTGAAAAACAAAAAATTATTGAAAAAAAAAATTAATTTTTTTTTTTATTTTTCATTTTTTTATAAAAGTTTAGCAACCTTTTCACGTCAACTCTGATGTAATATTTTGTATACTATTTATATTCTGATTTGAAGCAAAATTTTGCTTCAAATATGAAAGGATAAGAATATGGTATGTATTAACCTTTTCAGGGACATAGGCACATACAGAGCGGTCCAAAAGTCACCCCCCCCCTCTTAACTTTTGAACCAGTTGAGATATCGACTTCAAATTTGGAACTTTTAAATAAGACAACTTAAACTATCTATATCATATATTTAATACTTTCAGCTCTTAAAATGTGGGCAGGGAGGCATGGGGCACATTTTTTTTAAATGGAAAGGGGGGTCGTGTAATACATCATTTTAAAGCTTATAAAATTTTCCATTTAACTCCATATTTTTAAATTAAAAAAAAAAATTGGGTGTAAAATGGGGTTAAAAATGGGCATTAATGTCAAAATTCCTCTAAAAAAAACAAATATTTTTTTAAAAATGCCTAATTTCATCATAAAAAAAATGTTAATTATACTTTTAAACTAATTTTAGTTGACATAAATAAAAATTTATAAAAAAAAAACTTAAAAAATCGAATGTTTTAGCACAAAAAATTGAAAAATCAAAACCTTAAAAAACATATTTAAAAAATTTAAAAATGTTAGTTTAAAAAAAGTCCAAACCACAAGGGACATCCAATTAACAAGATTCGCACATCTTCAGTTGTTTACTTGTTTTGACAATTTTTAACTTTTGCTACTAACTTAATTTAAACAAAAAAATCGTTCTTGAAGAGGTTAACGGGGAATATAATCTCTTCGTAATATACAAATCACCATAGTCTTGATTTAAGAAACTTTTTTCGGTGTGTAAATAATTTTATGATATGTAACATATTTACTTTCTCAACCTCGCATCTCCCAAAAATCGTTTTCCTGTATTATTGTTAATTGTAATTGTTAAATAAATTAATATTAAATGACTTCAATGAATAAATTTTATTTAAGATCTGATCTTTCTCAAAAATATTTTACTGATAAAAATTTAAGCAGCTTAAAGGGTCCTTTTATCCTCCAATATTTATGTTTGTTTTATTGGAATTTAGTGACCCAGAATTTAACCCTCTTTAGTTAGGTAGATATTAACAAAAGTAAATTTTAATTAAAAAACTTACTGTTTCCCCAAAAAAAAACTTTTTTCTTTAAACTCTTAAATTCGAACGGATTTGACTTTCGAAAACTTTAATTCACATCCTAAATCTTTTTCGCGACTTTTAATTGATTTCTATAGGCTTCTTGTGTTTTCCCTTTGCTCAACCAATCGGAAAGTTATTTTTTCATCTTATGTATAATTTAAGGGGAAAAGTACCCACTCATAAAATTAGGGTGCAAGGAAAAGGATATATTTCTAATCTATATATTTTTTTATATTATTTTTTATACTGTTTCCCATTTTGAAAATTTTTAAAATCTCGGAAAGCCTTGTATTCGTGCAAAAATTTTCAATTTTTTTTTGCATATTTTTGCGTTTTATGAAGTTTTATGTCATAAATCAATTTTAAGCAAAAAAAAAATTGTCTGTCGGTCGGTCGGTCGGTCGATCGGTCTGCCCGGGAAATCTTTTGGGCAAGATAACTTAAGAACGCTTTAAGCTAGATACTTAAAATTTGACATACGGGTATGTTACCAAAAGTTCTAACTCGGGATTGTTTTTGGTAAACATTGGGATGCGGCAAGGGGAAAAATATTTTTTTTTTAGAAAAATGTGAAAATTACTATATGGGGGTTTTTGAGGTTACTGAAATTGAATCTGATAAAAAAAATTTACCTCCACCCCCAAGGAGGTGAGGAGGTAAATATTTTAAAATATTTTCAATATTTTCGTCAAAATTGGTATATAAGGGTTTTTGGGGTTGGGAAATATGAATCTAATAATAAATTTTTTCTTATTTCACCCCCTAAGGGGTGGGGGTGGTTTTCGTGAAAACTGGTATATTAGGGTTTTCGAGGTTGCTGAAAGTAAATCTCATAATAAAAAATTCTAAATCCACCCCCAGAGGAGTGGGTGGTAGTTTTCGTGAAAATTGGTATATTGGGGTTTTTGAGGTTGCGGAAAGTGAATCTGATTATAAAAAAATTCTAACTCCACCCCCAAAGGGGCAGGGGTAGTTTTCTTGAAAATTGGTATATTGGGGTTTTTCAGGTTACTGAAAGTGAATCTGATAATAAAAAAATTCTTACTCCACCCCTTGATGGAGGTAGGTGGGGGTAGTTTTCTTGAAAATTTATATATTGGGATTTTTGAGGTCGCTAAAACTGAATCTTTTAATAAAATTTTTCACCCATTGAGGGTGAGGTTTTTGTAAAAAATTGTGTATTTTAGGGTTTCTGAAAGAGTATCTGATAATAAAAAAGTTTTAACTGCACCCCCTAAGAGGCGGGGGGTAGTTTTCGTGAAAACTGGTATATTTTTAAGGTTGCTAAAAGTAAATATAATAATAAAAAATCTATTTTACGTGTGCAGGTGTAAAATGGGAAAGCTCTTTTACTGGGCAGTGTATTTTTTATCTTTTCCTCTGCACTAAAACTTGGATTATAACGAGGTTTATAACTAAATTTAAATTTGTATCAAAACAATTGCTACAAGAATTAAATTCATTTTGAAGCAATTATTATATTATATTTTTATATTTTTTATTTTTCGAGAATTTCCCTTTCAAAATTGTACAGATTGATCCTAAGTTTTTATAATTTCTTATGTATGTAAATTTTTGAAAATATTGTTTTAGGATTTATTCATTTTTAAGTAAATTATTTTTGAATTTTGACATGTAGAGGAAATGCGCCTAATTTCGGATGGTTTCCAAATTTCGGATAGTAGTGTATTTAAGATACTGTCTGCAAAGGTAAACAGAAACCTACTTTTATGTGAAGCCAAAAGTCAAACTAAATCCGTCCTGTAATATGATAACGGTAGAGCTTCTCTACCTTTAAATGGCAGCACAAATCGTTTATATTGCAAATGGCAGTTTTGTGCTCAGTTGCATTATTATGCTTGTTTATTTTATAAATAATCGTTATAAAAGTTCGTGATTCTGTCTTGGGTAAGTTATGATGTTAGTTAAGTTGATCCACTATTCATAATTAAGCAATTTGAAAACGTAAACATTCTACAAATTTCTAATCTAAAAAGCAGAAAGTTGCCTAATTTTGGATAGACCATTTTTGTGCATTTGATTCCCAATTTTGGATATCCGCAAGGTAATTATTATTCAGGATAACCAACCATTAATTATTATTTTTATAATGATACAACAAACTAAGATAAACAATTTTGAAAAAACGAAAATTACCTAAGATACTAAGATATTCGAAATTGGGAATCTAAAATTATAGTTCCTATAGTATTTCGTAGAAAATCGCTTAATGATTAAATTACGTCTTAAATGTGAAGGAATAACAAGAAACATAAGCAATGGGATCCAGATCTACTCTTGAAAAAAATTTTTCGGATATGTCCGAAATTAGGAGCCCTTTTTCAAATGCACAAAAATGCGCTGATTTTTTTTAACTGTGTTTTTTGGAAAAAATAAACTGTAATAAAATTGCTTTTATAATAAATCATGGTTCGCTATAATAAGTTGTATCTGGTTATATAAAAAAAATATCAAAAAGTAATACCGAGTATTAAATATTGAATACATTGTAAATGGTATCCGAAATTAGGCGACTTTCCTCTATAGTTTAACGCATGTGGCTACGGAAAATATGTTTGGAATGTGTGTGCAAGTGGGAGGCCCGTTGCAGGCACGCACGCATTATAACGCTCTTGGCGGAAAAAAGAGAGAGAGCGAATGATGCCTCCCCCTTCCGTCGGAGACTTTCTTTCATGAGGATAACTATATATATAATGACACATTTACAAACAAAAATTCGCTATTGCTTTTAATTTTATATATTAAAAACCGTCTGTGGTCCTTAACAGGGACCCTTGTGACTGAAGTCAAAAATTTTAATAGTAGGTATACATTAGGGTAGCCCACCAGAATTTGAAATTGAAAATTTTGGAGGTCTCACCCTCTAAATTTATTCATTGTGGTTTGGATGTTGTGTTGTGTTGTTTTTTTTGTCAGAATTTTTTAAAAAAATTTAAAGTTCCCTCATATCCATTTTATAAAAAAATATTTTATTTAATGGGTAACCCTAGTATACATACTGTTAAAATTTTGTTCCATCTTGATCTCAGAATGGAAAAAGTAAAATTATAGTACAAATAAATGCAGAGGACATTCAGAATTGTCTGTTTTTATTATATTATATAATAAATTATATAACATTTTAAAAACCTAGGAAAAAACACGAGAAATAAAAAAATCTCTTGCACCCTAATAAATAATTATTTATTATAAAGGGCTGCTTATAATCTTAATTATTTGTATTCAGCCCTTTTATTCTTGACAATAAAAAAATTAATAATGAGCACAAACTTCTTATTCAAAAAAGTTTTGTGTTTATCTTGATTTTAAATCATACTCGATTTATAAAATTAAAAAATTAAAATCATTAAAAAAAATAAATAAAAGATTTTGCATTATAATTACTACATGTTAATGAATTTTATCCACGGCCGTGATTAATAGGCCTATTAATCACGGGTCTAAAAATAAAACGTTTAAACTTTAAAACGGCCGTGGATAAAGTATAGTATTCTACTCGCGTATAATAGCTATTAATCATTCGGGTGATTAGGCCACTCGTCTATCCGCTCGTGTCCCAAAATTTACCCACATTGATTAATAGCAATTATTATACCCTCATTGAATAATATACTATTAATATATCTCTACAATTGTACATTACACTGAAAAAATAAATAGTAAAATCAACTAGTAAACTAGACGTATTATCTATCTGAGTAACAAATTGGATCAAGGAAGCTATGATTAGTGGTTTGAAAATGACTTTTAGTGATATTTTTGTTGTCCATTGTCCATTGTGCTATTGAATTTCCCAAAATCGCCAAAAAACGCCCTAGACAAAAAATTCTTGGATACAAACGTGTTTCATGAAAAAATAAGAAATATTTGTCTGTCCGTCCTTCCGTCTGTCTGGTGTCACATTTTTGTAAACACTATAACTCAAGAACGAATAATTTACAGAAAAAATCAAGTTCAGAAAAATATGCGATCACTGCAAATAATGCACGCCTATTATAAGAGCTCTTTTCATCTGTCATATTTTTAAAATCTTAAGCAACCCATTTCCCTTAAATTCAGAAGCTTTATCTGGGGCAGAAGCCGGGAAAAAGGGGGATTTAATCGAATTAGGAAATGTTTTAAATCCTAGCAAAATGTTCTACAACTTCATTAGTGTCATGGGTACTAGTAAATCCCTTAAGATTCTCCCAACTGATATCTCCTAAAACATAAATTGATAAATAAATATAGGCCGTCTTGAAAAATATATTAAAATATTCTTATTTTTTAGTTTCTATACATAAAAAAACATGTTTTATATAAAGTAGTTTATTCAATATAATCTTTATAATGTGTCTACATAACCACTATTTCTGTATAACCTGACAAATAGCGGCTAATTTTGATTTTCATGCATGCATCGTTCCTAAAAATATTATGTAACTTCTAAAGAAAGTAACTACTGAAAAAAGCCCGGGGAAAAATGTTTATGTATGATCATGCATCATTAGGCATAATTATGTCTAATTTTACCTAAAATTAGGTAGAATTTTACATGATTATGCATGATTATACATAATCATGTATGAATTTTGACCATGTATGAATTTTGACCCCGTATGATCATGCATAATTATGTATGGGTATACATAGACCTATTCCTAATTATGTATGATCTTGCATAACATTTAAAATTTAGGCGAAAGCGCACCATGCATGACAAAGTATGATTATAATTATGCATAATTTTGCATCAAATTAAGTATAACTATGCATAATTGATGTAAAATTAGACATAATTATAAATAATTATGCATAATAATATTTAAACATTTTTTCCTGAGATTTATATTTATCTATACCTGGGGAAAAAAGTTTATGTATGATCATGCATAATTATTCATAATGATGTCTATTTTTGCCTTGAATTAGGTAGAATTATGCATGGTCAAAATTCATGCATGGTCAAAATCCATGCATGATCGAATTTTGTATGTTTATGAATGATTTTTTTTCCCCGGGAGGTCTAAAGAATATAATGACATAGTTTTCTTGCGCTAAATCACAAAACTAAAAATCGACTTTTCGTATGCAAAACACCATCACGGACACATAGTGCATTGCCTTCCCAAGAATATCAAATAAACTTATATTAAAAAATAATTTGGGTTGAGCCATATTTAAAAGTTTACAACAATTTTACGAGATGTTTCTACTGCCAGGCGGACTTCGTGCACCAGAATTCTATCAATCCACAATTGTACATATGACTGTACCATATCACGAAAAATTGAAAGCGCAGAATACCAGTCATATACAGGGCCGGCCTTTGCATTTCGGCGCCCGGAAGCAAGCGTTTGACTTGGCGCCCCACCAAAAAATATTAAAAAATATTTTTGACGACTAAAGTCCAAACGACTAAAAAGCTTTACCTCAGAAAATTTATTTACTTTACCGCCCTGATAAAAAAGTTGCTCACCTCAGGACAAAAACTTTAGAACCCCTCTGATAATTTTCTGCTTTACGCTCACTTGATTCATACGAAGTGCGGCTCTGGTCATATACAGACTTGTATAGAATTGGGGCAAATAATACATTTTTATAGTACCAGGAGACCAGGAGTAAGCTTGTAGTGTCATCTCGTAACATTTTTGTCAAATTTTAAATATGGCCGGCGTTGAAGTTGTATATTGATAAAGTTTCGGTAAAGATTGCTTAAAGAGATTTTTATGTGTAGTGTTCAATTTGTAGTTTGTAAAAAGTACATCTTGTGTGCGATGGTAGATTTATCTTATGTTTAAATAAGTAAGAAACTTTTAAAAACTTGAATCTTTAATAGTATCCTAAAGCTTTTTATGTAGGGCATTTCTAAATAATATTTATTTAATTTTCATGGTGATAAGTTTTATCGAGGCTTTATTTAAATTTAAGAATCTTATAGAATACATACTTTTCACTCAAAAGCTTATAAACTTTTCAGTAGTCAACTTTTTCATTTAAAACAATTTTAACCTTTAAAAATACGATTCAATAATTTTCAATGTAAGTATTATACTTTTAAAAAGAATATGGAGCATTCTAAATTCTTTTTTAAAAACTTTTTTACTGTATAAATTGAGATCTAGTGGATATATCCAATTTAACTTTTTTTTTGGATATGTTGGTATTTAAATTTACTGGTTACCGGTTAAAGACTCAGATAAATTTTTACATCCACGTGCATGGGTAATTTACTTGCAGCTGCTGCTGATGTGAATTTACACTCGAAGCGTTAATATAAATGCGTGTGCATTATATTTTTACATCCAGTGTGAAAAGTTTACACACTGGATACAGAAAACATACACAATTCTTAACAACTCAAAATTTGCAGGACAGTGTTACCGCCTAAGGGCCACTTGCACCAACGATGTTTTAACTTTAAACTTGGTTTAGGTTGACAGTCAACCAATCAGAACACAGCATTTTTAACTTAAACTCAGTTTAGTCGAGATAATCCCAGTTTAAGAGTTGGTGCAAGTGGCCCTAAATAAGTAAAATATTATAAAATGTATGTTTTAAGGATATTGTATTAATCACACTTTTTAAATATTTACTTAATCAACACTTACCAATTATTTCTTTGAAAAATGTAGCACACACAAAATTATACGTACGCTCTTACAAACGAAAACAATTATAATGGTCGACAGCCACCAGACTCGATGAAGCAGGGATTCTAGCTTCTCGAGTCACGTGACTACCTTAACGCCCGCGATTGGCTGGCTTGTGCATCAGAAGTGTGATTTTTACAATTCGGGTGTATTGTTGCTAAAGGTATGTTTATAAAAATACAGTTTCTTGAGCTCCGAGTGTATTGTTGCAGAAGGTATTATTATTATTATTATTATTATTACAATATATAAAAGGGCAGAGAAAATTAATTCTATAAAGCCCCTAAAAAGTACTAAGTTAAATAAGAAAGAGATAATATAAAAAAAAATAGACATTATAAAAAAAAGAAACAAAAGCGTTATACAAAAAAAATAATAAATAATAGAAATTAATTAGCTTTGAAATTGTCGTACAAGTTTTTAAACGTGTTTACATTGGTGGCGGATATGATGTTTTCTGGCAGACTGTTCCATTCATGGAAAACTCTGTTTCCTAAGACATTTTGGCGGGACCTGGTTCTGAAGTTTTCTTTCTTGAGTTTTAAGCTGTGATCTCTTAGCCTTGGGTTTGGAGAAAAGTGCCCATGAAGAACATGGTAAGTAAATATAAGGTCGCCTCTAGTTTTACGGTCCATAAATGTTGGAATGTGAGCCATTTGGAGACGGTGCTCATACGAAGGGCGAATGCGTCCAAATGGTATTTTGGTTGCTCGACGCTGTATTGCTTCCAGGTTGTTTGAGTTCCTAATGAAGTCTGGATGCCAGGCAGGACCACCAAACTCCAAAATAGGTCGGACATGAATTTTATAGAGCTTCATAAAAGTCTGAAAGCTGACATTATTAAAAGCTTTAGACAAGAGATACAGCTTGGAGTTGGCTTTTTTGCAAGCTTCCGATATGTGTTTAGACCAGGAGAGGTCTTTGGTGATTGTAAGTCCAAGATCTTTTTGTGAATTAACAGATATTAGTGAAGTGCCATTTATATAATAAGGAAGGTGTGGGTTTTGCTTTCCAATATGAAAGACAGAACACTTGTCTAGGTTTAGAGGCAGCATCCATTCCTGACTCCAATTAAAAAGCCTGTACAGGCTTTTTAATTGGACTTAGACAGCTGTCTAAGTCCTCTTGAAGTGTGTTGTGTGCAATTAACGGGTTTGCATAAAACTTAGTATCATCAGCGTAACCGGAAGAATTAGAAAGAATTAAAAGGAAAAGGAGGGAAATAAAAACTAGAAAAAAGGACAGGACCAAGGACGGATCCCTGACGGACACCGTTTGCTGCCACAAATATTTCGGAGTAGGCATTGTTTATTTTTACTTTAAATTTACGACTGGACAAAAAACATATAAACCAAAGAAGAAGCGGTATGGATGTAAAAATACACACTCTAGGTCAAAATCACCTCACGTGTGTAGTGTCACATCAATGTTGATGTACATTTATATAAAGGTGTAAAATTTACACATTTCTAGAGTGTATTTTTTACACCTTTTCAATGTAATTTCTTTCAGTGTAACTTAAAGTTAGAATTTGTTACTTTAAGGGCCACTTGCACCAATGATGGTTTAACTTTAAACTTGGATTAAATTGACGGCCGACCAATCAGAACGCAGCATTTTTAACTTAAACTCGGTTTAGCTGAGATAATCCGAGACCAAAAGTTGGTGCAAGTGGCCTTAATTTAATTAAAAAATTAAGGAGGTTGCGAAGGAAGTTGCTTAAAAAAGGATTGAATAAAATCAGTTTTGTAATATTTTATATTATTTTTTCTTTTTTCTTTTGGGTGTTTGGGTTATTTATAAAAAAAAAATAAAAATGCATGATTTTTTCTTTAACAAGTTCGCTGCCGATGCAAGAATTTTAGGTTTTCTCGTGTGCCAACCAAACACTTTTTTTATTATTTGCATGGCCACAAAAATTCAAAAAAAAAAAAAACGAAAAATATTTTACACCTCGTGCACTTTTATAGTTAACTTACCTTTATTTGTATGCCTACCTAGCGTTGTTTACTCAGCTACAAACCTGACAATACTGGATAACTTTAATGTGGAACAGGTTGTCTCCGATCGGAGTTGGTGGCAGCGGATCTGTTAAAATACTTTAGAGATCTTTGATATTCTGACAGTTTTGTCTATGTTAAATCAAACATTATTGTTTATGAGTGTGCTCACCACTTTTGTAACTTTTTCTGATTGTTTAAACAAAAAAGTTATTTGCATAAATTGTAGAGAATTCAATAACGAACAAACATCATGTTTATTTTTTGTTGAGTGACCAATAGATGTCGAGATACAGACCAAAAACAAACCAGGCGTCTCGAGTAAACGAGAATGCTTTCTCATAAAAAAAAATTATCTCCAAAAATAATTTATAATAACATTTTTGGAAGAGGGGGGTGGGTCATGGAAAAAATTATAATAACATTTGGATGTTTGTGTAGTTTTATTTTACCTTTTAGCAAAATCAAACTATGTTGTAAAATGTAGGGTTTCAATGATTGATAAAAGCTATAGTAGAGAAAAATATGCTTGCAAAACAACTTTACACTACGATATTTCAAGAAATCTTTGACATTTCAAGAAACCTTTGTCATAGAGCTTTGAAATTTGGAACAAATTTTGTTTGCAATCTTTGTTCCGAATTTCAAGTCACTGGACCAAAGCCTTTTTAAAATATTGTAGTGTAAACTGGTTTTACAAGCGGCTTGCATCTTTTTCTATTCTATATTAATGCTTTTTAAAAAAAATCGGCACTGTAGATTAACTTCTTATAGTGGCGCCTTCACCAAAATTATAAATCATGTGAAAGTCGCTAACCACATAATTCTATCACCTATAAAGGTCTCAAAAGAGAGATAGCAGCTATATATCGAGAATGAGAAATATAGGCAACCAACATGAATATTTCGACCTTTTGATACCCTGGCCGCGTAATTTTAAAATTATAATTATAATAAGATTAAGATCTAGCTATTGGTCTATAAACAACACTTATATGATTATAAAAATGCCAAAATGACTTGAAAAAAGCACAAATGAAGAAAATTTATAGAAAAACTTAAAAACTCGAAAAAATATTCCACAAAAGTCACCTTAAGTGCCTATTCACAAACACAATCTTGTAAGCCAATCACGGCATCGCATTCTTATATTTTATGTTCTTATGTAAGCTTCTGGATATGCCTTAAAACGTAAACAGAACTCTTGTCTAGACAGCGTTGCCGCTTGTTGATAAATTTTTGTAAACAAGTATTATTCGTCCTTATAAAGCTGAAGTTTGCAACGTTTTTTTGCATCGAAAATTCAATTAGTATATTAAAGCACTTACTCCATAACACGTTTTTAGCGCACTAGTACTTTAGAAAACTCGTTTTAAGCGGCTTGTTTTCTAAACTTGTACTCATGCGCTAAAAACGTATGTTATGAAACTAGTACTTTAATATACTATTTGAATTTTCGTTGCAAAAAACGTTGCAAACTTCATTCGTCCTTACAGTTAGAAAGATAAAATAACACACTTCGAGGGAAAAAACATTAGATCATATATAGATAGATATGGCATTAATGTTAATTTATTTTATGTAGAACATATACAAAGTCAATTGTAAACAAACCACTATAGCGGTGAGGTTGCGAGGAGGTGAAGTATAACATATTTGTTAACAAATCACTATAGCCGTGGGTGGTGACCAGAAGCGGGAAGGTGAAATTTACCTGCATGTCGCAATGTAAACATTTCGGTTTGGGGTGAACTCAAGGCGCATCTATGTATATATGATCTAATGAAAAAACATGCGATCTGGCAAATTGGCAGAATATCCTGCGCCAAAAGCTGCGCAGATAGGCAAATTCCGTTATAGGGATTTAAGTTATGTGGTTTACACCCTGTATGTAAATTGTCTAGTCTGGTCTGTATAAATAAATCCATCTTTTCTTAAGTGGAAATAAATCTTTTGTTGGTAATGATTTAGGAAAAAAAGAAAAGTTTTCAATCTAGATTTTAAGAAAAAAAGTCTAAACTCCCCTAACTCAAATCCAGATATTATAAAGTTTTCCTTACATAAATCTAATATTTTTAAAGAGAAAATTTTATCTGTAAAGGCAATAAGTTTGTTATCAACTAGGTCATTGATCCATTAAAAAATCGAACGGGGCAACATGGTTCATGTTTCGACATCTTATTTCATACACTGATAAAATTGATTTCAATATTCACATATTTGTACTTGAATCAATACTTTTTCGTACTTTTCTTTGCACGCTAATAATTTTTTCTTCTAAGATTTTTATTAAAACACCAACTTTTTTTAGTGAGAAGTTTAACCCGTTAAGGACTGAGCCATGAATTTATTGTATAATATATAAAATATAATAATATAATAAGATATTACTGTTATTGCTCCAAATAAATTATTAAATAAAAATATAAAAAAAAACTTACGTTTTCGCTTTTTAAACGAGATTATCAGTAAAACGTAAAAAATTAAATCGCTAGAAATAAAAAACCATAATTTTTGCATATGATAAGCCATAAATAAATAAATTGAAAACTACATGCATTTTAAAATACTCCTTACAAAAATCTGCAAATCTGTATGAATATTTAGACGGTAGTCCTTATTAATGGGGACAGACAGACAAGACAAGACTGTGTCCCATGTGACGTATGGGTCCAGGTATAAAAATAAGTGACAAAAATATCAATTTTTGAATACAGACATTTTTGACACTGCAGATTTTAAATATCATCTTAAAAAATATGAAAAAAAATTCCCCGATGATATTTTTTTTTTAAATATCGAATTTCGTTAAAATTGAAGGGCATTTTTTTAGAAGCTTTTAAGGTTAACATTAAAATGTGGGTTAATTTTTAAACTTTCTAAATTCAAAATGGCAAATTAAAAATAGTGGATTGTTTTTTTATTGTAGGCAGATTAAAAAAAAAAAAAAATAAGCGTTAACCATTTTAAATTTCTAATTTTCAATAATGGATTCAGTTTCAGCAACCTCAAAACCCTCTAAATGCCATTTTTATATAAAAACTCATTAAAGTTTATCAATTTTTTCCACCATATTGAATCCGCAATTTTCAATTTTAAAATTCTTAAAATTAATTGGCAATTGAAAATTATTTTACTTAATTTAAATATTTCATTGAAATAGACATTAGGTACAAAAATTTGATTAAATAAACTTTAAACATTCAAATTAATTTTAACAGTGTATTCTACTGAAAAACTTTTAAACTTACAAAATATTCCAATGGTAATATGACAGATCATATACTTTACTTCTTTACAGCCCCCAGAAATATTTAAGAAATATAAACATTAAAATGAAAGGGAGCAGACTTTTTCTTTACAATGTTAAAGAAACATATCATTTTAACGATATGTATATACAGATGTATTGTACACTGAAAAAAATTGCTACAGTCTTTCAGGTACGAATAACCGGGTGACACACATCTCTACTCATCACATCTCTACTCATCATATCTCTACTCAAGCACATCTCTACTCATACACATCTCTACTCACACACACACCTCTACTCATACACATCCCTACTAACACACATCTCTACTCAGACACATCTCCACTCACACACAACTCTACTCAAACACATCTCTACTCATACATGTCTCTACTCACACACATCTCTACTCATTGTCATATACGTTGACCTTTATTTAATCAGAACTAGTTTACCATGAAGGAACAAAGCACTAATCTAAATTAATTTAATATTTTTTTCTGTAATTCAGCTTATAAGTTTGTTTATTGCCACCAAAATTTATTATGAGGTTTATTAATACTAATAGTAACATGGAATTAGATAAAATTTGCTTTCAATAAATAAACTTATAAGCTAATCTACGAAAAAATATTGAATAAAATTTAGTTAGTCCTTTGTTCTGCCATGGTATCCTAGTTTTAATCAAATAATAAACACCTTAAACTATTAAGGGCCACTTGCACCAAACATGATTTAAGCTTAAACTCGGATTAAGTTAATGGTTTAAGAGTTAATTGACGTTTCGCTGTTGCACCATTTTTTAAACCAAGTTTATTTGTCTTAATCTCAGAATAAATGTAATCGTTCGAGTTTGATGGTTTATGTCACTTAAAACCTGGGTTATATCAAAACATAACCTAACTTTAGGTTTTTATCTGTCATTTCGTACCCGTGAGTGTTTTCCTTTGATTTTACAAAATTACCTGCAATGATGGCAGAAGCCGATTTATTAGATGAAGACTTGTTGGAATTGGAAATATTGGATGATGGTTTCCGTACCTATCATGAGCGACAAAACTATTTTGAAAGTATGGATGATCTAACATTTTTTCAAAAATTTAGGTTATATAAAGAAACAGTGGCCAATATTCTTGTACGTATTGAAGAACAACTGGAATATCCCAATTGCGTCCGTTTTTTTGTTTTCGATAACACCATTGTATTGTGCCACAATTTTAATTAATAAAGCTTTATCATTTATAGTATAATTGGGCGAACGCTTTTTTTTGTTTTCATCTTTTTCTTTAGGCATATCCATTGCTACTTTTTAGCTTACAGAACACAATAACACATAACACAATAAGTTACTGTCAATAACTAACAGATTTTTTTGAAAATATAATAAACCAAATGATATAAACGTCAAACGTCAAAATAATGTGAAGTTAGCTACATTCAAATAACACTAAAATTAGAGATGTGTGCTCGGTTTAACTAAACTTTGTTTAACTTTCATTGGTGCAATGCAAACATATTTAACCAGAGATTATTTTTTAAACGTAGATTAATTAAACCTTGATCAAAATAAAATTGGTGCAAGTGGCCCTAATATGCATATAATCTTAATATTTTAAATCACTCACGATAGGAAAAATATGCAATTTACCACAAAAAAAATACTGGACCCTTTAATTTTGACATTTTTTGGATTATCTTGCTGCTAGTATTAAAAAATTTAAATGAAAAGTGAAACCACCCCGCATTTTTTTTATTTTAGGTTGTTTTTGGGACATTTCCAAAGAGTTTTTGACAATAATTGAAATCGCTTAAGAAACCCTTTTTAAATAAAGTCGTTCGTTTTCTCCTTCAAGTTTTTCCTGACATCATAATACTACCCATAATATAATCACGACCATTCATACGCCTACTTTATTAATGTCCAAAATAAGACATTATAATACTACCCATAATATAATCACGACCATTCATACGCCCAAACCTAACGGTTAAAGCGAATAAAGCGTGCTTATGCATAAACTTAAAAAAAAAAACTAAAATAAATAAATCTTTTACTACGATTTTTCGTATCACCATAGAATGTTTTTCTCTTATTGTATTTACTTTTACCTTCATACATAGAAACACAGTTTCTGAATTAAATAAAACTTTCCAACAAAATACATATTGGTAAAACGAAATAAAAACATTTTCACTAGCTCAGGATTTTTATTCAAAGTTTTAAATAGTTGTAAAAATCAGCTGTAAATTTACAATCTAATATAAAGTTTTTAGGTAATAAATATTTGTAAAATTTATAAATCGAGAAGAAAACTAATTATATATTAAAGCCCAAATAAAGAGTTTGTTATATTACCTACATTTTGCTTTCCCATTTTGAAAATTTTTAAAATTTTAAGCAAAAAAAAATTGTCGGTCGATTGGTCGTTCTGTCCGGGAAATCTTGTATATACGATAACTTAAGAACGCTGCAATAAATTACGACGTACAAAAATGTAAAAAAAAACATTCAATATATACCCGGTTGACGGTACGCACCGAGTACACTAACTTAGTTTTTAGTGCACAGAAATGGTTTGCGTCGAGGTGCGTATACTAGTTTTTCTATTACCTAATACCTAAACATCCAAAAAACGCAAAAATTATCTTTAAATTAGTTTGTCAATTTGAGGTTATGTGTTTCACGTTTACTAATTTTATGACAGCAGATATGTAAAATCAGCTGATTGTCACTTCCCCACCGTTGTCATAGCAACGGGTGAAAAATAGGCACTAAGGGAACGCTCGTATTACGTAACGCAAATTGTACTAAAATTGATACGCTTCATACACCGGTTCGCGCTTCATTAAAGGTTGTAGAGATTTTATATTTTGGCTACTCCCCCTAACACACCCCTATTTGGGGGGAGGGGGGGGGGGGGGGTAGCCAAAACATGAAATCTCTACAGCCCTTAATAACGCGAGAAGCGGGGTATGAAGTCAGAAACACAAATTGAATTCAGACCTAGAAGAAAAACCCGCTAAGACCCAAAAAACCCCCGGCAAAGCGACTGCCTCCGAAGAAGTCGCTAACCCCTCCGGCTCAGGGCCCCAACCCCCCGTCACGGCCCCTGTAAACCCAAAAACCCAAGCTACTGGCCCAGGAACCCCCCCCGACCAGGAAGCCCACAAAACCCCCAAAATCCCCCCCATCATCATCCGAGCCCCTGAAAAATGGCTAGCCTTGTCCCGCCACTTCAACTCCCAAAAAGTAAACATCCTCCACGCGAAAAATACCTCCGAAGGAGTGCAAATTCGCACCCAGACCAGTGACGACTTCCGCAAAGTCACTAGGCACTTAGACACCGAAAAAATTCCGTATCATAGTTTTACCCTCCCGGAGGACAAGGCAATCCACGCCGTAATCCGGGGAATCCCCACCCAGATAGACGTCGCAGACGTCCAAGCCGCTCTTATCGAACGTGGCTACCTCCCCACGTCAGTCGCGAGAATGACGCGTACTAAAGACAAGACCCCCATGCCCCTGATCCTAGTCATCCTTCCCAAGGTGACAGGACAACAGCACCCCATATTTAAAGAGACTAGGCTTCTACACCTAGTCATAAAGGTCGAAAGCCAGACCTATAAACCCAAATTCAGGCAATGTCACAAATGCCAACTATCGGCCACTCCCAGGCCAATTGCAACGCCCCGGCCAAATGCGTAAAATGCGCACAAGACCACCACACAACAAAGTGTGAAAAACCCCGTCACACGGACGCAAAATGCGCCAACTGCCTAGGCCCCCACACGGCAAACTATCATAAATGCCCCAAACACCCATCAAACATCGCTCCAACCCGTACAAGGGTCATACCCCCAACCCAAAAATTCACCCCGGGAATCTCCTACGCCCAAAAGGCAACCAACGCCGCCACCCCACAACAACCCAAGGCGGCCCCAGGTCCCAGTGCAAATCCCCCCAATATTTTTGATCAATCCCAAATTTCAAAAATCCACACCTTCATGCAAGAATTCGCCAGCTTCATGCAGGCTTTTGGCTCCCTTCAATTACCCAATCTAGGCCCCCAAAATGTCTAGACAAACAAAACCCAGAGCCCTTAAAATAGTCACCTGGAACGCTGATAGCCTCAATTCAAAAAAACCGGAACTTATAGAATTTCTACACGAAAATCAAATAGATATAGCCCTCATCCAAGAGACTGGTCTTAAACCACATCATAGGGGTACCATACCCAACTATTCCTGCTACCGTAACGATAGACTCCAGGACCGCAAAGGAGGCACAGCAATCTATATCAAAAAACACATATCTCACGATCTTCTTCATGCGCCCCCCACACAAAGCGATCAAGTCGAAACTACCTCCATATTCGTCAACATGCACGACAATTCCAAATTCAGGATCGTGTCCCTCTACAAACCCCCAAATAAGGAGGTCAGACCCGCCGACTTCGAAGGCTACTTTAACGACAATCATCCAACAATCCTAGCCGGAGACTTGAATTGCAAACACGCCCTTTGGCACTCTAGAACAACTACGGCCAACGGCCGTAGGCTTTACGAAATATTACAACGTAACCATATAATGGTTACCGCACCCGATTCCCCAACCCACTATGGCCACGGCCTTCCTGATATCCTTGACATCGTTTTGTATAAAAACACGACACTAAACATTAACATCGAACTAAGACACGAACTAAGCTCCGACCACCTTCCAATCATTATCACGGCAGGAGGCATACCAACCGCAAATCACACCAAAAAAACCGTTTACAACATCTCCTATATTTCCGAACTCCTAGAAAGCAACACCAAAATCAATCCAATAAATTCCGTCCAAGAACTAGATATTGCAGTAACCACCCTCACCAATACCATAAAATCCGCAATGGACAGCGCCAAATTAATCAAAAAAGTAGATATCCAAAACCCACAGGACCTTCCCCGAGATCTCAAAGACTTAATCAGAGAGAAAAACCGACTTCTTCGTCGCGCACGCACCCTCCAAGACCCCCATATAAAACGCGAAGCAAACAGACTTACCCAGGAAGTCAAAGACCGACTAAACGTACTAGCAAATTCCCGCTGGGAGGGAAAAATAAAGTCACTCAACCCCCAGGATAGATCACTTTGGAGAATGGCCAAAACCCTATCCCTCGACCACCAACGAGGCATGCCCCCAATTCACGGCGAAAGAGGAGTCGTCTACTCCACCCCCGAAAAAGCCGAAGCATTTGCTGACGCAATGCGGAAACAATTTCAACCAAACCCTCCAATCCCCCCCGACTCCGACTCCGAATCAGAGACCGACTCCGAGCCCGACTCGGACGACGAGAACTACGAGCAACTCATGCATGAAAGAGACATAAACCACATCTATAATAGAGTCACTAACCAAGTCGAAAACGACATTATCACCCCCACATCCCCGAGGAAATCAAACGCATCATCAAAAATCTCCCAAAAAGGAAAGCCCCCGGTCCCGATCAAATACCGAATAAAATCCTTAAAATACTCCCCCGGAAAACCATTATGGAAATCGTTAACATTGTTAACGCAATGCTCAGACTGCGCCACTTTCCAAAGCCCTGGAAAAACGCAGATGTAATAGTAATCAAAAAACCCGGACAAAATCCAACTTCTGCTGAAAGCTACCGCCCCATAAGCCTCCTTTCCTCCCTAGGCAAAATAGCCGAGAAAGTCATACTAACCAGACTTCAAACTCTAGTTGAAGAACTAAATCTCCTTCCAAATGAGCAATTTGGCTTCCGAAACAGACACTCCACAGTCCACCAGGTAGCTCGCCTGGTAGACTCTGTAACGGACGGACTAAATAGGCGCGAAGCCGCGGGACTGATCCTCCTGGACATCGCAAAAGCCTTCGATAAGGTTTGGCACAAAGGTCTTGTAGCCAAACTCCACTTTCTCGGCCTCCCCCCAGGCATCACCAAACTCATAGCCTCCTTCCTCAAAGGCAGAGATTTTCAGATAAAAATAGGCGTCTGTAAGTCCAACACCCGCCGCATCAGAGCTGGCGTTCCACAAGGTTCCCCACTATCCCCCCTTCTGTACAACCTCTTTACGGCAGATATTCCAAAAACACAGGGCACTGAACTAGCCCTGTTCGCCGATGACACCGGCATCCTAGCAAAAGCCAGAAACCCCCAGCGCATCCATATCGCCCTCCAGCGCCAAATGGATGCCCTAATCAAATAATAATAATAATAATAATAATAATATTTATTGCATAGAAAGGACTTACATAATATATACATGGTAATCATTTGCAAATAAATATGCTAAAAACACAGAAATGTAATAAAACATTTGAGCGTGCCTTTAAAATATTTTCTAAAACTAAAAATCAATATTTTCAAAATTTATAAGAATACGAGGTAAGTTATAATATATAATTAAATAAGTATGTAATTAATAAATATATAATTGATAAAAAGGTATAAAGGTAAGTATTGATAATTTTCGATACAATGCTAAACCAAAAACACGTTACAACACAAATATACAAACAACTAAGTAAATAACTATATAAATACATAAATAATTAAATAAATAACATTGACACAATTACATTAAGTTTATGATTGAAACTACTATAACGAGTAAAAATAAATAAATAAATAAATAACTGGGTTTGAATAAATAATATTTTTTATGTATTTTTTAGATCAATTTGTTTAATAACGGTGTCTCTTGGTAACTGTAAGATATAATTTTTGCATAAATTTTTAAACTGTATTTTATGTTTAACGTTTTTTATATTTTCCGGTAGTGCGTTATAAATTCTAGGGCCTAAGAAACTGCTACTGCGCTGACCAAGGGTTTTATTCATTTTGGGAATAGGTAAAGTATTATGATTTCTTGTTCTAGTAAATTTAACATTTTTATTTTCAGGTTGCTTGTATAGGAGAAGAGCTAAATAAAAAAGTTTTCTGCAGTCCATTTTCTTTGATAGGCTGAACAGTTCATCGGAAGGGTAAGTATTACTTTTTTTGTGTATTATTTTTAGTATGCGTTTTTGTGTAATTTCTAAGTCCTCCAGCACATTTTTATAAACACCTCCCCAACCAAGTATGCCGTATCTCAGGTGGGACTCCACTAAAGCATAATATACCATATTTATTTGTTTTATACTTAAAATGTCCCTTAATATTTTAAAATATGGTATGAAGCATCTTATTTTATTGTTGATCTGTTGAACTTGGGTTCTCCAAATGGAAAATCAAAGTAAACGCCAATAAAACCAAAGGCATCCTAATCTCTAGGATTAGAAGAGGCCCACCCCAACCCATCCAGATAAATGGCCAACCCATTAACTGGGAAAACCATGCCAAATACCTCGGCATTACAAATTCCAAAAACTTGACGTGGGATCAGCACGTCAAAAACACCCTCCAAATAGCAAATTGCCGCCTCTCCAAACTCTACCCCTTAATAGGCAGAAAGAGTCCCCTATCCATTAAAAACAAACTTCTTCTCTACAACCAAACCCTAAAGCCGGTACTTCTTTACGGAGCCCCAGCCTGGAATAAAATCACCCTTAACAAAGCGCTCTCAGCAAAACTTCAGGCCTTCCAAAACAAGGCACTCAGAATATGCCTCGATGCCCCCTGGTTCATGAGGAACAACCAGATACACAGAGATCTCGAAATGCCCCTCCTAAAAACGGAAATCATCCGCTACAGCACGTCTTTTATACAAGACAATTTAGATCACCCAAACCCCCTCATTTCAAACTTTCTAGATTACGATCATGAAATACACAACACTCACAAAAAGATCAAAAACGTCCTCAACCAGTAATGGTACCCACTAATACAGGACAGATGCATTCCCAGCATCAGTGAGATAGTCTCACTCCTCCCGCACATCCCTCCTCTCCCTATCACATCCCTCCCCATCCCCCTCCCACCCACTCCACAGCGCCAAATTATGACAGATGCAACTCGCATCAGTGAGCAGAGACTCACTCCCCCCAAATTATGACAGATGCAACTCGCATCAGTGAGCATAGACTCACTGCCCCAACTTTCAATTCAGATTAAATATTTTTAGATAAATGAGCCATAGGCTGCGCCTGTCTCTTAAAGACCCAAACAAACTATTGATGATGATGGTATGAAGTGTAAGAATTTTGGTACAATTTGCGTTACGTAACACTTGAACGTTCACTAACTACTTGGTCGTAGGAAAAAGATAGTTATTTATGCAAGATGAAAAATACACTGCTCAGGAAAAGAGCTTTCCCATTTTTCCACTCTGTCCGTAAAATGGATTTTTTATTATCAGATTCACTTTCAGCAACCATAAAAACCTTAATATACTAATTTTCACTAAAACTACCCTCTGCCCCTTTAGGGGTAAAGTTAGAATTTTTTTATAATCAGAACAACCTCAAAAACCCCAATATAACAATTTTCACGAAAACTACCCCCCCTCCTCAGGGGGTGGATTTAGAAAAATTTTATTATCAGATTCACTTTCAGCAACCTCAAAAACCCCAATACACCAGTTTTCAGGAAAACTACACCCACCCCTCAGGGGGTGAAATTGGAAAAAAAGTATTATCAGATTCATATTCATCGACCCCAAAAATATTGAAAAATATTTACCCCCTCACCCCCTCGGGGGTGGAATTAGAAAAGTTTTTTTATGAGATTCAATTTCAGCAACCTTGAAAATCCATATAGAGCAATTTTCAAATTTTTCTGAAAAAAATGTATTTTTCCCCATTTGCCCCCCTTGCCGCACCCCAATGTTTACCAAAAACAAGCCCGAGCGAGAACTTTTGGTAACATACCTGTGTGCCAAATTTCAAGTCTCTAACTTAAAGCGTTCTTAAGTTAACGTGCCCACAAGATTTCCCGGACAGACCGATGGACCGACCGACCGACCGATCGGCCGACCGACCGACAATTTTTTTTTGCTCGAAATTGATTTAAATCGACATAAAACGTCATAAAACGCAAAAATACACAAAAAAAAATTTTGCACGAATACAAGGCTTTCCGAAATTTTGAAAATTTTCAAAATGGGAAAGCAAATAAGGCTTCTTGGACAAACAGTCCAATACTTAGACTGTTCTTCTAAATATCCAGCCGCTATTTAATAGATGGTATAAAAAGATCAATAAATTAAAGAAAAAGAGTCGCATTTTGATATTTTGAGTGATCCGTAATAATGTATCCGGCTTGACTCCCTTAGGCACAGCCAGGAGATATTTAACTAGTGTCGACATCTAGATATGCGTGCTTCCTGAAAATAATAACACAGTAAATAGAAACGGACAGGAATGAACTGTCTAACACAGCAAAGAACAAACATATAAAAACACACTGTTAAAAATAATCTGAATGAATTAAAAAATTTTCCATTTATTTGTAAAATTCTAAAATTAAGTCAAGGAAAATAAATATTGAATTTACCATTTATTTTTTTTTAGTTTTATTCAATATAAATCCATATCTTTATCTACACTCTAAATTTGTCCGTCAATCTTTCTGTAGTATTAACTGTAATAATTAAATCAAATTCACCATGTCAGAACGTGAATTTACAATATTTATTAAAATTAACCTCAATATTACTCGGTTTAGTAAAATCTCAGCTCTTTTCCTGTCCGTACAATAATTTTGCATTAAAATTCATGCATGTGGTCCAAACGCCAGGCACTTTTACAATATTGGTTAAAAATTACCATAATTATAGCTTACATTCTACAAAAAATATCAGTAAAATTACCAAAATAAAAAATCACATTTTTACAGATAACAGTGAATTTACCCCATTCATTGCTGGTAACATATGACCTATTTTATTTGCTTGCCATATTTTCATTTATAGTGCGGTACAATAATTTTGCATTAAAATTCATGCATGTGGTCCGAAAACCCGGCACTATTACAGACAGTCCCGAAAATTACAAGAGCCCGTAATACTACTTGAAATACTCATTAAATTCGCTACTTAAATTACTGTAAAATCACAGGTAAAAATTCATATTTTTACAGATAACAGCGAATTTACAGTACTGATTTAAATTTACCACTTTTTTTGCTGGTAACATATTACCTACTTTATTTGCTGTGTAATTACCATATTTTCATATTCATGGGAAAACTATCCGAACATAATTTTTAATTATTTTTCAATATTAAGACAGAAATTAAATTTATATTAATTTTACTATACATATATAAATGAAGAATTAAATATTATTTTACATTTATGCTTTAATTTTAGGATTTCACATAATATTGATGGACAAATGTGGAAAAAGTACATAGGTACAAAATTTTTCTAAATATTAATGGAAAAAAAATTGTCAGTGTTCAAAAATTTTAAAACTATTATTACTTTTTAGTCTTTTACACTAAAAAACTTTATAAGCAATTAATTAATTTTTCTTTCCTGCTTAACTCAGTCCAAAAGTTTGGACTCGAAATAATGCCTGTGCGAGTGGAAACATTATTAAATTGATGCACAGGGAGGTTTTTATGCACTTTATCCTGTCAAGGGTGAGACCAGAAACTCACCCTCTTGTTGTGTTGTATTGTCACCCCCCAGACCTAATGAATTGTCTCCCATTGTTACGGGAACACAGAAGTGACAGTTTTCCACGTCTAACAATGCATTAATAAATATTATTGAATGCGCCATTGTTTTATTAAGGAATTATTATTTACAGGTAGCTGTTTTACATTAATTGTGAAAACAGGGACGACACGAGACCCACAGCGGGTTTTGTATAATTTATTACCATTAATCGGAATAAATTCAGTTGAAACAACGTTGAAAATAAACACAGAAACATAGGCTTACGGAATAATTTTGCCGAATTATGAGGGAAATTTTTATAAAGGTCACTAAATCGAAACATTTGACGACTAATTTGTTACACACAACAATATTGAATATACATATTAACTATAAATATGTAAATATATCGGTGTTTTTCGAAGAAAATAAAAATGTAAATATTTAAAACCTCGCGTCAACGATAGAATCGACGCGGCGCCTATGCGAGCACTGGAAATTCGCCGATGAGTGTTTATTACTAATGGTCGGAAAAACATGAAGTTGACTGTAGAACCAGTGGCTTAGCTAGCCGTGAGTGGACCCTGTACCAAAATTTCTTAAGGGCCCTTTTTTGAAAAATCAACAAAAAACTATACATAGTTATATTAATTAAAGATTTTTATAATTTTGACTGTATATTTTAGTTTTTAAATATTTTTACCGCTTAAAATATCATAAAAATGCAAAAAAGCTCTAACGCCGCAGGCGAATTTTTTTTTACAAATTTCACGCTTAAGTTTTACAAACTCGAACAAATAAAAAAAAACGTAAAAGCCTAAAGCCGCAGGCGAAAATTTTTACATTTTTGATGTTCTCTTTTAATTTTAAAACAGTCTTACAATTTAAAATTTCATGAAAAAGCAAGAAAGCTCTATCGCCGCATGCGAATTTATTTATAAATTCCAAGCATGAGTTTTACAAACTCGAATAAAAAAACGTAAAAAACTAAGAGCTGTAGGCGAGCATTTTTATAAATTCGGTAGTCTATTTTAATTTTAAAACAGTATTACAATTTAATATTTTTTTTTACAATTTTTATGTTTAAGTTATAAGAATTCTTATTCAAGTTTTGTTATAATTCTGAACCTTCCACTTACACATGGTATTATTGATACCTCTGATACCTCGGTAGCTACGCCCCTGTGTAGAACTAAAGAACTTTTACCATTACTTTCCAAACGTAGCGGGGCCTTGCTGGGTGGGATTTGCCTGAAAGAACGCTTTGATATAGGGACTTTAAATCTGGACCAAAGGTTTTTTACGTGGTAAAAGCTTTTTGTCCAAACTTAAAGTATCTGTATCAAAGCTTTCTTTAATATCGTAGTTTAAAATAGTTTCGTAAAGGACTTTTATCTTTTATCCGACTGTTAGGCCCGGACTGGCCAGGTCGGCTAGTCGGCGATCGCCGAGGGCCCCCGGCTTAAAGGGGCCCAAAGGGGCCCTAAAAAAATATTTTTTCTAGTGTGTACCAAGTTTAGATATAATAAAAATAATATAAAAATATATTGTAAATGTAAGTAAACTACAACAGAAAAGCAAGTCAAACTAGTGGAAAATGTGGTTTTCAGGCATGTAATTTTCAAAAAAATTCCAGTATATCCTAAAAACTAGATAGTTTTTATATACTAAACTAAATTTAACTTTAAAAGTGAATTTATAATACTCTTCTCAGAAGAGTCTTCTAGCTGCCTAAAGGCAGCCTATACTCCACCGTGTTGTTAAAACAACAATAATATTTGATAACGCCGTTATCTATAATATTACCATTAAAAATGTATATATGTCAACTAACCTATTGTTCGAGTCGAACAGTTCGACGAACAATGTTCGTCGCTTTACCTTGTGCGTAAATCTCTTGATGATTTAGTGCCTTTAATTAGCCCTATCTTTAAACGTGTGCTAATTGATTCTATATCTGCTCATTGTATTCCATACAAGGCGCATATATCAGTCTCAAAGATTGACACAATATGTCCTGTAAATCAATTTTCGATTAAATAGGACATTCGCTAAACTATTATTACTTGACAGTATTGATATATTTGATAATATATGTCTACCAATTAGCTGTAACACATCCTCTATTAGTATACAATAGCAATCCTAGCCAATAGCATATACATACGTATACATTTACTTAGTTGCTAACAATATAACACTCAGTCATTTTTTCAAAAAATAATATAAACAAGCCGTGAAGATATATAATGCTACGCATTCCATTATATATTATTCACAGTAAATGGCATATTGCATTTTCGCAAATACTTAAAAAAAATTAATTTTCAAAAAAAAAAAAAAAAAATAACATTTAAATATCTTTTCTTGAAAAAAGAAAAAAACTTAAAAAAAAATTCAAACTAAAAATACAAAAAAATCAAAATTACATTAAAAAAAAGTCCAAGAATTTTTTGTCTAGGACGATTTTTGAAATTTTTTGAAAATTCGAAACTACCGTATATTATTCTAGCGCAGGCTCTGTGAATAATATAATAAGGATACCATCGAATAGGCTATTTTAAGAGCTTAATTTTGATATGTCACGTCACCCCTGTCCTATTTTACTTTTTAACCCCACCTGTCTCCGCTCTCTGTTTTGCAATCTAAAAAAAATAAGAACTAAAGAAAAAAGAATAAAATTTAAAATATACTGTCAGAAACATAATAATTAATATTTTGTTTAATTTTGTATACCTAAATTAATGGGGAGTCCCTAGCACAAGCTTAAAGATTATTTGGGACTCCCCATGACTGTAATATATTGCTTAATGAATGAATAAATAAATAAATAAAAATATAAGTAACAAAATATGCCTACTGTTATACCATTAACGTGATAAAAATTTGAAGTTGATATCTATTTAAAAGTTACAAATACCAAACTATTTCACCTTCTAGCTTTATTTTATGCAAAACATAATTAATTTTCAAAGGATCAAGGTGTTAGAAATGCTACTATGATCTTAATCCAGATATTTTTAACAAATGGGAAGGTAGATAAAGAAAAAATATATCTTATTTAGTCAAGGTTTTATATCGAGGAGGCAAAAACAATAGAATTAAATTGCTTTTCTGTCATAAAACAAAAGCGCTGTTATAATACAGAGATCAGTGTATATTTAAAGATAAAGTTTTTATGAGAAAGGCACGTCTGATCGAAAGAATCTTTGCACGATTTTTAACTACATAGCATTTTCAAATACGAGGTGGGTAAAAGATAATGCGCATATAGTTCATGCAAAGATGCAAGTCGCTTGCAAAAAACTTTACACCATGACATTTCAAGAAAGCTTTGACATAGAGAATTTTGAAACCACTTTTTTCTACTAGTTAGAAAATCTTTGTTCCAGATATCAAATATCTGGGTCAAAGCCTTTTTAAAATATGGTATTATAAAGTTGTTTTGCAAGTGACTTACATCTTTGCAATCATTGGACACTTAAAAAAATTCCGAAACAAGTACCCATTCTAAAATATAAAAGTCTGAAACGTATACTTTTCACTGTATACAATGAAAGATTTTTTTTAATAAGGACAGAAATTTTTAATTTTAAACAAAATTATAAAAATATTAATTTATTATTCTTGGTACTGAAGAGGGCCAGCAGCCCCAAACTGTCAGTTTACCAATATCACTCTGTACGATGATTAGAAAATAGATTGATGGAATAATAAATTTTTTTTAATCGGACATTTAGTTCAAAAGTTATAAGGTTTACATACAAACAGACGAACAGACGTGTATAGACGGTGAGACAGTGCGACAGTTTTCACCCACATTTTTCAGTTTATCTCAGCATGTGGGAATTGTATATTACATAATTAGTGTGGAAAGTGACATATTTCACACGAGTGGGAAGGATTATGAATGAGCCGTCAGGCTTAGTGAGGAAACCCCACGAGTGTAAGAAATACACTTTCTAACGAGTTATGTACACTATTTTCCTACGATCCCGAAAAAATATAAAGTTTAAACTTTAAGAATTCTTAATTTAATATTTTCTAATTTTTATTACTTATTCCGATAATTTTTGAGAAATGCAAAACAGAAAATAGCATACAAATTTATATCTGTATGTCAACAGGAAATATGTATTTTATTTACCTTTAGTTTTCTTGGTTTTATATTTAATACAACATATTATTATGCAAGCTCAACACTGTTTAATGGGTTCCCTAACCGCAAGCATATTTTAAATCAAGGAAAATTTAACAGTTTCTTGATTTCTGTGGATATGTTATCATATAGGACTGTAAAATTCTTAATTAATGGGAAATATTGATGTTTTTTATAAAATGTAAGGTAACTAAATCACAAATTAAGTAATTTATATAAAATCTAGACATATTAAGTTATACTGACCTGGATCAAAATAGTAAGGTTATAACTATAGTTTTTCTTTTTACATGAAAAACAGAAATATTTGGATTGAAAAACATAAAAAAAATCAAAAAAGTCTGTAATGAAAGGTGGAAAATGGCATATAAAACGAGGTGAGTAAAATTCGTAGAATTTACAACGTAAATATCTAAACAGAATTAGGCAAACCTACATACATAAATATCAAACTAGGGTAATATGAAAATATCAAACAAGTGTGATATAAGGCGTTTTCTAAAGAATGTCATAGGGGATGGTAGGAAAAAGTAGTTTGTTGACTCTACTTCTTGTCATAGTTGATGTCAAACCTAGGCTTCAAGAGTTATTATTGAAAATATAATGACCCCGAAAATGATAATCCTTTTTTTGCACCGTTGTTTTCTATGGCGATTTTTTATATATTTTTTGTTTTGGCAAGAAAACGTCATGAACGTTATTGAAAACAAAGTTAAGTTATTTTGGCACTCTGAATCCGAAAATGATAATCGTAACGTTTTCTTTCCTTGGCTATTTTTATTTTTTTTTATTTTCGCAAAAAGAGCTTATGGAAATCTGTTATCGTTAGAAGTGAAGTATATTCTGCCTATTTTGACCCCCCCGAATTAGAAAATGATAACCATCTTCGGAAATTCTTCGTTTTTCTTCTATGGCTATTTTTGTTTCTTTGTTTTTTTTTTCTTTAATGGGGGGCGTTGGTTTAACGTTGGTTTACCTTGGTTTTGTGCTTGTTTCGTGTTTTTTTTTAATGGTGGCTGTGCATATCCACCCAAAAAAAAAAAAAAAAATTAAGTGCCAGGGACTAGACCAACGCATTTTTATATTTTCGGGGTAGCTGAAACCGAATCTGACATCAGAATTGCTCCAACAGGTCACAATTGTTTTCTACACTTAAAAAAGGGTGCGAAAATTCCTTAAATTCAAATGTTTTTATGGGTAGAAAAAAATTTGTTTTATTATTTTTTTGTGTGGCTGTGTAATATAACCTCTATACTGTTTTCTATAATAAAAACAAAAAATATCACTACTTGTAACAAAAGACATTTTCTGGTAGCCCTGGTATTTTTTTCTGCAGAGATTTGAAAATAGATAGCGTGTCCGTATATTTTTATCTTTGTGTTTTAGAGTGTTGTTAAGGGAAATTAAAAAGAATGAGAACCAAAACATTTGTAACTGAAAATCTATTCTCTAATGGCTGAATTTTTCTCCATTCTTTTCGTCCATTTTAAGTTTCTTTTTTAATTTATTTAGGCACGATTCAATCTGTACTCTCTAAATTATTACGTAAGCGAAACAATTGAGAAGAATTATTATCCAGTTAAGCCACTGGAGGGCTCAAGTTTACAGGGTTTTTATATGTAATTTTCAAGGGTAATTTTACTTCTTTATAGACCCATACACTGTCGGACTGGGAAGCCCAAGGCTAGTGAGATTTCTAGCCTACCCCCCCACCTATTAACTTTTTTTATTTTTTTTTCCTTTACAAAAAAAAATTTTCAATCCAAATTTGGCTCCCTATAAAAAGAAAAAAACACCCTCCGAAAAAAAAGCTTTGTCCCTGACCGCTTCCTCAAAATTTGGTGCCCATGTTGGCGCCCCTACCAAAAGAAAAAAAGAAAAAAACAACCTTTGTCCCTCCAGCACGTTTCTGCAAAATTTGGCGCCCGCCTTGGCCCCCTACCCAACCAAAAAATACCCTCCGGAAAAAAAGTTTTGTCCCTGACCGTTTCTATACAAAATTTGGCTCGGCTATCAACAAATTTGGCGCCCCTATCAAAAGAAAAAAAACACTCTTCGAAAACCGAATATATAGCTTTATTCTTGAGCGTTCCTATAAAATTTGGCGCCCACCTTGGCGCCCCTACCAAAAGAAAAAAAACATATTCCGAAAAAAAAGCTTTTTCTGTCCTTCAGCGTTTCTACAAAATTTGGCTCCCCTACCAAACCAAAAAAGGTTTGTCCCTGAGTGAGTATTTCTACAAAATTTGGCGACCACCTTGGCGCCCCTACCAAACCAAAAAAAAACACCCTTCGGAAAAAAGGCTTTGTCCCTGAGTGTTTCTACAAAATTTGGCGCCCTTTATTGCTCCCAAAGTGGGGGGGGGGGGGCATAAGAGCGTAAGATTTTTCTCACTATCTCACCTGTCCAGTCAGACACTGGACCCATAACTCAAAAGTTAATTTTTGTCTTCATATCGCTTCTTTTTTTATGAGATCAATTAAACTATAATATGTAAAAATTACAGGGGATAACACAAGATATCAAGTGATACCCACCAATGAAGATTTAATGCCCCCTAATTGAAGTAGTATTTTAATTCATCTCCCACCTAAAGACCCCCAGTGCATCCGGTGGGACATTCTTAAAATATCCTCTACTTAGTTTTTGGACATTCTGAATTTGAATCTGCAAAAAAATGAGCGGTTTTCGAGAAAAGTTATAAGCTTTAAAGACGAATAGGTAGACCGACATTTTTTAACACCCAGGTTTTTCACATTTTCTCAAAACTTCAATCCAAAAATATTTTTTTATTTTATTATCGCTAGATTTATACGGGTGTAGCTACCGGTAAAAAAATAATACCGTCCAAATGCCCCTGAAAAGTTTTGTGTTACTTGAAGAAGATTCTGATATCAATTAAAAATTTTCTACATTAAATATAAAAAAGCCACATAATTAAAAACTTTTTAAAACTTAATTAAAAAAATGCGCGTAAGTAATCATTAACTGACACGGTACCCCTCAATATTATTAAGTTAAAAAAAAATGTGCCCAAAATCTAACAACGGATCCTAGTAGTGGAAGGTGCGGACATTAAATAACCACTTTCAGTAAAATCCCAACCGTAGCGCTTTTCGAGAAAAAGCTTAACATCTCTTCAGGAGGATTCACGCTTCGTACCATTTAATTTTAGAAATGAGTTTGCGTTAATCTTATATAATTTTTGCTGCAGAATTCGAAACCCATTGAAAAATTTAGCTAACTCTTTTCGTTTTCTAGAAAAACGCAATTACTTCTGCATTTAATGCCATTTTAGAACAACTATATTAAAATAGTTTTTAAACCTAACGCTCTTTTGGCGAGCCTAAAATTCAGCTTTACGCTTCTTCTTTAAAATCTTAAAAGTTCAAAGCATAATATGTGTATATATTGCACTTTCAGACCCTTTAATTAAACCATAGTTTCAGATATTTATGCTTAACTTTGTAGACTGTGCTATCCGTCAAATTTTGATTATAGTGTCAAATTTAGCAGAATCGTGGAGATTAAATGCAGCGGTCCCAAAACCAAAATTTAATACGTTATACTTTACTAAAAGTACAAAAATACTTTTTGTGGTAAAATTTCGTTTAGTCAGACTTAAACAGATATTTTTTTTCTAGATAATCAATAAAAAATAAATGGGTTTATTATTATTTGATTGGGTGAACGGTTTGATCCTGGGTTATAACAGATAAACATTATTCTGTAAATGGTCTTAATCATCTTGGGAAACCTAAAAATGAAAATACCCGTCGTTTTTATGATTTTGGTTTTTTACACGATCTCAAATAACGCTTCTCCTTCTATAATATACTTTATTTTTTACGTTCTTTTATTGAAGATTGAAAAATTTGATAAACCCCCCCCCCATTAGCAAATCCTGCGCACGGCCCTGATATCGCCTATATCACTTGCGTGATAATTCTTTTGATTTTTGCCTGTCGTTAAAACCGACCCAGTAGTTTAGGCTATATAAGGTACTAAATAAATATGCATGCATATATACAAATATATAAAAAACATAGTCCTCAGTTCACCTTGCCATAGTTCAGTAAAAATAATTAAAATCAAATACAAATTGTTTTGAAATTTAATTATAGATCCAGTTCATAAAATAAAAAAACAGTTAGAAATTAAAATTATAAATCAACATAATTATTTTTAAACAATGTAAAATTGGCATTTTTCCTTAGTTTAAACATAACGTTTTTTTATAAAACCTTAATAAGAACTGATAACTTATTGAGAACCGCTGTCAGAAAAAATAACATTTCTAATAACACTAGTCTACACATTTAGGTTTAAGCATCTCTAAATATCTTTTTATAAATGGGTTAGCAGCTACAAAACATAAATATATTATGTTTTATAATTTTACAATTTTAAAGTATAAGAATAAAGCTTTATTCTTAGCTTGCTAAAAAACCGTTAGACTAAAAGACTGTTTTAATATGGTTGTTTTAAAATAGCATTAAATGCATAAGTAATTGCGTTTTTATAGAAAATGCAAATAGTTAGCAAAATTTTACAAGTGGATTCGAATTCTGCAGCAAAAATTATATAAGATTAAAGTAAACTCATTTCTAAAAATAAATGGTACGAAGCGTGAATCCTCCTGAAGAGATGTTAAGCCTTTTCTCCAAAAGCGCTACGGTTGGGATTTTACTGAAAGTGGTTATTTAATGTTCAGACCTTCCACTACTAGGATCCGATGTTAGATTTTGGGCACATTTTTTTGTAACTTAATAATATTGAGGGGTACCGTGCTGAGTGATAGTACACAATATACCGTGTTTTTTCTATTTTGCGACTCTTATAAGCTCATAATCACAGCATTTTGCGTGTTCTTATAGGCCCATAAGAGGTCTCTACTTTTTTTCTGTTGGGTTGGCAACATACAAAAGCCTATCTCTTGACGTTTTGCTTGCAAATATCAATGTCGATTTAAAGTTTAATTTTTTACAAAATTTTGGGTTTGGGTTATTTTTTACCATGTTAAAATTGTGGACGGGTTAATTGCAGTGAAAAAAGAAAAGATGACTGTAAAATATATCAAAATATCATTTGTTCTTAGAATTTTAAACATAGTGTAAACTGTAATGCCAACCCAAAACAAAAATCCCTAAATCAGTCATCAATTTAAATGTAAGTTTTTTAAATTTTAGAGCTAAATAGAAAAAATTGTATTAAGCACTTGTTTCATAACACGTTTTTAAAGCACTAGTACTTTAGAAAACTCGCCGCAACTTGTACTCGTGGGCTAAAAACGTATGTTATGAAACTAGTACTTTAATATACTATTAAAATGTAATTACCTTTTATTTATTTCATGCTTTTGAATTGGTACACACTTTATAGAGGGTTTAGTTGTTTTCGAGGACATCCTCAAAAGCATATTTTTTTTTTGGAGGATTTACTAAAATATTGCTTATTTTCTTTTTGGTTGCCAAATTAAAAGATCTTAAAATCAAAAACTTTTAAAACTTTATTCAAAAATACTTTTACATTAAGTAGGACTACACAATATAATACTAAGTGTTCTTAAATTAAATTATTTTTTCATTTCTTCATGTTTTTGAATTGTTACTGATTTTATAGATGCTCCAAAGGGTTTGGTTTTTTCGATGTCATCCTCAAAAGCATTGTTTTTTGGGGGACTTATTAAAACATTATCAATTATTCCATATTTTAGGGCTTCCTGGGGACTCATAAAGTTATCCCTTTCTAAACTAATTTCCACCTTCTCTATTGCCATACCGGTATGTTTGCAATATAAATCATTAATCTGTTTTTTGAGCTTTAGGATTTCTTCCGCCTGAATTTTGATATCTGTTGCTTGGCCTGTTACTCCCCCAGAAGGCTGGTGGATCATGATTCTAGCATTTGGTAATGAATTTCTCATTCCTTAAAAATAACGCAAGTAAGTAAGCATATTTTTCTTTTGAATGTTAAATACAATTACTGTGTACTGTACAATAGTTAAACAGACCCTATTGAAAATGACGGGTCTGGACGGGAGAACGAAAAATTAAATACTAAAATGTTGAAAACCAAAATTTTAATGATGCAGGGCGAATGTACATTAAAAACTAAGAAAAAAACCTCATATACAGGTACTTCCAAAAATGAATCCTAATGGAGCTATGGTCTCCTAAATATGCACCATTTTTAAAGGGCTATGGTAGCTTTAGAAGCGTTTTTTCACCTACATGTATGGAAACTTTTTTTCTTAGTTTTTGATATAGAATAACGTTGCATCATTAAAATTTTGGTTTTCCACATTTTAGTAATTAATTTTTCGTCCTCGAACCGTGAAATTTCACCTTTAAATGAACTTTTCTCGAAAAAGGTTAATCCTACAGTATTACAACAAGAGTACTTTTTTATGTATTTTGACCTGAGGAATCATGCTTCAAAAATAAAATTGCAAAAAAGTTACACAGAAAAAAGTTTGGGACAAAAAACTGATAAGGCCCCCCCGTTTCGCACACCCCTGGTTTAAATAAGTACGTGAAAATGACATACAAAGATGGGCCTTATTAGGATTAATTCACGTGCAAAACCTCGTTAATATATCTCAAAGGGTTCCTAAGTTATTAAATAAAAACCGATTTTTTTAGCCAATTTCAAAGGGGCGTAGCTCCCTTATGACGCATTTTTAGACATATGTTTATAGGAACTTTTTGTCATATTTTATCATGATCACCTGTTAAAATTTCCGACCCTATTTCAAATACACCCTGTATACACAAACCTATCTCAAAAACATTATTAGGTACAAATAAATAAATAAAAACAGTAGGACGAATAGAAGACTAACAAATTAATAAATAAATAAGAATAAGTAAAAATAAATATTAAATTAAAATTAAGGACTAGTTACGAATTTAAAAATCCATCTAAGGAATGATAACATTTAGAGATTAAAAAAAAATTCACTATGTTTTTAAAACAGTTCATTGTTGATACTGTCTCTGCAAAACTTTTTTCCAGAGTTAACAGTTTCTTAAAAAATTTAACTGACATATAGGAAGGGTGATTTTCTCCTACACAAAGTCTACTTGGTGGATGCAGGTCATCTTTTTTTCTTGTATTATATTCGTGGGTGTAGCTTCTGTCACTGCTAACCATTGTTTTGTAGTATACGATTAAATTGTAGATATAAAGAGAAGGCAGTGTCATTATTCCGTGTTTTTTAAAATAGAGGCTCGCAAGTTGATCTGTCGATATATAATAAGCATTGGTTCTTTAAAATATCTTGATTAAGGTGTTCGTAAGAAATAATTTATAATAAATTTATAAAACAATCAAAATCCATCTAACATTTTATATTACATTTTTGTAATATAAAGTACAATTTAATCATATTGAAATCGATAAAATAACTGTCAATAACAAAGGTTAAATCAATATATTTATTTCAAAAATATAATAAGCTATACGGATACTAATCCAGTCGTTAGGTGAATAAAAGCGGCTTTACCTAAAAATAATTCAGGGAGTTCTGATTTTGGGTTTATTTTATAGGGTATAGGGCCCCAAATAAGATAATTATAAGATATCTCAAGATCGGTGCATCCTAGGACAAAAAACCTTCTTTATGAAAATAAAGAGGAAGAAACTTACAACACTTTATCGTATGTATTTTTTTGCACGACTTTTAACTAATTCACGGCACCGCCTTAAACGTGCCTTTTATTTTCTTTTTGGGAAAAACCAAGTTTTTTCTTTATTAGTCGATAAGGCATGCCTGCTAGAAAGTGAAAATTAAAAAAAAGGTATCTGAAGGTTGCTTTTAAATGTTTGTGAAATTAAAAATTTTAAATTAATTTACTCATTTGTGCGCCATTATCTCGAGATTCAGTTAACCGATTTTAGATTTAAAATCACCATTGTATTAGGCATGAAAAAAACTTTAAAATGACATGATGTAACATGTCCTATTTTCTTGGATTCTTAACAATGCCAATAGATTATTTTATAAGTTAAAAAGGAAGCATCCAAAAACTAGGATATGTTTCATTTAATTTTAAAGGTTTCTTCATGCCTAATACAATGGTGATATTCAATCAAAAATCGGTTTACTGGATCTCGAAATAATGGTGCATAAATGAGTAAATTGTTCCAAAATTTGTAAATTTACAAAACTTAAATGAAACCGATGCATAGTTTTTTTTTTAATTTTCACTCAAAATGTTCTAGGAAGCATGCCTTATCGACTAATGAAGAAAAAATTTGGTTTTTCCCAAAAAGAAAACAAAACGCTAAAAACCTACAGTGTAATAATAATCTTTATTGAATGACAGTATACACCAATGACAGGACTAGTATGTATAAACATCTACATATATGATACAAAATATACACATAAATAAATTTTTGCATTGCGAAAATAAAAATATATCTATCAATAAATACAAATAAAATATTAATAAAAAATATTATGCGGGATTAGGATTTTCACTATAAAGAATTTGACCTAGACCACTAAAATTAATATCAATATCATTGCTTAAGCAATTGAAATTATTGCACATGATATACACCGGAGATTTGTATAGAATATTAGTCCTGGCAGAAAAGGTAGAAAGTGTGCCTACTTATCTTGTGTTACCACGGGGGACTAGAAAATTTATTTTACTTAGTAAATATATGCAGTCAATTTTATTTCCTAAGAGACTGACTAAAAAACATAATGAAGCATTTTTTCTACGTACGTCTAAAGTGAGTATATCGTATTTGTTTAATAGATATAATTGATCGGTACCTTGTGGGGGATAAATTCTTTCAATTCTGTAATTTAACATTATTAAAAATTTTCGTTGAACTGACTCAATTTGATTTTTTTGACTCTCATAAATTGGATACTATGTCAAAGATGCGTAATCAAATCTGGATCTTACAAGGCTAAAATATAGAGATTTTAGACAAGCTGGCGAGTTAAATGACCTGGTGTTACGAACAATAAATCCTAGTAATGTAACGTTTAAGACGGTGCCGTGAATTAGTTATAAGTCGTACAAAAAAATACATAAGCAAAAATTGTTGGAAATTTGGTCCTCTTTATTTTCATATAGAACGTTTTTGGTCTTAGCATGCATCGATCTTGAGATATTTAAAAAAATCCTGTTTTTGTGAAAAATTCGTTAAAAAAATGACAGTTCCAAATCGAGTTCAAGGTCGAATTTTTTTTATTTGTGTCCCTATACCATATGAAATAAACCCAAAATCAAAACTCCCTGAATTATTTTTAGGTACAACTACCTGACCTCTGGAGTATACCCTATTTGTAGGAAATGTTAAATAAGTTTTAACGAATTTTTGTCCTACAATAAATAATAATCAAGTTATCGAATTTAAACCACGTTACCCTATCTTAACCATATTTCACGTGATATAAAATAAAAAAGGCTTAATTCATTTGGTGAAAGAGTTTTTTTTAAATATGATATTTACAGACAAAGACCCACTTTTTTGAATAAAAAAAAAATATTTTAGAGTCGATTTCAATAATGGGCGTAATAAATTTTTGATTTCAAAAAACTGATTTTTGAGCCCTAAGGGAGGACCTCCCTGGGAGGTAGGTACGCGTATTGTACTAAAAATAAGGTTTTTAATTTTTACTCTAGAGCGACGAGGTTAGGCATGCATACTAGTATTAATAAGGGCAATTAATTTTATGTTAATTTATTTTTTTGAATTTATCCAGAGGCGTCCCTAGAGGGACAAAATGTGTGAGGTTTAAAACATAATTGCCCCAAACTTTTTATGTATTTTTTTGGATTTCTTATAAAAAATATAGATTCCTTGAGATAAAATACATAAAAAATGTTATATACTGATAGAAATGTTGTTGTAATATAGGCGCCAACAATATTTTGTAATATGCCCTAGCATAAATATGTTATACGATACAACTAGGGGCGTTTCACCTTTACAATACATGTACGTTTTCATCGACAGTACTTTACATTACATTGACATTACCTTACATTACTTACAATACTGTACATTACCGTACATTACTTACATTATTCTACAGTACCTGACATTAATTGACATTACGACAGTACCTACATTATTTACATTATTTTTATTAATGCGCATGCTCTCCTACAGTATTTACATTATTTCGTCTGCTCAGATCGCTCAAAGACCACGTGACACCTATAAAATTTCGGCAGTGTTGTTTACTCCTGGTGGTTTTAAGTAAATTGTTCAGTTTAACCACGAATTTAACATTTAATTTTTGTTCTTAAAAAGTTTTTTTTTAATCATTTAAATAATAACTAACAACTGTTATGCCTGTATTATTTTTAATAATTTTTGTGTACCTGATGTATAATGAAAAGTACGGATTTTAATAAGTTTTTATCAAGTTTTTCTTTATGTAGCAGGGCCGTAAATTGTGAGGGGTGAGGGGAAGCTTAGCCAGGGACCTTGGTTTAAGCCCCCCTGGAGACGTATTCTTCAAAACCGGGGAGTAGAACGAACCTCAGACTAAAAAAAAAAGGTCCCACCCTTTCTCAAAAAAAAAAAAAAATACACCTTCTGGTTAAGTTATTTATATTTTTTTTAAGGTTTTTTTACTTTTATATTTTTATATATCTATGAAGTTTACAACAACAACAGATTAAAAATTTATAATTTTATTATTTTTAACCCATGAAATATGTTTTATATTTTGAATCCACGAAATATGCAAGTTTTTTGAAAAACCCAACTTTTCTATTTTTAATACATGAAATTTACCACTTTTTTCCCAAAATTAATAATGTATTATTTTATTATATTTATCCCATGAAAAAAAATGCAACTTTTATATTTTTAATCCATGAAATATGCAATTTTTTTTATTCTAAGGTTTAAAAATCCCAACTATTATATTTTTAAGCCATAAAATTTAAAACTTTTTTTCCCAAAATTAAAAATTTATTTATTTATTTTTTTAACCCATGAAATATGCAACTTTTATGTTTTTAATCCATGAAATATGCAACTTTTTTGATGTCAAGATAGGTGAGGGGGAGGCTATTTTATATGACACAATGGTGACAGGAGGGGCAAGGGGGGATATTTTTTTTCAAATAGAAAGGAGATTTGTGTGATATGTCATTTTAAAGCTTATAAAATTCTTTATTTAACCAAATATTTTTTTATTTTTTGGGAGCAATTTTTGTGGTTTTAAAATAGGTTTAAAAATGTGAAATTTTGTTAAAATTCTAATTTTAAATGATATTAATAAAATGTTATAAAAAAAAACAAAAAATCGCATTTTTTAGTAAATAAATTTAAAAAAATAAAACCTACAAAAACCTGGACGTTTTATATCCAAAAAATATGATTTCCGTAAAAAAAAATTCTGTCTCTCAGTCGGTCTGTCGGTCTGTGTGTCCGGGAAGTTTGTGACCACGATAACTCAAGAACGCTCTGGGCTAAAGATTTTAAATTTGGACCATAGATAGGTTGATTACACTAGTTTACAAGGGTTTTATGCGAACTTTATTTTAATGTTTTCTTACATATTTGTTGATGCTGAATCCAAATCCGTAAAAGAAAAAAAAATCGTTGGTTCAGATTCCGAGATAACCTAAAGATTTTATAAGGGGAAAGTTAGAGAAATAATATATTTTCGTTTATCTCCACCCTTGTATTGCTTTTTTTACGCTTCTTGACGTTTTATATTTTGATCACAGTTTGCTAGCAAGCTAAGCATGCTTAACCAGAGTTCTAGGCTGGGATTGTTTTTGGAAAAATCAGATGGGGTAATGTATTGTATGTATGTAATGGGGTATTTTTTTCAACAAAAAAAAAATATAATATATATTTTATTATATAAAAATATAATATACAGCCCGTTTGAAATCAAAGATCGACTCTGACGTGTTTTTTTTTATAAAACACAGCGTATCGCATCCCACTACAATCACGTCAGCCTTGTTCTAATCGTTCTGTCTTTGTTTTCTCTGTCTTGTATAATCTCAAACGGGCTGTATATTATATTATATATTTTTTTAGTTTTTTGGTTTAAATAAACCTAGGCCTAACGGGAAAAGTATTATTTTGTTGACAGCAGTATTAATATTTTTTTAATTAGCTGATAAAAGTTGGTAAATAGGTGTTTTGGGACTCTTTGCAGGCAGATTTTTTTTATATTAAATTTTTTATCAGGTTAATTAAAAAATATGTTCCCCTATAAAAAATTTTTTTTTCTTGGCGAATTTGGATTCCTCATCAAAAGTTATGTTAGAAAACATGTAAAGTTGGGCATAAAAAAAGTTGAAATTTGTAAACTAGTGTTATCCAAAGTTTTAGGCTGAAATTGTTTTAGGTAAAAATGGGGTTGGGGTACGGGGGTAAAATATATATACGGGCCTATAGGGGAAAGTAATATTTTGTTGGCAGCAGTATTTTTTACGTGTTACAAATTTTAATTTAATAATTTTATTTTTTTTTATTTTTCGTTTTTCAAAAGAAGAATTAAAAAAAAGTATTTTTTTTTGTTTTAAATTTTTTTTTATTTGGGAAAATTATACAATATACTGTGAATGATATATAATGGAATGCGTAGCATTACATATCTTCACGGCTTGTTTATTAATATATTTTTATACATATATTAACCTAAATTTATGTTAATCTTAACCTAACATCCTACATTACCTCGTACCAGTGGCGGACTGGCCCTAAGGCAGGGTCGTCAAAAGCCGACCGGGCCCAGTGCTAAACGGGCCCCCACACGGCCATTTGGTCTATTTTGGCTATACCGGGCCCTCGATTTTCCAATTTTTTATGGGTTTTGAGCCGTTTACAGGCTTTTTTAATATTTTTCCGACCGTGCTGTAAGAAGCCAGTCCGCGTCTGCCTCGTACATTACCCTACAGTACTTTACATTAAGTGGAAATTACTTACATTACCGACATTATTTCGACAGTATTATACAGTACTACATTTTTCTACATTATTTACATTATTTCGACATTACCATACAGTACTACATTTTTCTTACATTATTTACATTATTCGTACAATATTGTAAATAATGTACATTATTTACAATACATGTACAAAAATAGGTCAGTGAAACGCCCCTCGCGATACAACAACCACTTTTAGAATTAAAAGGTAAACAACATACATTGTTATAAATACAACAACAAATGTTATCTTATTTATGTGGTTGGCGCATATATAACAATATGTTGTTGTATTAATAACGCTATTATTTTGTAGGAGCAACTGTTTAAAAAAAATGCAATTAAGGGGAAGTAACATTTTGTGCTACCAAAACTATTACTTTTTAGAAGGCTTACTCCTTTCAATTAAATTACTCCTATTATTAAATTTAGGTGTTTCGGTGGAGAATACCTTTTTGCTTAGTTTTAAATGAAGAATCACCCAGCAGAATTAAAATTTTATTGGTTTGGCTTTTTTCCCCTATTCAATATGTCTATCTTCGAAGGGCCTTAGCTCCCTTAGGAATCATTACCGGACCAACCTTTATATAAACTTTTTTTTATGTTTTTAGATCACCTCTTAAATTTTGGAATGCCAGTTATTGATCACCCTGTATGTTGATAAATTAATTATGTATTATTATAAACTAACCTTTAGTTCCTGCGGCAAGCAGTAAAGAGCCCATGCTGCAGGCCTGCCCAACACACCAAGTGGACACCGGAGGATGAATATACTGCATAGTGTCATAAATAGCTAATCCAGAAGTAATAACTCCTCCAGGAGAGTTAATATACATGTGGATAGGCCTCACCGTAGACTCAGCTTGTAGAAATAATAACTGGGCTATAATCAGAGAGCTTGTAAAGTCATTTATAGGCCCCATCAGACATATAATCCTTTCTTTTAACAGCCTGGAGTAGATATCATAAGCTCTTTCACCCCTGCCAGATTGTTCTACTACTATAGGCACATGATGAAATGGTAAACTTTTAAAACTGTGAAATTTCGAGAGGGTTTGTTGAAAAAATGGTTTTACGATATTTTGCAACATGTTTGTTAACTAAAATTTTGGCATTTGTCATGTAATTGTCATGTATTATATTTAGGGGAAAACAAAATTCCCTAAATGGTTATACTGAGAAAAAATAGACTGCTTTATGAAGCAAGAGCAAGCTTCTTTATAAGCTTGCTGTAGTGTTGTACAGTTGAATCCGAAAAAACGCAGGATTGAAAATTTATTGTATAAATTAAACAACTGTTTACAAATAGTGTGATTGTCAATGTTGACAATATTTGTTAAAATTATTTAAAATAATTAATAAATAATTGGAAATGCATTAAATAAATCTTAAAATCCTACTTAAACTATAAAATAATCAATAAAGTTTTCTAGGAAAAAAATAAAATAATCTAGAAGAAGAAGATTCATTGTTCTTTGAACTGCTCATTTATTATTAAGTGGCTAATAAAGTGCATATAGTGTGGAGTAGAGTTGTTATGGAGTAGAGTTGTTACGGAGTAGAGATGTTACGGAGTAGAGTTGTTGTGGAGTAGGGATGTTATGGAGTAGGGATGTTAGGGAGTAGAGAAATTTAGAGTAGAGATGTTAGCCAAAGGTCAACATTAAAGTTTTAGATATTTAGGTAACATGATTCCAGTTTATCATAGTCAAGATCCGGCAATATATATATTCATCTGTACACTCAGAGAAAAATCGTTGTAAAACCAAACAAAAGTCATATTATTTAAAAGAAAACCAATATGTTTTTGCTCCGACAGGGATTTTTGTTAATTCAAAAAGATATTTTTTAATTTTATAAGCCATTGTAAAAATAAAAATTATTAATTTTAATTTGAATAATGTTTCCTTTTAAATAATTTAAACTTGTAAATCATTTGAATACAAAAACTGTTTATTTTAAAAAGAATTCTTTTAATATATTGATATTTTTCAAGAATATAAAAGGAAATATTATAATTTTATTAATAAAACATTAAAATAAGAAAGTAAGGGACAATTTTTTACTTTAAAATAAAAAACACTTTGGTGTAAAAATTATTTTTTTAAATTAATATTATTCATAAATAAAACGTAAAGTTTTTACTTCGAATATTTTAAAAAGGCAATTTTTTTAAATTAAAATAGTTTCTTATTAGTGGGCTGAAACCCTTCGAAAAACCCGTTACGAAAAAAAGTCCAAATGAAAAAACTTTTACGAAAAAGTGTCCCAAAATATGTAACGCTCGCATTGAGTTCTCCGCTGGGATCCTTGTTGATATCGTAAGCGTCACATAAATTTAAAGTTCTCGGATGGGATCATTGAGTTCTCGGATGAGATCACTGTTAAATACGTTCGGGTCGGGTCGTGTCGGTTTCTAATCTGCCTATTTGGAACCCTAGGAAACATTTATTATTAATTCAACAAACTAAAAAATCGCCAACATCTCGGTTTGTTTGTAAACAAATATTAGGTATATTCAGGCCTGAACAATAACAATTACCAGTAACTGTTATTGTTGTCTCTATTAGAACAAAGCTGTGCGAGTAAGACAGACAAATTTATGTTGGCTACGTTTTTTTCAGTTTTTACAAATGAAATACCTATTCTAGTCTGGTCGGTTAAGGTCGGGTCGGATCAGGTCGGGTCGGTTTCTAATCTGCCTATTTGAAACCCTAGGAAACATTTATTATTAATTCAACGAACTAAAAAATCGCCAACATCTCGGTTTGTTTGTAAACAAATAGTAGGAATATTCAGGCCTGACCAATAACAATTACCAGTAACTGTTATTGTTGTCTCTGTTAGAACAAAGCTGTGCGAGTAAGACAGACAAATGTATATGTTGGCTACGTTTTTTTCAGTTCTTACAAATGAAATGCCTATTCTAGAAAGAAGAGTTATTAGTTCGTTGTATTAATTACAAGTTGTTACAGTAAAACGTAACAGAACAACCTTATTTTTTACTGTAACAACTTGTAATTAATTACAAATGTTCCAAATAGACAAAAACCTTCAGTAACGAATTACCAGTGTATTTATTTTTTTGTAAACTTGAAGATAAAATTTAATTTAATTTAATTTTTAACAAAAACTTCTTATTTGAAAGCATTTTACCAAAAAATTATTTTATTTTAATTTTCAAAACAGGGAAAATTGCAAAATATAAACTATAAGGGGATCTAGTTTCAGATTTAGTAAGAACGTCACGTTATCATGCAACGGATAAAGGTTTAATTTTACAGACAAATTTTAAACGGCTGTAGGAAATAATAGTATAAAGGATATTGCATAGTTAAAAGGGATGTTTGGATTTAATATAATAGCTATAATAATAATAGTAATAATAATAAAAGGTCAACACTCTATTGTACCACAATAGATTTTGATCTTAACAAAGATCCTAAAATGTTTTTAGTAAATAAATTATATCTACTTAAACTATTTTAGGGGAGCATTTAGTCTTGCAAAATCCATCTGAAATAATTTTAACTTGAAAAAGTTGCATTTTAAAATTTTAGCGGTAAAAACTTGACGTTTTCATTATGAATAATTACAATTAAAAAAGATTTATCAAAACTTTTTTCACTTAAAGTACAAAGAAATGTACTTTTTCTACGACTGCTTCAGAATGTAAGCAAACACACACTTTTCAAACACAGAATGAATCCATTCTAGCTCTAGATACGGTATGAAAATTCCGTATCAAGTGTTAGAATGAGCACATGTAGTGCTATCTCTTGTTTATAAAAGTAAAGAAAACTGTAGCAAAATTAGCAAAAATATATATATTTTACCATGAAATATTGAATAATTTAATGCAATTTAAAGTTTTGCGTTAAAATTACATAAAGTTTATTAGTTTTTCTTAATATTTGACCAGTTTTTTTGTTAATTCAGTTCAAAAAATTAAAACTGATCCATCTACTGATTTGATAAAATTATTAAATAACATTAATTGCTTTATTTATAAATATGTGTTTTGTTGCCTTTACAATATCGAGTCACAAAAAACATTGTTTTTAACCTTGTCCGCAGTTTAAAGCCATACAGTGTTTCATATTTGCAGTCGAAGAAAAAGTTTAGTCTACAACACGTATGGAATAGTCATTCCGGGCTCGCGGGACCGTCATACTGGCCTGGCGGCTCGTATGACATACTTTCCGCTCGCGCGGAATATTGTCTATTCCATACTAGTTATAGAATATACTATTAATTCCTCATTAAAATGATTTCTTTGCCTGTTTAAAAATAGTGCATTTTTAGGAGACCGTAACTCCCTTAAGATATTTTTTTTTTAAAGCAGATACCTATGTATAGATTTCTTCTTAGTTTATGATGTACAGTTACCCTGCATCGTTAAAATTTCCTTTTTTAAGATTTTATTGTTTAATTTTTGCTCATCTAAACACGAAATTTTAAATGCATTTTTTTTTAAAACACGTTTTTTTTATCTAAAACGTTACATTATAATAAAAAAACAAGTTAAGAGTTAAACAAAAAAATGGGACCAAAAACCTCGTTGCTATAGCTTGAATAAAAACTGAATTTTCGAAGGGAAGTGTTTTTAGGAACTATTTTTTATATTTTCTGATATAGAATCAATTCATAAAATAAACGCATCTAGTCAAGAATCATCCTGTATGAGATTGGTTATATTATAATTTTGTTTTATATATTTTCATTTTAATTTTGTTCTTTTCATAAAAAATAGTGGATATACAGTGCGTGCATTAAGTCTGGAATCACCCGAATAACTTTTTAGTTACAAGTAAAATACAAAAATCCTCGGACAGGTCGATTTATATTTTTAATTATGCAAATTTTGGTCTAAAAAAAGTTATCAAAATTGGCACCCCCTTGCACCCTCACCCCCCAACTTTTTTTTTCAAATAGCAACCTACCCCTTGTGATACATCATTGGAAAGGTAATTTAATAAGCTTTCCAACAGTGTATGATAAAGCCTAATTTGTTAAAGGGTCTATGAAAAAACGCATGTTTTATTTAAACATTGTTTGTATGAAATATTACGCATAATATGGTAATTGTTGCCCTATTTCCTACTTGGCACCTTCCTGAGAATCTAAATAAGGTTGTTTTAAACTTATTGTAATATTTTATACCCTGTTGAAAAATGCAATTTTTTTTCTTTTTATTGACCAATTTTATGTTTACTATTTAATCGATTTTAATCCCGTTTTTTTACTGTCCACTGTCAAAGAGCTGAAGGACATCAATTTGAACATTTATAGTGAACTAAAGTTATACTTTACATGTCTTTATAATAAACTAAATTGTGCATTTTATCATTAGCTCTTTACCAAATTAGGCTTTATTATACACCGTTGGAAAGCTTATTAAATTACCTTTCCAACGAAGTGTCACAAGGGGTAGGTTGCTATTTGAAAAAAAAAGTTGGGGGGTGAGGGTGCAAGGGGGTGCAAATTTTAATAACTTTTATTACACCATAATTTGCAAAATTAAAAATAAAAATCGACCTATCCGAGGGTTTTTGTGTTTTACTTGTAACTAAAAAGTTAATCGGGTGATTCCAGACTTAATGCACGCACTGTATATTTTAAAACTCTAAACATGCATATAGGATTTTATTTTTGCTCTCTTTAGTAAAATAAAATATATACAACAATGCCAAAGCGAAAAAGTTAAAAGCAAGTGGTTGCTTTTTAAGCTTTGCATTGTCCTGAAATGCACAGAAGCCATTAAAATGGTTCCGGTATGAAAATTCTTAGTCCTTTTTACAGATACCTCGTTTATAAACATTATTTTCGAATTAAAACTTCAACACAAATCTTTAAAACCATTACGTAATGCATTAGTGCATTTGACTTCGAAACTCGTTTCTTAAAAAAGCTAGAAAATTCTTGATTTAATAATAGACAGTCATCGGCGAATTTCCAGTGCTCGCATAGGCGCCGCGTCGATTCTATCGTTGACGCGAGGTTTTAAATATTTATATTTTTATTTTCTTCGAAAAAACCGATATATTTACATATTTAGAGTTAATATGTATATTCAATATTGTTGTGTGTAACAAATTAGTCGTCAAATGTTTCGATTTAGTGACCTTTATAAAAATATCTCTCATAATTCGGCAAAATTATTCCGTAAGCCTATGTTTCTGTGTTTATTTTCAACGTTGATGTGTCATAACTGAATTTATGCCGATTAATGATAATATATTATTCTATAGAAAGTTAGTACCTGGACAGTGCAATATTAATAAATGGGTGCCGGACTTTACAGCAAAAAAATTACCGCGAATACCATTACCGCGCAGTCTATTACCGCGATCGCCATTACGGCTACAATCCATTAGCGTGCATGTCCTTTACCGCGAAGGCCATTACCACCCAGACCATTACCTCGAACAGTCCTTACCGCGTATGACTATTACAGCGAAAATCGTTTATCGCGCCATTTTTTATACATTGTTTTGATTTTATGTAAGGGTTTTTCCATGGGATTGATGGCAGTTTGGTTTGGTAAGTTTTGGTTTTGGTTTGTATTTTTTTTTGATAAAGTGAAACGTTTACTAAATGTACCCAATTATCTGTGTTTGGGTTTTTTATGTGTGTTAAAAATATAAATTTTTGGAAGTGTGTAAATTACAACGTGCTTTGTTTCAAGGGGCGTTTGCATACTTCGGACGGAAATGTTTTAAAGAAAACTAGTCATGCCCACAACCCGGACCCAGCTATATTATGTAGAACTGTTTTTTTCTGCAAAATATTTTATTTTTTTTCTTTAATCTTTTTTTCTGAAAAAAAAAAGTCGCGGTAATGGACTATGCTGTAAAGACCTCCACCCTAATAAATACAGTAGGTGAACATAAGATCTCCCCATTGTAATATATACTAGAGCTATAATCACGGCAACAAAGTGTCATTCGCAGATAGATTTAGTGGGAAGTATTCTGTGGTGCTGGCCAACTGAATAGCTCGTAATTGAGCTACAGTTCGCGTTCTACAGAGCAGGCAGAGTTGCCACGTTATCATTTTATAATCCTATTTACACATACTGTATACAGGGTGATTCATAAATAGGGTACAAAATTTTATATATATTATAAAATGATAACGTGGCAACTCTGCCTGCTCTGTAGAACGTGATCTGTAGCTCAAGTACGAGCTATTCAGTTGGCCAGCACAGAATAATTCCCACTAAATCAATCTGCGAATGACACTTTGTTGCGTGATTATAGCTTTAGTACCGCATGGTCTTTACCGCGCATGGACTTTACCGCGCATGGACTTTACCGCGAAAACCCTTAGGAGTGTCGTAGCTCCCTTAGGGCTCATTTCCGGACCAACCTTTATAGGAACTTTTTTTTCATATTTTTGGACCTAAAATCACCTCTTAAAATGTACCCTGTTTATGAATCACCCTGTATACGAGTTTTTTTTAGGGTTCCTGAAAGAAGTGATATCTTAAATAATAATATAATAATAATCATTAAAGTTTAATTTAATTTTTTTAGGGTCTCTGTTTTTTTAGTGTTGCCGCGGCATGCCGCCAGAAGAGAAAATATTAACTTCCCAACTCAAACTGAATGATTTTTCCAACTAGTCAAACAGGATAATTTAGTTGATGACCAAAAAAATGTCAACTCTAAAAATTTCCGGACTTAAATTGAATATTTTTCCAAAGAGCTGAATATTTTCTCTCAAACGGGTTAAATTAGCTGACCATAAACAAAGTTCATCTCTCCTTACTTTATGTTTGCACTAATCATCAAGTTGAGAGAGTGCGGTCTTTAAAAGTCAAAGGTAATGGGAAAACACCTTTTCCTAAGATCCCCTATGAAAATGACATTTAGCACACTCTTTTGTTCTTTAGAAAACGCCTTATATCACACTTGTTTGATATTTTCATATCACCCTTGTTTGATATTTATGTATGTAGGTTTGCCTAATTTTGTTTAGATATTTAAGTTGTAAATTCTACGAATTTTACTCACCTTGTTTTATATGCCATTTTCCACCTTTCATTACAGACTTTTTTTTATGTCTTTTATGGTTTTCAATCCAAATATCTCTGTTTTTCATGTCAAAAATAAAAACTATAGTTATAACCTTACTATTTTGACCCAGGTCAATATAACTTAATATGTTTTATTAATGTCTAGATTTTATAAAAAAAAATGTTTCAAAATTTATAATTTTGTTATTTTCTTTTGTTAAAATTGATCCTTATAATAAAAGTGTTTTATTCTAAAAAAATTTATCAGAATTTTTTTTCAGCTTTTTTCAATTTTTTTAAAACCCCCTATAACTTTTTTGTTTTTGGGGGGATTACTTTCAAAAACAATAGTGATCTTCCCCTCGTAGAATTTTATTTTTCCTGAAAATTTAAAGTTGATCGGATTATTCTTTCTTGAATTTTTGTCTTAACAAAAATCATGACGTCGGACAGACGGACACACAGTGGTCCCAGAAAAAAAAAGTTGATTATTTTTTCATGAAACAAATTTATACCAAGAATTTTTTGTCTACACGATTTTTGATTTTTTTTTAAATTGGAAACCTTATAATGTTATTCTAGAGCAGGCGCTATGAATAATATAATATTAGAGTTGGATAGGTAGCCATACAGGCTTTACCTAAATTTAATAAAACATTTTTATTTTTATTTATAAATTAGTACCTTTTATTACATACAGATGTTTTGCACACCAAGCATTCTAGTGTTATTGAAATTAAATAAACTAGGTTTTTTTTTGTAAAACGTATATGTATAAATACGATACTTAGATCAAATGATGGAAAAATTAGAAAATTAGATTATCAGATTGAATAGAGTAGAGTCGACAGTCAGGTAGTCCCCAAAGTGGGCAGTGCCCATTGGGCAAAGTAACTGACATCTCCCAAACCTAGTGGTAAGACGCGTTAAATTATATAAATAAGAGTTTAATTACACCAACCCCAGCCCATCATTCGTGACAATATCACTTTAAAGAATTGTTCACAATGTACATAAAAATGCGGTAAGATAAAAAAATTATGAATTCAAAGTGCATTTTTGTTTTGGTCTTTATTTTTTAATTATCTTTATAGCTAAAACTTTTTGGTACGTATTGCATTACATTATTTAATTATGCAAATGAAATAAACTTTAATTAAAAATACCATCAAAGGAAAAAGTTTTCTGCTGCTATTTGGTATTATACCATCAGAATATTATAGCAGGAAAAATTGAATGGTAAAACTACACTGTAAAAATTATCCATAACATACAGGGTGTATTTGAAATAGCGTAGAAAATTTTAACAGGTGATTCTACATGATAAAATATGACAAAAAGTTCCTATAAACATATGTCTAAAAATGCGTCATAAGGGAGCCTCGCCCCTTTGAAATTGGCTAAAAAAATCGGTTTTTATTTAATAACTCAGAAAACCTTTGAGATATATTAACGAGGGTTTGCACGTGAATTAATCCTAATAAGGCCCATCTTTGTATGTCATTTTCACGTACTTATTTTAACCAGGGGTGCGCGAAACGGGTGGGCCTTATCAGTTTTTTGTCCCAAACTTTTTTCTGTGTAACTTTTTTGCAATTTTATTTTTGAAATATGATTCCTGAGGCATAATACATAAAAAAGGTACTCTTGTTGTAATACTGTAGGATTAACCGTTTTCGAGAAAAATTCATTTGAAGGTGAAATGTCGAAAACCAAAATTTTAATGATGCAATGTTATTCTACATCAAAAACTAAGAAAAAAAGTTTCCATACATGTAGGTCGAAAAAACGCTTTTAAAGCTACCATAGCCCTTTAAAAATGGTGCATATTTAGGAGACCATAGCTCCATTAGGATTGATTTTTGAAAGTACCTGTATATGAGGTTTTTTTTTGAGTTTTTAATGTACATTCGCCCTGCATCATTAAAAGTTTGGTTTTCAACATTTTAGTATTTAATTTTTCGTCCTCGAACCGTGGAATTTCACCTTCAAATGAATTTTTCTCGAAAACGGTTAATCCTACAGTATTACAACAAGAGTACCTTTTTTATGTATTTTGACCTGAGGAATCATATTTCAAAAATAAAATTTCAAAAAAGTTACACAGAAAAAAGTTTGGGACAAAAAACTGGTAAGACCTCCCCGTTTCGCACATGAAATAAGTACATGAAAATAACACATAAAAACGGGCCTTGGTAGGATTAGTTGACGCATTTTTAGACATATGTTTATAGGAACTTTTTGTCATATTTTATGATGTAGAATCATATGTTCATACGATATTTGAAATACACCGTGTATAGCAATAATTTATTTAGGTAGTTCGGTTTTAGGATAATTTAGGGTCTTGTTAATTAAGTCGAAGAAATACTGCTCATTGAGCATTGTCTGGTGGAGGCAATAAGTGATGGACTTTTTCGAATCTACTGGACTTATCCTCCTGGATCCTCCATCCTCCAGCATCTGAAACCTCTAAACTGACGTTACCCAAGGTTTCCTACTATTTTTCCTTCTGTACAAAATTTCCACTGCAGATAAAAGCTAAAAACGACCAACGCATCCATAACACACTCCCGCGCCAAATAGACACCCTGACTCAATGGTTTCCCCAATGGAAAATTCAAGCACGTAGTATCCCTCAAGTAGAAATACATAAGAAATTTACTACTGTTGTAGTACCATGGGATTAACCGTTTCCAGGAAAAATACAATTAATTCCAAAATTATACGTCTGGGAGCAAAATTTTAAACCAAACTTCAACGATGCATCAAAAACTAAGAAATAAGTTTCTTTATCTAAACTTCAAATAAATAATTTCTAAGGGAGTTACACACCATACATACACTATTTAAAATCTTCCTTAGTTCATTTAAAAGCGATTTTTGGACCTTCACTGATAGAATAAAAGCGTAATTAATACAACAACATAGTGTTATATATGCGCCAACCACAAATTGTACTATAGCATAGTACTACGACATTAGATAACACTTATTTATTACAATTTTATGTTGTTTACCTCTTAATTCTACAACTGGTTGTTGTATCGTATAACATATTTATGTTATAATATATTTAATAATTAAATATAAATATGGTTTGGATTACAATACAACATTTCTATCAGTGCAGAATCACCAATCATTAAAATGTTGGTTTGTAACATTTTTGTGTTTAATTTTTGTTCCTCGAAACATCTAAAAATTGTCTTGATGCGGTATCATAATTGTTGAGTAGGCCCTTTCTTTAAAAATTATACTGGCAAAACTATTAAATAATAGCCAATGGCTTTTTCAATAGTTTTATCAATCTTTTCTCCAATAGTTTTATTAATAGTTTTTCCATTTGATGTATCTGTGACGTCAAATTTTCAAGGATCGAAGCGAAACTGTCAAAGAGTGACACAGGGAGACGAATGGGGCAAAAATTGTCTAAATTGCGATGACATAATTGTTGAATTGCCCCAATTATTTATATATAGCTAAAGGCGACTATGTCAACGGCCGCATTTAATTCAGTACCTATTATTATTTATTATATTAAGAAAGTCTATAATTAATAACTTAGTGATGTACAACTCCTTTGAGTTAAAGGATGCAAGTTTAAGTAGATAATTTAATTATTAGCTGGCTATAGATTAGAATATATACAAAGTGTCTCAGTATAACTTAAAGCAGACTTTAAAGCTGGTTTTGTTTAAATTTAGGGTGTTGATATGGCGTGTTTTTTGCCATTAAAAACATCAAACCAGAACCATTATAGAAGCAGGTAGTACCCCAAATTTATTCCAAAACAGCTTTGAAATATGTGGCACCAAACAGACTGATTCTTCTTTTTTATTGCTGCGAACATCGCGTATATAAAAGTGTGGACTTACCGGACTTAAATCGCAAACTTTTGTCCTGTTAGTACCACAAAGGAGGGTATTGTATTTTTGGTTAAATCGCCTGCAACCATAAGACTTCCATAACATGATTATAGATACATACAAAATAAATACTTAGCCAAAATTTCAGCACTTTTTACATCCCGGAACATACTTTAACTAATTATTTTAATTACGAATTTTCACATATGTCAATGAATGATTTGCCAACATGACACCTAACGATAAAAATAACTTCTACTGTGGGGCCAAGGGCTGTTTATTGTAATGTGTAAACTCCGCTTGACTGTAAAAATTAAAATATTTTGTTGTTTTGTTGTTAATTTTTACGGATTTAACATGGTATAAAATACCCAATATGTAGGACTTATCAGACTTGTTTTTCAGTAAGATTATTAAGTTATTTTGAGGTATGTATACTAATAATATTTTAAAGCAATCGAGCAGCTCCAACATTATGGGATAGTAATTTAGAGCCTGCAGTCCCATTGGACAGTGTGACCTTAGACTAGTAATTTTATGTAGATTTGAAAGTGTTAAATACCTTTATTTCCATTAAAAATACTTTTAAGCTGTAGTGTTATGTAAATAAATACATTTAATTAATTTTTATTATGTTGATATTCAGATAAACAAAAAAACCTCACTTTTTTTTTAAGATAAGCATTTAGCACCTTGGCATTGTTGTCACGTTTACGATAGCACAAAAAATTTTAACGAGTTTTTAATAAAAATTTGATTGTTTTTTTTTAACATTGTTAACTGTTTTTCATAATTTCTTTTTATTATTTTGCACTTTTTTAAACAAAAACATATTGTTCTAATTCAGCCCAAAACTTATATTTAAACCGATATTCTTCTTTACCCCAAAACAGCTTTGAAATATCTGACACCAAACAGAATGACTATTACTATTTTCTTATTGCTGCGAACATCGAGTATATGAAATGGTGGACTTACCGGTCTTAAAACAACAAAATATTGTCCTGTTAGTCACCATTTTATCTATTTCACCATTTTGCCTACTTTATAATCGACTATTTTGGGATATACCGTAAATTACATAGAAGGTATTCTATAGAATAATGATCTTTGATGTAGTCGTGAAATATTATCTTATTATTCAATAGCTAGATAACTTTCAACAATATTATCTTTAACAATAAAGTTATCAACTTCAAACTATGATAAAGGGACCCAAATTAATGTATCTACTTCGAGAAAATAACTTATTTACTGTAGGTATACAGTAACACAGTTACTGTAACAGCCACAAATATTGATTTTTTTTTATATTTTAAGATTTCACATTATTAGCGAGTGAATTGTTTACATTGTTATCGCCTCGGCCACTGAATTAAAAGTTTTAACCTTTTCAGGTGCGATTTTTTTCCACTAAATCAACTGATCCAAATGCATACCAAAAATACAAGTAGTAATATATTGGCTCATTTTTTTTTGTTCCTTTTGTATAATAGAGATTTGGGTACTTTTCATTTGGCACTCTTCATTTATTCCCCAGTACCAAAAATAGTCAATTTTGCCGGATTTCCTTTTCGTATCTACCGTACACCGTATTAACACAAACAATAAATATTCAGTAAACCATAATAAAGGATTTCCAAGGCAAATATATCTTGTGTAGAATATACTACAGGGAAACATTCTATGGAATACACCTGCATTTTTAAAAAATACATAAAAAGAAAAATAGGTGTAGGTATAATAGCTAGAAACAAAAAGAAGCTATAACTAGAAATGGTGATCACTAGGGTTATAATAGCTATAACCGTTCAGTTTAGTTAATGACCAGGGAGTTGACAATTATTAGTCTCTTCACATATCTAGCTTGAAGAATATTAAGTTTAAACACGGTGCAGAATCTGTAAAAAAATTGGGTCAAGGCAGCTATGAATAGTGGTTTAAAAACGAATTTAGTAATTTTTTTATTACCCATTGTGCTTTTGATAATTTTTGACATTTAGGTTAAATTACGTCTTAAAGATAATTTTATAAGATTTTTTTTTATAAAGTGACAGCTTGTTTAAAATATAAGTTTTTTTTTTATTCAAACTGTGTTAGGTATTAAAATAAAATTTTACATTATAACTTTTAAATTGCAGAAAAAATCGTTTACTAATAATTTTTTATTAAGCACTTTAGTTTCTTTTTGTAGGTCTTTTATTGCCCTTTCCACCATTTCCTTCTTGTTTTTTTTTAAATTTTAAAATATTGTTTTGATTGACAATGAATTTAAAACACAAGATAGACAACCCTATATAGAAAATGAAATCTTTTCTGCCAACCTTAAAACAAAAAACAAATGAGCATTTACAAAAGATAGATTATGTGCGGAGTTTACAAAGGTTTTTAAATTCCCAATATCGTCAAAAACTACTCTGGTGAAAAATTTTCAAGTGTTTTTTTTGCCTACTTAAAAAACTGTTCTTTTATCCATGTGTCAAGTTAACTTAAGGACTGAACGTCCAATAAAAAATTGCATGAAAATTTAGAACCCTGTTAATAAAAAAAACCCTTAAACATGTTATAGGGGTACAAAAAAATATTAAAAATAGAAGCGAAAGTTCTATATACAAATTTTTCAGACAGCACTATTTTTAAATGAAACTGTATAATAATACAGGGAGTCCCTGAAATGCTTGGCCAAATTTCACATACGGGATGTTTAAAACAAAACTGTGAAAAAGTTTCTATGTTCATGTGTGCGGGAATAGTTAATTACGAATTTCAACATATTATATTCATAACAATTTAAAAAAAACTTTAACAAAATAGTAAAAAAGAAAAAATAGAAACGGGCCTCAACATTTCAATATGGCGAGCAATATGGTATAGCAAATTGTGTTTTTCCGCGTTTAAAGAAATTGCATTTTGGGAAGAAAGTTTAAGGAAGAGAGTATACTATGAAATTCGAAGCATTACATGTTTTCACGGCTTGTTTGGAATAACGTTTGTAGTTTTCTGTTTTCCAGGGACGAGAATACGAACACATCTGTATATCCTTGAATAATTTGAGTAACTAGGGTAAAGCATTGTGTTAAATAATCCTGATTTGACATGCACCTCTACATTTGTCTACTTTTAACCGTCCCTAAAATATAGAATAATTAATCACTTTCAATTAATTACACGGACCAGCAAAGTCCTGCTGATTTGGTTCCAATATCGATATCTCAGTTTTAAACTGCTAGTTCAATGGACAGCAGTCCAATACCTTAGGCAACATAAATTTAGGTCTTCAATACCAACCCAAAAAGAAAATTCCCTAAAAATATTATATTTGGATTTTATCACAGTGCAACAAAAAATGTGCATGATATGAAAAATTATTAAAGAATACATAAAACAGCTTATTAAACACAAAAACAAGTACAAAACATTCACACAAAACGGGGTATTATCAATGACTGTCAAATTAAGGAGTAGGTCATAAGTTCCCTAGGAAACTTTAGACCTACTGTACACATAGCTGTGCTATAAAAGTTAAAAAAAATATAGTTTTTTACTTAAATAAAACAAATATCTTACCTTCATGTAATTTAAAATATAATCTAAAATGTTATTTTTACCTAAAATATGCATAATTTTATTTTAAAACAATAATAATTATACTTTTATCTCTTTCTGTAGAACTTCTCTCTTTATCTAATCTAAATAGGCGGCAGTCCATTGGGCAGGAGACTGTTATCTCACGTCCTCTGAGTTCTCACTTTTCCCCCACAAGGTAATTTAGGGCCGTAGCCAAAAAGATTTTGTACGGGTGGGGGAGAACTTCTCCCGGAGAAGGTAAAAAATTACAACTTTTTTTAGCCTAAAAATACATTTTTTTCCTCGAGAAAAAAGTTAATGACTAAAAAAAAGGTCCTCACCTTTTGTTTTTTATTTTTTACCCGTCATTTTAACGGGGCATTTAACAACATTTTGAACGTGTCGTGTTAAATTAAATATTTTAATTTAAATATTATAATAATATTGCATATAATATATATTTTGGCTTATGTTGTAGAAATTTAAATAAATTTATGAAAATATTTAAAGCATTATAATTATTATAACATGCTCTATTATAACATAGTAATTAATAATGAATAAAAATTTATATTTTAATAATATGTATAACGTCACACACAGGTCAGAATTGTTTAACAGTTTTGTTTCGTTTTTGTTTATGAGCTGGTGCTCCACATAGACATTATTTTAGCAACATTTTCAGAATTAAAAAAATACATAATTTTTCTTTTCCGCGTAGTAGCTTTTTTACTACAGTAATTTTCTAAATTAATTTTTAATTAAAAAAATGGGTCTTTTGAAGTAACATCACAAACTTAAAAATGCAGGATGCCATAAAATTAAATTTTTTAAGTATTACTCACATGTCAAATCTGATATTCAAAATCTAAATAAATATACAAAAGACATTTATTTTTCTGGTAAATTTAACAAATTAATAGTATATTAAAGTACTAGTTTCATAACATACGTTTTTAGCGCACGAGTAAAAGTTTAGAAAACGAGCAGCTTGCGGGCAGTTTTCTAAAGTACTAGTGCGCTAAAAACGTGTTATGAAACGAGTGCTTTATACAATTTTTTCTATTTTGCTCTAAAATTTAAAAAAACTTACATTTAAATTGATGACTGATTTAGGGGTTTTTGTTTTGAATTGGCATTACAGTTTACACCATGTTTAAAATTCTAAGAACAAATGATATTTTGATATATTTTATAGTCATCTCTTCTCTTTTTTACTGCAATTAACCAAGCCACAATTTAAACATGGTAAAAATAACCTAAACACAAAATTTTGTAGAAAATTCAACTTTAAAGCGACATTGACATTTGCACCGAAAACGTCAAGTGATAGGCCAGGTCTGTTGCCAACCCAAAAGAAAAAAAAGTACAGTATAATAATATAATTTAAGTTTAAATGTTAACATGCGGAAGTCTTACAGATAGGAAAATACCCTGCCACATTCGTCAAACCTTAGATATAACATTTTGCTGTTCAGATTTACACTAAGCATATTGAATGATAAGTTGTTTCTTTGTACAGCAGACAGTCAATTTAGCATAGAATTCTGTACCAATAGAGAAAAACAAAATTCCTTGAAATCCACCCCACATCAGTCCCAATTGTGTATCTAACAGCTATAGCTAGCTAGACTTGCACTATTTGTGTACTCTTACCAAAAAGGTCATGAGATGTTTTGTTTGCAAAGTTGAATTAAAGGGGAATAATACCACAGTAATAGATAATACGAGTACCACAGTAGTAATAATACATGATAATATCACTTGCACCCAGGCCAAATGCCCATTGTTCATACTACTTTCTGTAGATCACGGGATTAAAATAACAACAATTCTTAAAGTGGTCCCTATTCGCCCCTCAACTGATGGGTTTTCTCCTTTTATAGAACTGAACAAACTATTTTTTCTGCCACTTAGTTCAATCTAAAGCAAGTAGAATCAAATTTAACAATTCAAAGAGGTATAGTCGGGGCCACAATTCCCCCATGTCACAAGAAGAGCAGCCATACTGTATAGGAGGCCACAATTCTCCATGCCACAAAGAAAGCAGCCATAATGTACATATATATATAGTCGAAGACAAATCTCAATGCCACATCGATGAATGAAAAAATTGTCTTCCACCGCGGGAACTCGAACCCACGCTTTTGGCGTGACGAATTAAGTACTGAACGCTTAAACCGCCACGACCACCGCCTGACGTTGTTTGGTTTGGTTTGGAAGTTTGAAAGTAACAGTATCTAGCAAAAAAAATCTGGTAGAGAAGGGAACCCTGAGGCCACCAAATTTTAGCTGTATTTATTAATTTCACTATTGAAAGTTTAGTAAATTAAATTAAGGGCCGGTTTTTCTGTTAGAACAGAAAAACTGTTAGATATTTTAAATATACTATGAAAACGGATTTTTAACGTTTTTAAAACCAACATTAACCTAACATATAGGTACCTAATATTTTACAAAACAGAGCCTAAGTAGTCTTAGTTTTAAAAGGGCCAAGTAAGATTTTAACGCTGCAATTTTAAAGTTTCCAGTTTTTTGCTCCAGTCCACTTCAAAAACTTAAAAAAAACTAAATATCCTTTTTCCTTACGCATATTTCGTGCAAGAAAAGACAATGTTACTAAGACTATTTCACAAACAATATATAGGCCAATCAAAACCTTGCATTTTTAGTTTCTTGACCAATCAGATCAAAATGAATCTGCACATGTGCAATTATCACTTGGTTACTATGGAAACAAGAAACTGACAGTTAATGAGATCTTAATAAATGTTATATTTTTGCAAAATGTGTTTTTAATTTGTGAAGCTTACCTTTAGTTGATTTATTTTTATTGATAAGCAATATAAATGCTTATTCCTAAGTCCAAACCAAAACCTCCTAGGTATAAACCCTAATTAATTTCAAATAATATATTATATTTTATGCACTTTCCATCTTAAAAGCTTTAAACTGATATTCATATATTTTAATTTATTTAATTGAATCTTGGTATTAAAAACAGGTCACTCAAAACTAATTTGAACACTTACTTATTAAAAATATATTTACAGTAAAGAAGTAAATAATTTACTTTTTAAATGACGGAAATCAAAACATCAAATGACTGCGCTGGCAGCAGTACAGCGTTGCCAAACTTTATTAGAAACCCATAGCAAATTGTTTTTTTACGGGTGGAAACACCCGTTATTTTATTTCTTTTCAGTTGAAAACTAAATTTTTTAAACAAAAACAGCAATGCTCTTTATTTAAATGCTAAAATATATAGTAACAACTATTTTATTGGAATAATCTCAAGCATAAAATACCCCTCAAGCAAAGTTTAGACTTGGCAACGTTCGCGAACAAGTGAACATCGTGGTTTTAAAAAAATTGAAAACATGTGTGTCTCAAGACATAGTACCACTAACGTGTGGATAGACGTAGAATTAATAAGGACAGACATTTTTAATTTTAAACAAAATTATAAAAATTTTAATTTATTATTCCATCAATCTATTTTCTAAGTCTTACTAAAGTGAAAATAAGTAACCAAGTCCTTTTTTGGTAATAAGGTTTACCACACAAACCAAAAAAAAACCCTACTTATTATATGGACTTTTTAAAATGTTTTGATGGATTTTCACGTTTCACTTATTTGCAGGTGGCGACGTTGCCACTATCAAATCCAGCTTAGACAATAGAAAGCTATAGATTAATAACAATCCGATGGTATGTACACAGCATATTTTTCGGTCCAAATTGTTAGTTTTCTATATCAAATTTCGATTAGGAAATATATAAAAGTTACTTTTTGGAATAGGAAATGCCCTTCCGAAGGCAATATATTATTTTTATGTTGAATAGAGATACATTTCTTATGTTGATCCAACATTGCGCTACGAATATTATGCATCTATGGTCCCAGGTTTTGTCTGAGATTTTTACGAAACATAACCTAAAAATTTTTTGGCGATAATTTTACGAATACAACTGCAATTTTCGTTTTAAAAAGTGATTGTTTTATTGTTTTGTGTCGCTATTGTTATAAGAAAAATGCCGAAACCTTTGAGCTTGCAGAGCAAACAGTTAGTCGCGTCGCTAATACGTTATTTTGAGAGGGAAAGGGAGAACGATGGCCCTTTTATCCCATTAAACTCCGTAAGAGAGGTAAGCTAATGATAAATAATAAAAGTACATTAAAATCTACCTAAACTATTGGTAGATAATCGTTAAAAGCAAAAACAACAAGCCTGAGAGAAAATTTACATAGTTACACTCGAGAGGTTTATTTATTGGACAATCCTATTCAACAATCTTTTGCAATCCTTGACAATTCCTAACAATCTGTGACAATCATCCACAATCATCTTCCTCCTCCAAAGTCATCTTCAATCTTAAAATTTTTCCCCCTGGGGTAAAGCTTTTTTTTAGTTTCAGAGTTAAAGACCTTTTTTTTAGTTTTTATAAAAACTAAATAAATAAAAACTAAAATGACCCACAATCCTTTTGACAGTCTTCCACAATATTTTATTCTTATAATCCTTGTACACTTCTTTTTCAATAAATAAACCCCTTGGTTACACAATTACATAATATTTACATAATATGTAAGATACATTTATTTTTGCGATACAAAAGTTTAGATAGGTAGTTTAATAAAATTTCAAAAATATATTTTTATTATAGTAGATGTACAATAGTAAAAATTTAATCTTTTAACCTCATTTTAATAATTTTTATTATATAAGAGATGGTAAGTGTGAAGTCATAGATAGGAATAGGTATGAGCTATTTTTAATTAATGGGGGTTTAGGGGGGTCCTTGGTCAATTTTCGGATTTTTCCTGGGAGCGTGGGTGGATACTCCATGTACATGCCAAATTTCAAGTTTCTAGCTATTTTAGAAGTGTTTTTAATAAATGGGGGGGGGTTAGGGGGGGTCAGTGGTCAATTTTTGGATTTTTCCTGGGAGCGTGGGGGGATACTACATGTACATGCCAAATTTCAAGTTTCTAGCTATTTTAGAAGTGTTTTTAATAAATGGGGCGGTTAGGGGGGGTCGGTGGTCAATTTTCGGATTTTTCCTGGGAGCGTGGGGGATACTTCATGTACATGCCAAATTTCAAGTTTCTAGCTTATCTGAAAGTGGGTCTTCAAACCCGGACAACCCTACATACATACCCAGGTTTTTTCTCCTTTATTGTATAGATTAATTTAGCTTATTATTTATTTATTTTGGCATCATACAGTATTGTAGAGCCCAAAATAAGCTTCTGGATTGCGCTAGGGGCCAAAAATATACTTGACAATAACTGTTATAGTTGGCAATAATTATACAATTATTTTATGTAACATAATTTATGAGCTCTATACAGACACCTTTTTAGGTAAGACAATAAAAGACAGCGAGGAAATGTGGAAAGAAGCATTACAGCTAGCAACTAAAGAGGTATGGGCCAATTGTATTGATAAAACAGAAAGAGAAATTAAAAAATATTGGGAACACGAGGCACAGTTTGATTGTGCTGAAGATGCTTTACCACTAGTTATTAATATAAATGATAATGATGACTCTGATGAAAGTGTTGAGTCTGATGTCGAACAGGGATAAGTATTTTTTTTAAATTATATATACAATATATAATGTATGAGTTTAAATAAGTAACGTTTTTTTTTTAGATCTCAGCTTTTGACAAATTCGCATATTTTGTAGAATAAATTATGCTTTATCAAAGAAAGGTTCGTTTTAAATGAAAATGCTGCACATACATAAGTATTTTACAGTTCTTGAATAATTAAAAAATGTTTTACTAATTTTAATAAGAGAATTTAAGTAGGCAAAGTTAATTTTTTTAGATTTCAGGTATTGACAAACAGACAAAATATCTTACGCAATACCGTTTTCCTAGCACCTAGATATAGGTGCCCCTTAAAAAACTTAATTTTTTAGTATTTTCCAGATTTTTGTTCATCTTAGAAGAGCAAAATGGCTCAGAAAAAGAATAACATTTCTGATTAAATGCCTCAAATGAGACAGATATAAAATAATTTATTTTTATTCTATTGTATAATAAAGTTCTAGCTTATACCTCGTAACTTTTGAATGAGTTGAGATATCGGCTTAAAATTTGGAACACACCAATAAGAAAACTTAAGCCATCTTTTGGCATATATTCGATATTTTTACCCTGTTGAAAATGACGGGTATGCACCATTTATACCCGCCCAGACCCGTCATTTTCAATAGGGTAGTTAAAAAAATGTGGACAGGGGGCACAGGGGGGATTTTTTTAATTTAAAGAAATAAAAAAAATCGTGGTCAAATAGAAAATTTTATAAGCTTTAAATGGATGTCTTACATGACCCCCCTTTCTATTTAAAAAAAATTCCAACTATGCCCCCCATGTCCACATTTTTTAAGCTAAAAATATCGAATATATGCCAAAAGATGGTTTTAGTTGTCTTATTTAACTGTTACTGATTTTAAGTAAATATCTCAACTCAATCAACAATTAAGAGGGGAATTGTTAATAATTATTATAATGTACCTACTATTTATGTTTTCAAATTATCTCAATTGTTATTACAACTTTCATTATTATTGATTTAATTTTATATATATTTTTTGTAAATTTTGTTTTGTGATTAAAATATTTACTATATTTTTGTATTTTTTTACCCGATTTCTAGTGTAAATTAAAAAAAAAATCCCACTGCACGGATAAAATTTACTTCACATACTAAATAGTTTATTAAAATTTTGATGAATGAATTTATGAGATTAAAATAATATTTTTACAACAAATAAAATTAATTTCTAATACAAATTGATTTTTTATTGATTGATTTATAAGATTTAAAATGTTCCATTAATAATATTGGAATAAAGTATTACTGGTGCAGGTAAGCGAAACCAAAAAAAACTTTACGGTATTTTAAGAACGCTTTGACATAGGGACTTGAAATTTTGACCAAAAGTTTTTTGCCTCATTCAAAATCTTTGGTCCAAAGTATTTAAGTCTAAGCGTTTTAGAAATATCGTAGTGTAATGTTGCTTTGCAAGAGACTCCCACGATTAATACGACTATATTCAAATTAAAGCAGCAGACAAGTTGCAAAACAACTTTACACTACGATATTTTAAGAACGCTTTGACATAGAGACTTGAAATTTGGAACAAAGATTTTCTAAGTAGTAGAGAAAATGTGTTTCAAATTTCAAGTCTCTATATCAAAGCGTTCTGGAAATATCGTAGTGTAAAGTTGTTTTGCAACTTGCTTGCTGCTTTAATTTGACTATATATTGTAAATTTTACTGACAGAAGAACTTGATTGAGAGTCTGGGTTCTTGGTCAAGAACTTCTGGTTAAACCCAATAATTATTAAATATTTTTTACGAGATTTCAAATTGTTTGGTTTTTTAGTAGACAAAAATCATTTTCACTCCTTGTACTGCAAAGGTAATTTTATATATTATTATATTAAAATAGCTAAAATTATGGTTTTGCACTATGTGGAGATTAATGGGTTAACCTCCCTGGAATTCATTATTGTACAAATTTTTGAGCGAGGTTTTCCACTCTGTGAAAAGTGACTTTTAACACTGAACTATGTAAAAAATGTGTCCTGGAGATGGTATACAACATTGACCGATGAATAAAAAATGTGTTGAATATGGTATAAAACTGACCAACGGGTAAAAATTAAATGTAAATTGGATCGAAGCACTTAGATTTAGTTAATAAACATTATGTAAGCCGAAAAAATATAATAATAGGTCTGTTGAGAAGTATTTTGTTTTGTTTTCTTTTTGGTAATATAAGTCCAGTTTTAAAGGCGTTTAACTGAATCATCTGGGTTGGTTAACGTGTCTTTTATTCAAAAACGCCTAAAATTGTTTAAATTTGCTTCGAGTATGGTTTAATTGTTTTTTTAATACATTTTAAAAGTAAACATGAATTTTTGAGGTTATGTTGCCCTGTCAGCCTTTGATGCAGCTCTTGGCAACACCGCTTGACCATTAACGGTAAATTAATTTAAATCTAGGGTCCCCAAAAGGACTTGGTTACTTATTTTCACTTTACCATTCAAAGTCTCCAGACTAGGAGAGGTATGAGTAGTTGTCTACATCTAGCAATAGATTGCGCACAAGTCTACATCAATCTAATGACTATATTCCTTTAGCGAATAAAGTCTAAAAAGGTTTTCTTAATCAGCGTACAGAGTTGACTCTTGGTACTAAAGAGGGCCAACAGCCCGAAACTGTCAGTCTAGCAATATCACTCTGTACCATGAATAGAAAATAGATTGATGGAATAATAAAGACATAGAACATTGCAAAAAAATCTTTAAAATTACATAAAATTCGGATATATTATATCCAAATTGTTATACCTAGATATATCTTGTCGTTTTTCCAAACAACTAACGGTATTCTTAAGAGAACTTTTCTGGCCTAAGTACACAGTTGACTTGTGTTAGTTCTGGATTAATCAAAATTTGGGACTTGACACCAAGTTGAAATGTGGCTTTGCGTCCTATCACTCGGATTACGTATTATCGTAAGCTCTACATTTATAATAATATTAGTATACTTAAGCAAATGGCTGACCAAAAGGGTTAACAATGTTTTGGATAAGTTGCAACTGGAAATGTTTACTCTCTGGCAGCTGAAATGCTGTTATTTTATCCTTGGGTAAAACTTAAACTGCTACTATACATACAGGAATTTGTTTAATTAGGCTATTTAAGGTATCTGTATTTAATATGACCAAGTATTTTACACGAGATTTTACATAATAAGTAATTTTTCTATAATATTATTACGTTTGACCACTAGTTAACTCTCATTTTACTGTCTCAAAGTATTCTCTCTATCCACGATAAGTTAAGAAAGCTTGGAGTAAGAGACTTGAAATTTGGCTTGCACTAGTAAAGTAGGGTTAAATTTTTGTTTTGGCCATAACTGTTTTATTATTCACAGAAGAAAAATTTAAAAACCACTTTTTTTTTCATGCTCCTTCTCCTTTCATCCAACATGTAAAAAATTGTTTTTGGACATAACTTTTTTATTAATCACAACATAAAAAAATAAACCGCCTGAAAAATTGAAAAATACAAAAAAATGTTATATTTTTGTTCTATTTCCGCCCTAAAATGTAAAAAAATATTTCTGGGCATAACTTTATTATTTCAAATAGAAAAAAAAAACAATTAAAAACCACGTAAAAGGTAAAAAAAACAACATATTTTATTATAATTTTTCTATGTACCCTCCTCTCCCCCCAAATTTATTTTTATGAGAAAGTACTCTTGGTTATTCTAGACAGTTCGTTTTTGTTTATTAGATATATTGTCATGCTAATGTCCATGTACACTTTTAACCGACTTTTGAAAAGAGGAGATTTTGTTACAACCTATTAAGGGCAGGTGAGTACCATAAATTAAAAAAAATCTGATTCCAGATATAATAGTAACAGTACTGTAATATGGATTTTTTACGAATAGGATTCCTGCTTTTTTTAGTTGTTAGATGAAGTCTAGAAGGCCAGTTTTGTTATTCGTTATTTTAAGAACTAGAGCCACATTAAAAAAACTGATTTTCCACAAGACTTGGCTACCCCAAATACCCTAAACTCGTTAAACAATCCTTCGACACCAATTACATATTTTTTTTCTTTCGCTCTATTAAAACTTTACCTATACTTCGCGCATTATCTATCTGATTTGATTCTCGTCTGTTTTTTGTTTTATTGTTGGTAGAATAAATTTAATCCCCTATGTAAGGTTGCTAACTTGTATTTTAAATTTTTTGTCAATCAAAACATTACTTTGACGTTTAAATCATTATTTTGACATTAAAATAAGAAAACATAATAATTTTTGAAGAGCATAATGATAATGGTAAAAAGAACAAGAAAGGTCCTAAAAAAGGAAACTAAAGGATCAATTTACAAATGTATTACTAAAATAAAGCAATATAATGCAGTGCTCAATAAAAGTTTCATAGTAAACGATGTAGCAGAGATTTTTTCGGTAAGTTCGTATAATACTGTTCCATAAAAAGATATTATTTTAGGTATCACTAGCACAGGTCTTCGGGATTATGAAATAAGCAGAGGGCGGTTGGGCAAACAGTTTATTTACTTACTGCCGGTAACTTCAGAGTTTTAAGAAGTTTTCTAGAATGTAAAATTTTACTTTATTATAATATATTATACATATGAATAAAATCACTTACTTGGACTATTATTTTAAACAAATTTTCAGTTTTTAGTAACATTTAAAATTTGAAATCTATCCCATTTTAAGTTTATAGATAGATCAGCAGGTTTGGATTTTTAATATTATATTTTTATGTGGAAATTTTCTAAAATGTAAATGTTTATTTTAATACCATATTATAAATAAAAAAAGTTTAATTAAATTCATGATCTTGCGTTTGTTATAATTTTAAACGGACTTTCTCGATTTAAAGACATTTTGTCATCATAATTATTAATAAGACGTAACATGACAGATAATTTAATCTAAATGTCAAAAATTGCCAAAAGCACAATAGACAATAAAAATATCACTAACAGTCATTTTTAAACCACTAATCTTAGCTGCCTTGATCCAATTTGTTACTCAGATAGATAATGCGCCGAGTTTACATAGGCACATTACCTGCATGTACCCTGTATCAACACTGAACTAACATGTGAAAATCCATCGGATTCAGTCAAAATCATTTAAATTATCTAAATTACTAATGAACTATTAATTATTATTATTAATAGCTATTAATGAATTGTTTTGAAAACACTGGTCGACACAAATTTTATCTGATATATCATTTTCGATTAACTTTTTGATGTTGAACACGAGTTTGACCTCTATTTGGTGCCATCAGGTCAGGGTTCTGAAATAACTCCTACTGATTTTTTGAAAAAAAAAAAAAAAATAAATAAATATCATTATTTTCAGCCCTTAACTATTTTTTTCTAGGAACATATGAAAGACAATTTTTTTACGCAGATTTTAAAAATTCTTTGTTTTTTTTAGATATTTTTAACGGTTTTCAAAAAAAGTGCAAAAAACTGAAAAAAAAAAATTTTTTTAAACGCCCATTACTCAGTTAATACTAAAAGTTTTAATTTGTTTTGTAGCTCAATTTGTTTGTTATGTAATGCTCATTAATTCTGTGAACAGATTTGAATTCTGTGAAAACAGATTTGAATTCTGTGAAAACAGATTTGAATTCTTTCCCGAGATATAAGGGAAAAACCAAACCCTTGTTTTTAAAGTTCGAAAAACATGCTTTTTTGGTGATTTTTAACAAAGTAATTAAAAAAAAAGCTTTTATTTTAACATTTAATATAACATATCAGAAAAAACTAGGTACATAAACAATTTTAAGAATTGAAAAAATAATTTTTAGTAGTCACAGTAAGATTTAACTCGACTAAACTAATTTAAAACTAATAATTCCGTTATTTTTTAAATTTTATCGGAAAAGACAAAGAGTTTTTTTGATTTTTATATAAAGCACAAAAGTGAAAAGTAATAAAATGGATATATTTTGACACCTAAAATTGTTATTTATGTACAGTTGGACCCACAAAAAACGCAAGATTTAAATATGCTATAATGTCAATTTTACTAGTTATTTTATAGTGTAAGTAAGATTTTAAGAAATAGGTTAGGTTAATTTGACAATTAATTGTCAGTTTTTTCAAAGTTTATTACAGAAAATGCATGCGAATAATATCGAATATTAAAAAAATAATAATAATAAACTGAAAAAACATAGAATATTTAATCAAATCAAAAATTAAAACACAATATTTAGTAAATCTTATGAAAAAATAAAAATTTGAACTCTACTAACCAAACATACAATTTAAGAAAATTATGATTTTCGTTTAAAAAAAAAGTTTTTCCGGAGGTTTTTTTTCGATTTTTTAATCTTGGAACTATCGATGCGGCGACGGGCGATGGTTTTTAACCCAGGAAAATTTGTATTGTTTATAGCATGCATCGCTTCTTGTAAATGGTATAATTAAGTAAATTTTCATCCTGTATTTCATTTGATATCTTCTTTCTTTCCGAGTCTGCACGCCCTTTCCTCCCCCATCTATTTTTTCTTCAATCTTATTGGCATTATTCTTTATTCTATGATCTTAACACAACTCTCCGAAACACTAAATAACCGTGCCACAATTAAAGGTCTCTATAGAGATCACTAGCCACAATCCCTTCCGTACATCCTGCTTCCAATATACTAATAGTTTGAGATTTATTAACATTTTTTAACACATTTCTAATAACTTTATAATTATTATAAGTAATTTTGACAAATATTGTCAACATGACAACGGCTTTGTTTGTATTGTAATTATTGAATTTACGCAACTAAATTTTCAATCTTGTTTTTTTTTCGGATCCAACTGTACCTTATTTTGATTCTCCTAAGAAGATTTAAATTCTGGGAGGGGGGGGTAAGTGGTAAGGCTGAGGGGGCGTAGCCATCTAATTAATAAATAAAAACACGAAATATACCCTTTTTGTTTTCCATTTTTAAAAAGATTTTTTTCAAATACATAGATATTTTAGGGTGCAAGAAATATAATTGGTTCCAAGCTTCCTTAGCTTTCCTTTCGGCTTCACCTTTTATCGCCAATGATATGTTGAAATACGCCTATATTACTTATTACTTATTACCACCAAAAAAGCGTGATTTTCGAAATTTAAAAACAATGGTGTGGTTTATCCCTTATATTTCGGGAAAGAAATTTTTTATTTCAAATCTGTTTTCATGAAATTAATGAGTATTAAATATCAAATAAATTGAGCTAATAAACAATTTAAAAGCTTTAGTAATAACTGAGTATTGGACATTTAAAAAAAGTTTTTTTCAGTTTTTTTTGCACTTTTTTTGAAAACCGTTAAAGATATCTAAAACAAAACTAAACATTTTTAAAATCTGCGTGGAAAACTGTATCTTTTAGATATATAATGTTCCCAGAAAAAAAATTTTAGGGCTGAAAATAATGATATTTAATTTTTTTTTCAAAAAATCAGTATTATTTATCTCAGAACCCAGACCTGATGGCACCAAATAGAGGTCAAATCCGTATTCAGCATCAAAAAGTTAATCGAAAATAATATATCAGACAAAATTGAAAGATATGTTTTTATTGTCGACCAGTGTAATTAGTTTTCTATATCGTTGGCTAAGTACTTACAGGTCGTGATTGCTTCAAATAATTTTTTTAAATAATATTTTTAGTATTTTCTAAATGATTAAATTCTAAAAAAATATTTGTTTACTGAAAAATATCAAAATTATTTTTTCCATTATACTATAGTAGTACTGCCTTCCTAAGCTGAAAGGTCCTATCTGTGTATGTTAAACCTATGTAGATAGGACCTTTCAGCTTAGAACGGTAGAGTAGTACTACTGTAAATTACTACCGCATTAGTTGGACACAGTAATTTTTAAATATTTACAATATTTTAATAAGGTTTATGGAGTCGCTAACACAAAATTTGACAATAACTTCTTTTTAATTCCACAGTTCATACCGTGAGCCTTTTACATTCTAGTTTTAAATAACTAATTAGAACTAAGTTTTTAAATAATTTTATTAAAATAAGTGAAAAAGCGGGAATACGATCAATATAATATCTTGAAGGTGGGTGAGCCCATTATTGCCATGTTCCTAATATTGCCACCCCTCTTAAATATGTAAGTTCGTCTGTGTCATAGATGGAACTGCCAGTATATCTGTTATACCGAAAAGATGCCTGTAAATATGATGTAATAAAGAAGCGAAAAAGTAATCTTTTGAGATTGTTGTCTAAGTAGGTGTCTTCCTAATATTGCCATGCGAAGTAGTTGAGAACAAAAAAAAAACAACAAGAAAAGAAAGTAACGAAGAAATCAGAGAGTTCGGAATCTTGGTTCTGCTTTTTATTCGAAGAGAATCGCCAGGCCGATATGAGATTGTAATCGATACGTACATGAAGTTCGTGGGGCTTATTAAAAACGACAAGTTGTTATTAAATATTGTGGCACAATAATTTTAGCTCTTTTTATTTTTAATTTGGACAATCCAAATTATACCTAAAAACAGCTAAAATTGTTATTGTCCAACATTATTTTCTTATTAGTTTATAATTTTTTATATGTTTGTTCTTTAGTATTATTGCCAGTACTCTGTCAACATTTCGCACATGGGTTCCTAACATTGTCAATATGCAATCTTTTTTAAAAAGCATATTTTTTTTAAGCTGTTGCAGTTTGTTTATTTTTTACCCATTAGAATAAAGATATGTTTATTATCCATTCTGGAAAACTGTCCATTTTTAATGTTACGCTTCTTATAGTGAAGTTATAATATATAAAATAAGGCAAACATATAATCAGACTTCACGAAAAATGTACGAAATTTGATAACTTTCGCCAGCCTGGAGTGTGAACCAAGAACTTGATATTGGAAGAGTTGGGAACAATAAAGTTAGCAAACGTCATCTTTCACAATTATTTTTGGGCACCAAGGCAGAAACGAACTCGCAGTAGATATCATATATATGTTTTTCTACTACCTAATTAAGTGCTACCGTTGTCAAGGCTTGTTTACCTTGGCAACCAATAAAATCAGTGAACTCATTTATTATTGACCGTTGTTAAGCATTGTTTATTGACGACGGTCAATAATAAAAAAAATTTGAGACTACTAACTTTTTTCAACTTATTTGACAAACTGACAGCTATGTCAAAATAATTTTTAAACTTTATTTTTAACTGATATAGAGTAAGTAGCTTTAGGTAGTAGAAAAAATAGTATATGCACCACGTATGCGAACTGTCTTAAGTGTTCTCGACTGATTTTTTGCCTCGACTCCGCCTCAGAAAAAAAAACTTCAGTCTTGAACACTATAGACTTAGCATACTAGGTGCATAATATACTATTATTGTTAATGTAGTAAAGTTTTAGTTGATTAAAAATAAATTTGAATGCAGTAAAAAAAAATTTTCACATGCCAATAATTGGCTCACCCACCTTATTTCACGAGTAATACTCAAAGTATTCATTTTGATAAATAGCCCTATTTACGAGTATTTTTTATGTTAGAAAAGGAATTTTCAGACCCTTCGTTATTTAACGCAGCTATGCACTTGCAATATTGACGCTAAATAAATTTGAGTTATTGTATTTTCGGCAAAGAAATAAAAAATACCACCCTTGGAAAATTTAATTTCATGCCACCCTGGGGTGGTTAACCGCTGGAACCTTTTATTGGCACAGTATAAAATTTATATATTTAGATGGAATATTTCATTTTAATTTATTACTCCCATTGTCATAAATTCTGGACTGATTTTTTTTGGTTTTTTGTGTCTTAATCATGTTGGTGCGGATCCTGAGTAGCGGGGGCAACCTAATTATTTTGTAATTTTCTCCATACTTACCTCAAAATACATTTTTGTTTGACTATAACCAAAATCCGTCTTGCATAACAGTTAAATCCCCTTCCGTCTTCTTAGAATTAAAATGAATTCGTTTTAAAAAAAAATGTTTTTATCCAAAACCTTCACAGAAACACTTGTTTTGAGCACTATTTTAAATGTCAAAAGTGAGTTTTTTTCCACTAGTGACTAAAAAATTTTTCACACACTGTTTTAGGTACAGCTTTTGATCTCACCCAACATTAGTTACATACCCTATTAATTAAGTATTATAAATATTCTATAAATAGAAGCACGTTAACTAAAGCATAAAAATTAAAGAAAACCCCAAATTATTCTTTAGTTTTTGAATAAAATACTGTTTTTATTCTGTCATCACCGCCTCCATTTTGACGTCTGTAAGAAATGTAAAACTAGCAATTGTTTATTTTTAATAGGCATACTTAGGCCATGGCTACCTATTAGTTTAGTATTAAGAAAACTTAATCTTAATATTTTTGACATAATTTTTCGCAAAATTATAGATTTTTATTTAAAAATAAAAGGTGTTGGATAAAATTAAATTCTCAACTCGTGTTAAGAATGGTGCGGATCCTGAGTAGCGGGGGCAACCGCTCTTTCCCAAGACCCAAAGTTTTTAAGAAAAATGCTTAAAATTAGTATCTTTTTTTGTCCAAAAATAGCTAAGGAAAAAAAAGTGTCCATAAATAGGCAAATGATATTAAGTAATAAGGATCAAAAACCATTTAAAGTTATTCACTATACTTTTCTAGATTAGAAAAACTTATTAATTTGATTTGCAATAAATTTGGGAATATGCGCCAATGCAATATCCACGTCGATGCACAACGGTTGCTCAAAAATCTATTTTGACATGCTTACACAAAAAACATCCTAATTTCTAAACAAACTAATATTTTTGCTTAAAATTTGGAAGAAGCATAGCAAGTATATGATGATTATATAAATATATATATATATAAAAAAAAAAAAAAAATAGGTAAAATTCTAGCGACAATTTTGAGGCCCTTTTTTTCTACGAGTGTGTAGCACATAAAATTTAAGAATAGTTTCTTTTGTCCATCGTCGTCCATCAGATATACAGTGCGATTATAAAGCGCCGAACAGTTTGAAAAGAAAATACTCTTCGTTTGAAGTCAGCCCTCTGTTAGAGTTGTGCGCGACAAGCCCATGTGATTGCTATGTACAACAGCTCGGTGACCAGTAAAACGCACACATTTTACTCATCGCTAATGCCAGTTTTGCCTTGAAAAGTGTTCGGCACTTTATAATCGCACGGTATAAGTACAACTATTCTTAAATATGTAATAATATTAGATTGTTATAGTAATACTGTATAAATATTAGAGTGCCCATTGTGGCCCATTGGATGATATAAGCATTTTAGTCCTCGGGACCACGCCCAGTCAGGGGCGGATTTATTTCATGTTAAGGGTGGGGGGCATCCATAAGGAAAAAAACTGCGCATTCACCAAAAATTATAATTTTGAAGGTATTTCTATGCTAATATATCTCGCTGGGGGAAGGGGTGCATGCCCCCATGCCCCCCTAAATCCGCCCTTGCGCCCAGTAGAATTTTTGTGATTACCTCACCGTTGAGACTTTGTATATGTGTTCTTTATGTCCAGTCAAACAACCTATTACCTAAGAAAATTCTCGGTAGCGGGGCGTTTTTTTGGGACCTACCCTTTACTTTAGGGCGTCCGACAACGGTATTGCCCGAAAATTTTTGTAGGACAAGGTTACCACTTGATTTTAAATATTTTTATTAAACGATCCTGAAAAAATCAGCTGTGAGGTGCTAAGGTGCTAGGTACCCCTAAAGTGGTAAAGTTATGACGTCATAAAATTTAGCAGCTAACAGCTGATTTTTTCAGGATCGTTTAATTAAAATATTTAAAATCAAGTGGTAACCTTGTCCGACAAAAATTTTTGGGCAATACCGTTGTCAGACGCCCTAAAGTAAAGGGTTGGTCCCAAAAAAAAAACGCCCAGCTACCAAGAATTTTCTTATGTAAGAAGTTGTTAGATATAAAGAACACATATACAAGGTCTCAACGGCGAGGTAACCACAAAAATTCTACTGGGCGTGGGCCCGAGGACTATTTTTTTTTGATATTTTTTGAAGTTTTTGACATTTTTTTTAAATCGTACCTTAGGGTTCTTAAATCATTTACACATAAGAATTTATTTGATTACGTCTATTTAGCTATACATTTAAAGAACTTCACGGCTAGTATTTTTTTATTTATTTTTAACTGTCAATAACTAAGCATAAATATAGTTTAAAATAAAAGTTTCTAAGATATTCCATCAAAAAGCTATTGAAAAAAATATTTAATTTTATTTTACCAGAATTGAACCCTGAAGAGGAATATTGTCAAGATCTAGATAATTCTCAAAAAATAATAAATTAAATTATTATTTTTTAAATTATGCTTACAATAATAATCTACTTATTTGTCCTAAATTAATTAATGCAAGTTATAAATTTAAGTAGATTATTAAACAGAATTATTTATAATAGTCTCACGAAAAGTCCTTAGATTGTTTATAAGCATCACTTGAATTATTATTTATAAAAACAATCTTGTTTGAAACAATTGTTTAAGCTGTAGTACACATGTAAATCGATTATGATTTTATAAACACGATTGTTATTATAAACAAATGTTTTATAATAAACATTTAAACAGCATAAAACTTTTCTCCGAATGTATGGGGATAATCATTAAGTTACGAGTAATCTTACCGAACGTTTCGTGAGGCTAACGATGATCACCTCAGCAATCCTGCTTGTTTTGTGGTAAACCCTTTTAAGTAATGTCCTGAAATTGTATTTCTGAGTTTTATTTCACTTAGACCTAGGTTCGCCTAGGTTATCCTCTTCCCTCTCCCACACGAAATAACCCCCAATTCGTGACAATATCATCAGAAAAACTTGTAAATATAGACCACCTCCCCCTATATATTTTTGATATGAAAGTATTTTTTTTTGCTGTTAGTAACAAAATCTATAAGTCCACTTCAAAGAAAAATCTTAAAACAAACAGAATTGCTATTAAAATAAGAAATGAAAAAAGTTTTGGGGAAAACACACCCCGAATCTAAATAGGTGAAAGCTGATTAAACATAAAAAGAGGGAGATTTGCAACTGTGAATAAAATTTAAACGTCAAAAATAAAACGTGTTTTAATATTTGCTTTTCATATTTGCCAATTTTTAGCTTTGATCATAAAGTAATCAATATTTTTTATAAAAAATATGCTGCATCTCACGATTGAAATACAGACAAGACAAACTTTTAAAATACACTTGTATATTTAACTAAATTTCTCTGTGTCTGTCTGTCTGTCTGTTTCTCTAAAGGCTTACCCTTTCAGGGATCTTTTTTATTTTTTTGATTCTATTATTTTGTAGAATATATTTTCATGAACTATGTTTGGTTGTCACCAAATTAATTCTACACCAAAATAGTATATTCTATAATTAGTATGGAATAGACAATATTCCGCGCGAGCGGAAACTTTGTCATGCGAGCCGGTAGGCGAGTATGACGGTCCCGCGAGCTCGGAATGACTATTCCATACGTGTTGTAGACTATACTATTTCTTCGACTGCAAATATGAAACACTGTATGGCTTTAAACTGCGGACAAGGTTAAAAACAATGTTTTCTGTGACTCGACATCGTAAATGCAACAAAACACATATTTTTAAATAAATGTTATTTAATAATTTTATTAAATCAGTACTTAAAAAAGATTTTTGTTTAATTTTTGCACATATTTACAAATTATAATGCAAAAATTGAAGGTTATGTCAGATTGTTGTGACAGATATCAGGTATAAATATTTAACAATAGATGGAGAAGTTTTAATTTTTTGAACTAAATTGATAAAAAACTGGTCAAATATTAAGAAAAACTAATAAACTTTATGTAATTTTAACGCAAAACTTTAAATTGCATTAAATTATTTAATATTTCATGGTAAAATATAAATATTTTTGCTAATTTTGCTACAGTTTTCTTTAATTTTATAAACAAGAGATGGCACTACATGTGATCATTCTAACACTTAATAAGGAATATTCATACCGTATCTAGATCTAAAATGGATTCATTCTGTGTTTGAAATGTGTGTGTATTCTAAAGCAGTCGTAGAAAAACGTGTATTCTACACCTGTGTTCCACATTAAGTATTGCCACTGACAAATAAAACTATCTAATTTAAAAAGCATGAGGTTTTTCGATGTTGCCATGCCGCACATGAGCGGTGTTGCCAAAACGCATTTCACATTTCCTAAAATGTAAGAATAAAACATTTTAAACAAACAATTTGCAAAAAGTAATTTTAATTGTCAAATAGTCCAGTCAAATAACGAAAAATTCCTATGTTAAATTGCAATAAATGTGCACGGGCTGATATTTTAAAGGGTAGTGGTTAGTAACAGAACACTCCTGTTAGTTTTTCACCGGGTGATTTGCGTAAGGGGTGTCCGCTATCTTGAATGTTAGGAGTGAGTACGGTTATCTCGCTAAATATCTTACGAATATAACCAACTTTGTCAAGGAGAAAATTTCCAACAATTTTTGTTTGAATATTTTATTTAATATATTAATAACAATCGAGTTTTAGATATTCCAAAATTACCATGTTGGGGGTGAAGTTGGTTTTTTCGATTTTTCAGCCAAACTATTCATCGGAAGATAAAAGTGGTTATGAGCAAACTTGTAGCTCTTGAAATTCTCTACAAGTTTTATATATTAACTGGCAGTTTTAGACTCCCCGATTGGTTAGATTCTACAGTTAACTGAGTATAATCTTAGTACTCATTTAAATGGAAAATCCTTATATTAGTATCTGATCCTTGAATTTAGGATCTCAGTCCAGGAAATCGTTCCACATTATTAAGTTAGTTAAACCCTCCGTAGAAAATTGTCAAATGTACTATTAAAAACCATGCCTACGTTGCGTAATATTTTTGGGGGGTGCACCCATGGATTTACTCACTATTTATAGCAATTCGAATTGCAACAATGAAATTTATAATAAAACTAATCACTGAATGGCGTGCGGCACGTGACCACAAAAAAGAACCCCCTGAAAAGTCTTACTACACCAATCTACAGGGTGTACAATAACAACGGAAATCATTATTGAAGCCAAAAATAGAAACCTCCCGAGATTTCGCTCTTGATCAAAGTTTTGCTAGAGTAGATATTAGAATTCAAGAGATTTTCTAAGACAGAACTTAAAAAGAACTTAATAAGACATAAGAAAGTTATAAATATATTTATAGCTCGGTCATTATATCAAATGTGGCCCCTAAGCTATCTGGAATTTTAGTACAAGTTTTTAATGTTTTAATTTTGACTTTTTTAAATTTTTTTGAATATTAGTAGGAGCGTTATAGTTTATCAGTTTGACGAAGGAAATTTGGTGAACATCTGTATTTTTTGTGTCGAAAAGCTAAAAATGGCAGGTCCCAGACCAATTTCCGCTACTTTAAGAGAAATTTAAAAATAATAAAATAAACTTTTAAATGAAATAGTTGGAATATGTGAATACTTTGGCTTGGAACTATTATCCCAAGAGCAAAAAAAACAAATTATAAAAAAATTAAGGCATTAAAAAAAATAGTCCCTCATATTTTTCTAACGCAGATTTTCTAACCCTGGTTTTAGAGATTTCTGGAAACATATTCCTTAGTTTCAAATTTTAGTTGGCAACAATAGTCTTCTGTTATGATCGGTTTGTAAAGAGTGTTTGCTTAAAAGGCGATTTTTTTTTATATTTTCACAAATGTACAAAACTTAACAAGCGTAGCTTTATTCTTTGTAAACTTTCTAATTTGGTCTAATTACCAATTAGGCATATATTAAAAGAATCTACCTTTAAAATTGCAGACAGATATGATGAAGGTTTCTGGTAAAAATTGAAATAACAGTAAAACACCGTAGACTTTCTAACGTTAGAAAGTCTATAACATTTTTACAAATTGCTCAAAAATAAAAACAAAAGGCAGAAAGTGCCCATGGGTACGGTTACTTATTTCTAAGACAATCAGGAATCTAAAATGTTATAAAAAATTGCACTAGCCTACCCTTTCTAAAATGCCATGGGCTATATCATCCATAGTGACATCATTTAAATACAAGTGTTGGTTACACACCAAAAAGTTAACCATTTATTAAAATAATCGTTGCAATAGTGAAACAAAAAACATTCGTTTCGTAACCTGGAGTTTAATAATGATTGAATTAATGCCTGTTAGTAAGTTCAACTTACAAATTCGACTGTTTTTATTCGGAACACTTTGTAGATGCTGGCCATAACTTGTGGGGGTGAGATACACCCTTACGGTTGCTTAACTCCCCGAAGAAGAGGAAAAGTTTACCGGTTAAACGAATTGTAATGATTGCTTACACCGAACTTCTTTGACTAAAACTCGAGATGACTCGAGGGCTTTTGTACAATTATTTTCAATGAATTGATAAATTAAATTTAAAGGGACGGTGTTTTTCGTGCAATAACTATAATATAGAATACAAGCAAGTTGATTAATTTACATAATGATTCTACATCCCCTGTAGAATCATAGTTTAATTTAGGAAAAACTCATCTCTACTTACTTTTTTATTTATTTATTTATTTATCTATTTATATATTTATTTATTAAATTATTTATTAATTAAATAATTATTATTAATTATTAAATTTATTTACTTACTTCCTTATTTACTTACTTACTTAGTTACTAACTTGCTTACTTACCTACTTACCTACTTACCTACTTACCTACATACCTACTTACTTACTTACTTACTTACTTACTTACTTACTTACTTACTTACTTACTTACTTACTTACTTACTTACTTACTTACTTACTTACTTACTTACTTACTTACTTACTTACTTACTTACTTACTTACTTACTTACTTACTTACTTACTTACTTACTTATTTACTTACTTAATTAATTACTTACTTACTTACTTACTTACTTACTTACTTACTTATTTATTTATTTATAGTCATATTTGGGATTTATCGCAACAATGGCTATGCATTTACTTAAACTAGGGTAACTCCATACAGCGGCACCTTCTGTACCTACTAGCGTAAAAAACCCTCGGCTGGATGGAGTTACGAATGATGTTACAGATATTACAGGTTTCTTATTTTTTTATCACAGAAGTGGTAAGTAAGTAGTAAAATTAAATCTTTATATTACCTTCTCTCTAATTTTATTCCCATTTTTTGCGGGTCTGTGATAGAAAACTATGCATATAGGCATTGTTAGTCATTCTCTCTTTTTTGTCTGGGGTTGTTTCGCATCTCTTTTTAGAAAAACCAATTGGCAAAGGAGTACATTTATTTCAAAAACTGATTGTTTCTTTCGGCGAAGTGCAAGGATTTTTAATAATAGTATATTACAGGTCGACTCGGAAAATAGTACTTTTCCGAGACCTTTATTAATGAGCGAGGCACGAAGTGCTGAGACCATTTATAGGTCGAGAAAAAGTACCATTTTCCGGGAGACCTGTATACTATTTTATTCGCAACTGTTTTTATTTAAAAATAAATTACTAATTTTTTTGAAACCTAGATTTTTGAATTTAAATGAAGCAAATAATACTATAATACTTAGTTTTTTAGTTCTGTTCATATTCACCACAAATATATTTTCCTGCATTTCACAAGAAAAACACAATTATATAAAACTGAAGTTCCACATACACGTAACCCAAACTCCAACCACAAAAAAACATTTGTTGATAGGTCACAAGGCACCGTTTATAACATCCTTCTCAGTCTCAAAAGTAAAAAACATTGACTAAAACTGTACATTTAAGTTTTTTAAACGAAATGTATTAGATTATATTCATCTTGCTTTAGGCATTAATAATGATATTTTAATCGGTGGCGCCTATCGGAAATTAATGATTTAAATTGCAGACCAGTAATAATTAGTTTACTGGTCTCTATTTTTCATTACAGGTCAGGTCCAGGCGTGGAAAACAGTGGGACAAGAAATAATGTACTTCCCAAACTTTAATAATACATGTAATGTATGTATTACATATACAGTTGCGAATAAAATTAATTTCAGTACACCTTCATATAACTTCCCTAGTAGGGGAAAAAATAGTATAGTATAGATTAAAAAAAAATAGGTGTATTAGTTTACTATAAATATTTATACTACAATAACCCATATAGCACACAATATCCCCCGGATATCCTTTCTATGTCCTCTCAATGTCGCATATCGTAGGACATTAGTCACATATCCCAAGGATATCCCGAAAGTTATCTCCTGAGGATATACTGTCCGTATATTCCAAGGATATACGGTATGTCCTTCGTACATCCCAGGTACGTCCCGAGGGGATGTCACGTGGATGTCCTTTCGGATTTCCCTGGGATATCCTACGATGGTTTTTCCTTCATTATTTTAAATTTATCGCCTGTTTAGTGACTTTAATGGCCGATGTTATTATTTTCGGTGTTTGTGTTTGTTTATGTGTAAGTTTTTTCCACAGCTATTATTAAATATTTATATTTTGTTTTCCTCTGTTGGACAGTTTCGTGGGTATTACCCCTCCCTGACGGAAAAAGGAAATATATTTCGTAGATAAGTTACTAATTATCCACAAATGTCCCCGACAAAAGTGGCTATTAAATTGTATTGCTTTTATTATTTTTTTGTGAAACTATTAGCTTAAATTTAAATAACTTGCACCTAGGTGCAAGCTGCTAATAGCAATATTTCACAAAGAAAAATAATAAAAGCAATACTATTTGATAGCTACTTTTGTCGGGGACAGGTGTACATAATTAGTAGCTATCTTTAGGACAGATGTACAGTATATCCTCAGGACATACCTTAGGGATATCCTTGGGGTATACGGTTTGAAAGTCGCTCGGCTTCCCGTTTAGTAACAAAGGAGGATGTCTTACGGATATCTATAGACAAAATCGTGTATCCTGGGGATATCCGAAATCCCAAAACGGATATTCTGGGGATATCCATTGTATAAACCTGTGCTATCTGGAAATATTTTAAGTAATAAAAACTAGATATTTTTCCTGGACATTCAACATTACAACAATAATATTATTAATATACTACAATTAAACAATAAGAAAAAAGATGTGACCTTATCAAATTAAATTCTTATCAGTATTTCCATTTGCAGGCTTAATTTAAAAATAATTATGGAAAAACCACATATCGCGTGATTAAAATTAGCAGCACTAACTATTTGATATATTAACTAGTTCCTATTAATTCCTTATAATGCTAATATAACATGCCAATTCTAAATGATTTATTTGAGTTTGAATTTTCTTGACTTTTACGCAAATGCATAATAGTTTTAAAATTGCTCAATTTGAGATTTAAATAGCATAACAATAAAAAATACAATGTATAGAAGAGAAAAATATGCAAAGTGGTAATCCACTTTTTGGATATTTTGAATTTTGAAGAATCGATGCTTAGATTCTTACTAATTTTGTAGCGCTTTCTTGATATAGCGCATCATATACAAGCAAAAGTCGATAGTTATATGACCCATAAACAGTTTTCGCAAGTTTTAGGATTTTTTTAATTTTTTGGGATTACACTGTACAAGTTTTCTGCTAATATCTCAAAATTGGATAACTTGTATTTATCGGTTTTTGCATGTTTGCTCCACAATTGTCAACATTGCTTTAAGGTTCAGTTTTCTATAAAACTGTGCTTTTAAGTTAATTTTTACCGTGTTAAAATTGTGGCTTGGTTGTATCAAAATATCGTTTGTTCTTTGATTTTCGAACAATGCAAAAATTTTAATGCCAACTCAAAACAAAAATCCCTAAATCTGTCATCAATTTAAATTTAAGTTTTTTAATTTTTAGAGCAAAATAGATAAAATAGTATAAATCACTCGTTAAATAACACGTTTTTAGCGTACCATCACTTTAGAAAACTCGCCGCAAGCGTCTCGTTTTCTAAACTTGTACTTGTGCGCTAAAAACAGGTGTTATGAAACTAGTACTTTAATATACTGAAACATTCATGTTTTTTTCTATTTTGCGACTCTTATAAGCTCATAATGACACGCATTTTGCGTGTTCTTATAGGCCCTTAAGAGGTCTCTACTTTTTTATTTTGGGTTGGCAACACACAAAAGTCTATCTCTTGACGTTTTGCGTGCAAATGTCAATGTCAATTTAAAGTTTAATTTTTTACAAAATTTTGTGTTTGGGTTATTTTTTACCGTGCTAAAATTGTGGACTCATTTATTGCAGTAAAAAAAGAAGAGATGACTGTAAAATATATCAAAATATCATTAGTTCTTAGAATTTTAAACATAGTGTAAACTGTAATGCCAACCCAAAACAAAAATTCCTAAATCAGTCATCAATTTAAATGTAAGTTTTTTAAATTTTAGAGCAAAATATAAAAAATTGTATAAAGCACTCGTTTCATAACACGTTTTTAGAGCACTAGTACTTTAGAAAACTCGCCGCAAGCGGCTCGTTTTCTAAACTTGTACTCTTGCGCTAAAATATTTTGTTATGAAACTAGTACTTTCATATACTATTTATCTATTTTGCGACTATTATAAGCTCATAATCACACGCATTTTGCTTGTTCTTATAAAAAGTTAGTACTTTTTTTCTTTTGTGTTGGCAACAGACAAATGCATATCGTATTGTGGAGCAAACATGCAAAAACCAATAAATCCAGTTTTTGCATATTTTGACCGAAAGTACTGATTCTTACTAATTTTGTAGCGCTTTTTTGATATAGCGCATCATATACAAGTAAAAGTCGATATTTATATGACCCATAAACAGTTTTCACAAGTTTTAGGATATTTTTAATTTTTTGGGATTACACTGTACAAGTTTTCTGCTAATATCTCAAAATTGGATGACATGGATTTATCGGTTTTTGCATGTTTGCTCTACAATTGTCACTATAGAGTTTAGTTTTCTATGAAACTCTGTTATTAAGTTAATTTTTACCGTGTTAAAATTGTGGCTTGGTTGTATCAAAATATCGTTTTTTCTTTGATTTTCGAACAATTCAAAAATTTTAATGCTAACTCAAAACAAAAATCACTAAATCTGTCATCAATTTAAATGTAAGTATTTTTAATATTTAGAGCAAAATAGATAAAATAGTATAAAACACTCGTTGAATAACTCGTTTTTAGCGCAAGCGGCTCGTTTCTAAACTTGTACTCGTGCGCTAAAAACAGGTGTTATGAAACTAGTACTTTAATATACTATTATGAAACATTTATGTTTTACTACAACTAATTATTATAGTGGATAGTATTGTTTTGTTGCCAGTGGTATTTACTTTGTATACTATATATATTTTCTATAGTTTAGTCGAACAAAGAGAGAAAAATTCATATAAAAGAAAAGAAATTGATTTGTGAAATTAAATATTTTTCTAAAATGGTTCTTCAATAGAAAATAAATATAAGAAAATAAAACAAATATTATTGGAGAAAAAGTTTAAAGAAAATTCACTCGGCTTTTAAAAGTTGAAAATTCAAAAGATGAAAACTTTTTAACTAAAAGTAAGCAATTCCAGAGGATTTTCCTTTGAATGTGATTGTAAAAATGTTACTGTTTGGTATAAAACTTTATACTTTTATTTAAATAAAAGAATAAATATATTTGTAAATAGCGTGTATGAAATGTAGATAAAAAATTGTATAGAAAAGGTAGGTAATAAAAAATGTTTTATTTTTTTAAGTATACTAGTAGGTAACAATAGATTCTAACTGTTGTAATATTTTTGTAGTTTATTAGCTGTAGAAATAAGTTAATTGTGTTACACAGAGTGACGCATAAATACTATTCATTAAATAGGGTAAAATTTTAAGAGGTACTTCGAAGTAGATCTAACAAAAAAAAAAAAAATATGATCCAAAACGTTATAATATTCAGAAACTTTAAAGATAATTGTTATTAAAAAAAATATTTTGTCAGTTTTTATAATTAATAGTATATTGTTTTACTAAGAGGAAAAGTGAAGCTTTTTTTTTACTAGTAGAATTTACGGACGACGCGAAGCGAAGTGGGGTCTACATGCTAAAGTGTGGGTGTGGAGCTGAATATGTTGGCAGAACGGCACGTTCGTTCCTCATTCGAACAGCTGAACATTCTAGGTGCATTAACAAGCCAGAGGACCATACCTCACACTTTGCAAACTATATAAAAGACACGGGACATACTTTTGATAGGGAGACTGATGTAAGATTTTTACATATTGAAAATAATTTTGAGAGATTGGAATGTCTGGAAGAGTTAGAAATTTTAAAATCGTGCAAAAATAAACACACGATAACACTCAACAAACAGATCAATTTTTTAAACAACACACTTTTCTCTATACTTACCCCAAAATAATAAAATCATTCTTGTCGGTCTTCCTACCGAAGGTACGTCTCTAGTATGATATACTGATCTTCCATTTCTCCATAATACATTTTTATTTATTTTTATTATTAAATTTAAAGTTCCCGCCATCAGCCAGGGACCTATATAGTTAAGTTGTCCAACCTGTTTTATTATTGTATTAGCTGTCAGCTGTCACTTTTATATGTTATGTGTTCTTAAATTTAAGTTTTATTTATTTGACAAAATAGCTCAATTTTGTATTTTTTAATGTAAGTATTAATTTGTAGGACTATTTTAAATGTATCTTGTCAATTTGTGTTTATACACATATTTTCTTGTAGGCGACCTTCGACAATGAGCCTAGGTATATAAAGGCTCGAAACCGCGGTCAGGTTTTAATTAATATTATTGGGAAAAGGACCTTTACTCTGCCTTTTATTTAATAAACTTAAACCTTACTTAGCTCATTTTAAATTTTTTTCGTAGGCTAAAACGTACACTTGTCGCGATTTCGATGGTAACTTGTCTAATGTAGCATTTCTAATTTTAGAGAGATTTGTAGGTGTATAAACCAAATATTCTTCTTCAATCATTTTTAATCAATTTCACACAAGGTTTTTGCACAGAATCTCGAGTCAACCACCTGTTTACATAATAAACAAACAAGTTTGAAGTATAGCTGTCATCAAAATCAAAGAGTGCTGCCGCCAGTGGTGGTTTTGCTAACTAACTTTTTTTTACGGCGTACAACATTGAACTAATTTTTTTACTGTAAAAAATAGATCACTTCTAACTAGTGTGTTCAGTTATAAAATATGAACATTTTAGTACGCTTGAAGAAAAATATATTTTTTTATTACACAGAACCCCCTCAAAAAAAAAAAAAACATCACTATATTTTTCTTACTTATTTTTGAGCGCTAAAAACGAATTTAATAGTAAAATGATCACTGACCATTTTTTTTTTCAAAAAACTGCAAAAAAGACTATTGGACGAGCTAGCTCAAGATCTTAAAAGTTCTCTAGCACCCAAACTAACGAATTTTTTGAGTTGTACCCACATATACTTTTTATCAGACAGTCGAAAACTATAATATATACAAATTTTAGCCAAATCTGACCGAAACCACTTTTTCGTAAGACAGGACAGAGTTCCTATGGGAGTCAGTCATAGATATAACACACTGTAAAAAGTAAACTGAATATTCAGTTACAAATGGATAGCAAATTGGGAGTTATTATCCTAGTTACGACCCTTTAAAATTGTACTAAAAATAGGGTTATTAATTAATAACTCTGTTACCCTTTGAGATAGAGCACCGCGTCGAGGTTTGGTATGTATACTATTAATAAGAACACTTAGTTTATGGTAATTTATTTTATCCAATACATACAGATAATAAGACAATTACCAGCTTTATTTTAAATAGATAAACTCAATAATAACCCCCGCTTGGCTTTTACTTTATTGAGTGGATAATTATTTATTTTACCCACTCAACTGTCACTTGTCAAATTATTTTCTTGTAAATGTCATTAAAATTTTTAATAAAAATATGAATTCCTAAGCTATTTATTGGATAAAACCTTGTATGGCACTCATGGGTAAACCTAAACCTCTCGAAAATTAACATGCTTGGCTGAAGCCTCGCAGGTTAATTTTCGCATGGGCAATATCTTACTTTACCCACTAGTACCATAAATAACTATTTTTGAATCCATCTAGAGGCGTGCCTAAACGGACAAAATGTGAGCAGCTTAACACATTTTTGCCCCACACTTTTTTATGTGTACTCTTTTTAGATGTTGAGTAAACAATTATAAATTCTTTGGGTAAAACAAAATAAAAAATATATATTGTAACACTGTAGGGTCATTAAAAAAAAGTCAATTGAGAGGAATTAACATTTTGTGCGATCAAAAACGTTATACTTTTTAAAGGGCTATTACTCCTTTAATATTAAATTTAGGTATTTCTGTGAAAAATACTTTTTTTCTTAGTTTAAATGAAGAATTGCCCTGCAGCACTACAATTTTATTGGTGCTTTCTTTGTTCCCCATACATTAGGGAACGTTCAAGTATTACATAACGAAAATTTTGATAATTTTGGACCTCCCCCTGTAACGCTATTTTCCTATACCATTAACATGGGCGTAACACTCTAAAATGACCCCCACCTCCCCTAGGAGCGTTACTTAATACTTAAACGTTCCCTTACGTAATTCTTTAAAGGGCCGTAGCTCCCTTAGGATGTGATGTAGTTCTATCCACTTTAATATATGCCATAAGACTGCAAACACCGTGTATAGCCTGGTAAAGGTAATTTACGTTTTTTTTTTGTCGGGCCTGTGTTATTTTAGGAAAATTATTTGTTGGCAGCAGCACTTTTTAACCAAATTAATTTACCAAACTGTGATTAATTACCAAAATCAAAACTTATAACCCTTTAAAATGAGCAAATCCGTCACATTAGTCTTACTTGAGCGACTCTATGAAGATGGAAAAGCAAACGTGCCGACTTTTAATCCCGCTTAAGAGAGACAAGTTTTTCTCCCTCTCATTTCCGCTAACTGATAAATATTTCCCATGAAATTAAAACGTACGTTTAGACACATTAATCACAATTTACGCAGGAAAAAAGTGAATCGATGGCTTGGATTTAGTGCCGTACTTAAACGAATAAATAAATAATTAAACTTGTGTGTCGAATTTATTGGTCGGGGTAAAAAATGTTTTAATAGGGTAGATACCCCAGTTATAGCCACCTTAAGAAAAATTCTGTTTTTATTTCTTTTTATTATGTTTCATTATATGGTTAGGGTTGCAAGTTTTGGTTTTTCTGAAACTTACAATATATCTCTACTATGTTATAAAATAAAAAACAAACAAAATAATACTAATTCTCTAGTTTTAGCCACCCAAGCACCGGTTTTAGCCATAAAAATTCACCAGATATAGCCACCATTAAAAAAAACTAAAAAGATGTTAAAAATAAATTATTTATATTTTTGTAACAGTTTTAGAACATTTAAAATTTAGTTTTTTAAAAATATATACTTCTTAATCAATATTTAAAATGATTTCGTTTTTTATTACATTTTTTCTTACATACATCTTTTCTTGGATAATTATCCGATAATTATAAATGTTTATTAATTTTATATATTTTTTATTTATTTGTTGAGTCTTTTTGGGATCTGAACCAGCTGGTAGTTTATACCATATTCGACACTATAAGTTTTACAAAAAAAATTATATGTATGTGACAATTTCACATTGTGACATGTTTAGTTTTCAGCTTCAGTCTTGAATCATTTGAGTCATTTTGATGGCCCGTTCTCGACTATATTTTGTATAATACTCCTCCTTTTTTAATTTAAATGTATTTTTGGCTAATATTTAAAGGTGGTTTTCGCTAAAATCTTTATTATCTGTACAGTAATTTTGACATATTGATATTTTTTGACATTGGCTATAACTGGTACTACTTAGGTTCCAGTTTTAGCCAATTCTGTGGCTATAGCTAGAAAGAGAAGCATATTAGTGTCCCAGTTATCGCCATGCAAATTTAAGAATAAATTCTGCAAAAGATGTATTAAAATATTAATAAAGTAACTGTTTAATGACTTACCTTTAACTTGATATAAATGTTTTATGAATATAATTTTACCTGAATTAGATATTTAAAATTATTTTTCTGGCGGTTTCTTAAGAAAAGTCATAAGAAATTACATTTTTTTCAAAATCAAAATTTTAAATAGGCGCTGTATTCGTTTCGCTATAGTTAAAACTTATTTAAACGATAATTTTGATCTAAGGTCTCCTATTTCTTAGCTATACCCATAAAACTACTCTGACTGGCTAAAACCGGTGTAGTGGCTAAAACCGGTGATCCTACCCTAGTAGTAGTAGATTGTTGTTGTAGTTTGTCGCTTTTTTACTTTCTCCTAAAGAGAAAGTTTGTGATCGACTGAGGGGTTCGAGGAACCACTACTAAATATTTGTATCAGGACTTCCGAGATTTTTAACATTTCAAGATTATAGTATTATTAATTTGAGCCATTTCGCCTCAATGACTATTTATATCGATAAAAAATCTAAAACAGAAAATACAATTAAAATGTTCTTATCTATCTATCTATCTATCTATCTATCTATCTATCTATCTATCTATCTAAAATGATTAGTTTTTGATAGAATTTGTGCAATATTTGGCTTTATCAATCAAAATATGACAAATGTCAAAATATGTCATTTCGAGGTAATTGAAACAAAGACACCTGTAACAATAAAAAGGTGTAGAGAAATTAATTTGGAAAAGGAGTTTTTGTTGAAAACGTGTAGAGAAGTTAATTTGGAAAAAACTTTTTTATTGAAGATATAGCAGATAAGTATTATTTTAAACGCAATACCTTACCAGCGCATCTAGAAATAGGTGCGCCTGATAAGAACATTTTAATTGTATCTTCTGTTTTAGATTTTTTATCGATATATATGACTCAAATTAATAGTACTATAAATATATATATATATATATATATATATATATATATGCCTCAAATAAATTATAGATTCTATTTCAAGATTTTTGAGATTTTCAATCAGATTTGTGAGATTTCTGGGAAATCCTAGCCTAAAATTTCCTAAGATTCCTAGAAATCTTGGTGAAAATTGCTGAGATGTTAGAGATTTTTGTTGAGGTATCTAAGAATTTTGAAAGACGGATTTCCAAGGTTTTTATATTACTTCCAAGATTTTTGACATGAAATATCCAAAAATTTGTACACGGATTTCCCGTAGTAATTTAGTCCTTGGATTGAACTAACTTTTTTGTATTTAAAAATATTTTTTCTACGACTGCTTTAGAATGTAAGCAAATACACACACTTTTCAAACACAGAATAAATCCGTTCTAGCTCTAGATACGGTATGAATATTCCGTATCAAGTGTTAGAATGAGCACATGTAGTGCCATCTCTTGTTTATCAAAGTAAAGAAAACTGTAGCAAAATTAGCAAAAATATGTATATTTTACCATGAAATATTGAATAATTAAATGCAATTAAAAGTTTTTCGTTAAAATTACATAAAGTTTATTAGTTTTTTTTTAATATTTGACCAGTTTTTTTATCAGTTTAGATAACTGTCACAGCAATCTGACCTAACCTTCAATTTTTGCATTAAAATTTGTAAATATGTGCTAAAATTAAATAAAAATCTTTTTTAAGTACTGTTTTGATATAATTATTAAATAACATTAATTGATTTATTTAAAAATATGTGTTTTGTTGCATTTACAATGTCGAGTCACAAAAAAACATTGTTTTTTACCTTGTCCGCAGCTTAAAGCCATACTGTGTTTCATATTTGCAGTCGAAGAAAAAGTATAGTCTACAACACGTATGGAATAGTCATTCCGCGCTCGCGGGACCATCATACTTGCCTGCCGGCTCGTATGACAAACTTTCCGCTCGCGCGGAATATTGTCTATTCCATACTAGTTATAGAATATACTATTTATTTTTTCATAATAAGCGTTGGAATGTCAAAAAAGGAACAAAAAAATTGACGTCTGTTGGTCTGTGTATACGATAGCTTCCGACCCTCTTAACCAAAAAATTTCAAAGAACCTGTCACACAGACACACTGCCTCAAATTTTGATATTTATGAAATTTTGGGGGTAAATATAAAATTAGAAAAATTACAGCCAAATTAAATGACCAGTTTCAGAGAAAAACGCTTTTAAAAATATAATTTAAGATAGATTTTTTGACGTATATTAAGGTTAATTTTTTACTTTTGTAAATATTAACTTAATTAGTCTTTTTAAGTTTATTATACTCTCTTAATTAAAGAACAGGCATTACAAATATTATATAAAAGGCTTTATTATCATTTACTTACATGTGGTACTATAATAAATATTAAAACTTCTATAAATCTTCATATTTTCTGTTATATTTTAACTTCATTATATTAAAACATGGTTTGATATATCGACAAATATTTAATAACTATTTATTTAAGATTTTCTTCATGTATCATGAATTTTAAACTGATGTTTGGCAGAATAATCTGTCATTATAGTCAATATAGCGGTGTAATAAAATTTCCTAGCAACAGGATAGGTAAGATAAAATGTGAAAGATATGACACAATCAAATGTAGTTTTAAAAAAATATATCAAGAAAATCTAAAATACATAATTATAAAATATTTGTCTATATACCAAACCATGTTTCAATATAATCCAGTTAAAATATAACAGAAAATATGCAGATTTTTGCATATAATTAGCAAACACTTAAAAAAGTTTCGTATTGGAAGATTCACAAAAGTTTTAATATTTATTATAGTACTAAGTAAATAATAAATAAAATAATAAAGCCTTTTTTATAACATTTTAAAGCCTTTTCTTTAATACAATATTAAAATATTGAGGCTATATATTTAAAACGATTAATTATGTTAAGTATTTATTATTATTTATTTAAAAAATATTTCTTAATATATGTCAAGAAACTGTCATAATTACCTGGCCAAAATTAGATTTTTAAAAGAGTTTTTCTTCGAAATTGGTCATTTAATTTGTCTGTAATTTTGGTATATAAGCGTGGATTGTTCTATAATGTTTAAAAAGCGTCATGTTTTATTTTTTTCCAAAATAATTTTTTTTTATTATTAGGAGAAAGCCCTCTCGCTCAGCGGGTCCGTTCATATATTACGTAGGTACTTTTTGCGAAATTTTTACCCATGTGTATATTGATTTTCCTATAACATTAACTTTAAGGTAACGCTGTTGCCAACCGATTTTCGCATGCTGTCCTTGCGTCCATTCAGACCGTTTGACAGGTGACAGGTGAACGCATTCTAGGGGACTCTTTTTAAAGAAAGCCTTAAAAGATTTTTTTACCTTTCATCCACAATTGATAAAATTCTTCTCTTCCCTTATAAAGCGCTCAAACTGAGTGGCTTAGATATTTTTTGTTGTAAAAAAAGCAGTTAATTTTTTTTAGTTGTATTCAGCTATCGAGCTGCAAGAAGTATTAATAATTCATTTTATGACTTTTAATATAAAGAAAATTACAAGTTTTTAATTTTAAAATTTTCAATTAATGTTTTTTTACAGATGGCGTAAATTTTTTATTGTTAAAGTTAAAAAATACTTTAGTATATACCTACTATAGGTAATGATTTAAATGAAATAAGTTTTACAGTTGTATTTTTAATTTGTTAGTATTAATTAGATATTTTCAAGAAACTTTTTTAATTTAAATCTATCTTTTACTTCGGACATTTTTTAAATTGGTGTAATTTCAAGTTTTATTTTCATTTAATTTAAATAGCTTTTATTGGCAAAGACTTAAAACATTTAAAAATAAATTCAAACAAGATTTGAATCACAAATATTTGTATTACAAAAAATAAGTCTTTTTATACAGATTCAGGTATGATAAAAAAGTTCTCTGAACAGAGAACTTTTTTAAGATTAAAAAGTCCAAATTATATCCAACAAATCCTTTCAGATACATATACAGTGCAGTTCATAAGTAACCACTCGTCTTAACCTTTAAACAAATAGGTAAAGATGTCGACTTCAAATTTGGAACACGAATATAAGTCAACTCAAACCATCTAAAGGTAGTCGTGTGATAATTACCACCGGGGCGTCGCCCCTGGACTAATTATTTCCTTTGACAGCAAATTTGAATGAAAACTTTGAATTTTTCCCGATAATTTGAAGAATCATGGGTAATTCGGAAGTTTATTTTTTAATGATTTATAATATGTCAAACCAACTTTTATATTTTTTTCATCATCAAAATGATATAAATTGTTTTATTACTTATCTTAATATTTTTACAGGCAAGATATACTGAAAAATAAAATACTACAGCGATTCTCACTAGAATTTTCTACAGAAGATAATACCCAATATAACTGTAATATGATTGGATAGAAATAAACACGTGCTCAGAAATATTGTTAAATGGTTGGTTGATAAAAAAGTTAAAAAATAATCAAGCTGTTTTTATTTATAACTTACTTTTTTGCATCATGAAATTCCTCATTTTTTTAAATTTGTTTTATTTTTTTTTTAAGAAATTTTGGCGAAAATGAAATCTTTGGATTGGAATCAAAGATGATTGGGTTTGATAAGGTTTTATTTTTAATTTTTAGCAGTAGATATACGAATAAATACATACCCTGGGGTATTTCTGAAAGGGGCCTATCTGTCAACCGCAATATTCGATGACCTGACTCTGCCCGCCTCGCTATCAGTTTCCTGGACCCCTATCTCGTTGACCTACTAATAGTCCGGAAGCCTAAGCCCGGTAGATTTTTTTTATTACCTCACCGTTGAGACTCTATATTTATTCTTTATGTCCAGTCAAACAACTTATTACATAAGAAAATTCTTAGGGCGTCTGACAAAGGTATTGCCCAAAAAATTTTGTTGGGCGTCCAAACCCCCTATAACTTTTTTGTTTTTGGGGGATTAATTTTTAAAATTGATAGAATTTTTTCTTAATTTTTCTTGAATAAGTTACGGATCGGAATTTTCCTTCAGATTTTTTCGATTTTTTTAAAAGTTTAATCTCCCATAATGTTTTGTTTTTGGGGGGATTACTTTTAAAATTGGTAAAATTGATCCTTAATAATAAAATTAATTTTTCCTAAAAAAGTTACCCTAATCGGAATTTTCTTTCAGCTTTATTCGATTTTTTTAAAAGTTTAAAAGTTTTTGGAGGGATTATTATCAAAAACAATAGGGATCTTATCCTCGTAGAACTTGATTTTTCCTTCGATCGGACTATTCGTTCTTGAGTTTTGACATCGGACGGACACAGACGGACACACATTTAAAAAAAAAGTTACTTATTTTTTCATGAAACAAATTTATGTCCGAGAATTTATTGAATAGGACAATTTTTGATTTTTTTTGAAAATTCGAAACTACCGTATAATACGTATTCTAGCGCACAGAAAAAAAGGTTATCTTGGCAGAAGATAATAAATTATCTTGGATTTATATTAACTTAAATCGAGGTAATAATCTTTAAAAATAATGTCTCCTCGGTTTAAGATTATCCGTGACTTTGGTTTCCTTTAATTATTCTCTTGGTAGAAAAATCCTTGTGTCAAGGATTTTTTCCTTAAATGCATGACATTTAAAATAGTAACAGAGAATCAAGAGTTATTATCTTGACTCAAAGCCCTTGTTGTCTTACGGTAAAGAGTTTGCCGGCTGGCTGGCAGACAATTTGCGTAGTAGTTCAAGATATGCGCGGGAGAGAAGTTACATAGGTTTGTTTTTTTTTGCCGTCAGTTGTCTTTACAGGTTAATCATTGTTTTCATCTGCTTTAAAATGGACGAATTTGTATCTGTTACCCTCAAACAATGGAGATTTTCAAATTTACTTAAAAAATTCATGGGTAAGTAGCATTAAATAATTTATATCTATAAGCGCCATTTTGCAATGGCGTTGCAACAAGTTTTTCTTCAAAAACAAGTGCTTTTTCATAGGCGTGCGAAATAATATTATACATGTGTGGGAGCTTTTTTAGTTTATTAGTTTAGTTTATTTGTTTATACTCATTTCTGGACCTTTAAGAAGGTAGTTTTTGAAAATATTTTCCATTCTATTAACCCTGGAACCTGACTGTGGGGTTAATATGATCTTGAATCAAGAGAATCATAATCTTAAATCAAGATTATAATTCTCTTCATTCAAGATTATATTATCTTAAACCAAGACTTGGTACAAGATAATTTGATCTTGGATAAAGATAATATATCTTAAATCAAGATAATTACATACTTGGTTTAAGATAATATGATATTAAATAAATGGTTTGGACTTTTTATTTAATGTCTTTAAATCTAGGACCTCAAATGCCAAGATCACGGTGGACTTGATCCAAGACAGTCATGGCGTTGAACATATCGAAAGCCATGGCGGCCTTGGTTCAAGATCGTTTTGCTTTGATTCAAGATATCCTTTTTTTCTGTGTGTTACACATTCACGATCTTTTTATCCGGATGCAAAGAAGAATTCAAGTTTTTATCTATTTACGTTTCATAATTACGTTTTTCTATTTTGCGACTCTTATAAGCTCATAATCACACGCATTTTGAGTGTTTTTATAGACCCATAAAAGGTCTGTACTTTTTTTCTTTTGGGTTGGCAACAGAGAAAAGCCTACCGCTTGACGTTTTGCGTGCAAATGTCAATGTCGATTTAAAGTTTAATTTTTTACAAAATTTTGTGTTTGAGTTATTTTTTACCGTGTTAAAATTGTTGACTGGTTAATTGCAGTGAAAAAAGAAGAGATGACTGTAAAATATATCAAAATATAATTTGTTCTTAAAATTTTAAACATAGTGTAAACTGTAATGCGAACCCAAAACAAAAATCCCTAAATCAGTCATCAATTTAAATGTAAGTTTTTTAAATTATCGAACAAAATAGAAAAAATTGTATAAAGCACTCGTTTCATAACACGTTTTTACAGCACTAGACTCTAAAAAACTCGCCGCAAGCGGCTCGTTTTCTACACTTGTACTCATGCGCTAAAAACGTATGTTATGAAACTAGTACTTTAATATACTATTTTCTATTTTGCGACTCTTATAAGCTCATAATCACAAGCATTTTGCGTGTTTCTAAAGGCCCAAAAGAGGTCTTTACTTTTTTTTCTTTTGGCTTGGCAACAGACAAAAGCCTATCGCTTGACGTTTTTCTCTCAAATATCAACGTCGCGTTAAAGTTTAATTTTCTACAAAATTTTGTGTTTAGGTTATTTTTACCGTTTTTTAGATTTTAAGCTTTCACGGCCATTAAGATATAAAGAACTTTCACTTTCGGGTTTAGACCGTGTTAATGGATTTTCACTTTCCGACGTTTCGTCTCTTACTACTAGAGACATCTTCAGGGATTAATCTGAAACTGTTTCAGATTAATCCCTGAAGATGTCTCTAGTAGTAAGAGACGAAACGTCGGAAAGTGAAAATCCATTAACACGGTCTAAACCCGAAAGTGAAAGTTCTTTATATTTTTACCGTGTTAAAATTGAGGCTTGGTGGAAAAGAGAAAACATGACTATAAAATATATCAAAATAATATTTTTCTACGAGCGTGCGGAAAGATGTCTCTTTCCGCACGCGTGTGGAAAGAAGGTATTTGCTGCACGCATAATTATTTCATTAAAACGAGTAGCTTAATTAAGGCCAAAAATAAAGAGAGAGAGTAGCTTAATTATACAGACGTATAACATTATTGGCTAAGACACTTGTTTCCATGGTGACCGATCAACATGATAGCGTCCTAAGCTAGTTTGTTCGTGTATTGGCAATTGTAAAGTTTTAATAAAATAAAATAAAAAAAAAAGAAAATGATGAACCTTAAAGAAGAAGATAATTACCTGAATAGAATAGAAGTGGCAATGCAAATGAAAACTAAAACAAAAAGTCCAAAATGATCAAAATTTGCGTTACGTAATACTTGAACGTTCCCTTATATATAAAAGCATATTTTATTGTTAACTCGCTCGTAGAAAAAAATATTGTTCCTAACGCATGCGTAAAGAGGCTTTTCCTCACTCAAATGCAATCTAGTGCGGGAAAGAGTCTCTTCCCACACTTAAAAATTGCTATTTTAAACATGGCGAAAACTGTAATGACAACCCTTAATCCCTTAATCAGTCATAAATTTAAATGTAGGTTTTTTAAAATCTTAGAGCAAAATAGAAAAAGTTGTATAAAGCACTGGTTTCATAAAATGTTTTTAGCGCACTAGTACTTTATAAAACTTGTACTCGTGCGCTAAAAACATACGTTATGAAACTAGTAATTTAATATACTATTTTGTAGTTTTGGTTTGGGTTTTACAATAAGCTTAATTGTAAAACGGTTTTAGTGTTTTTTTATTCATTGTAAAACAGTTTTAGTGGCTAACAAAAATAAATAAAAAAAATAGATATTTCTAAAAAATCTGGGCTCTGTATCAAAAAATTCTTATAACATTTTAATAAATATGTATGTTTGTGTTGTTTTGTGTGTGATTTTAGGCTGTGTTTGATTTTGTCACTTAACTTCAAGTTACTCTTCAAACATCAGAAGTTGAGGTGCCCGGCTGGCAGAAAAAAAGCATTTGAGACAATTCTGTACACTAAAGTAAATGTTAACTCTTCCTCGTACATTTTTATTTAACAGTTAGCTACTATAAAAATACACTTAAAACCTAACGAGTTGTAACTACTATGAATTTGTGATAAAAAAAAACAAAGCATTTTTAATGTAAGTGTCATTTTAACCAATATAAATACATTAAATTTCCCAAATCAGTCCTATTGAACTTATTCAAAACCAAAGTACTTTGGAAGCAAAATAAAACGCCCAAATAGATAAAATAGTATAAATAACTCTTTCCATAAGACATTTAGCGCACTCGTTCATTAAAAAACTCCCCACTTCGCGGCTTGTTTGCCTTACAGGAACGCGTCTTCCAAAATAGTGTCTATTAAGAAATAAAATAATAAAAAAAACAATAAATAAAATAGTGGAAACCGTTCCTGAATGAATTATACTCTAATACACGTCCTAGTGTATATTCAATTTGGTATGTCAAAATAGGATAGTATACACTTCATATAAAGTAAAATCGGAGATAAGTTTGACAGAATCTATTCGGGTCCAGCGTCGCTCAAAGCCTTTCCTATATTGGCAATTCAAATTGGTCGAAAACTAAAAGGGCAACAATAGCATATTAAGCACCGAGTACTCAAACCTAGATTTAGTACACTAGCCTCAGCCCAGTAAAAAACCACTCGATGTGCACTGAAATGGTTAGCGTCGAGGTGCGTATACTATTTTTCCTACGACCTAACACCTAAACATCAAAACAAAGCAAAAATTATCTTTAAATTAGTTTGTCAATTTGAGGTTATGTGTTTGACTTTTACTCATTTTCTGACAGCAGGTATGTAAAATCAGCTAAAATCCTACGACCTAGTTAGTAGTTAGTGCCTATTACCCACCCGTTTCCTATGACAACGGTTGGAAAGTGACGATCAGCTGATTAAAATTAGTAAACGTCAAACACATAATCTAAAATTGACAAACTAATTTTAAGAAAATTTTTGCGTTTTTTTATGTGTAGGTGTTGGGTGGTAGGAAAAATAATATACGCACCTCGACGCAAACTTATTTCAGTGCACTTCAAGTGCTTTTTTTACTCGGCTCCGCCTTGTAAAATAAGCACTCTCTTGCACTAAAAACTAGGTTTACGTACTCGGTGCGTAATATACTAATGTTACTTATTTCAAAGAAAAGGTTGTATCTAGTGTTTGGTAGGTATACCCCGGCATTTAACCGTTTCGGTTATGGTCTATACCTACACAGAGAAAAAATATCTACGTAATCTAAGTATATTATTAGTACTTGCAGGTCAAATGCCCATTGTGTATATTACCTTCTGTGGACCACCGCCCTATAGTAAGTCCAAGCCACTGTTTGTAAGGCACAGATACAACTTACGTTCAAAATTTCTTAAAGTGTTACCTATCTTCTCCTCAACTTATAGGCTTCGTTTTATGGAAATTGAACAGTTATTTCTGCTACCTAGCTTAATCTAAGGCAAGTAGAATTAATCTTAACAATTCATGATAATACCGCAAAAAGAGCATCATTACTGTATAGTCGGCCGCAATTCTCCATGCCACAAAGAAAGCAGCCATAATGTACACTCTATGCCACATCGCATGAATGAAAAATTGTCTTCCACCGCGGAGACGAACCCACGCTTTAAGTGCCACTACTACTTATTTTCTATCTAAAAATATTGCATCAAAAAGTTATATTCAATAAAATTAGTGCAGGAATAACAAGAAGCCTTATATCCCCATACAATGAGATCTCCATACAATACGACAAAAAAAAGCGAACCATTTAAGACGAAGTATACTTCATGATTAACTTCAAAAAATATCAAAATTTGAGAAAAATTTTATTTAAAGTTTCCCTTTTTGTATTTTTGCCTCAGAATTCAAATAAGGGTATTACCTATTTTGTAAGGTGCATTGAGAATACAATTCCTTAGGGATGAATTTTAAAACGGGATACCCTAACCTCGATATTCCATACATTAAAACTTTTAAAGTCACTTATTTATTTCTGATAAACCAAATATGGAAATGGGACAAAATCGAATGATAAGAAGCTTTTATTCTTAAGGTATTAATATTGAATAGCTTTTGTTTTTACATATATTTTTTATTAATAATTAATTTGCTTTTCAAGTTACTAAAATAAGTATAAATACATCACCAAAAAATAGCTGTTTTTAAACAGAAAATTTTACTTTAACTTTACTTTTACCTCCTAGCCTAAGGGTCATAGGCATGATATCATACAGCGAGCACTCCTCTGTTTTCATGATAAAATGAGTTGCTTTTTCTGTTAAACTTGGACCTGTATTAACCAAGATATTAATAAATCTTTAGATTCTATAGAAGTTAAGGTTTGTATATTAGGGTGCCCAGTCAAAATTAAAAAATGGACTTTTTTAGGGTCCCATCCCCTATAAATGTTCATTTAGGTCAAAAACCAACCTTTAATTTTTTTCAGATTTTTAAAAAAATATTTGTCGCACCCGGAAGTTGTTTGAGAGAGAAAACATGTTAAGCCTTTTTATTATTTTTTAAATATAAAAACGTTGAAATCAGGTGACTTTGGGAAGGGAAATTATTTCTGAATAATAAGTAATATTAAACAAAAAATTTTTTTTGGTTATTTTTCGACATAGCTTAAAATATTAGTAGATCTTAAATTGATTTAAATTTAAAATATTGTTTCCTTATATAAATACTAAAGAGCCTGGATATTCTGGTAGTTCTATCTGTCATACCAAATCAAGGGTCTCTAAGAAATACCTAAGTACTAAAGATTAGGGAAAGTAAGGGAAAAAAGTACACACACAGCGTGATCCAGAATTTCCGCCCTTGTCATTTTTCTCGAAAATGGTAAGGGTTGTTAAAAAAAATCATAAACCATGTTTTATAGTCTTACCTTTACTACAAGTTAAATACCATAATATGGTATATTATGACGCTTTCATAATAATACTTGTTGGCCCTGTGGAGACCTCTATATTTTTTCCCAATGGTAAACGATTTTTTATTTATGAAATTAAAAGTTCTTTAAATTAGAATAGTTCAGTTTCATGTCTTTTTTTTTCTGCGCTCATCTGTTTTCTAGTTATTGGCTGTCAAAATTTACTTAATTAATTTTTCCTAATTTTGTTGCAGATATTAAAAAAGTTTCAAATGTGTTACTTTTAGCTTTATATATACTATATATTATTAAGAAAGGGTCATATCGACACTCCCATACAACAAGGATGTAACTCAAGTTAGACCTATTTTGAGTTATACTTATAGGTAAACGCCTTGAAAAAAGACACACATGGTGGTACTACTCAGATTTCTCCACAGGCCATTTTAACCAAAAGTTTACCTAAAAACACTGAAGTAAGAAATTCTAATTTTGAATATTATCAGAAACAAACAATAAATAAACAAGGTTTAATTATAGAGTTAAATAGAGAATGTTATAAGCTTTAAAACGATATATCACATGGTTTCCTTTTCCACTTCAATCATTTCTCCACCCTTAAATAAGAAAATATTTTAGAAATTTAGATGTAGTGAAAAATGACAATATATGAGTTACGGCTTTCTTGCTTGGGGGTATCGATATGGTATTTAATTTGTAGTATAGGTGAGACTATAAAACAAGGTTTCTGAATTTTTTTTAATATCCTGGATCACCCTGTACATGAAAATATTGTCTACTACATTTGAAGTAGAGTATAGAGAAATCAGAAAAGAAATATTGAGATTTACATGTAGGGGTAATAAAAATATATTAAACAAAATAAATACACGTTTTATAATAAATTCAGAGTTATACCTGTTTTACCTTTATACCTATTTCTAACAGATCTTTTGTTTTTACAAATATATACATTTCCTTTCTATATTTTAGTATTTACGAGAAGAAAAGTGTATGTGCCTCACGTTCTTTAACGGGCTACGTGCGTGAAGTGGGCTGTGGATGCAAGGCACGCACAATCACACGCATCACGGCTATTTCAAATGGGGATGTCATCACTAAGGGCAAAACAGGGTCGGACTTTTGCACAATCAACAGTTAGATAACAAAAAATATAAAAATATCTAGAAATTAAAGGAGTAAAAATATTTTTTTCTTTTTTTTTTCTTTTTTTAGCAACCTGGGGTTATATTCAAAAAATAATAAAACACAGAAGTTCACATTTTTAAATAAACCTACTAGACGCGCACATTCTTCACATAGTGTGAAACCACGTTTTTTTTTTAAAGTTGGTACCTACCCTTCCGTAGATACACCCCGGCATTCAACCGTATCGGTTATAGGCTATACCTTATAGCCTATTTATATGTAGTTTTTAAAGCAGTAAATATTAGCAATTTTAAAGACACCACTACACATCAATGCCCCAGGCGGGATTCGAACCCGCGACCTAGGTGTTACAAAGCGAACGTGATGCGTCCTACTCCACTGAGGCCGGGAGTAATGGTTATACTGATTTAAAACCAAACGTTAATATTTGAAATAAGAACATAGTGTGAAACCACGTTTTATCATTTAAATAAACCTATGTACTTGAATGTTGTAGAAATAAATAATAAAAAAATACATTTGATTGGTTAGGTACAATTAAATGAATTTAGTTTAGTTTAGTTTAAAGTCTTTCTCGGACCACCTAATAGGTGAATCTTTTTTGATAATTAAAATAATGATTAAAAATAAAAATAAAAATAAAAAAGTAAAAATTTTGGAAGTGTCTAGTCTGCTGACCGCTGGGTATAATAGGTAAAATATTATTCTGCCGACCGAATATATATAACGTTATTTTAAGTTAGGTTAGTTTTACGTGATTTTGTTTGGTAGCATACCTATGTTGTGCAAGAAATTTGCTCGGAAATTTGTTATGTACCAAAGAATTCTTAGACTTAAGTCTTCTTATATCTATGTTTTAAAGGTATTGCAGTTTGTATACTAGTATAATAAGTAATTATTAATGAATGCGGTCGGCAGAATAGGTAAAAAACCCATTATGCCAAGCGGTCGGCAGACTAGATATTTTACTTATTCTACCGACCATTCTTAGATACTTAGACGCAAAATAGGATTTTTTACTACCAAACCAAACCATTGTTAACGTAAACCGACGCACCCATTAAAAAAAACACTAAACAGAAGTTCTTGAGTCATTAACAATTTTTTGTTAAAAAAATGTCAACAATTATTTTATTATATTTATTAATTTTCAGAGAATAGTAATAAGCAACCAGTTATAATCTCAATGTATAAATACTTGCCTACGCTTTGAGAGCCACTGAAATCAGTGCTGCCACTACTACAAACCTCGTTTCGGCCGTATGATCTTCGGCCATAATACCCACCTCGGTATTTATACATTGAGATATATAACTGGTTGCTTATTACTATTCTCTGAAAATTAATAAATATAATAAAATAATTGTTGAAATTAAAAAAAAAAAATTGTTAAAATACTCAAGAATTTCTGTTTAGTGTTTTTTTTAATGGGTGCGTTGGCTTACGTTAATAATGGTTTGGTTTGGTAGTTTAGTGTTTTTTTTTATGGGAGGCGTTGGTTTACGTTAACAATGGTTTGGTTTGGTAGTAAAAAAATCCTATTTTGTGTGTAAGTATCTAAGAATGGTCGGCAGAATAGGTAAAATATCTATTCTACCGAGCGGTCGGCAGAACAGGTAAAAAACCTATTATGCCGAGCGGTCGGCAGATTAGACACTTCCAAAAATTTTACTATGTATTCATAAGATATGCATATTATACTTTGTGTGGAATACATTTTATACTTTTTTGCATAAAACATAATTTGTTTTAGCCAATTTTATATGAAATTTTACTGTCTAGATAGTGTTAATATAATCTACATGGCATATAAATTTTGAAAAATTTTAATGTATATTTAATGCAATTTTAATGCAAACCTAGGCACCTACTATGATATTTTTTGATAAAATAACAGTTAAATTGGTTACTAATTACCTACTTACTTTGTTTCTAGTAAATCTATCATTAAAAGCTAGTTTTCCTATTTTTTACAAACTTTTTTAGATAAAAGTTTAATATTTAAATATGTTAACTTTTGTAGCACTAAATTTTTACACAGCCAGAAAAATGATCAAGTTCTAAGAGGGGGAAATCTCTTTTGTTTTTTCAAAGTAATCCCTAATTTAAAAATCAAATAAAACTCCGATTAACGTTACTTTTTCAGGAACAATTACTTTTAATATAAAGATCAGTCTTAACAAATTTGATAGTAACCCCCCCCACCAAAAAAAACAAAAAAGATGGGGGGTTAAACTTTTCAAAAAAAAAATTAAAAAGCGGAAAGAAAACTCCGATTAACGTAACTTTTTCAGGAAAAATTACTTTTATTATAAGGATCAATTCTGCCGAATTTGAAAGTAATATCCCTGAAAACAAAAAAGTTATGGGGAGTTAAACTTAAAAAAAATAAAAAACTTTATACTTTTTAAAAAACGAAAAAACTACAGCTTTCATTAAAAAAATCTTGTTTTTTTCGTTTTTCGCAAAAAGAAAATCAAAAAATTGTTGAAATTATTTTTTTAAGTTTTTTTGATTTTTTTTATATTTTTTTAATTTTTTTTTAAGTATTTGGGAAAATTCAATAAACCGTTTAAACCTACTGTGAATAGTTTATAATGGAATGCCTACGCACATATCTTTACGGTTTGTTCCTATATGTTTGGAATAAATAGAAAAAAGTTTCATGTGCTGCTTATAATGGCGTATGGGAAAGGTAATCGGAATTTTTTAGACGTGTTCACTAATAATTGATTGTTTTACTCTACGAAAAGTGATGCAGACAATTTTTTTTAATCGTACATATATTATTATTAATGATAAAGTTTTAGGGCTTTCATGATTTCAGACAAGAATTCCCTAGACACAGAACTCCTTAAACTAACCAAAGCCTTGACCATGAACGGTTATACCAAAAAAGACATTAATAAGACCATATACAAATACAGAAATCCCAGACCCAAACAACAGGACAATAGTGACAATGACAGACAGACACAAGTTATACTTCCCTATGTAAGCGGTATCACGGATAAAATAGGTAAACTTTTGAAAAAGTCAAATATTAAGCCTATATTTCGGTCCAACCAAAAATTAGGTCAATGTTTGACTTCAACAAAAGACAAAATACCCCTGAGTTCAGAAGGCGTATATAAAATACCCTGCTCCTGTGGTACGGTTTACATAGGTGAAACTAAGAGAAAAATTTCTACAAGACTTCAAGAGCATGAGCGCAATATAAGAAAGAAACAAATTTCCTTATCGGCAGTAGCCGAACATGTACATGAAACAGGTCATAAAATCAATTTGTCTGAAACAAAACAAATATTAACAGAAAACAGAAAAATGCCAAGGAAGATACGGGAATCGATAGAAATCATCAAGCATCCTAACAATATCAATCGGGAGACTGGTTACCACTTACCTGCAATATGGAAGTCTTTGATAGGAAAAACCTCGTCACGGGTGAATAACCACAACTCGTCATAAATAGTGACACAAGTTTATTCGAAACTTAGTTTCAGATTAATCCCTGAAGATGTCTCTAGTAGTAAGAGACGAAACGTCGGAAAGTGAAAATCCATTAACACGGTCTAAACCCGAAAGTGAAAGTTCTTTAAATGATAAAGTTGTTTAAATTCTTGCATTTCATAGTATTTTTGTCATAAAACCATGGTCATTGGTGGATTATTACCCCCATTACCACCTTAATCTGCCAGTGGTTTTCAACTGCTAAACTTTTGGTAATGACTGACAAATTTTTGGTAATATTTAAAAAAAAGTTTTAGAGTTCACCCCTGTAAAAAACCTGTCCTTACCACCTATATAATATAAAGAGTAAAACTGTACAAAACAGTGTGTAAAATGCTTTGTGATCTAACAGAGATATTTTCTTTGTTTAACCACTTCTTTTACAATGTGCAAAAAAACGTGACCTATATAATTTTAAAAAGAGAAAAAATATTATACTTATCTTTAGAAAAAAGAAAATTGAGATACTAGAGTAAAAATTTGTATTAAAAGAAATTATTAAAATAAAGTTTTTAGCATTATTCACCCGCTGTATATGTATTAAAATTCATAAAAATTAGTTTGTAAGCAAATTATATAATAGTTATTTATAATACAAGGGCGAAAAGTTAAATTTTTCGATTGAGTAGGTTTTTAGAAGCCGAGGGCAGGCCGATAGGGCCGGCCCGAGGATAATAAACCTACGAAATTGAAATTTAACTTTTTGCCCGTGTATTATACAATATTTTTTATTCGATTGTTACTAATTATAATAAATTATTAAAATATACTTAATTTTAAAGTGCAAAAAATATTTCTTTTTACTGTCTTATTACTTATTATGTTACTAATTATAATAAATTATTAAAATATACTTAATTTTAAAGTGCAAAAAATATTTCTTTTTACTGTCTTATTACTTATCTAGTTATCCATGACAAATTGCTGTCCAATTAAATCGCTACAAAAAGAATTGAATCGTTTCTTTTGCTTGCGGTTTTATTTTTAAATTAGATTGGTGTTTTGATCAATTCCTTTTAAAATGTGTCTGTTATGAAAATATTAATACTTATGAAACCTTTCTATGAATATTATAAATATTGAAATTGATTTTACAATTGAAATTTTGTGGTCGTAATTTATTTTAATGGATGAATACAGACTAATCGGTTAACATATATTTTGAGGGTGTGTTATATAAGAAATTTTTATTTTTTTAAAATGATTATAATAACTGTACACGGAAAGAAATTAGTGGGCTCTGCGCTATACATTATAAGATATTTGGTAACAGTGGCAAATTATAGTGATTTAAGCTATAGATTATAAGGGACACAATAACTAATAATGTTAAAAATAAATTGGAAACGATTATATATATTACAGACACGATTATATTTATTACAGGCACTATTATAAATTTACAGAAATTTTATTATATTATAAAAATTATTAGCACGGACAATAATTAAATCTATTTAAGCTATAAATGCCATACTATTTGTTATATTTTATTATTCACTAAACAATTAAAGTATTTCATATAAATTTTTACACTGACTGCCATAATTGTAAGAGAAAGCCTTGTATTTATATAATAAGCGATTATAATTTGCTTAGTATGTGTGTTATTGCGCTCCTAGCTATAATTTTTTTTTTCCGTGTATCTGGGCAAAAAAAAAACAGTTAGTTCAAGACCAAAAGTGACCAAAAGGTCATATTTCTTTATAAATATTATAGTAAAGGTAATATCTTTTAAAAAGTTTAAAAATAACAAGTTTTACTTAGCGGGCGAAAAAAACTTTTTGGCTCTAGGGCCACAAAGTCTAACTTTTCGCCCTTAAAACATAAACAAAAAGGTTCGCTTTTAGAATCAATCGAATAAAATAGTATATTATGCACCTAGTATGCGAAATAAGTCTTTAGTGTTCGAGACTTAAGTTTTTTTGCTGAGACGGAATCGAGGCAAAAAATCAGTCTAGAACACTTAAGACCGTTTGCATACGTGGTGCATATACTATTTTTTATACTACCTAAAGCTAGTAACTGCAAATATCAGTTAAAAATAAAGTTTAAAAATTATTTTGACATAGTTGTCAGTTTTACAAATAAGTCGTCTATAAAAAATGCGTAACAACGGTCAATAATAAATGAGTTTACTAATTTTATTGGTTGTGAAGATAAACAAGCCTTGACAACGGTAGATAATATGTAAGCTAACTTAATTAGGTAGTAGAAAAATTAATTTAATTGATATTATTACCGTGACTTTTAGTTGTCATTTGGTTATTGTCACTAATTAATTCTGATGGTAATAACTTACGCAAATTCTAATTAATTATTAGTTTATAAGATTTTTTTGTATTGTTATAATTCAAAAATTAATATTTAAAAAATATATAGAGGATGCCTGAAGAAAAAATAGTATGTTTCACTCAGAGGAAAAGTGCTTTTTTTAACTCGTCTGTAGTTTCCGGACTCCGCTTCGCGTCTTCCGTAAATTCTACAGACTGGTAAAAAAAAGCTTCACTTTTCCTCTTAGTAAAACAGTATACTATTTTTGGAGATAAGAGGATGAGAATGTAACACGTAGATATCGAGGGCTGCATAACATAGGGTCGTATACGCCATTTTTTTTTTAAATTTTGATGGTTTTAAAACTTCAAAACCTCAAAAAAAGTGGCGTATACGACCCTATGTTATAAAGTCCTCGATATGTAACCTTTGCCATAGTTATATTTTAATACATATAATAAAGTAACGTGCCTCTAATTGAGAGTTACCCAATTACTATTTAAAGTTGATTTTCTCCAAATCCGTTCTTAGTGGCTACTTATCAGAGGTATATTTTCCTAAAACTTATGTTTATGTCTTACTTTTTCTCAGTGTAACTGAAGCAAGTTATTACATTGTAAACTAGGCATCTTATTTACTTAGAGCTCATCTTATGCATAAGATAACATATTCAGAGATCACCGAGATAATCCCCGGCAAGATTATCTCTGTAAATAAGTCAACAACACAGAAAATTTAACTAAAACAGCATTAGATTACTTCCTCAAAATTCGCCATTCTGGAAATAGCGACAGCTGTTGGCCAAATAATATTAAACATTTATTTGGATTTCTGTTTTGCTGAATTTCTGCTCTTGGGCCAGGAGCTGGGTAAGGTTTTTTTGTAGAAGAAAATGAGTTGTATACTGTGTTTAAATAATAAAAATCTGGGAAATTTTGTATTTCAGTATATATTTAGTTTTAAGATAGTTGCCTAACGCGTTTTCGAAAATTGCTTTTTCATCATCAGGGCGATTGGCACTGAAAAATAAGGGTTAAATTAGGATTAACAAAATTAATAAGGGGGCTATTTTGAGGTTAATCCAAAAATATACACTTACTTGTCAGTACCACTTTTTAGTCACAATTATAGGAGGTGAAGATATTAGGATATTTAACATACTAATTTAAAATGAATGAAATGGTCAAATTAATAAAATAATACAATAATTTGACCATTAAATTCATTTTAAATTAGTATGTTAAATATCCTAATATCTTCACCTCCTATAATTGTGACTAAAAAGTGGTACCGACAAGTAAGTGTATATTTTTGGATTAACCTCAAAATAGCCCCCTTATTGATTTTGTTAATCCTAATTTTGCCCTTATTTTTCAGTGCCAATCGCTATGATGAAGAAAAAGCAATTTTCGAAAACGCGTTAGGCAACTATCTTAAAACTAAATATATACTGAAATAGAAAATTTCCCAGATTTTTAAGGTTTTCTTTATTAGAATGGTTAAAAAACATGTATTCCGTTTCGATTTTTAAAAGTTAACTTTTTTTGTTCTTTTTTAAACAACTAAAAATAGTTTACTGCACAGTTTACATACAGTATGTAACATTTTGAATTAGACGAAAGAAGTATAAGTGGCAACAGTGTTACGGCGCTCTGGCCGGCACATTGGCAAGGCAGGGTGGGACAGTTCCTGTTGGCAGCGCTTTAACTCCCACTGAAAATTTTGTAGACTAGACCTCGGGACTTAGCGAGCTGTTCATACGCTAAAAGTAGCATTAAATTATTACTGATTATAAGTGACCACTGCTGTCGGACAGCTGTCCCAACTCCGCCCGCCACTGTATCTATAAAAAAAGTTAAAAAACATGTCAAAAGATGACTCATCCCTATGAAAAATGACCAATAGAAATCAAATACAAACCAATAGAAATTTGTATTGGTTTTTATTGGTCTCTATTGGTTTTATTGGTCTTTATTGGTATTAAAATTAAACTCTATTGGTTTATATTGGTCTGTGTTGGAAAAAATTTTTACTGGTTATTACCAATACAAAACGTATTGGTCTGTATTGGTTCTTTTCCAAAATATATGTTATTTTATTGGTATGTATTGGTTTAAATTGGATATTATATTTATTGGTAAATACCAATACAAAACTTATTGGTCCGTATTGGTTTATTTAAATATTTTTTTTAATATATATTGGTATCTAATGGTTTATATTGGACTTTATATTTATTGGTAAGTACCAATACAAAAACCTTATTTTTGTATTGGTTTGTATTGGTTTATATTTGACCAAATATCGATATTATATTTATTGGTAAATTCCAATACAAAAACTTATTGGTCTGTATTGGTCTTTTTTAAATATTTTTTTTTATATTGGTATCTAATGGTTTATATTGGATATTATATTTATTGGTAAATACCAGTACAAAAACCTTCTTTTTTGTATTGGTTTATATTTGACGAAATATCGATATTATATTTATTGGTAAATACCAATACAAAAACTTATTGGTCTGTATTGGTCTTTTTCAAATATTTTTTTTATATTGGTATCTAATGGTTTATATTGGATATTATATTTATTGGTAAATACCAGTACAAAAACCTTCTTTTTTGTATTGGTTCATATTTGTCGAAATATCTATATTATATTTATTGGCACATACCAATACAAACACTTATTGGTCTGTACAGACCAATACGTATTGGTCTTTTTCAAATATTTTTTTTTATATTATAATATTAATACCAATTGGTATCTAATGGTTTGTATTGGATATTATATTTATTGGTAAATACCAATAAAAAAAACTTTTTTTTTCTATTGGTTTGTATTGTTTTATATTTGATATTATATTTATTGGTAAGTACCAATAAAAAAAAAATATTTTTTCTATTGGTTTATATTTTATATTATATTTATTGGCAAATACCAATATAAAAACTTTTAATATTATTTATGTTTGAAACTGCCCCTTGTCTGGGTTGAATCTGCCTCGCTCTGGGGCTGATTCAGCCATTTTGCAGCCTGTGATTTAAACAGCAAAAAAAATATTAAATATTTATTTTATAAAATTTTTAACTACAGCTATTTATAGACAAAGGTTTGAAGTTTACGACAATGGAAAAATTATTTTGAAATATTTATATTTTACAAAGATATAAATTTTTTGGCAAAAAGCTTTTTGACTTTGGCACTAGTCGTTGAACCTTCCCCTACAATTTCCAATAAGATACATTTTATCTTTATTGGTCCGTATTGGTACATTATTGTACCGGTAAAATCCAATATAAACCAATATACCAACTTCTACAAATTATATTGGTAATTTCCAATAAGATACATTGTATGCCTCTCTATTGGTCTGTATTGGTCTCTATCGGTTATTTTATTGGAAAGCCCATTATAAACCAATAGAAAACGACTTACACAAGATTGTATTGGTAATTTCCAATAATACGTTTTTCGAGTCTCTATTGGTTTTTTTTTCGGTTTGTATTCGGTTATTGTACTGGTCTATATTGGAGTTTACCAATAGAAACCGACTTACGTAAGTCGTTTTCTATTGGTCTGTATTGGTATATACCAGTTCAATAACCGAGTACAAACCTCAAAAAAACCAATAGAAAATTTCTTCTGTTCTCTATTGGTCATTTTTCATAGGGATAGCTCGCAAGTCCCCGACCCGTGATAATGACATTATATTTTCTCATAAAATAGTATATTCTATAACTAGTATGGAATAGACAATATTCCGCGCGAGCGGAAAGTTTGTCATACGAGCCGGCAGGCGAGTATGACGGTCCCTCGAGCACGGATTGACTATTCCATACGTGTTGTAGACTATACTTTTTCTTCGACTGCAAATATGCAACACTATATGGCTTTAAACTGCGGACAAGGTTAAAAACAATGTTTTTTTGTGACTCGACATTGTAAATGCAACAAAACACATATTTTTAAATAATATTATTTAATAATTTTATCAAATCAGTTTAAAAAAGATTTTTATTCAATTTTAGCACATATTTACAAATTATAATGCAAAAATTGAAGGTTATGTCAGATTGTTGTGACAGATATCAGGTTTAAATATTTAACAATAGATGGAGCACTTTTAATTTTTTGAACTAAATCGATAAAAAACTGGTCAAATATTAAGAAAAACTAATAAACTTTATGTAATTTTAACGCAAAACTTTAAGTTGCATTAAATTATTCAGTATTTCATGGTAAAACATATATATTTTTGCTAATTTTTCTACAGTTTTCTTTACTTTCATATAACAAGAGCACTACATGTGCACATTCTAACACTTGATAAGGAATATTCATACCGTATCTAGAGCTAGAATGTATTGATTCTGTGTTTGAAAAGTGTGTGTATTTGCTTACATTCTAAAGCAGTCATAGAAAAAAGAATTTTCTGTTTCAGCTAATTTAATTCTTTACAAAATAATCTATTTATTCTTTGAACTTAACTTCCAAGGTAACTTTAAAGCAAAAAAAATGGGATCGGGTCCCCCGGGGTTGATTTGGTTTGGACTTTGTTAACTTGCGATGAGCAAAAATTTCTCAAATTCTTTTTGCCCCGAAAGTAAGTATTATACTACGAAAAATATAAAACAATATTTTACAGACAATTTAATTAGCTTTAATTTTATAAACCACCATTTTTAAGTAGGAGTAAGAAGAGGCAAGTAATTGCACGAAAACTTTTTTTTATAAATAATTTGCACATTTAGATTGGGCTTCTTTCATCATACAATATTTTTTCCTCGCCCCAAATGGACAGATTTGGGGCAGGGTAGAAAAACTTAAATGTTTAATTTCTTGCATTTAAAAACACCAAACTCCTGAACCGTTTCAGAAACCGTTTGCCGCGGCCACGTTAAAATAAAGTAGGTAATATAAATATTGTTTGTGGTACACAAAACCACTATTGTGTTTCTTTGTATAAAAAGCATTATAAAATTTCTATTTTGAACAATGGCTTATTGAGTTCAAAATGGCAAATTGCGAATTATCGTGTTACAGATCATATGAAGGTTTTATTTTTTATTTTTGCCTAACGCGGTAATAATTATATCTCCTCTTAAGCTGACAATTTATTTCTACTATTTTAACATTGCTACATATTTAATTAAAAAACATAGAGAATTTTGGGCTAAATGAAAAAAACATAAAACACGACTAGTAGTTTGAGCTTATTTTCCACCCGTTGCCATGACAGCGGTCGGAAAGTGACAGTTATCTGATTTTACATATCTCCTGTCAGAAAACAAGTGAACGTCAAACAAAAAACGTCAAAGTAATAAAATTAATTTTAAAAAACCTCGTCGAGTGATTTTTTTACTCGGCTCCGCCTTGTAAAACAATAAGCACTCTTATGCACTGAAATTTAGATTTATACACTATTGTTTAAAAAAAATGCGAAATAATAAAAATAAATAATAAAAAACTGATTGTTGAGTATCATTTTATTAAACTAATAAATAAAAATTTGCCAAAACCAATGATATAGCAAATTATTAGCGCCATTTTTAAATTGACGACCAATGAGGGTTATTCTTCTTCACTTTTTTGCCGCATTTCTCTATCTTAACCCTTTGAGATCCAGTGGGACATATATGTCCCACCAGATTTAAAGTTACCTTTTGTGCACTGCATGTCCCATTTTACGTTGTAAAATTATTTAAGGGTAATTTTAGCTACTTGGAACATATTTCTACCAAATTTTATTAGCAGTGACAAGGCTATAATATGCTTTTTCTATTTTGCGACTCTTATAAGCTCATAATCACACGCATTTTGCGTGTTCTTATAGGCCCATAAGAGGTCTCTACTTTTTTTTCTGTTGGGTTGCCAACATACAAAAGCCTATCTCTTGATGTTTTGCGTACAAATGTCAATGTCGATTTAAAGTTTAATTTTTTACAAAATTTTGTGTTTGGGTTATTTTTTACCGTGTTAAAATTGTGGACTGGTTAATTGCAGTGAAAAAAGAAGAGATGACTGTAAAATATATCAAAATATCATTTGTTCTTCGAATTTTAAACATAGTGTAAACTGTAATGCCAACCCAAAACAAAAATCCCTAAATCAGTCATCAATTTAAATGTAAGTTTTTTTAATTTTAGAGCAAAACTGAAAAAAAAGCACTCGTTTCATAACACGTTTTTAGATACTAGTACTTTGTTGACATTGTTCACATATTAAAAAAAATCTTACGGCCCTGTTCTTGCGTGATCTTGCCAATGAATCATCGGCGATGATACATTTTCGCGCGGAATGTGAACTCACAGAACACCAATGTGTGTACTATTTTGTGTACCTGTCCATAAACAATATACGTGTTATATGTGACACTCAGTGTAAAAAGAGGTACCTAGTATTTTTCCCTGTGTGATATTGATTATGAATATTTTTTTAAAGTTTGAGTGATTTTTTCGTGTTGTTTTTCAAGGTTATGTTATACTATATTCTAGGTTCATGTTTGGTTTGTCGAGAAAAACGAATCAATAGTGAGAATACAGTTAAATTTATTGCGAAACAAAAATTTTATATTGTTACGCGTTACACAGGGGGGGGGGGGGTTGGTAAATGTTACAGTTTGTTACACAAGGGGGAGGGGGGTCCATTTTTTTGAAATATTGCGTTACGTAATATATGGACAGCCCCATAGATTATGTCCAATAAAAAAGTAAACTTTCCGCTATACATAATAATACAAACATTTGAAAATATAATGTTCATTTATGTTAAAAAATATAAAAAATATAATAAAATCGAAAAGCGAAAAAATAAAAAAAGTGTTTTAAAGAATAAAAAAATTAGAAAAAAAATTATTTTGTTACAATAGCTTATACACCCTTTGAGCCAAACCCGATTTTTGCCACAAACAATCCTATGTAAGAATATTGGATGGAGAAAACATAGGTTTATTATTCAATTCAATAAAACGTCGAGCAACGTAACAAAAATAATAGAAGTTTTTTTTGAAATGTTTAACTAACGCAAAACTTAACTTGGGGAAAGTAAAACAACGTGTCGCATGAATTTAAAATTAATTTCTTATCATTTGTAATATAACAGAAGTTTCTCTCCACAAAAAGGTGGAGTTACGAAATTACAAGTTTTCAGACTCCTTTATCATAATTTAAACTTTCCAATTAGGCAAATAAATTAATCTTGTATTTTATCTGCCACAATAATACCTTTTATACTTAATTATTATGGTTGTCAAAATGTAGTATTCTTACATTAAAACTTACAAATTGAGAGACTGTAAATAATTTATTTTGTACAAATTTTCAATGCAAAACGTTTTGCTATTTCGCAATATTTTTTGTAATTATATTTTTTATGCAGCAGTTCAGAGCAGAAACTGATTTATTATTATTATATTATTCACAGCGCCTACGCTAGAACATTTATACGGTAGTTTCGCATTTTCAAAAAAAATTAAAAATCGTCCTAGACAAAAAATGGATATAAATTTGTTTTATGAAAAAATAAGCAACTTTATTTTTTTTTTAAATGTCGGTCCAACCGTCTGTCCGTCCGTCCGATGTAACGATTTTTGTAAACACGATAACTCAAGAACGAATAATCCGATTGACTTAAAATCAAGTTCTACGAGGGTAAGATCTCTATTGTTTTTGAAAGTAACCCAAAAAAAAAAAATCGAAAAAAGCTGAAAGAAAATTTCGATTAACGTAACTTTTTTAGGAAAAATTCCTTTATAAAAAAACAAAAAATTATGGGGAGTTAAACTTAAAAAAATAAAAAACTATTAGATATACTATATTTCATTTCATTATTAGTAACTTAATAAGTTACTAGGTTAAAGGAGGGTATCGCATTTTGGGCTAAATCGCCTGCAAGGATAAGACTTTACATGCTTGTAGATACATAAAAAATAAATACTTAACCAAAATTTCAGCCCTTTTTACATCCCGGAACATACTTTAATTAATTATTTTAATTAAGAATTTGACATCTGTCAATGTACGATTTGGAAACATTGCACGAAACTTCAAGTGTCAAATGTCATCTTGTCAAAATAAAAATAACTTTGCACGTTAACTACTGCAGTGGGGCCAAAGGAAAGGGTCTGTGTTGTGTTCACTGCTCTTGACTATAGAATTAAAATATTTTGTTGTGTTTTATTAGTTTTTACGGATTTATTATGCTGTAATTCAATGTGTAATTAGTCTGGACTTTTGTGACTAGTTTCTTAAGTTTCAGTACGATTATGGAGTTAATTTTGAGGTATTTATACTATAATAACAATGTAAGCAAACCAGCAGCTTCAACGATAAGTTATCGTCGATAACCCAAAGCATTAGTTCCATGACAGTGTTACCCAAGACAAGTAATTTAATGTGGCTTTCAACATGTTAAATTAGTTTATTTCCAAGATATGATTTAAAACTATATTATGAAAAAGTTACACACAGACTTATAACTTTTAATATTAATTAAAAGTATGTATTTAAAAATAAATATATACAATTAATATTGTACAGTGTTTTTATTATATATTCTAAATATATTTATGTTGGTTTTTAGATAAACAAAAAATATTGCTTTTTTTCAATATGATAGTCACATTTAACGGAAGAATAATGCGATGTTGTCGGGTTTACGATAACAAATAATTCCTGAGTTTTAATTTTTTTTTTCATTTTGTCCTTTAACAAATAACAAGTTTTTTATCATTTCTTTTCAACATTTTGTACTTTTTTCAACAAAAACGAAATTATCTTATTTAGCCCAAAACTCCTATTTAAAACGATACCCTTCTTTAGCTTTGTAAATATCTTCTGGTGAAAAACGAAATTTTGCGTAAATTTGAAGTATGAAGTGTCTTAAAAAATAGGCTATATTTTTATGTCGTATCATTGAGTCAGAAAATAAAGTTTTGATTTTTTTTTATAATATAATATAAATATGAATGTAACCCAGAAATGGGGAGTACTTTTTACAACCGTATTTTAAAGCATGATTTGAAAATAGCTTAAAAGCCTATAGGCACAATTTATTATCACTTATTTATCACTTATTTATTATACACTTATTTATTAAACCACTTAATTATATCACTCTGTAAAAACCCGGATACCAACAAAATAATACTTTTCTCTATAGGACTAGGTCAAGGCGTCCTTAAAGTGAAGGACGCTTTGCTTACGCCCATTGAACAAAAAAAACCTCGAACATACAGATTTTTTTTGACGGAAATAATTTTTTGGATATAAAACGCAGAGAAACTTAAAAAAAACACAATAAACATTTTTCAATTTTTTTACCAACTTTCGTTGGGAAAATATATAAGGAGGTTAATTTACATTTAAGTAATGCTCAAATTTTTATAGTATATTAAAGTACTAGTTTCATAACATACGTTTTTAGCGCACGAGTACAAGTACTAGTGGGCTAAAAACGTGTTATGAAACGAGTGCTTTATACAATTTTTTCTATTTTGCTCTAAAATTAAAAAAAAACTTACATTTAAATTGATGACTGATTTAGAGATTTTTGTTTTGGATTGGCATTACAGTTTAAACCATGTTTAAAATTATAAGAACAAATGATATTTTGATATATTTTATAGTCATCTCTTTTCTTTTTTACTGAGCCACAATTTTAACATGGTAAAAATAACCTAAACACAAAATTTTGTAGAAAATTCAACTTTAAAGCGACATTGACATTTGCACGGAAAACGTCAAGCGATAGGCCAGGTCTATTGCCAACCCAAAAGAACAAAAAGTACAGACCTCTTATGGGCCTATAAGAACACGCAAAATGCGTGTGATTATGAGCTTATAAGAGTCGCAAAATAGAAAAAGGTTTAATTGTGTTGTACCGTAATTAATACGTTCACTGCCAACGGCTAGTTTTGACAGCGGAGCAATGGGTATGGGCAAGGGAAAAATAGAAAGAATTGATTAATGTTGTTAGGGGCGCCAGTTACTTTAGCTTTTACTCCTTTAGGTAAGTAACAACCTAGTGTAAATACTTAAGCTTTTCAGTTTGAGAAAATATAACCCTTAAATAAAATAAGATAATTCATTTGAGAAATTTATTATAAATAAACTTAATGAAAGCACATCAAGTAATGTATTAATATATATAAAAAATATGTGTAATTATATTAAGATATAATTAAAGAAATCTTAATAAAAATTACTAAATTCAGAAATCATTCGACTTAAATGTATAAAGAAAACATGAAGTTCAGCAAGCACCAAGAAATGTATGTAAACAACAATCATTTCTTGCAGTGTATAAAAGTCATGCTTAAATTAGAAATCATTTAATCAAAAGTATGATATTTAATAATTAATAAATGAGATTAAATGTTTTAAAAAAAATAAGTACCTAAAAATGAACAAAAGCCAGAAGGGCATATAGTATTAATCAATACTATATCAGATCTGATAAAGTTTACAGTTATAAGAATATTGAAATAAAAGAATTTAAAAATATGAAATATTGCTTTCAAAAGTTTTCAGAATGAGTACTTAGCTGGTTTCTGCAAAATCCATGAGGTATGAATTCCATCGTCTCCATCTGTGCAAGTCTCCCCTATGCTGATGAATTCATTTCTCAAATGAAAGAAAAAAAATATAGGCTGTCCCATCTACTTTGGAAAAATCATCTTCCAGGATAAAATGTACGATTGAAAATGTTGTCCGGGATTAAATATGCTTTTGAAAATTATGTCCAATATAAAATTGTCTGCTAGACGGTCATATAGAATTTATCTATGCCGAAAAATACAGAACCATGTTCCAACAGAACATCACTCCATGCGGAGAACTTGTATATCAAATATACCAAAATAAACTTCAACTTAAATTAATGTAATTCCATATTAATGGTATAGAAATGGTGAGTAATTAATGGTAATTAATTAATGTAGTAATAATGGTGCTAAAACAATAATTATATCTCAGAAATATTCTAAGAAACAGAAAAACTTAACTTACGTGTCATTCTAAGTCTTCGATGTCCATCGAAACGTTATAAATGCGTAATTGTAGAAAATAACAGTTATAATATCTTCCGCATTGTTTAAATATTCATTTTCACTAACTTTAAATAAAAATACATGAAGGATTACTTCGATGATTACAGAAAATAAACACTCGTCAAAATGACACCACCATTGTACAGAGTTGCATCAAGAAGGAGCGAAAATCGACCTTATCAACCGGTATGAACCCTTCAGGTAAATAAAATCCTATTTCTGAACTATTAGCGACATCTATGCAAGTCATTATCAACTACAGTTTTACCGTATAAGATTCCTAATAAAGGTAGCTGAAACGACACCAAAAATAATAACTAATTAAAAGAATGTTTCCTAATAAATCCGTATTAGTGATATCTAACCTCAAAATATTACTCTAAGAAACAAATATAAACAATACTTATTGTTTATCAGCAAAACTAATAAAAATACGAACAGAATACTAAGTGTCCTGTGAACTAAGTATAAACAAAATACTGAATCTAAGTGAGCAGTTCCAGCAAACTATTTTCAACAAATTCTGGATTATCCCGAAGCAATAAGCATATGAAACTTTCCAGGAGAAACAAGCTACAGATGAAAGCCAGTGAAATCCAACCCTCAATAGACTCTGAAACATATAAAAACCAGGTAAGTCCATAGACAAATGTATTATAGAGAAATAAGTCATATGATTCTTTATTATTAAAAATCATATTCTAATTATGTTTTCTTTATGTTATTTTCAGGTAGAACTATGGAATAGAGACTTATATGGTTAGAATTCAGTTCCTGCTACAAAATAGTCCCAGATACAAAATAGTTCTGTACGTACGTAACTATTTATATACAAAATAAACATAAATTATAACGTAAGTAAACGAATAGTTTAATTAACCCTTGCTATATTACAAAGTGACGATTTATATCGTTACAGTGGTTTTCGAGTATGCAAATACTTGATTTTAACTGCTTAAATATTTCTGTGTGTAGGTATTCCGCGAATAGTATTTGAAATGTTGTATATGGTTGAGTAACAATTCTATTTCGTGCCCTACTCCCATAGTCGGGAAGCAGCAAGGAGGATGCATTGGGGCATAAACTCCCACTGCTTATAGATTGTTCTAGATAGAAATTGTATTGCGAGAAATTAGCAGAATTATTTCTAGATATAACTTTAGGGTATGGTCACGAAAAATTATCCCTATTAAAGTTTGACAGTTGTGAATATTTTTGGACTTCCGCCAAAAAAAGGGCCCTTATTGTTGGTATGGAGTTATTATAACTACCCCTACTGTTTATAACATATAGTGGGGGTATCCCAAACATGTCTCTAAACTTTCAAAACTAGTTTACTTCTCATCCCTGCATAACCTTTTTTGGGGCACTTTCTAAAGACAAACTAATAAAATGTATGTTTTGATAAAAGTGTGCTAAAAGTTTTTTTTTTTAATTTTTCATTTACGCAAAAAAGAAAATTGAAAAATTTTGATTTTTTTTTTGTTTTTCAAAAAAACATCTTAAAAATAGAGAAATACACATTTTTATTAGGGTCACTCGATCTGTTGTTGCTTTGTCTAGTTGGTGTGTTAGTTTGTTTTGGTGGTTGGTCGGTTTGGGCTTTTTATAGACTATAAATTGATATTATTACCAATTATTTAATTTAATATTTAACATACGAACACAAAATAGGAATAGAATTTAAAAAAATGGTATGCCAAAGTCCGACCCGTAACAATGGATTTACCCTTCACCACATAGTTTCGCTCTATAGAACTGAGAACTAGTGACTAGAATTATAGGGGGGAATTGTTCGAAAACAATTTATATTATTCTGACAATACCGTTTTCGGCAAACTTTAGACTATCAGAGACGTGGGTTTGAAATAATACCATATTTTTTTTATTTTTTGGGTGCCGTACCTCAAAAACAACAGACGAAACCCTTATAATATCGCTTGGTTGTCTGCCCACTTTCCGTCAGTCCGTCTCTTAGGGAACGTTCAAGTATTACGTAACAAACACAAAAACACAAAATTTGGCCATTTTTAACCCCCACCCTTAACATTTTCGAGACCTCCCACCTCCTCCCCCCCATTTGTTACGTAACATTTTTTTATACAAAAAGTAAAACAAAATTGAAAGGAAATTTTGCTTTATGGTTTAAACCGGTTTTTAACCGGTTATTGTTTCCGTCTTTTAACCCAAAACCGGTCTAATGTAATTTACACAAACGGTTAACCAAAAACCGGTTATTGGCTATGGTTTTCCATTTCTAATTTGTTTTTGTTTAGAGGATTTAGTGAACTGTTAACCACGCCGTGTGCAATAAAATTTGCAACGAATCCGTCTCTTTAGGCAACCTCAAATTTTGAGGTTGCTGAAAGTAAATCTAATAACAGATTCGTGATCAGCTACCCCAAAAACGCACATATACCAATTTCTATTTCAGAGTTAATTTTACGAATTCGGTCCGCCCTATTGGATCAGCCATCTTGAAATTTTAAAATCTGATAATAGATTCCTAATCAGCGACCCAAAAAAACCATATATACCAATTTCTCTTACAATCAGAGTTAATTTTACGAATTCGGTCAGTCATATTGGATCCGCCATTTTGAATTTTCAAAATCTGATAACAGATTCCCTTTTTGAGAGGGAATATTAGTAAAAAAAACTCTGCTTTTTAACAGACTTCCAAAATTCCAAAAAAGGAGGAAGTTATCAATTCGACGTGTGACTTTGTTTTTTTTATGTTTGTTCCTGCATAACTTTCGAACGGAATGTGATGAAACCTTTTGCAACTTAAAGAGGACATTCATGAGGTGGTCCCGTTTTAATTTGACGCTCGGTTAATGACGGGTAAGCCGGATAGTTAAGATAAATCTAATCGTTTTAACGCAATATCACTTAAAACCGGCGTAATTTGGTTCTAATACCAACCAAATTTTTAGAAAATGATCGGATAACTCGGATAAGCCGGATAACTTGATTAAGGGGTCACTTAAATATTACGGCAGGCTAAAAATCTTTTAATTGCCGTTAAACTTGATTCTGTGGACCTTTAATATTAAAATACCAAGAGAAAATTAAAAAAATTGTGCTTATACCATAACGCGTTATTTGATCATTACTTAACGCTTAAAGTTTAAAATAAGGTTGGTTGGTCTCTAAATTAAAAATACTACTAAATTTATTTTTTAGAAATTTATCTTTAAGATGATGACGTCACAACGCACTAATAGTGCGCTATGACGTCAGCAGCTTGCCGAAATGGAAGGACAACTATAATTTAGCTTAGATGACGTTACAAATCTACAAGTAAAATGTAAAAAAAAAAATTTTCGCAAAAAAATTAAACCGACTTCTGTCTCTAAAAAGTGAAAAATAAAAAATAAGTCGGTGCTAATTTCACAGAAAACAATTTAACAACAAAAATAATTGTTAGTATTTAATTTAGAGAGTGATGAAATTGGCACCGGCTTATGTTTTATTTTTTACTTTAATTTTTTTAATTTTTAATTTTTAATTAACAGACTTCTGTCTCTAGACAGAGTTAATTTTTTTTTGCGAAAAGTTTTTATTATGTGTACAAAGTCGGAAAGGTAAAGAATATGTTTTAGTTTTTGTTTCAATATATTATATTTATACTAGGTCAGGCATAGAACAAACTGGCACAATAATAAATTGCCTTTTCGTGCCACAGGGACCGTACTTCGATAAATATAAATAGGATTCATTTTGACATAAAACATCAAATCTACTATTTCAATAAAAACTAATTTATTTCTGTACATTATGATTATTATTTTTTTGATTGTATAAAAAATTATTTACTGAAAAAACTATTTTAAATAATAATTATCCGGAAAATCTGAGTTCGTTAATTGAGTCGATTATGGCTTTTGTGGTATTAATGCATAAAATTCGGTGCCTTCATTATTAACAAAATTTCATTAATTAAATAAATTTAAGATTATTTTAAAAGTTTTTAAGCATTGCTATTATAAAACATTCTTGGTTACAATAATTGTAATGTTAATTATTAACATGTATAAAGTGTATAAAAAAATTTGGTATACAAGTTCTTGGATCAAAGGTGTTGTTATATATTTCACATAAAATATTACCAAATGACTTATCAGCAGAACCCGGCGTATTTCCAGTTATAGTCCAGTTTTCAAGTTAATAAAAGAGGCTTTACCTGGAAATAATTCAGGGAGTTTAGATTTTTGGTTTATTGGGTAGGGTTTAAGGCCGCAAATAAACAATTTGCGATATTGAAATCGATTTGGAACTGTATTTTTTTTAACGTATTTTTCACAAAAAAACGGTGCAAGATCGGTGCATCCTAGGATAAAAAACGTTTGATATGAAAATAAAGAGGACCAAATCTCCAACATTTTTTGTGTCATGTATTTTTTTGTACGACTTATAGCTTATTCACGGCACCGCCTAAACGTTACACTGTAGGGTTTTAGATTTGTCTTTATGATTTGGTTAGGAAGGCTTTTTTATGCTTAATGCAATGGTGATTCAATCTAATATCAGTTTACTCGAGATAATGGGGCACAAGTGTATGAATTATTTAAAAAAAAATAATTTTACGCAAATTAAAAAGAAAGTGCCAAATAGATTTTTTTAATTTTCACCCAAAATGTTCTAAGGAGCATGCGTAACCGACGATAAAGAACAATTTTGGTTTTTCGAAAAAAAAAAAAAATTAAAAATCTAAAAACGTATAGTGTAACGTTTTAGAGATATTTTAAAAATCCGTTTTTTGTGAAAAATACGTTAAAAAAATAACAGTTTCAAATCGAGTTCAACGTCACAAAATTGTTTTTTTTTTTAATTTGTGGCCCTAAATCCTATTCAATAAACCGAAAATCAAAACTCCCTGAATTATTTACAGGTAAAGCCTCTTTTATTGACCTGAAGACTGGACTACAACTGGAAATACGCCGGGTACTGCTTATCAGTTGGTAAAACATGCGGTTTTCAGTATTTATTCCACAACATATAGAAACAACATTATACTGTATTACCAAACATATTGATATTATGTAAGAATAAATAATAAAAAGTGACATGAGTCAGCTAACTGCTTTTTTTTGTATGATTGCTATCCATTTTTCTATATTTTCCTTATTTTACTCAATTTATTGTTTAGAAATTTCTTCTAAGCATGGACAATGTCCACCGGACAGGTGCTATAAAAGCAGGTCTTTTATTTTATTTTTTAATATCTAACAGTTCTTCTGAAACTTATTTAATATCTACTACTTTTTCTTAAATTATTTATTTTTGTGCGCAAGGTATAATGTAGCTTCTTTGTTTGTTTCTGGAATTGTTCCCCTGAGACACATATACGTAATTGTTCTTAGTGTAGATTGATAATTTTAATAAGTTAAAACCACCTTTCAGCAAAGTGCAATTTGTAGTTAAACGTCTTTTAGGAGAAAACTGTTAATATTCAAGACAATGACAGAATGTTCAAACAGTAATTTCCCCACGTAAGCTTAAACAAACTTCGCCGCACATATACCCATGCACAGAGACACACACTGCCGCCTGTTGACTATAGGCGGTAAATTAAGACACCTTTTGTGACAAAGTACAGTTGGACCCAAAAAAAATGCAAGTTTTAAATATGCCAAAATGTCAATTTTATTAATTATTTTATAGTTTAAGTAAGATTTTAAGAAAAAGGTTAGAATAATTTGACAAAATTTTTATTAGTAGTCTCTAATAATGCGTGAATACGAATAATGTTAAATAACTGCTGTTATTATATGAAGCCGGAAGAAATGGAAAACTAGCAAATATAGAGGTTCCAGATCTGCAGAAGCAAGAAGTCTCCCCAAGATGGTTGATTTTATGTTAATATTCCTTTTTTATAACAAAATTAATGGAGAGCCCCTAGAACAAGCTCGAAGCTTTTTTGGGGCTCTCCATAAATCTGTATACCAAATAATTAAATAAATAAATGTCAAATATTAAAATATTTAAAAAAATATATAGGGGTGACCGGGGCTAGTTGTCGCAGGGGTAAGTTGTCGAAGTGCTTGTATGTCAAAAAGTAGAATAGTTTTCTGCACCAAACCGAGATTGGCCTCTGCGTTACAAAAGTGACATTTATCATTTGTAAACTTAAAAGCAATAAGTTAAAAGAGCAGCAATTTAATCTAAAAAATGTCAAAATTAAAGGGTCCAGTAATTTTTTTGTGGTAAATATTTTTTCTTATTGTGAGTGATTTAAAATATTAAGATAAGAAAATTTTATGTATATTAATAGTTTAAGGTGTATATTACTTCCAAAATTCCAAAAAAGGAGGAAGTTATCAATTCGACGTGTGACTTTGTTTTTTTTATGTTTGTTCCTGCATAACTTTCGAACGGAATGTGATGAAACCTTTTGCAACTTAAAGAGGACATTCATGAGGTGGTCCCGTTTTAATTTGACGCTCGGTTAATGACGGGTAAGCCGGATAGTTAAGATAAATCTAATCGTTTTAACGCAATATCACTTAAAACCGGCGTAATTTGGTTCTAATACCAACCAAATTTTTAGAAAATGATCGGATAACTCGGATAAGCCGGATAACTTGATTAAGGGGTCACTTAAATATTACGGCAGGCTAAAAATCTTTTAATTGCCGTTAAACTTGATTCTGTGGACCTTTAATATTAAAATACCAAGAGAAAATTAAAAAAATTGTGCTTATACCATAACGCGTTATTTGATCATTACTTAACGCTTAAAGTTTAAAATAAGGTTGGTTGGTCTCTAAATTAAAAATACTACTAAATTTATTTTTTAGAAATTTATCTTTAAGATGATGACGTCACAACGCACTAATAGTGCGCTATGACGTCAGCAGCTTGCCGAAATGGAAGGACAACTATAATTTAGCTTAGATGACGTTACAAATCTACAAGTAAAATGTAAAAAAAAAAATTTTCGCAAAAAAATTAAACCGACTTCTGTCTCTAAAAAGTGAAAAATAAAAAATAAGTCGGTGCTAATTTCACAGAAAACAATTTAACAACAAAAATAATTGTTAGTATTTAATTTAGAGAGTGATGAAATTGGCACCGGCTTATGTTTTATTTTTTACTTTAATTTTTTTAATTTTTAATTTTTAATTAACAGACTTCTGTCTCTAGACAGAGTTAATTTTTTTTTGCGAAAAGTTTTTATTATGTGTACAAAGTCGGAAAGGTAAAGAATATGTTTTAGTTTTTGTTTCAATATATTATATTTATACTAGGTCAGGCATAGAACAAACTGGCACAATAATAAATTGCCTTTTCGTGCCACAGGGACCGTACTTCGATAAATATAAATAGGATTCATTTTGACATAAAACATCAAATCTACTATTTCAATAAAAACTAATTTATTTCTGTACATTATGATTATTATTTTTTTGATTGTATAAAAAATTATTTACTGAAAAAACTATTTTAAATAATAATTATCCGGAAAATCTGAGTTCGTTAATATTGAGTCGATTATGGCTTTTGTGGTATTAATGCATAAAATTCGGTGCCTTCATTATTAACAAAATTTCATTAATTAAATAAATTTAAGATTATTTTAAAAGTTTTTAAGCATTGCTATTATAAAACATTCTTGGTTACAATAATTGTAATGTTAATTATTAACATGTATAAAGTGTATAAAAAAATTTGGTATACAAGTTCTTGGATCAAAGGTGTTGTTATATATTTCACATAAAATATTACCAAATGACTTATCAGCAGAACCCGGCGTATTTCCAGTTATAGTCCAGTTTTCAAGTTAATAAAAGAGGCTTTACCTGGAAATAATTCAGGGAGTTTAGATTTTTGGTTTATTGGGTAGGGTTTAAGGCCGCAAATAAACAATTTGCGATATTGAAATCGATTTGGAACTGTATTTTTTTTAACGTATTTTTCACAAAAAAACGGTGCAAGATCGGTGCATCCTAGGATAAAAAACGTTTGATATGAAAATAAAGAGGACCAAATCTCCAACATTTTTTGTGTCATGTATTTTTTTGTACGACTTATAGCTTATTCACGGCACCGCCTAAACGTTACACTGTAGGGTTTTAGATTTGTCTTTATGATTTGGTTAGGAAGGCTTTTTTATGCTTAATGCAATGGTGATTCAATCTAATATCAGTTTACTCGAGATAATGGGGCACAAGTGTATGAATTATTTAAAAAAAAATAATTTTACGCAAATTAAAAAGAAAGTGCCAAATAGATTTTTTTAATTTTCACCCAAAATGTTCTAAGGAGCATGCGTAACCGACGATAAAGAACAATTTTGGTTTTTCGAAAAAAAAAAAAAATTAAAAATCTAAAAACGTATAGTGTAACGTTTTAGAGATATTTTAAAAATCCGTTTTTTGTGAAAAATACGTTAAAAAAATAACAGTTTCAAATCGAGTTCAACGTCACAAAATTGTTTTTTTTTTTAATTTGTGGCCCTAAATCCTATTCAATAAACCGAAAATCAAAACTCCCTGAATTATTTACAGGTAAAGCCTCTTTTATTGACCTGAAGACTGGACTACAACTGGAAATACGCCGGGTACTGCTTATCAGTTGGTAAAACATGCGGTTTTCAGTATTTATTCCACAACATATAGAAACAACATTATACTGTATTACCAAACATATTGATATTATGTAAGAATAAATAATAAAAAGTGACATGAGTCAGCTAACTGCTTTTTTTTGTATGATTGCTATCCATTTTTCTATATTTTCCTTATTTTACTCAATTTATTGTTTAGAAATTTCTTCTAAGCATGGACAATGTCCACCGGACAGGTGCTATAAAAGCAGGTCTTTTATTTTATTTTTTAATATCTAACAGTTCTTCTGAAACTTATTTAATATCTACTACTTTTTCTTAAATTATTTATTTTTGTGCGCAAGGTATAATGTAGCTTCTTTGTTTGTTTCTGGAATTGTTCCCCTGAGACACATATACGTAATTGTTCTTAGTGTAGATTGATAATTTTAATAAGTTAAAACCACCTTTCAGCAAAGTGCAATTTGTAGTTAAACGTCTTTTAGGAGAAAACTGTTAATATTCAAGACAATGACAGAATGTTCAAACAGTAATTTCCCCACGTAAGCTTAAACAAACTTCGCCGCACATATACCCATGCACAGAGACACACACTGCCGCCTGTTGACTATAGGCGGTAAATTAAGACACCTTTTGTGACAAAGTACAGTTGGACCCAAAAAAAATGCAAGTTTTAAATATGCCAAAATGTCAATTTTATTAATTATTTTATAGTTTAAGTAAGATTTTAAGAAAAAGGTTAGAATAATTTGACAAAATTTTTATTAGTAGTCTCTAATAATGCGTGAATACGAATAATGTTAAATAACTGCTGTTATTATATGAAGCCGGAAGAAATGGAAAACTAGCAAATATAGAGGTTCCAGATCTGCAGAAGCAAGAAGTCTCCCCAAGATGGTTGATTTTATGTTAATATTCCTTTTTTATAACAAAATTAATGGAGAGCCCCTAGAACAAGCTCGAAGCTTTTTTGGGGCTCTCCATAAATCTGTATACCAAATAATTAAATAAATAAATGTCAAATATTAAAATATTTAAAAAAATATATAGGGGTGACCGGGGCTAGTTGTCGCAGGGGTAAGTTGTCGAAGTGCTTGTATGTCAAAAAGTAGAATAGTTTTCTGCACCAAACCGAGATTGGCCTCTGCGTTACAAAAGTGACATTTATCATTTGTAAACTTAAAAGCAATAAGTTAAAAGAGCAGCAATTTAATCTAAAAAATGTCAAAATTAAAGGGTCCAGTAATTTTTTTGTGGTAAATATTTTTTCTTATTGTGAGTGATTTAAAATATTAAGATAAGAAAATTTTATGTATATTAATAGTTTAAGGTGTATATTATTTTTTGATATTGTCATTTAGGAGTGTTTATTCGTTAATTAGACAGTACTTGATACATAAGGTAAAATTGACTACTGGGGCTAGTTGTCGGATTTGGTTTGGGGCTAGTTGTCGCATGATCTGGAGATATGCTCATAGTATAACATTTCCTTTTTCGCATTTTTTTAATTTAAAACTGTGTTAAAAAGTGAAACTTAATAGGATAGAAAAAATATTATTTCATTATAAAGTTGACAATTTTGGTACAAGAGTAAAAAGTTAGATAACAATCGGCTTTTGGGAAGGCACATGTCTTATTAGTTATTTATAATTTTTTTAAATACCTTTATATTTCTTCAAAAAAATATACTTTAAGTGCCGCGACAACATGCCCCGTGACGGGGCACGTAGTCGCATTTGTCGAGACTTGATAAAAAAAATCATAACTTTAATACCCTGTCAATTTTTCTATGTTTTATCTTATAATAATATTACTGAAACATGAAGCTAAAATTACCATTTGGTTAATTAAAAAAAAAACAAAAATAAAGGAAAAAACTGACTTTGAATGAAAAGTGCGACAATTAGCCCCGGTCACCCCTAATAAATAGTTAACTGAAATAACATTTACAATATTTAATCATATAAAAAATTTAAACACCATATTTAGTAAATCTTATGGGAAATAAAACTTCGAACTCCTTGGTAATGATATATAATTTATGAAAATTATGATTTTAAAAACGGCTTTTTTGCTGCATAAAAGTTTCCAATCTCGGAATTATCAATGAGGCGGCGGGCGGTGGTTTTCGGCCCAAGAAAATTTGTATCGTTTATAGTCTTTTTTTTGAATTAAAGACGGGGCAACAGGAGCCATTTTTTAAAGAAACAACTTTGCAGTGCTGTGACGTCCATATTGAAATATTTTAAAAACTTGGCATTTTAAATCTTTAAAGTAGTATGTTAGGGACTTACTGTTCATGCGAATATTAGTTTCTTTTTTTTATGGAAATGGCGTCAATTTCAATGTTTGGTCCTTAAATGTTTGAAACTGCAGTTTCTAAAAATAGTATATTACGCACTCGATGTGCACTGAGCTGGTATGCGTCGATGTGTGTATACTATTTTTCCTACGACCTAACACCTAAACACCTAAAAAACGCAAAAATTATGTTAAAATTAGTTTTACAATATGAGGTTATGTGTTCGACTTTTACTAATTTTCTGAAAGCAGATATGTAAAATCAGCTGTTTGTCACTTCCCAACCGTTGTCATAGGGAACGGGTGGGAATGGAAACTAACTAGGTCGTAGGAAAACTTATTTTTATTTTTTTTTTTGTAGAGAGTAACTGTTTTTGATTTAGCCATAAAAAAAATAGGTCATTGCGTTTAAAAATTTTGCACAAAATGGCGTTAAAGTGGATCGATTTAAAAAAAAAAATTGAAATTGGCGCCCCATTTTGAAACATATGCATGTGCAATCTGTATAGAACATAATCCATATTAAATTAAAATTTGAGGTAATTTTTTATGTGCAAATTTGACTAAACCCATTTTTCTTTAAAATAGTATTGTAGCAAGTTTCCACCTATAGTCCTCAGATGAGAGCTCTGATAATGGTTGCGGTGGAAATATCTTGGAGCATTAACTCGACGTGAATATTTTTTTTCCTCTACACTGTAAAAAGTGCATGTAAAATAATGTAAAAATACATGAATTTACATAGTACGGAATAGTAAATTTACTATTCTGGACTATGCATAATTCATGAATTTATGTAAAAGAATGTAAAATAATGTGAAATAATGAATTATAATGCAAAATAATGTAAAATAATGTAAAATAATGTAAAATAATGTAAAATAATGTAAAATAATGTAAAATAATGTAAAAGAATGTAAAAGAATGTAAAATAATGTAAAAAATATATTTACATTGATTTACATATTTTTACATGATTTTACAATGTCGGGCTATGTTATTTTAAGACGCGCGTGCGCTTTGGACAATAACCAAGAAGGCGGCGCATCATATGACGGACCGTTTAATATTGTTATTGTTAGAGAAATAGCGATGCATGCTGCTAGGTTAAAGTGTTAAAAGTGTAAAAAAAGGTAAATATTATTTATGTTAGATATTTAAATGCTTTATTTGTGGGCTAAAATTTATATTCATTATAAATTATGATCTTTATCAACCAATAGATCTTTAAAGAAAGATGTAAGCAGTTTATACTCCTATTAAGGGTACAAATCGTTTGGTTTATTAAACCAAATGAACTTTACGCTACGATATTTCAAAAACGCTTTGACACAGAGACTTGTAATTTGGAACAAACATTTTCCAAATAGTAAATATTTTTTTTCAAATTTCAAGTCTCTATTTCAAAAAGTCCAAACCATTCTGGACTATGTAATTTTTAGCGTTCCTGTCTATGCAAAATATTACCATTCTGGACTATGTAATTTTTAGCGTTCCGGTCTATGCAAAATATTACCATTCTGGACTATGTAATTTTTACTGTTCCGGTCTATGCAAAATATTACCATTACGGACTATGGCAACATATTACCATTTACGAACTATGTAATTTAATGTAATTTATTTTTACCGTGTAGGTATTTCGTTTGAGAACAAACTGATGTTTGCTTGCTATTGTATTAAATTATATTTAATATAATGGGTGGAAACACCCGTCATTAAAAGACCGAAAAATCATTTTTTTTTGCATCTTCCGCTTAAGAATGTCATGAAACGTAGAAATGTGAAAAAAGTGAGTATTAAAAAAACGATTGTCTGTCTGTCTGTCGGTCTGTATGTAAACCTTACCTTTTTATCGGAATGTCCGATTTGGAAAATTTCTTTCACCAAACTATTTAGGGGCCATGCTTCCCCCCCCCCCCCAGCGAGATATATTAGCATTGAAATACCTTCAAAATTATATTTTTGGCGAAAGCGCAAGTTTTTTCCTTACGGATGCCCCCCCCCCCCTTAAAGTGAAATAAATCCGCCCTTGCATTCAAAGTCTCTAGACTAGAAGAAGTATGATTAGTTGTCTACATCTAGCAATAGATGGCGCACAAGTATACATCAATCTGATGACTTTACTTTTTTGACTTTTTGCGAGTAAGGTCAGGGACTGTTTTCTTAATCAGCGCACAGAGATGACTCTTGGTACTGAATAGGACCAACACCCCGAAACTGTCAGTCTACCAATATCACTCTGTAAGATGATTAGAAAATAGATTGATGAAATAATAAATTAATATTTTTATAATTTTGTTTAAAATTAAAAATTTCTGTCCTTATAAGATGGTATAAGGTTTAGTTAAAAGTTCCACTTCACTTCTGGGCTGCAGTAAAGCAAAACAATGCTGATCTTGATCTTGATCTGAAATAGAAGACAGTGACTAATACCTAAAACTGGTATGGTATGATCCTCGCCTTTCAGCACACTTTCGCAAATGAGTCACTGAAGAGGGCCAGCACCCCGAAACTGTCAGTCTACCAATATCACTCTGTAAGATGATTAGAAAATAGATTGCTGGAATAATAAATTAATATTTTTTTAATTTTGTTTAAAATTAAAAATGTCTGTCCTTATAGGATGGTATAAGGTTTAGTTAAAAGTTCCACTTCACTTCTGGGCTGCAGTAAAGCAAAACAATGCTGGCGCCTTCGCCATAAATGTAAAAAAAAATCACAGATATCTATCTTGATCTTGATCGGAAATAGGACAGTGACTAATACCTAAAACTGGTATGGTATGATCCTCGCCTTTTAGCACACTTTTGCAAATGAGTCACTGCAGTCTATGTCAGACACGGATAATACATATATCTAATTATAACAACTGAAGGTCCTAATTCTCTTAAGCAAAATTTTATTTGATTTATTAACCGGTTTCGGCGCTAGCCCTCAGATTGTGTTCCCTCCTCTTCTAATTTTCCCTTAATTTCATTTGCTTCAATTTGGATTCTTAAATGATATATATATTTCTTTGGCAAATTTTTCTTTTCATATTTTTTAGGTTGCATACTTTTAGTGTGCTTTCCATGATTTCCTCTATAAATTTTAAAGACTTAGATCTCTTACTTCTTATTATTTTGTAATGATATTTAAGATTTTTCTTTTTAAACACATTTTGGCGCCACCTTTTTCAAAATTTAGGTTGATCATACCCTGCTAGTGACTAATCTGGTCACAAAGTGTTGCCAACACACTTTTTGCGTTTTCCGAGGAATTCGTTTAAAATTTTTAAATTTAATGTAGTTTTTTAATTGTTTTTATTCAGTTACAGCATAATGTTGATTTTTACCCTACTGATTCCATGTGACTGGGTGTAATATGCATTTTTTTGGTAAGTGTTTTTTAACATAACCTAAAAACGACTGTATCTTTGTGGGTTAATTTTACTATTAAAATGTTAATTTTTAGATTGTACCTTGTAATAAAAAGTAGTTGTAATGTGTAAATTATGCAGGACTAAGCAAAACGATGGTAATTCCATATAAATTTTGGCCTACAGTGTACCAATCCAATGCTGACGCCTTCGCCATAATTACAAAAAATTCCAAATGAGGAGGAGACTTCTAAATCGCGTTTTGTGAGAAAGCTTTGCTTTGTGATAACCGCTTTTCATAGAAAAAAGGGATTCCTTGAACCAAGGACACGTGTCTTTGGATATGTTCAAAGCCATATTCTCTTGTTTCAAGGCTGGCATTTTCTTGAACCAAAGTCAATGTCCTTGAATGAGGAGCACGGGTTTTGGAATAAAAATCCGCGCTCTTTATTCAAGGACATTGACTTAAGTTCAAGAAAATGCCGGCCTTGAAACAAGAGAATATGGCTTTGAACATATCCAAAGACACGTGTCCTTGGTTCAAGGAATGCGTTTTTTCTATGTTAATCTACTCCATAAGCTTATTATAACTAAGCTAAGAATTTTATAAAGAAACGTAAAATTTTTTTTAACAAAATTGCCAGATTAAGGGCACATCCACAGGCTTGCATAACAACATAGTACTTAACAATGCGATACCGCGATTGGCTTGATGTGCCGCCATTTATCTTGTAAGCCAATCACGGCATCGCATTCTTATGTTTTATGTTCTTATGAAAGCTTCTGGATAAGCCTTAATCCATAATTATGGATTAATGAAACTAATAATTCGTCGTAAAAATCATTAAAATTAACAAATCCTACTGCGGCATGGCTTTCACCTGCCGTATTATCCGCCATTTTACGCTTTATTTTTTAAATATTTTTATATAGTGAAACTGACTCAGTGTCGCCACATGTCGCTATAAAGACAAATAATTTAAATTCTTAAAAGACACTATCTAAATCATCCAAGTCGTTTAGGCTCTACAGAATAAGTGACGTAGTAAATAGAAATTAAATACAATTTGAACGTTGCCGTAGTTGGGTAAAAACTAATAAAACGCAAATTAATATAGTTTTCTAATTACCATAAAACTGAAAATTATAGAGCGAGAAAATATCAATGTAAAAGTTGCCTAAAGATATTCTTAATTGGATCATTTTAACTGTCTACACTTGAAACTGGGAATATTTTAATTGTTACGCAATTGTAACTTTTTAGTAATTGTCTTAGTTCTTTCATTCGTTCACCCTCGTTAAACTCTTTACAGCCCTTATATAGAAGAAAATTATACTATGGTTTTAATTTAATCAAGTAGTTAAGGTGCCCCCCCCCCAAAAAAAGATTTCAGGTCTGGGTTGTATTTTTCGATGTGTATCTAATTAAAGGTCTAGATATTAATTACCTTTTTGCTTTGCTTTTCAGTAATTTTGGTATGTATTCAATCTATTTCCTACGCCTTAAAAAAAAAAAGATTGTTGTTTTGTTTTATTTTTTTTTCACTTTCAGTAAAAAAACAATATACTTAATATTTAATTAATGTTCTAATATTGATGCAAAACTTTCTTAATTTTATTACAATAGAGAAAAGTATTTAATCTTAAGTTGGTTATCTCACACACAAACTATAGTTTAGGTGACATACCAAAAAAAGTCAATAACAAACTAAAATTATACATAATATATATTATTCTTAAGATTATTTGTTAAATTATGCTTTTATATAAATATTTATGTAATATGTAGAAAAAAAATAAATGATTTGATTAATATAGCCTTATCTCCAAAAATCCCATTTTCAGGAAATTGAGTTTTAAGATGTTTTTCTAAATATCTTGTAAATCTTATGCTGGAACAGTTTCAACTTTTTTCCTACAATAGTTTAATAAAAATACTATCCAAAAGTGTTTCTATTTAATTAATTGAAGGTTCCATTTATTTTATATAAGAAAAACCAGATTGGAGATACGACAATTTACGTTTTTTTTTCAGTATTGGTTTGACCTATCTCCAAAAATAAAATCAAAAAACTAATTAATTAGGATCATAATGACTTGATTTTATGTTTGGAAGAGTGCAGAAGGGTTATTAATGTTTGGAAATAAAGAACTTTTATTATTTACTTGAGCAAGCACAAAAATATCTAAAATTTAAAAAAAAGTGAGGTTATGTTTAGGATATTTTCCAAATAATTAAAAATCAATATATAAGTATAATTAAACCAAGTTTACTTACATTTTTGTGTAAGGCGTTGTATAATTCACCAATTAAAGAAGTTTTTTCACTATTTTTGATCAAAATTTAGGTTGGAAATCTGAGAAATTATCGCATCTCTATAAAAATTCAAAATAATGGCTTAAGTTACACATCATTATAGCGCTTTTATTTTTTTATATGGGTTTAATAGTTCTTAAATTATTCAAAATAAGAAAAACAGGTAGGTAAATTCAGAAACACTATTTTTTTTGCCTTTACAGCTGCAACCTAACTACTGTTTTGATTAAAAATAATTGTTAATTTAAACAAAATGATATTAGTTTGAAATTTGACCAAAGTTAAGGCAAGACTATTTTTTTTGTAAACAAAATACCTAACTGATGTAAGAACTAAGTTTCAGGTAAAATTTTTTGTTTGATTAACCTGTTTTCACACTATTATTATAATAATTACTACAATAGTGTAATTAATTTATATTTTTTTATTCAAGATAATATTTTTGATTAAATGCTAGTTTCTTCTTTTAAAAATGGAGATACGACAAAACAATATTGAAATTTTAAACTATTTTGTGGAGATATGACAATTTATTTTGGAAATTTAAGCAAAAAATCTCAAAATTTCCGAAAATGGAGATACGACAAATCAATACTGAGGGGACGTTGTATCCAACTAAGATTAGTTAAGTAAAATTGTAGCCCCGTACCTTAGTCCAAACAATATTTACACCAAGAAAAGTGTTTTTCAAGGTGCATATGGTCTTGTAAATTTCAGAATGTCTTATCTCAAAAAAGACAACTTTACAGGAATGAGAAATAAATTTTTCTCACATTATTTATAGGTTGAAAATGTACTTTTTTAATGATTAACTTACCTTAAATCATTTTGTTGTGTATAAATTAAATAAATACAAATAAAAACCTAATGTTTATAGATACGACATTTTGATGCTCAAAATTAATATTTTTTTTAAGATACGAGCTTTGAAACATTATTATATTAATATTTTAACAAAATATAATTAATTATTATATACATAGTCAGTTAACTAGAATTAAGAGATACGAAGTTAAAAAATTTATCAGTTTATAATCATCTAAGATACGACGTTACTATTTTGCTTATATTTTTGTTATTTAAAAAAATAGCAGGTGAAACTTATTTCTTAGATTTAAATTAATAATATAAAGCGTTTAAGTCCAAAATCTGAAAATCGAAATAATTGAGATACGACGTCCTGAAATTTACAAGATCATATATAATTATAAAATTTGATGCTATAATTATATCTACAGATATATCATTTTTGAATATTAAATACCTGGGGAACAAAACAGTAAATTCTTGTTAGTTTTACTGTATCATACTCTAGTATGCAATATACGGTTCGGCGATAGCGGAATGACTACTCCAGACGTGTTATAGGCTATACTTTTTCTTCGATTACAAGCATAAGACATTAAATGGCTTTAAACTGCGGAGAAGTTTCAAGAAAATGTAGCAAAATACACATTTCTAAATAAAATACTAGATATTATTTTATGAGTTTATCAAACAAATACTTAAAAGGATTTTTATTGAATTTTGCTAATTTATAAATTATAATGAAAAAATTAAAGTTTATGCCAGATTGTTGTGACGATAACATGATTTAAATAATCAAGAATAAATTACGCATTTTTATTTTTTTAATATGAAGTGACTAAAAACTGGTAAACAAAAAATATTACTTAAAATTGCATTAAATTACCTATTTAATATTTTACGGTAAAACATATATTTTTTGTTCATTTTACTACAAAACTCTTTTTTTTTATAGACAAAAGATGGCACCATATTATATGGTATAGTTAAACTGTATCTAGATCTAGAATGGATTAATTCTCTGTTAAAAAAGTGCGTATTTGCATATATTTTAAACCAGTCATGGAAACAAGCAATTTGGATTCTACTTATGGTATTTTTTTCTTTTAGTTAACGTTACGTATATTTTAAAAAGTTAATAGTATACTAGGGAATACGATGAATTTTATTCCTTCACCCCCATTTTACTTCTCAAATATTGAACTTAAAACTTAAGCCAGGTTATTCTGAAATATACGGTAAAGAAGAAGTATGGTTCGTTTATAAACGAGCGGTCTCGATCGAAGGATTATTTTCTCATCAAACTTTACTTGATAAAAAGTTAAAAAAATCATGTAATTTAATTAAAAAAATATATTTTTCTTCAAGCGAACTATAATGTTCATATTTTATAACTGAATAAACTAGTTAGAGTAATCTATTTTTTTTACAGTAAAAAAATGAGTTCATTGTTGTACGCCGTAAAAAAAAGTTAGCAAAACCACCATGGGCGGCAGCACTCTTTGACTTTGATGACAGCCATACTTCAAACTTGTTTGTTTATTAGGTAAACAGGTGGTTGACTCGAGATTCTGTGCAAAAACCTTGTGTGAAATTGATTAAAAATTATTGAAGAAGAATGTATGGTTTATACACCTACAAATCTCTCAGAAATTGCAAATGCTACATTAGACAAGTTACCATCAAAACCACGAAAAGTGTACGATTTAGCCTACGAAAAAAATTTTAAATGAGCTAAGGAAGGTTCAAGTTTCTTATTCCATCAATCTATTTTCTAATCATCGTACAGAGTGATATTGGTAGACTGAAAGTTTCGGGCTGCTGCCCTCTTCAGTACCCAGAGTCAACTCTGCACGCTGATTAAGAAAACGTTTTTAGACTTTACTAGCAAAAGGAATATAGCCATTAGATTTATGTAGACTTGTGCTCCATCTATTTCTAGATGTAGACAACTACTCATACCTCTGGAGACTTTGAATGGTAGCAAGCTGAAAATAGATTGATGGAATAATAAATTAATATTTTTATAATTTTGTTTAAAATTAAAAATTTCTGTCCTTACTAGGTTTAAGTTTATTTCGAAAGGGTTTTATTGGACTATTTTAATAAAAAAATACATACTTTATTACTGAATAAATTAAATTCAAAAATTAATATTTAAAATAATATATAGGATGCTTGAAGAAAAAATAGTATGTTTCACTCAGAGGAAATTTGATTTTTTTACTCGTCTGTTGTTTCCGGACTCCGCTTTGCGTCGAGCGTAAACTCTACAGACTAGTAAAAAAAGCTTCACTTTTTCTCTTAGTAAAACAATATACTATTTTTATATGTGTAGGATTAAAAAGTTTTTCTTTTGAGTCGCCTATTTTATTTTTTTTACTCTTTTACAATCCTATATGATAACGCTACGCTATATATAGAGTAAAATTAAATTTTAGTTTGATAATATTAGTGCCCTATATTCAATATAATTCAATATGCACTTGAAATTTAATTCAATAAACTTTAGAAGAGCCGTTGGTCATTGGCCATATTACTTGGTAATTGAGACCCGTGCTTCTTTGCCTCACAAACCCTTTTCTCTCTCTATTTTAATTACGCTTCCAGACATTCCCCATTTTGCTATTAAGTTCTCTTCAAGATGACATTTCGACATCGATTCATTTATTTTAAACAAAAGATGGCAATTAAATGTCAATGATCAGTTTGACCTACTAGATCTGTTAGATTAAAGAGTTCACGACTCTTAACCTATTTAGACATGCACCTATGTTACAATTCTACGATGTACATGTACATTGTTACATAGCTACCTATATACGGACACATACAGAGCGGTCCAAAAGTCACCTCCCCCCCTCTTAACTTTTGAACGAGTTTAGATATCGACTTCAAATTTAGAAATCTTAAATAAGACAACTTAAACTATCTTTAAGCATATATTTGATACTTTTAGCTCTTAAAATGTGGGCAGGGGTGCATGGGGCGACATTTTTTTTAATGGAAAGGTGGGTCGTGTGATACATCATTTTAAAGCTTATAAAATTCTCCATTTAACTGTATATTTTTTATTTTTTTTAAACATTTTTTTTTTGGGTATAAAATAGGGTTGAAAATGGGTATTTTTGTCAAAATTTCTCTAAAAAATCCAAACAATTTTTTAAAAATGCCTAATTTCATAATGAAAAAAAAGTAAATTATACTTTTAAACTAATTTTAGTTGGCATAAATAAAAATTAACAAAAAAAAACTTAAAAATTTATTTTTTTAGCATAGAAAACTGAAAAATCATAACCTTAAAAAACATGTTTAAAATTTTTAAAAATGTATGGTTATATAGAGAATTTTAAAGGTTTTAAAAGGATGTATCACACGACCCTCCTTTCCATTTAAAAAAATTTCCCCCCATGCCCCCCTGCTCACATTTTAAGAGATAAAAGTGTCAAATATATGCTTAAAGATAGTTTAAGTTGTCTTATTTAAGAGTTCTAAATTTGAAATCGATATCTCAACTCGTTCACAAGTTAAGAGGGGGGGGGGGGGTGACTTTTGGACCGCACTGTATATTAAATGATATATTAAATAATATATTACATCGGCACTTAGTGCTACTAAGAGTGCCGATGTATTGAAATCTTCGTTGAAAAGTCAAAATCTTTGACCACTTTTTTTCACATTTTAGACCATTCTGAGTCGAAATCAGTAAAAAAAATTTTTGCGTCCGTCTGTCTGTCTGTCTGTCTGTCTGTCTGTCTGTCTGTCTGGGTGTAAACTCTCTAACTCCATTTCTACATGAGATATCGACTTGTTTCTTATCGTATTCCGAAGAGCTGATTAGATTTTGGGGGTAAACGATTGGGGGTAAGGGGGTAAAAATAGGGTAAAACATCTATTTTTAGCGTTTTTTTCTTTATAATTAAGGCAATTATTATTGTATTTGGTTAATTTAGCACTTATATAAAAGATAATTTTAAATTGGTCAAAAAATGTTATAAACAACGTTTTCCTTAAAAGGCATTGTTTTCGAGATATAGGCGTTTAAAGCAGTAAAAGGTTTTTTTACCATATCTCACATATTTATAACCCGATTTCAAAAAATTATATTTTAAATAAAAGCTCTTTTTAAGCCCTATAAAAAATGTTATATACAGTTTTTTTGCTAGAATATAATGTTTTAAAGATACACAATTTAAAATCAAACAAAACACCTAGTTTGAAATTTGCTAGATGGCTCTAGTGTACAAATTTTAAGCTTCCATTCATTTGTTTTTAAAATCAATCAAAAATTGTAATTAATAAGTGCAACTTGCATCCAAGTAAAAACATATTTTTATTATTAATTTTAATTATATATTAAATGTACAAGAAAAGCTAAAGTTTAATATAATTACACCGGCACACAAAAAAAAAATTGTCTGTACACCGGGCGCCACCTATCTACGGGCATGTTTTTCGACCCGCTAAATACGAATTTCAAGTCAGTTTAGGCCGTCCAGCCTTCAATTTCGAGTAAATTGCAAAAAAAATCCAAAAAATAGCGAAAATTCGATGTTTTGGCAAGAAAAAAAAATTTTTTACTCGAAATTGAAGGCTGGACGGCCTAAACTGACTTGAAATTCGTATTCAGCGGGTCGAAAAACATGCCCGTAGATAGGTGGCGCCCGGTGTACAGACAATTTTTTTTTTTGTGTGCCGGTGCACCGGCGCCATTATTTAAAGTTTGATTTTCAAATGTTATTGAAAACATAAACAAGGCAGAAAATTTAAAAATGCTTTTTATGCTGCACTGTTGTAATAGCATGTTATTAGTTTTCCCAATAGTGCCGATGTTTTGACAGGGTGCTTGCAACGTTTCATCTAGTTATTATTTAGTAAAAATTAGAAACTTTGACATAGAACAGTATAACAGACGAACGGACGGGCTATTTTGAAACTTGATCAAGTGTTATTTGATGTAATATAGTTTGGTATCAGGCATTTTTCAAGAATTTTGGGAATTCAAAAGTGAAATACTCTTCTAGATGTAAAGATTTACAAATAATTTATCAGTAATAAAGTATTTTTATTTCAAACTTGAAAAAAGTTATAGTAAAACAAATAAATTTTGATATGGGTCTTTCACACAGAAAAAGGGTTTAGTTGAACCAAAGTCAAAGTCCTTCAAAGAAGAGCACGGATTTTTAAATGAAGATCTGCGCTCTTTGTTCAAGGACCTGCGCTCTTCGTTTAAGGACACTGACTTTGATTCAACGAATCCTTTTTTCCTGTGCATTTGGAGTACTAGAAGTATCTAACAATAGTATATTAAAGTACTAGTTTCATAACACCCGTTTTTAGTGCACGAGTACAAGTTAAGAAAACGAGCCGCTTGTGGCTTGTTCTAAAATTTAAAAAACTTACATTTAAATTGATTACCGATTTAGGGATTTAGGTTTTGGGTTGGCATTACTACCAAATTTAAGGTAACTTGAACATTTTTTTACCCCCGCCCAACTAAGTTATAATAATAATAGTATGCAAGCATAGTTTTTGAGTTGATTACTACAAAAAATCGAAAATTGATTCTTTGAAATACAAGGTTTCAAAACTTACAGGTCGATATATCAACGGCTTCGTCCGCAAAGTGGTTAACACCAATTTTTGCCACTTTGTGGACGTATCCGTCAAAGTTTATTATATTATTCACAGCGCCTGAGCTAGTTTCGAATTTTCAAAAATTTTCAAAAGTTGTTCTAGACAAAATAAGAAAATTCCGATTAACGTAACTTTTTCAGGAAAAATTAGTATCAATATAAGGATCAATTCTACCAATTTTAAAAGTAAACCCCCCAAAAACAAAATAGTTATGGGGTGTTAAACCTACCTAAAAAAAATCGAAAAAAGCTGAAATAAAAATCCGATTAACGTAAATTACTTTTATTATCAAAGATAAATTCTAACAATTTTGAAAGAAATCCCCCCAAAAACAAAAAAGTTATTAAGTTTTACAAAAAAAAATATATAAAAAACTACCTATCATTTTCAAAAAAAAAAAAAAATTTTGGTTTGGCAAAAAGAAAATATATATATTTTTAATTTTGAAAATTTATTTAGTTTTTTTGAAACATTTAAAAAAAATGTTTCTCAATTTTTTTTGGGTTTTTTTAAAAAAGGTTTTTTTTAAATGCATTTTTTTGAAAATTATTTTTTTAAGAACCTATTTGGGAAAATATAATATAGCATTTTCTGTGAATAATATATAATGGAATGGGTAGCATTACATATCTTCACGGCTCGTTTTAAGTACATTTCTAGATAAGGGCTGTTTTGTGCTATTAGGGAGTGCGGTGGAACGCAACCTTTTATGGTACACCACTGAACTCAAAATCAATATTAAAAAAGTAGAAAAAATGTAGGGTGAATCAACACCTGTGCTTTCCTTTTCAGGATTAAGTATTTACGATTCAACTCAGGCTATTTGTGTGAGTCACACATTTCACATTTCTATTAAAGGGCGCTTACAAATATGTCCTTTGTGGGAAGGACTTGGGTGTGTTTGTGTTTAAGACGATTTATACCTGGGAGAATAACTTTTGCAGATATTCCTGCTATTTTTTTAAAGTCAAGGCGATGTTTTATAATTTAATGATATTATAATTTATACTAAAAAAAGTCCTTACAACTTTTTTTGCATATATTTTGGGTTGAGTTTTTTAATTTATATATTTTTTTATTTATTTTATATATTAAAAAGTCATGAACAGTAGTAGGCGTAAACTCAGTTATGACTTATCAACTTTAAAAATAAACACAGAATCAGAGACTTACATAAAACGCAAAATTACGCAAAAAATACTCCTGTCGACAAGAGTACTTTCCCTATAGGTCTAGGTTTATTAAAGCCAAAAACGAATAATAATAAAAAAATAAAAAAAAAATAAAAAAAAAAATAAAAAAAACTTTTTTTTAAGTTAATTTTTTTGTAAACCAAAAAAAAAATTGAAAAAATAAATAAAAAAACTGTTTAGTAGAATACAAAAAGAAAACGAAAAAAAAAAACTACAAAAAGTACAAAAACGAATAATAATAAAAAAATAAAAAAAAATGTTTTTTTTTTAAGTTAATTTTTTTGTAAACCAAAAAAAAAATTGAAAAAATAAATAAAAAAAATGTTTAGTAGAATACAAAAAGAAAACGAAAAAAAAAAACTACAAAAAGTCCAAAAACGAATAATAAAAAAATAAAAAAAAATTAAAAAAATGTTTTTAAGTTCATTTTTTTGTAAACCAAAAAAAAAATTGAATAAATAAATAAAAATATTGTTTAGTAGAATACAAAAAGAAAACGAAAAAAAAAAAAACTACAAGAGTGCAGATCTCGGCAAACAAACAAGCACTAATTAGTACTAAGTCGCTGTGTTATTAATTCGTTTACAAAAACATTCGAAATAATAAAGGTACTAAGTGACTTACTGTGTATTGCCAGATAAAATTTTAATCAAAATCAAATTGGTGCGATTTGGCAGTCCACCTAAAAGTTAGTTCGGTTTACCTGTACATAGATAAAAAATTAATTAAAGTGCCATTTAAATCCCACTTTTGCAAAAAGTTGACTTAGTGCCTTTTACTTGTAAGCCCACGATATGTTATTAAAAACACCGGCACACAAAAAAAAAAAATGTCTGTACACCGGGCGCCACCTATCTACGGGCATGTTTTTCGCCCCGCTGAATACGAATTTCAAGTCAGTTTAGGCCGTCCAGCCTTCAATTTCTCGAGTAAAAAATTTTTTTTCTTGCCAAAACATCGAATTTTCGCTATTTTTTGGTTTTTTTTGCAATTTACTCGAAATTGAAGGCTGGACGGCCTAAACTGACTTGAAATTCGTATTCAGCGGGTCGAAAAACATGCCCGTAGATAGGTGGCGCCCGGTGTACAGACAATTTTTTTTTTTTGTGTGCCGGTGAAATTAATTATTTTTAGGAATTGCTTCATAGCAACAAATTGACCCTTTATTTGTGGCCACGTGGTCCAACAGCTAAGAGTATAATATTCTTTTAGGTGTCCAGTAAAAAAAAATAACCCACGTCCATCGTTTAGCGGAAAATGGGTCCTAATCAATAGGGTTTCACGTATACTAGTACATTTTGACCGGCCTAATTTTACGGTTTAACGGTCCAAACTAAGTGGAAGTCCAGTCGTAAACTGAAATGACGCATTAAAATAAGGTCTGGGATGTTCCGAGGGATGTTCGTTATACCAACCTTCTGACACAAAATGATCTAAACTACCAAACATTACCCTATACTAATTAGTTTTGTAACTTTATACTCAATATTTGGTAAGAATTAGTTTTCTGGCACCTTGGGAGCATCTAATAGTCGCTATTATAAAATACAGTCACTCTCATACAGTACAAATACAGCGAATGAGAACGCAATCTTTTGTCATTTACATATTAGTTCTGTAAAAAATAATAATAATAATAATAATATTTATTACTGTTCTTTTCATTGGTAGAAATATTATTTCTCTACCTATGACGTCAGAGGTTCTAAAAATAATAAAATTGCACCATGGTTAATAATGAATTTTTATTCAGCTGTTTTGGCATCTGACGTTTTACATAATTATTAAATCACATTACTATTTACAAGTGTCTTTAGGCACCAAATTTATTTATTGCATGATAAATTAAATAATATTAATTAAATTAGTACCTATAAAACATGTTTTACAAAAAACACTTCGAAAAGTGAAAATCATTGTCCATCATATTCAACCATAGATTATACAACCCATAGATTACCGTCAAGATCATAGAATACTAGAGGTACAACCCCCATATATTAGATATTCAACTCGTAAAACGACAATGTTTTATAGGTTGCATATGCCTTGCTCCAAGCCTTGCGCAATTTGCGCAGTACAAATAATATGGTCTTTTGTTGATATAACCTTAAAATAAAATTGTTTATTTTTTAAAATGACATATTTATTAACAAAATTTAACAAAAGTAGTAATTTCGTAAACTACTTATAAAAATTATAGTTAATTGTACAATTTCGGCAAGACATATTTATATGAGCAGGTGATGTTATTGGTATATTTATTTCTATTTTTTACTGTTAAATTATTATGTGTTAAAGTTTCTGAGTGTTCTGTATGAGGTGAATTTGTATCAAAGATGTGGGGTACTGTGGGGTTTTCCGTTTCATTAAAATCAGTAGGCAGAGTTGTATTGAAGAGGGAATAACTTGATGAAAAATTAACTAAAGAAAGTAGCTTTGTCATTAAATTTTAATAAAATAAATAAATAAATAGCTAATAAATTGTACTGGTAGTGAAAAAAAAATACTATAATTTCCACAAGAGTGAAGATTTAACATTTTAGACCGCGTTTTGCGGGCTTCGAGCTAGCTCGCTCATCCCGCATTTTGACGCAGAACAAAAATGTTAAACTTCTCTCACTTGGTAAATAATATACTATTAAGCTGCTTTTAAGGTCTATTTATGTAATAATAATAATAAAACTATAACTATTTATCATATTTTATTTTTGATTGATTAAATTCTTAGTTAGAATTTCAGTTTCCTTAGTTATAGAATAGATATAGAATATGATTGTATCATAGAAAACTGCAATTAGCTAACCTAAAAGTGCTTGCTTTTTTAAATGTTTTTATGTCTATATAAAACATTGATTAAAGAAGCACATGTCTCTTACGGCAAAAAAGTTAATGGTGGTTACAATACAATACCATACAATACAAGTGGGCTTATGAGGCAATGTAGTGCCTTTTAAATCACTTCGACCAATGAGATCTGTTATGAATACCCTTAATAATTTAGTCTACATCAAACTTTAGGCTTCCAAAGAAGAGTTTTTTGGGGGCTACTTGAGATATATCTGCAGGTCTTGGGTATACCTGTTCGAGATATTGTAGCCTTTTGCGAACAATAGCTTTGCAGAAGCAAATGATGTGTTCGGCCGTTTCTGGTGCTTCTGAGCATAGACGGCAGGGGTCAATTTCAGACTTGCCCATTTTTTTAGATGATATCCTGTTAACAGCCCTGTATAGGTCTTTAGTTCCGGCTTGCTGAGATCGAGTATCTTTCTTGTTGCTGTTAGTGGTTATTTTGAGAAATAGGTCGCATACAATTTGATGTTAAAATAACAATATTATCATAAAATATAAAGAACTTATAAAAATTGATGATCATAAAACTTTATGTAGTCATTAATATATTTAATTTTTATTTTAACAGTTTATCTTTCTACCTGATAAATCTGGGGCAATTTATATTAATTTTTATGCTCTATAAAATCCCCAAAGTGATAAATAATAGCTTTCATTTATTTTAAGAAAATTAATATCAATTGGTGCAATTTGTAGCAAAATTTATTACTTTGATATTTTTCCTCATTAAATTTTTTTGTAACTCAAAGAAGCTTTTCCTTTTAATACTATTAAAAATATACACGGTATGCCAATAGTGAGTGGATCTGATTAGGGGTTTTCTCAAATTACAGAACTATCAACAGTAAAATCAAATCACCACGTATTACGAAATCCTTTTAATATCAACCAAAATTTTTCAAATAAGAGAACATTAGCTTAAGGATACCTAAACAAGATTTTCGGGGATATTAGAAGAATTTTGTCCGCAAAAGTCCGAATCCTTTCGAAAAATGCTCTACCTATCGAATTTTAGTTGCAATAAAAGAACTTATCGGTTTTTGATTATTTTCAGATACACATATACTGTGTAAATTTTATGAACTGGCACCTCTGTGGAATGTGAAAAAGTCTATATTTTACCTCTTCTCTTCCCCTTGCCTTAGCTCACATGTGCCAGTTCGTATTGCTAATGTTATACTTAGTTTACAATTTTTTTCTACTACTTAGAAAATCTTTGTTTCAAATTTCAAGCCTCTGGCTCAAAGCGTTTTTGAAATATCGTAGTGTAAAGTTGTTTAGCAAGCTAACTATAGTCCATCTAGTCATGCGTGATAGTAAGGGACGCGGCCAGTTTTACACAACAGAGCGCTTGAAAATCTGCATGCATGCATTGAGATAAAGAAGATTGCATAAATCGTAGTGTATCAAAAATTTTACAGATGAAGGTACAGTTTTCCTGCATATTCTACCTAAGGGCCTATCCAGAGGCTCGCATAACAAGCATAGTACATAAAAATGCGATGCCGTGATTGGCTTGATGTGTGGTAATGTATCTTGTAAGCCAATCACGACATCGCCTTCTTATATACTATGCTTGTTATGCGAGCCTCTGGATAGGCCTTAAGTTGTTATTGTAACCTAAAAATTTGATGTTTTGCTTGTTTTCAATATAATTTGCGTTTGTACAATATGTAAATATGTGAGTGTATGAAGAATAAACCAAAAAAGAACATTTATCAATAGTTTTAACGACCACTTATTGTAAAAAAATGTAAACAAATATCTCAATATGTTATAGTCTAAAAGGTACGTGTTTTTAAACAATCATGTGGCCTAAAAATAGCAGGATTTTTTAAACTACTATCACGCATGACTGGATGGATCATATAAAATTACTTTTTCAATGATCTCCTATGAAAATTACATTTTGTTCTTCAGAAAACGCCTTATATCACAATAGTTTGATATTTTTATATCACCCTAGATTGATATTTGTGTATGTAGGTTTGCCTAATTTTATTTGGATATTTACATGTAATGTATACAGTGTAGATTCTACGAATTTTACTCACCTCGTTTTATATGCCATTTTCCACCTTTTATCACAGCCTTTTATGGTATCTTTTATTTTTTTCAATCCAAATATTTCTGTTTTTCATGCCAAAAATAAAAACTATAATTATAACCTTACTATATAGATTGGGATGTTTTATTTATGTCTAGATGTTATAAATATTACTTAATTTTCGATTTAGTTACCTTACATTTTATAAAAAACATCAAAATACACGGTCTTTTCCTTATGAAATTGTAAAACAGTACAATTTTACTGTTTAATCCACAGAAATCTAATTTACTTAGCAAATTAAGTTTGCCTTGATTTACACAAGATGTTTGCGCTATGGGCAACCAATTAAACAGTAGCTGTTTAACGGGTTGCCTATAATAATATATCTTAAACAAGAAAACTAAAGGTAAATGAAAATTATATTTCCTGTTTGATATACATAAATCTGTATGCTATGTTTTGGTTTTATTTGTATGCTTTGCTTTTCTCAAAAGTTCTTTGAATAAGTAATAAAAATTAGAAAATATTAAATTAAGAAACTTTATATTTTTTCAGGATCCCAAGAAAAATAGTGTACATAACTCTTTGGAAACACTAGGTATGTAATATACTATACTATGTATTTAATGGGTTAATGCATTATTTTCTGGTTGTTTTGGCACACTCTGTATTCAGAAACTATATTAATCAAGGCTTGACAGTTGACGTGTTTAATTAGAAAATTTAGTAGTGCAATTTCGTTTTTAGTGGTGGTATTGACCAGCAAAATGTATTAATTATTTTTCAAGTTGTGAAGGGAGACTCACTGTGTGAAAAGGCAATAACAAAATGAGTCAGTCCTTCTAGCGGAAAGTGGAGTGTTAAGGTGTGATATTTTGTGTTTAATTACTTCTAAGGAAAAGTAATTTAGTAGCTGCAGCTGTCAGGTTTGACAGCTCAGTGGTAGTTTCATTTGTTTTAAATATAAACCTTTGTTGTAGGTCACTTAAGAAGTGCTTTAAGAACGATCAAATGTTTTATGGGGATATGATTTTGTTTTATTTTAGATGATTCAAATTTAATTTTCTGTTTGATGATACACAAGAAGAAAATTGTTTTAGCAATCTTTAACAAAAGTTTAGCAGTGGAGTGATACATTTTGGTATTTATTCCTAAACGTATAGAATTTACTATCAAATGTATAGGATTTCACAAGTAAATTTTTTCCGTTAGCTATGAATCACTTGTATATACCGAAGCATCCCGAAGATTACCGTATCACCATGGTAGCAATCTAAAATAGGCCTAAAGCAAAAACGAAGCAGACTGATACTATTCATAGAACGATTCGCTCGCCGCAGTAATGAGAAGAATCTAGCACATGCTCACTGGTTTGCTTATTTTTGTTTTGACGGATGTCAAAAGTGGCTTCTGTTTAGGCAGTTGTAGTTTTATGAAATAGTTTAATTTGAGTGGGGTTACGGTGCGCATCAGGTCCACTAAAATGAACTATATTTTTGCACTGATTTCTGGTTTTATTACTAAAACTTACTGTCTTGAATATAATTAGGTGCGGAAAATCCAGTTTTTTTTGTTAGAATACAGGGTGATCCATAACTGGCATGCCAAAATTTAAGAGGTGATTCTAGATCCAAAAATATAAAAAAAGTTCCTATAAAGGTTGGTCCGGAAATGAGCCCTAAGGGATCTAGGGCCCTTTAAAATTGTAATAAAAATAAGGTTTTTAATTAATAACTCGGGTACCGTTTAAGCTAGAGCGGCTAGCTTTTGCATGTATACTAGTATTAATAAGGGCAATAAGTTTATGTTAATTTATTTTTTTAATTTATCCAGAGGCGTGCCTAGACGGACAAAATATATGAGGCTTAAAACATTTTTGCCCCAAACTTTTCTATGTGTATGTTTTTTGGATTTGTTGTAAGAAATATAGATTTCTAGAGTAAAAATACATATAAAATATCATATAGTGTAACACTGTAGGAGCAACCGTTATCAAAAAAAAATGCAATTAAGAGGAAGTAACATTTTGTGCCACCAAAAACGTTACTTTTTAAAAGGCTATTACTCCTTTAATATTAAATTTAGGTGTTTTGGTGTATAATCCTTTTTTGCTCAGTTTTAAATGAAGAATCACCCTGCAGCATTAAAATTTTATTTGTTCCCCATTCAATACGTCATCTTCGAAGGGCCGTAGCTCCCTTAGGGCTCATTTCCGGACCAACCTTTATAGAAACTTTTTTTCATATTTTTGGATGTAGAATCACCTCTTAAATTTCGGTACGCGAGTTCTGGAACAGGCTGTATATAGCAAAAGATTGTTAAAATACTCACGAATTTCTGTTTGATTTTTTTAATGGGGACGTTGGTTTACGTTAACAATGGTTTGGTTTGGTAGTTTGCTGGTTTGGTGTTTTTTTTTTTAATGGGATGCGTCTGTTTACGTTAACAATGGTTTGGTTTGGTGGTTTGCTGGTTTTGTGTTTTTTTTTTAATGGGAGGCGTTGGTTTACGTTAATAATGGTTTGATTTGGTAGTTAGCTGCATTGGTGTTTTTTTTTTAATGGGAGGCATTTTTCAGATACGATATTTCAGAATTCAGAAGGGTATATATTTTAAGAATCAAATATTTATTAATAAATATTCCGCAATTTTTTTTACGTAAATACTAATAAAAGCGAGTACTTTTAGCCAATTAAAAAAAAAACTGTTAACTCGCAAAGAAAAAAGTAGATATTTTTGTAAACTTCTGCAAAAGAATGTTACATAACCTTAAAATAATTTACGTCAAAACAAAAATAAGAAAATCAGTGCGCATGCGCTGGATTCTTCTCATTACTGCGGTGAGTGAATCGTTTTATAGAGTACAAAAGCACATCTGAAGCACACCCGCACCTTTACATTATTTCAACTTGCAGATTACCGCTCATGAACGAAAAAAGCGAAAAATAATATAAAAAGAATGCAACCATGTGTTTTTCAGTGTACGACTATAAAAGTATTAATATATTATATATCTCAGTCCATTATCTAATAAAACTTTTATATTTACTAAAGCCTATATCTTCGGCAATATACGATGAAATGCATTTAAATTTTGCATATTGATGAGTTTACTTTGATACAAAACTCACTTAAATCTCATTTATTAATAAATATACCTACATAAACCTATCAGACTATATATATTTCAGAGAAGCATATCTCGTATACAGGGTGATCCTGAAATAAGGTTTAAAATGTTAAGACTTTAACCCCTACAATGCATGATTTTTCAGAATTAAAAATAAAATTTAAAATCATATGTAAAAATTAATAGTAAAAAAACATTTTTAAGAACAAGCTTTTATTTAAGTGCACTAAAAAAAAAAGAAAATAAACTTTCAAGTAAATCAAACCCATCATTTTGTTACATTATACATTTTTATATGATATAAAAGCTTGTCGCCAGATTTTTTATAAAATCAATTTACACAGGAATATCTCGCGACAAGCTTTTATATCATATAAAATTGTATATTGTAACAAAATGATGAGTTTGATTTACTTGAAAGGTTTTTTTAGTGCACCTAAATTAAAGCTTGTTCTTAAAGATGTTTTTTTACTACTAATTTTTTTTTTCTTTTTTTAGTCGTCAAAATTTTGTAGGATACAAAATTGTAATAAAAATAAGGTTTTTAATTAATAACTCTTGTACCCTTTAAGCTAGAGCGACGAGCTTTTGCATGTATACTAGTATTAAGTATAAGTTTATGTTAATTTATTTTTTTGAATTTATCTAGAGGCGTGCCTAGACGAACAAAATATGTGAGCTTAACACATTTTTGCCCCAAAATTTTTTATGTATATCTTTTTTTGGATTTTTTGTAATAAATATAGATTCCTTCAGTAAAAATACATAAAAATTGTCATATAGTGTAACACTGTAGGTACAACCGTTTTCAAAAAAAAATGCAATTTAGAGGAAGTAACATTTTGTGCCACTAAAAATCTTGTCTTTTTAAAAGGCTATATCTCCTTTAATATTAAATTTAGGTGTTTTGGAGAAGAATACTTTTTTGCTTAGTTTTAAATGAAGAATCGTCCTGCAGCATTAAAATTTTAGTGCTTTTTTTGCCATGTTCGAAGGGCCACGGCTCCATTAGGGCTCATTTCCCGACCAACCTTTTTAGGAACTTTTTTCATATTTTTTAACGGAGAATAACCCCTTAAAGTTCTCCAACTTATTTCTGAATAACCTTGTATATTAGCCTACTCTAAAGAGTTGTAAAATTTACAGAATGCCATGTGGGTAATTAAACGTAAAGATATGTATTTTTGTTGCTGGCTCTCTTTAGTACCAAGAGTCAACTCTGCACGCTGATTAAGAAAACGTTTTTAGACTTTATTCGCAAAAGGAATATAGCCATTAGATTGATGTAGACTTGTGCGCCATCTATTGCTAGATGTAGACACTACTCATATCTCATACTCTTGGTACTGAAAAGTCCAAACCAATATTACTCTGTACGATGATTTGAAAATAGATTGATGGAATAATAAAATAATATTTTTATAATTTTATTTAAAATTAAAAATTTCTGTCCTTACTAATTCTACGTCTAACCACACGTTAGTGGTACTATGTGCTTGAGACACACAAGTCTTCAACTTGCTACCATTCAAAGTCTCCAGATTAGGAGAGGTATGAGTAGTTGTCTACATCTAGCAATAGATGGCGCACAAGTCTACATCAATCTAATGGCTATATTCCTTTTGCGAATAAAGTCTAAAAACGTTTTCTTAATCAGCGTGCAGAGTTCACTCTTGGTACTGAAGAGGGCCAGCAGCCCGAAACAGTCTACCAATATCACTCTGTACGATCATTAGAAAATAGATTGATGGAATAATAAATATGTAATTTTGTTAAAAATACAATATTTTATTTTAATATTTAATTAATTTTTCCGTATTTACCATAATTTTGTAAAACATTATATATAACTTTAGGTGGGTATATCAAACTAGCAATTAACCTGCCTAAGTAAAATATTGTAAATTTTAATTTTTCTAGTACGCTCATAGTCAATTATTTTACTTTATAAAATTAAGGCCCAGTGTATCAGTGTACAGTTAAAACCTTATCTAAAAGATAAAGTCTCAGTTAAGAGCAAATTCTGGATTTTGGTTGGAGTTGCTATGGTTATTACGTGTCAGCTAAATTTAGCTGCACTTTGATAAACCCAGCCTAAATAAACTATTCACATTTTTATATAATACATACATATTTTTTTACAAAAGTGTTCATCTCAGTACACTGTTTATGTTTGTGCATATTCAGAAATTTTCTTTATAACCAAATCATAGTTGTATAGTATAAACTATATTTTTTACAACAGACGAAGTGTAAAAAGTTCAAAGTAAAAAACTCAACTTTACGAATGATCGAACTCTGAAAAATATAGCGTATCTGTGTATTAAGCTGGGTCGATTTTTTTTCTGATTTCACTAATGGCGATACCCGCAAAAGTTTTCACTTAGTATAGTCCAGTCAAATAATAAATGTAAATTTCAATAAATGTACACGGGCTGATATCACTAGGCAACAAATTTCAACTTTTTTTTTTGCCCCGATCGGAAAGTAAATTTTTCTTACTAATTCGAGGGCGTAGAATCCGAATATGACCTTAGAAAAATTCCAGCACCTAAAATTTTTGAGATATAAGTTCAGGTAATAATGACGTTTTTTTTCAAAATCTTTAAAAAAAAGAGTAGAATTTTGAAAATATTAGTGTATATTAAAAAAAATACGAGGAATTCAAAAATCTATATGTCAAGAACCTACTGAAAAAAAAAATAAAAAGGTTAAAATGAAAGTGCAGAGTTTACTTAATTGCTCATTTATGGCAAAACTATAAATTTTTTTTTAAAACTTTATAGAACTTAATTTGTAGATTATAAAATTCTCTATAAAAATATTTATACAAATATTTTTTTATTTTGCTTAGTTTGTTCCTAAAAAGTAAATAAATAAAAAAAGATATAAAATTAAAGTACACAGTGTAAACTTTTCTCCCGAGCCCAAAAATATATTTTTCTTATCAACTTAAAGGCGCAGAATTCAAATTTGACCTTAAAAAAAATTTAGCACGTCTAATTTTTTAAATTTTAGTACATTCAATTATGCCAATTTAAAAATAATTTATAAAACAAAATATTGTGTATTTTTTTTTTGTTTTTTTTTAATGGTTCTACATCCTAAAAATGTTACTTTATTACATAAGAACCATAATACGTAACATTTTTTTAGTTCATTTTTGACCCCCTAGTAATGATTTTTGACAATTTTTAGCATGAGTACGTCGCGATAAGCTTGTCCCCTTATGCACCCTTCTTCTTACCCTGCACCCCTACTTAGTTTTGTCACATTATCCTTTTTTTTAATTTTTTTTCATAATATCCCTATTTATTCTACCTATGAATTTAAAGTTTCTATGTTTTAAGTTGGGTATTTTTTAACTGATATTGAGTCGCCGAATCCAAATTTGTCCTTGGAATATTTTTGTCTCCCATGATTTTAGAACAAAAGAGGGATAAAATAATGATTTTTTAACATTTTTATCTTTTCTCAGAAAACTTAGGTAATAGAAATATTCTGAGGCCAGATTCGGTTTCAGCGACCCAAAATTAGTTAAAAAACATATGACTCCAATCGGGACAAGAAACCGTGTTGCCTAGTGTATTTTAAAGGGTAGTAGTGTATGGTAACAGAACATTCCTGTTACATTTTCACCGGGTGATTTGCGTAAGGGGTGTCCGCTATCTTGAATTTTAGGGGTGAGTTGCTTAATATGCATTACGATAAAAATGCATATAACCAATTTTGTTAAGGAGGAAATTTTCAACAATTTTTGTTTGGATCATTTTTTTAATATATTAATAACAATCGAGTTAATTTAAAAATAGCCATGTTGGAGATGAAATTGTTTTTTTCTCCAATTTTCAGCCAAATTATTCATTGGTCTAGAAAAGTGGCTATAGACAAACTTGTAGCTCTTGAAATTTTCTATAAGTTTCATAGAATATAAGTTTTCATAGGTACGGTTACAGAGGGCGCAACTGTAACTGTAACAAAATACTTATAAAAATGCATAATGTATAAAACTTATAGAGAATTTCAAGAGCTACAAGTTCGCTCATAAACACTTTTATTCTCCGATCAGTAATTATAATTTGACTGAAAAATCGAAAAAAAAAAAACAATTTCCCCCCCAACAGGGCAATTTTTGAATATTTATAACTCGATTGTTATTAATATAAATAAAAAAATGATCCAAACAAAAATTGTTGGAAATTTTCTACTTAACAAAATTGTTTATATGCATTTTTATAGTAAGATGCATATTTAGCGAGATAACCGCACTCACCCCTAAAATTCAAGATAGCAGACACCCCTTAGGGAACGTCCATAAAGTTTGTCACGCCTATGGGGGAGGGGGGGTCCAGCAGTTTGTGACACTTTGTCACAGGGGAAGGGGTGGGTCAATCGCAGTGTGATGTCACAATTATTATTTCCCAAAATAAGATATGTTTCAAAAAAAAAAACGTGACATACTTTATGGACGTCCTCTTACGCAAATCACCCGGTAAAAAACTAGGAGTGTTCTGTTACTATCCACTACTACTCTTTAAAATATCAGCCCGTGTACATTTATTGCAATTTAACACTGGAGTTTCTCGTTAATTGACTGGACTATTATTCTGTTTTTTTTTTTTTTACTTTCCCCAAGGAAAGTCTTGCGCAAAGTGCGACCCTATTAAGTTTAGGTTCTTTTAGTTGTTGGTAGTAGATTACCGCCTCATTACATACCAATAGTCACCTAAATCGCAGCTGCTCCTTCTTGGGAGATTTTTAGCTTTTTCGGTTTTTAACTTTTTTTCGGTATTTTTATTTTTGTAAGAAAAAAATTAATTTTTATTAATACTTTGGCACTAGCTAAAAGTGCCTTACCGAAGGTTAAGGTATAGGTGTTTTTTAAAGAAAAAACCGACATTCGATTTTTATCTTTTAAGAATACGAAAGTTTTTAATTTTTCTTTATCGATAACTTGTTTTTCCATCTTACTTGTTTAAATGGAATCAAGATAAAAAGAAATAAAAATGTAAATATTTAAAACCTCGCGTCAACGCTAGAGTCGACGCAGGGCCTATGCGTGTACTGGAAATTCGCCGAGTACTGCTGATGGCACGTGAAGATATTAGAGATTTTTTGTTTTTTGTTTTATTATTAATGATAAAAACACACAACACGGCAGGTCCAAAACCGGTTTTATTAAAAATTTCACCTCCATCCAAAACTGATGTCAATTCTTGTTAAGGGATCGAATACGAGTAGAATAAACCAAAAATTAAAAAAATCGTAGGAAGAAATTTTGAGTAATATCGATAAACGTCTGTTTTTGAATACTTTACAGCTGTTAAATTATTCTCTTGCCTTTTGAAGTACTGAAAATTAATTAAAACCCCTTGTATGTCATACTACTGGAAAGCTATTAAAATGAGCTTTCTTTTGATATATAACATAATAACAAAGAGCAACGCGGGTTGCCTACTCTAGACCTTTTAATAAGTTTTCATAAAAAATAGTTATATTGCAAAACTTAACAGGTTGTTTTAAAAACAGAAATACTAAATTAAGAGGAGATTCTACACCGAAAAATGTAAAAAAAGTTCCTATAAAGATTTGTCTGTAGATGTGTCCTAGGGAGTTACGGCCCTCCGAAGTGTCCGTCCGTCCGTAGGGTTTTTATTAATTATCTCTGAAACCCTATAAACTACACCAACGAAATTTGGTACATACCCTTATATAATAAAGGCAATCATCCTATGTAATTTTGATTTTATAATTTTAGCCAGAGGCGTGAAAAATAGGGGACGCTTTTGCCCCAAAGTTTTTTTATTGCTTTTTTTGAAATTTTTCCAATTAAATATGTTTCCTTACTTTAAAACACATAAGAAAGGTACTCTTTATGTAATACCAAACACGGCGCACGGTGGGTCCAAAACTAGTTTTTATAACAATTTCACCTCTATCCAAAATTAATGTTAATTCTTATTAAGGGGTCGAATACGAGTAAAAAAAAACAAAAATAAAAAAATTGATGGAAGAAATTTTGAGTAATACACGAGAATAATTTAATACCTACAAAAATATTTAAAAGCAAGTTTTTCGGTATTACTCAAAATTTCTTCCATCAATTTTTTTATTTTTGTTTTTTTTTTTACTCGTATTCGACCCCTTAATAAGAATTAACATTAATTTTGGATAGATGTGAAATTGTTATAAAAACTAGTTTTGGACCCACCGTGCGCCGTGTTTGGTATTACATAAAGAGTACCTTTCTTATGTGTTTTAAAGTAAGGAAACATATTTAATTGGAAAAATTTCAAAAAACGCAATAAAAAAAGTTTGGGGCAAAAGCGTCCCCTATTTTGCAGGCCTCTGGTTAAAATTATAAAATCAAAATTACATAGGATGATTGCCTTTATTATATAAGGGTATGTACAAAATTTCGTTGGTGTAGTTTATAGGGTTTCAGAGATAATTAATAAAAACCCTACGGACGGACGGACGGACACTTCGGAGGGCCGTAACTCCCTAGGACACATCTACAGACAAATCTGTATAGGAACTTTTTTTTACATTTTTCGGTGTAGAATCTCCTCTTAATTTAGTATTTCTGTTTTTAAAATAACCTGTTAAGTTTTGCAATATAACTATTTTTTTATGAAAACTTATTAAAAGGTCTAGAGTAGGCAACCCGCGTTGCTCTTTGTTATTATGTTATATATCAAAAGAAAGCCCATTTTAATAGCTTTCCAGTAGTATGACATACAAGGGGTTTTATTTAATTTTCAGTACTTCAAAAGGCAAGAGAATAATTTAACAGCTGTAAAGTATCCAAAAACAGACGTTTATCGATATTACTCAAAATTTCTTCCAACGATTTTTTTAATTTTTGGTTTATTCTACTCGTATTCGATCCCTTAACAAGAATTGACATCAGTTTTGGATGGAGGTGAAATTTTTAATAAAACAGGTTTTGGACCCGCCGTGACAAGTAACAACTTTTGCGAGAATCTCCATTAACAATATAAAAAAATCGACCCAGCCTACTGTATATTACAGGTGAAGTATTTAACAAAATGCGTAAAAAACTGTTTTCACGTTCACGCACATACAATCAAACGTGGTTAAAACCTTTACCAGCTAGAGTTTTCTCATACAGAAAAGCTGGTCACGTGAACTGACCCGAAATCAAACTGTTTCGCGTAACAAATTCATTACATATCCGTAATTTTAACTAAAACAACAGAAATGGTGGTATTGTAAACCCATATCGATGGGGACAAAGCAAAACTGTTCACAAATACTTCCAAATAATGTAACTGTACAGAGAAAATGCATAAACTCTACATAGATAATGCATAAACTAGCAAGTTAAAACTTTCAGGACAAATATCCGTTGAAATAAAGATAGTGTGAATTGCATAATAACTTTTTTCACTATTAACTTTAGAACATACCATTATTATATAATCAAAAAACTTAAAAATCCAGAAAAAGACTTATGTAAAATTGATTTTGATTATTTTTTAATAAATTTTAAAAGTTCTCATGTGCCCAACTCAATCTAGCTACTATATTTCGAGTAACAGCCTCTTGACAATGTCGTTCTTAAACACCTTCTCAAAGAGATCCATCGAATATTTTCTTGTGAGATAATTTCAGTGTTCACATACGAGTATGTGGTAGGTAGGTATAGTAAATATCTGCATGGCATTACGGAGACATTTAAGAGCGCTATTTAAATAAATGTTCAGCTCGTCAGTAGCGATATCTCAATCGGATCGACATAGTGGGCCCTGAAATCCCTGCACGACTGACTCGACCACTGTTACTATAAAGGCAAGGTTCAACTAGGGTTGCCTATTATATTAACCAAATTTTATTATCGAAACTATAACATACTAGAATGAAGAACAGCATACTACACAGATTTTATTAGTTAACTACAACAAACAATGACGTCACACTTACTATTTTTAGTAACCATGTACCCCTAGGTGGTTTGCTCTCATAGTAAGTATTTCTATCATTTTCTATTATATTTCTGTTCACTCCAAATCATATATTTTCGAACAAGAAGAGGAAAAAATAGGTTAGGTATATTTTTTTTTTGGTAAGCCAGTTGGCTTACCCAACGTCTAGACGTTGAAAATATTTGTAAGATTGTTTTGCCAGGCACTTTTTTGTAGAATAACGGATTAAACTGAAATAATTTTAAATAATCGTTACATATAATTCGTGGATAATGTAGGTACCTATAATAAAAGAGTTAAATAAAAGTAAGTAATTTATAAGCTTTATGCAAAAATTTTCTTGCAAAGTTAGGACAAGCCTAATTTTTTCCTTGTAGACCTCATTTTTGGTTCTCAATTTCCAATATCGCAAAATAAACAACTCAATTAACTTTTTAGCCTCGAAAAAGATTTTGGTATAATAGTGAACTAACTATGACGTCATTTAAACAACACTTTTCAAGCCATACTAGTATGTTATAGTTAAGATAATAAAATTTGGTTATAATTTTCGCCAAATTCTTCTTTTAAAGGGCCCAGTACCTCAAAAATCTCACTGTAATCGGTCCGTCCGTCCTTTCATTACAGCCGTTTATCTCCGGAACATATACTTTAGGAATCTGAAAGGTAAAATACGAGGGTCTTAGTCCCTCTTCTACCCTCAAAGCTCTAAACTTCTAAGAATATTCTAAGAGGTTGCTAATAATATTCTTTCCTTCTTAGAAACTTCTAGGGATATTTCTAGTACAATGCTTGCTGTTAAGTTATACAAACACGCCCCATTCTGCTCGTTTTTTTGTCGGTTGCCATTGTTCAGGACGCACTGTATACTTAAAGTCAAATTCACAGCTGATCGCACTGACGTCATCTACAGAGTTTTTTTTTAATGTTATGACCTCATTACAAAAAATACCTAAATAAGCACGGTAATTTTTTGTTGTGGATTTGTCCATAATAGCAAATTACCATGCTAAAATGGATGATAATATTTTATTATGCAAAATAAGCCGATATTGGGTACTATTTAATGATGTCAGTCCGGATAATTGTGAATTTGACCCTAATCATACTTTAAATACGCACCGCATCAATTTTGAAATTTTTCCCCCCATGTAAAGTTTCGTACTGCTAAGAGTTACCCCCTCCCCTTTTAATACCTAACGCAAGCAGCCAAGGCCCTCCAACAAAATGTCTGGGTTTGCAAATTGACCAGTACCTAAATTGGAATAACACGTGTGCTCAAAACTAAATTCTATCAGCTATAGCATTTACATATAGAATTAGATCATATGTAACCACAGAAATACTTATATATCTATCTAATTTTAAATCTAATTTAAGATATGGTTTGATTTTTTGGGGGGCTGGTACGAATCTGAAAGATATGTTCATAATACAAAAGCGTGCTATTAGAAGTTTGTTTAAAATTCAATGACATATATTTCACGGTCACATTTTAAAGATTATATTAGGGAGCGTTCAAGTATTACGTAACGCGCTAGGGGGGGGTAGGGGGGTCTCGAAAACGTTACGCCGCGTTATAGAGGGGGTGTGGGTGTCAGTAAAAATGTTACGTAACACTTAAAAAATTATAAACTTATAAAATGTTTATTGGATCACGTTTTTAACAATGATCTAGGCATAAAGAGACGGATTCCTTGCAAATTTTATTGCACACGGCGTGGTTAACATTTCACTAAATCCTCTAAACAAAAACAATTAGAGATGGAAAACCATAGCCAATAACCGGTTTTCGGTTAACCGGTTGCGGAAACTACATCAGACCGGTTTTGGTCAAAACACGGAAGCAATAACCGGTTAAAAACCGGTTTAAACCATAAAGCAAAATTTCCTTTTATTTTTTTTTAACTTTTTGTAAAATGTTACGTAACAAATAGGGGGGGTGTATCGAAAATGTTACGCCGCGTTACATGGGGGGATGGGGTTCAAAAATGGCCAAATTTTGCGTTACGTAATACTTGAACGGTCCCTTAGATCTGTACACAGGTCCCTTGAAGGCCAGAAAAGTGTGACAAAAATGCCGCTAAAAACGGGCAGCACTACATTGTAGTTGGTACCCAGGACGTTCAAAATCCACCTTCCGTCAAATCGAATCAGCTCATTTAAAAAAAAAATCGAAAAGTAATCTCTTGGAAATTCGATTCTGAAATTACTGTATTTCGCGAGATCACCAACGCGTTCATTGTTGATTTCTCGGAAAACTTCTCGCTATGTTTACATTTTGGGAGAACCTTATAATCCAGAACTCGTTTTCCTACGGGTGCTATACACAACAAGTATTATTGAAATAAAGCTCGAGCTTCCAAAAGGGTATAATATTAATCAAGTATTCCATGACTTTTTGCTGGGTTGACATCACTAGTAAACAACTTCCGTGTTTACATTTGTTTTGACGTTTAGTAAAAGTTAGGTTAGGAATGATCAGAAATATTCTAAGTACTGACGTCAGTACTTCATTACTGATTGTGGTGAACGGACGCTCTTACTTGTGCGAACTTTGTGAAATGGCAGCCCCATCCAGTAAAAAGTGTTCACATAGTGAAAATAGAATGAAAGTTTGTGCTCCTTGTGGCAAGAAAATTACTCTCGGAGTGAAAAATTATGGCAACTATCGGATAAGTGAGAAGAGTATTAAGCTTATTCGGTCCTTCCTGAATGAAAATTTTGACTTAGAAGATTCACGGTTACCAACAAGTATTTGTGATACCTGTCGAAGAGCCCTCAGCGATCAAGGCGCGGAAAAACCAACCCGTTTCCTGCTGCCCATGCCAGACTATGAAAGTATTATACTGCCGAAGTAGTGTCACGTGATAAATATCCTCGAATAATTTCGATCTCATCGACATGTGGGTAACGTATCCAGGTGCTACAGAACTCCTACCGGCAACTGATCTCAAAAAATTGGTTATCTTACCCATCTGGTTTTTTGACGCTCCAACATTTGTCTGAAAATTATCCAACATTTCAGAGCTGAAGTGCACATTCTTTTTCTCAGTCGGATTAATGACCATTTTGGTTTGTCGACCCCCTGTGGCAAGTGTCAAGGACACATTGTTTACTGAATGATTTGTTGTTAGATTATTGTTCTTTAGCTTTTGATGAATAACGTTCGCACAAGTAAGAGCGTCCGTTCACCACAAACAGTAATGAAGTACTGACGTCAGTACTTAGAATATTTCTGATCATTCCTAACCTAACTTCAAAACAAATGTAAACACGGAAGTTGTTTACTAGTGATGTCAACCCAGCAAAAAGTCATGGAATACTTGATTAATATTATACCCTTTTGGAAGTTCGAGCTTTATTTCAATAATACTTGTTGTGTATAGCACCCATAGGAAAACGAGTTCTGGATTATAAGGTTATCCCCAAATGTAAACATAGCGAGAAGTTTTCCGAGAAATCAACAATGAACGCGTTGGTGATCTCGCGAAATACAGTAATTTCAGAATCGAATTTCCAAGAGATTACTTTTCGATTTTTTTTTAAAAATGAGCTGATTCGATTTGACAGAAGGTGGATTTTGAACGTCCTGGGTACCAACTACAATGTAGTGCTGCCCGTTTTTAGCGGCATTTTTGTCACACTTTTCTGGCCTTCAAGGGACCCGTGTGTAATAGCTGTATATCAGATAATTTTTTTTGCACAATAAAGCACATTGCGAACTGTTGAAACGTTTCGAAACGGTAAGAAACTTTAGAACAAGTGAGTTGAAAAATAAAATTGTTATAATATTCGGAATATTCAGTTTAAGAATGTAGAGACTTAACCAATAATTTCACAAGTACGGAAGTTTAAAGTTAAAACTTATAACAACACCCTTAAGGAAACATATTTAAAGTTATACAGAACAGTAACTTTGTTTCTTTCGCGTTTTATAAAAATTATGGTAAGTATCTAAAAGTATACAAGTATTAAGTATTTCTATTGAGAAATAAAAATTTAATTTATTCAGCCAACATATAAAGCAGATTATTGGGATATAGGTAGTTCGGTGTCAGATACGTTTTAGAGAGTCAAAATCAGTAAAAAAAAAATTTGCGTCCGTCTGTCTTTCTGTCTGGGTGTAAACTCGCTAACTCCATTTAAAAAAGATATCGTCAAGCGGTTTTTTGAATATTGTTCCTTATCATATTTCGAAGAGGTGATTAAATGGGGGCAAGAATGGGGTAAACCGCCTATTTTTAGCGTTTTATGGTTATAATTATGTTAATTATTATTATATAATTTTGATAAAAATATTCCAAATCGTTTGTGTTTAGTTTACAATAATTTTAACTTCAAATTTATTATTTTATCTTCTTCAATTGCTACATATAGCTCCATCCTTGTATTTCATTCTTCCACTCCATTTTCCAATATTTTAATAATATTTACAGTAAATTTTGTATTTTTAAATTATTAAATAAAAAATAAAGACATTGACATTGACATTATATCACAAAAAAAAAGAAAAAGGTCAAATACCCTTTTCGAAACCATTTTATTCCTATGTATTTTGGTTCTGAATCCGAATTTGAGGTCAAAATAGCACCTCATACGATTATGTAGTTTTCGAGATAACCTCAAAAAACGTTATACTCGTTATACTCCAAAATAACGTTTTTTGAAATTATCTCCAAAACTAATCGGATGAGGTGCTGTTTTGACCTCAAATTCGGATTCAGCGCCTCAAAATACATATGAATACAAAGGTATCCAAAAAAATCTTGACCTGTTTTTTGTGGCTAAATGTGGGACCATAGAAACTAAAAAAAAGGTTAAAAATTTTTTTAGGGGACTATTGTATTTCTATGTAAACTATGATAAACCCGAATTTGACCTCAAATTCGGATTCAGCACCTTAAAATACATAGGAATACAGTGGTTTTGAAAAAGGTATTTGACCTTTTATTTGTTTTGTGTGGCTGTGTTATTGATAATATTTTTTCACGAGTTTGAAGCCGTTTTTTTCGAACTGGTAGCCCTAACAAACCTTTAAACTGGCAACATGCAAATAGAATACACTTACAAAATGCTACATTGTGCTCCCGCAAAAATATCCAATATTAACATAAAGACAGTGTCTTTAAGACACGAGTATCTCACCTCAAAATTTATACAAATTACCACTAATGTATCCTTTTAATTTTCTATTCCAACGTGACAAAAGAATCGTTTGTATACAACGACCATTTTTATCTTCAGAAACTATTCTGTTTACTAATATAGTAGACATTTATACTAAGAACGTGTATAATTCGATCAAGAAATCACAACGAACCAATAACTCTTCTTTCTAGAATACGCATACCGTTAAAATAAAGTATCGCCAACATCTCGGTTTGTTTGTAAACAAATAGTAGGTATATTCAGGCCTGAACAATAACAATTACCAGTAACTGGTATTGTTGTCTCTGTTAGAACAAAGATGAGCGAGTAAGACAGACGAGACATTATTACTACCTTTACTAAAAGTAATGTACTATTAAACATCTACCTCTTAAATTTATGAACACTCTACAATGTATTTTATTTACTTTAATAAAAAAAAATTTAATATTAACATGCAATTTTACAAAAGTAACTTTATTGTTCGAAGCCTAGTTTTCAGTAGATCTTTGATCGATGAGAAAAAGTGTCATTTACACAAGAGATCTAAAGATAGTCTTGTGAGTCGACTGATCATAAAACTAGAAACATATAGTTAATCAGATTTAACTAGAAAACAAAATATATCAAGACAAAAAAAATATTAAAAAAATGAGGTTATGTTAACTTCAAGTTTCATGTTAGAGGTGTGTGCGAAGAATTATATTTTTATATTCAAATTACTGTTAAAAATAAATTTTTCTATGTAAAGTATAACATATATTTTTAGTTTTTTTCATATACATATATAACCAACTGTGGCAACAAAACAATGACAAAACGAAACTTTTACTAAGTACTGAAGTGAGATGAAAAGTCACATCTCTAACAAAGATAATAATGTTACACAGTGTTACCAACATATATATTTTTTACTTTTTGTTGGAATCAAAATGAAGGACGCATTTATTCTGGACGCAGAAGTATGTGCAGACGGTCAAAAATTATTCTAGTTTGTTATTTTGTCTATGACCTCTTCTTTAAAGCTATAGCTATAGCTAAGCAATCTTATTAGCAAACATTTGATGGCTTTTTCGACTTGCTGACTGACCTAAAATCTTTATTTCAAAAACATCTATCGTTTTGATTATTATGATACTCGTCTATTTGAACAAGAAAAGAAAATAAATTATAAAATTTTTATGATATTTGGTATAAGGATCGTAAATTTTATTACTCATTCTATAAAACCGATTCGTGTAATATAAATATAAATCTAGTATTTCTCTCTAAGGAATAAAGTGTGTAACTTCGTCAGATCAGAGCCTTGTTTGACATTTGATATAGCTATGTAAATACCATAGACAAAGAACATAGATGAGCTGTCATCTCAAGGTTATATACAAATTTCCGATCCTCCATTTTGATTATAAGTGAACCGGGAAATTTAAATTAATGACTAAAATACACATAAACGATATAACCTCACTTAAAAAAATATATTATCTACTGTAGAGATTAATTATGATCATAAAAAAGTTACATAGGAATTCGTGCAGTGCAATGAAGATCATAATTTTTCATTTATAATACTGTGTAGGACTCTCCTACTAGAACATACACTCTAGTATGTAGTAAAGTCATGTCATTTATTTATACTCGTACATTTTGTAAGCATGAAAAAACCTAAAACATTTAACTAAAAAGTGTTAAACTAAGCCAGAATTTAGAAACCAGGTACATTGCACGCTTTTAAAATATCTACTATGGTAGATTTTTCATTTTTTTTTTCAAACTTTTTTCACTTGATATTATTACTACCTTTACTATGTACTATTAAACAACTACCCCTTAAATTCATGAACACTGTACAATGTATTTTATTTACTTTAATAAAAAACAACCTAATATTAACATGCAATTTTACAAAAGTAACTTTATTCTTCGAAGCCCAGTTTTCAGTAAATCTTTGATCGATGAGAGAAAAAGTGCAATTTAACAAGAGATCTAACGATAGTCTTGTGAGTCGACTGATCCTAAAACAAGAAGCATATACCTAATTAGATTAAACTAGAAAACAAAAAATTTAAAGACAAAACAAAAATATAAAACAATGAGGTTATATTAACTTCAAGTTTCATGTTAGAGGTGTGTGCGAAGAATTATATTTTTATATTCAAATTACTGTTAAAAATAAATTTTTCCATGTAAAGTTTAACATATTTATTTAGTTTTTTCATATATATATATATATATATATATATATATATATATATATATATATATATACATATATAACCAACTTTGGCAACAAAACAACGACAAAAAGAAACTTTTACTGAGTACTGAAGTGATATGAAAAGTCACATCTCTAATAAAGAAAATAATGTTACATAGTGTTACCAACATTAAATATATATTTTTTTAATTTATGTTGGATATTTAGAATCAAAATGGAGGACGCATTTAGTCGGGAAGCAGAAGTATGCGCAGACGGTCAAATATCATTCTAGTTTGTTATTTTGTCTATGGTAAATACCAATAGAAGTATACACTCGGCGCATTATCTGACTGATTTAAAAATGACTTTTAGTGATATTTTTGTTGCCCATTGTGCTTTTGATCATTTTTAACATTTAGGTTAATATGAGTCATATTACGTGTTACAAATAATTATAGAAAGTTTTTAAAAAGTGGAAATTTGTTCAAAATTATAATAAAAGTAGGTTTTTATGTATGTGCTATGAAAATAAAATTTTACATTACCTGAATAAAATTATGCACTAGTATTATTTTAACCTGCCAAAAAATGTTTTGTTATAGCGTTTACTTAAAAAATTTATGGAGCCCCGCATTATATTGCTTCATTTTAACAAAATGTTTATAGATTGATGCTTTAGTTTTCTTTTTAAGAACTTTTCTTGTTATCTCTGGGAACGTTCAAGTATTACGTAACGCAAATTTTGATCATTTTGGACCCCCACCCCCCCATAGACGTAACATTTCAAAATGACCCTCATCCCCCCCCTAGGACCATTACGTAATACTTGAACTTTCCCTCTTCTTGTTAAAGCAAATTATTGGAATAATAAATGTCAAAATAGTGTTTAGATTGACAACTAATTTAAAACAAGATAGCAACCTTACATAGGGAACTAAATTTATTCTGCCAACCATACAACAAGAAACAAATGACCATCAACTCAGATAGATAATGCGCGGAGTTTAGTTTCAGAACTTCCAGATATATTTAGCTCCATTCAAAATATGATTTCGATTTCGATTTATATACAGATAAAACCATTTTTTGAAGATAAAATTATAATTAATCTGCCACTAGTAAATAATTATTTACAAGTGGCATATTATTATTATGGATTACGCATATTGCTTTAAAACAGGGAGTAGACAAAATACCACTTTGTAAGTATTTTGATACAGCATTTAAAGGTCTGGTTTATTTTGCTAATTTTTTGCGTTTGTGTATAGAATATAGTTATATTTTATAAAATAAACTACGCAGTATATTCGCACATCCAATATTCAAATCTGTTTTGAAAATATTCACTGTGTGATTTTTAATTTACTCTCCTGCTTGATGAAACAGACCATAGTACTCTTCTTCAACTGACCGATTCAAATAATCTCGTAAATTTTCCTTTTTATTTTTTTAAACAAAATCTGGTGTTTGTACACTATCCGGTGTGTTATAGTCATTCATTTTAAACATTCGAACATAAAATAAACAAATTTTTGATGTGTTATTTTTATTTTTTCCAAAATGTAAATGTTAAACAAGGCCCCTCTCTGGCAAAGGCCCTCCATATTTCCCCTTAATTTATGAGTTATTAAAATGTTTATTACCAAAATTATATCGTCATTGTGATTTTATCTGAAAGCATTTTTTAAAATACACTCCTTTCAATCATATAGGTACTTATAATGAGAATAATAATTTATTACTGTGGTAGTAAATTTTGAAATTATTACTACTAGTAATTTACTGTTAGTAAAATAAGTTATATACAGGGTTATTCAGAAATAAGTTCGAGAAATTTAAGGGGCGATTCTACTTTAAAAAATATGAAAAAAAGTTCCAATAAAGGTTGGTCCGGAAATAAGCCCTAAGGGAGCTGCGGCCCTTCGAAGATAACATTTTGAATCGGGAAAAAAAAATCACCAATATAATTTTAATGCTGTAGGACGATTCTTCATTTAAAACTAAGCAAAAAAGTATTTTTTACCAGAACACCTAAAGAGCTTAGCAGGGTAAGCAGGTAAAAAGTGCCCCAGCCCGATATGAGCTGAGTATTTGTGCAAAAGTTAGCTCCCATAGAGGTCAGTTGATTCCCAGATTTTCAGCCCCCAACGACCCCCAGGGGGGTCAGAATTAATTTTTTTAGTTCGACATGAATCATTTTTTTCTCCGGTCCTGCTGATCCGATTGACTTCAAATTTGGAACACATAATAAGGACTATAGGGATAGTCTACAAAAAAAATATTGTCGATTTGCGACTATTCTAACCCATAAAAAAAATCACTTGTATTTTTTGAAGGGCCATTTTTGCCGAACACACCCGCCATTTTTTTTATGTTATGTATTCGTATTCGATCTAAAACATATCAAAAATTTAATTTTTTTCATGTGGTAGAACATTGTCAAAAAAAATAAAAACTGCGTCAGGTACGCATTTATAGTAGTATAGAATTAAGAATATTATTTGGAATAATCGAATTTTTATTTAATATAAATAGGTCCAAAAATAAATATTGAAAATAAATAACAAAAAATGTTTATTCTAAGAAACCAAGCAAAATTAAAATCATAGTCAATTGAGGATCATAAAAATTAAAGTGTAAAGTATATACAGGGTGTATTTGAAATAGAGCAGGAAATTTTAACAGGTGATTCTACATGATAAAATATGACAAAAAGTTCCTATATATATATATATATATATATATATGTCTAAAAATGCGTCATAAGGGAGCTACGCCCCTTTGAAATTGGCTAAAAAAATCGGATTTATTTAATAACAGGAACCCTTTGAGATATATTAACGAGGTTTTGAACGTGAATTAATCCTAATAAGGCCCATCTTTGTATGTACTTATTTAAACCAGGGGTGTGCGAAACGGGGGGGCCTTATCAGTTGTTTGTCCCAATATTTTTTCTGTGTAACTTTTTTGCAATTCTATTTTTGAAATATGATTCCTCAGGTCAAAATACATAAAAAAGGTACTCTTGTTGTAATACTGTAGGATTAACCGTTTTCGAGAAAAGTTCATTTGAAGGTGAAATTTCACGGTTCGAGGACGAAAAATTAAATACTAAAATGTCGAAAACCAAAATTTTAATGATGCAATGTTATTCTACATCAAAAACCAAGAAAAAAAGTTTCCATACATGTAGGTCGAAAAAACGCTTTTAAAGCTACCATAGCCCTTTAAAAATGGTGCATATTTAGGAGACCATAGCTCCATTAGGATTGATTTTTGGAAGTACCTGTATATGAGGTTTTTTTCTTAGTTTTTAATGTACATTCGCCCTGCATCATTAAAATTTTGGTTTTCAACATTTTAGTATTTAATTTTTCGTCCTCGAACCGTGGAATTTCACCTTCAAATGATTTTTCTCGAAAACGGTTAATCCTAGAGTATTACAACAAGAGTACCTTTTTTATGTATTTTGACCTGAGGAATCAAATTTCAAAAATAAAATTGCAAAAAAGTTACACCGAAAAAAGTTTGGGACAAGAAACTGATAAGCCCCCCCCCCCCCCGTTTCGCACACCCCTGGTTGAAATAAGTACATGAAAATAACACATAAAAACGGGCCTTGGTAGGATTAGTTGACGTGCAAAACCAAAATTTTAATGATGCAATGTTATTCTACATCAAAAACTAAGAAAAAAAGTTTTCATACATGTAGGTCGAAAAAACGCTTTTAAAGCTACCATAGCCCTTTAAAAATGGTGCATATTTAGGAGACCATAGCTCCATTAGGATTGATTTTTGGAAATACCTGTATATGAGGTTTTTTTCTTAGTTTTTAATGTAAATTCACCCTGCATCATTAAAATTTTGGTTTTCAACATTTTAGTATTTAATTTTTCGTCCTCGAACCGTGGAATTTCACCTTCAAATGAACTTTTCTCGAAAACGGCTAATCCTACAGTATTACAACAAGAGTACCTTTTTTATGTATTTTGACCTGAGGAATTATATTTCAAAAATAAAATTGCAAAAAAGTTACACAGAAAAAAGTTTGGGACAAAAAACTGATAAGCCCCCCCGTTTCGCCCACCCCTGGTTGAAATAAGTACATGAAAATAACACATAAAAACGGGCCTTGGTAGGATTAGTTGACGTGCAAAACCTCGTTGATATATCTCAAAGGGTTCCTGAGTTATTAAATAAAAACCGATTTTTTTAGCCACTTTCAAAGGGGCTCCCTTATGACGCATTTTTAGACATATGTTTATAGGAACTCTTTATCATATTTTATGATGTAGAATCATCTGTTAAAATTTCCGATGCTATTTCAAATACACCTTGTATATATGATATGTACATTTTTATTGTTTTCAATAAAAAATACTTTAAAAAACGTAAAAGAAATGAACATTATAAAGCCAACAAAATGCCTATTTTAAGAAAAGCCTATATTATATAATATATTATAGTCCCAACAACCAAGTACAAAAATCAACGTTTTCCTCAAAAAAAGTCCAATAATTTTGAAAATTGGTAGAAATGTAGTTTGGACCTTTCTGATGAATCTACTAAAGGTCCTGAACAATTGAAGGTGAGCTCGCGCCGCCACCTTGATTTTAAGCTAAACATGGATTTTTTGCAATAACTTATAAACTGTCCTTTTTTTTTCAATAGCTATAGCTATAGCGCTTGTTACAAAAAAGAAAGCTTATAAAATTCTCTACAAAAGACATTTTTTTTCTGACTTCCTTAGGAAATAGTCAAAAATTGTGCAGATGTGTTGATTTGATATGTACACTGGGATTATCTCAGCTAATCCCAGTTATAAAATATGAATATTTTATTACGCTTGAAGAAAAATATATTTTTCTATTTTGCGACTCTTATAAGCTCATAATCACACGCATTTTGCGTGTTCTTATAGGCCCATAAGAGGTCTGTACTTTTTGTTCTTTTTGGTTGGCAACAGACCTGGCCTATCGCTTGACTTTTTCCGTGCAAATGTCAATGTCACTTTAAAGTTGAATTTTCTACAAAATTTTGTGTTCAGGTTATTTTTACCATGTTAACATTGTGGCTTGGTTAATTGCAGTAAAAAAGAGAAGAGATGACTATAAAATATATCAAAATATCATTTGTACTTAGAATTTTAAACATGGTGTAAACTGTAATGCCAATCCAAAAACAAAAATCCCTAAATCAGTCATCAATTTAAATGTAAGTTTTTTTTTTAATTTTAGAGCAAAATAGAAAAAATTGTATAAAGCACTCGTTTCATAACACGTTTTTAGCGCACGAGTACAAGTTTAGAAAACGAGCGGCTTGCGGCGACTATGAAACTAGTGTTATGATCTGAATATTTTATATGTTGTTAAAATTTTAAAATAATATTTCTTTAATATTGCGCTATGATACAATCTGGTTTCACGAGATTCGGCTTCGGAAGAGTTCGGTGTGTCCTACATTTGATCGGACCCCTCCTCGGTAATTCTTGTCGGTATAACTTAAAAGTTGTCTAGTAGTCCAAATTGTTTATAAAAATTGAATTTATGGTTAAAATGATCGTTTCAGATGTCAGAAATAGCAACTAGTTTGCAAATTGATGAGACTGAAACTCTTTTGTCGGGGTAATTAAATATGCGCGGTATCTTTGTAGATATTTTGCGCTAATAGCATTGTCAAATAAATTTAACTAGTGACCTTCTTATTAGCTATATAAACTCATGAAAAGATTCATTTTTATCCAGTTTTAGTTAGACTGCCTCCACGCCAGTTTCAAAAGTGAAAATGTAGTTTCTGTGAGAATTAATTTTGAGATTTATTCTTGAATTAAAAATAGTTTTTAAACTTAGAAAAATTTTGAGACTCGTTTTATCAGACATAAAAATAATTTTGGACACTTATAAATATTGATAGTATGAACACTGATAGAAAAGTCCAAACGAATATTAATTAACTTTGAAAAATATTTTGTAAAATAATTTAAATGACTTATACGAACCAGTTTTAATATACACTAAGAAAAATGTGGAAAATAAATTGGGATTTGAAAATGATTGCGAATAGTTGGGATTTCAAACATAGAATGTTTTAAGTTAGTAGTATTTAATGGAAAACTAATATATAATGGAAATTAGAATTTAAGGGCTTTGCATAGAAATAGGACTTAGAAGTAAGAATTGATCTTTCATGTTCTTGGAGAATTTATTCACATTTATTTAATATATTATTCTTAAGTTAAGAAGAAATCGTTTTATCTGTTTCCTAAGCGCCGTCTCCTAGAATACCCGCTCCCGAATAAAGTGATAAGTGGTTAAGTATATTCTCCGCTCGGGTATACTTTAAATATGACAGAAGATTAGATGGCCAACCTAAATGAGTAAGTTATAATGAAAGTTATAATTAACCGCACGGCTATAACCGGATTATATATCACATCATTAGTAGAAAAATATTTAATAGTAAAAAACCACTTCACTACACTAGTACTTTAATATACTATTTTGAGTCCGGCCGTCTAAAAAGTTTTTATACTTATACGGGAAAAAATATCCATGAAATGACCACCAAAATTTACTAATTGATTTAAGCCAAATGCCCATCAATCACTGTATAGTTACAGCTTTCCCTTTAACTGAATATATTCGAATACGGGATATATACCAAATTACTATAAAATTGCTCAGCACATTTTCGACGTGGCGTGTCATTTTTACTAACCTACGAAATATTGTTTGCTTCAGAATTAAAGTGCATAGCCGACTAGAATAAATCAAATATTGAATTCGAAGTCCGGGAAAAGTAGGATTTAATTCTGGTTAACCTTTTACTGCTTTAAACGCCAATATCTCGAAAACAGTGCGTTTTTGGAAAACGTTGTTTATACAATTTTTTGACCAATTTAAAATTATCTTTTATATCAGTGCTAAATTAACCAAATACAATAATAATTGCCTTAATTATAAACAAAAAACGCTAAAAATAGGAGTTTTACCCTATTTTTACCCCCTTAGAAACAATATGCAAAAAACCGCAAGTCGATATCTCATGTAGAAATGGAGTTAGAGAGTTTACACCCAGACAGACAGACAGACAGACGGACGGACGCAATTTTTTTTTTACTGATTTCGACTCAGAATAAAACGTCGAGAAATGTGAAAAAAACGTGGTCAAAGATTTTGACTTTTCGGAGAAGATTTTAATACATCGGACTCTTAGTAGCACTAAGTGCCGATGTAAAAATTAATCAGTTTTTGTTATTTAGTTATATTCAGCAAAAAAATGCATATTTGGTTTCCCCGAACTGTGAATAGGCCCTCCTAGACAAGCATCCCCATGAGAGTTCCGTGCGAACTGTGGTAAATTACAATAAAATGGCTCAGCACATTTTCAAGATCAGCTTGTCACGTGGCACATGAGGCTTGTTGTATATTAAACAGTGACTTTTGTGGGTATAAGATATATCATCAATTATTTTGGCGTTTAGACAATTTCTTACCCCTTGTAGGGATTCACCCCAATTGAAACTTATTGCCAGAGTTTATAAGCTTATGAGAAAATAATTACCAATTTCGGAAATAATACTACTAATGTACCAAATGTTTTACTGGAAAGAATCAACAAAACCAAGATTTTCGTTACTATTTCAAAAATTTAATCAGAATTCATAAGAATATATGAGGAGGTGACTTTCAAAACGCAGTTTTTGACAAATAACAGATTTCGAGATATCAACCAAGTATTAATTTAGGAACTATAACAGCTTTTATAGTACCAATGAACATTAGGTATTATCTATTTTAGAGAGAATAGTTAAATTACATTGGCGAATTAAATCAGTTTCACTAATTATTAAAAAAATTGCATATTAAAAAAATCAAAAACTGCGTTTTGAAAGTCAAAGCATAAAAACTGCGTTGATAGTCCAGCATTTAAATGAATATGAATATTATTAATAGAATCTCTTGTGATATTGATTTTTAAAATATTTTTTAGGTAAGTATAGATACAAATAGTATACAGGGGCTGTCCATATATTATGTAAAACCTTTTTTTTACTATTTTGGACCTCTCTGTGTAACGCTTTTTTCATTTAACTCAACACACAACATGACACTAGGGGGAGAGGGGGTCTCCCTCCAGAGTGTTACGTAACTTATAAATAGACCCATATTGTACATTGTACATACATTCTCAATGTATAAGCATATTTTGCTTTCCCATTTTAAAATTTTTTTTCGGAAAGCCTTGTATTCGTGCAAAAATATTAAATATTTTAAATGTTCAGGTGAGCTTACATCCATAAGAACTGGGCCGTATAAGAAAATTAGGGGCCGTTAGAGGTAGCTTATCCGCTTATCCGATTGAGCTTAAATTTTGCATAAATTATCCTTAGGTATATGTAAGATATTTTAAAAAGAATTTATTTATTTATTTATTTATTTAGCGTATGGCATTGTTGCCGGGGAGACCCACCGTAGTGGGTAGTTCCGGCGCCTGTTGCATCTTTAACCCTGTTTTAGGTAGTTAGTAGCGATGCCTACTAACCCAGGGGGACCGACGGCTTTATGTGCCCTCCGAAGCACATGATTACGGTGGAATTTTTATTTGAAAAATTTTTGGTCTCTGACCGGGGATCGAACGTCGTACCTCTTGGTTTCGAAGACCAGAGTCTTCTCGACTGAGCTACCGCCGCTCCCTTAAAAAGAATTATAGTGATATATTAAAAGATGTCGAAATTGCTCTCTGCACTAAAATGATCCAACTTGGATAGAACCTAAAAAAAAATAATATCTCCTAACCAATGAAAATTGAGAAAAATATGATTGGAACTTTTTTATTCAATTTTTAACGCTCTATAATTTAATGTAATTTTATTTTTTGTCCAAATAACTACAAAAAAGTTATGTGGAAAAAAACGTGTTTTAGGGGACTTTTAGGGGCCAATATTTTTCTGTGTGCCTCTTAGAGTGGTAGACTTTATTCCATAGTGTTTCTGACCCAAAAACCATAATACTACAAATTTTAAACGTTTTGGTGAGCTTAGTCCCTTAAAAACTGGGGCGTATATAAATAAGAGGGGGCGTATAGGGGTTTCGTAAACCCTAATCAGATTAAGCTGAAATTTTGCATAAATTATCCTTAGATATATTTAAGATATTTTGAAAGATATTAAGCCCTTATATAAAAGGATGTTCAAATGGCAGCCAGTCCTAAAATGTTTTAACAACGAGTTACGACTTTAAATGCGTTATATCTTCCAACCAATAGAAGTTAAGAGAAAAAAATATTAAGCAATGTTATTGCATTTTTTGTGCTCTTTAATTTTCTGTGCAGTTTTTGTTTCTAGTAGGTTGCAATCAAAAGTTATAGGGCAAAAACAAGTTTTTAGGGTGTTTTAAGGGCCGTTTAAGGGTCTTCCGAAACTCGAAAATCGATAGACTTTTTTTTATTGAATTTCCCATCCCAAAATCTATAGGAATACATACTTTCTTTTGACTTTTGAATTTTGTCGCAGTTGAAACCTATATGTTGACTGTAGTATAATTAAAAACTGCGTTTTGAAAGTCAAGCTTTGGTTCAAAAACTGCGTTTTGTTTTTTCAAGTGGTTTTCTAACTAAATTTTTAATATAAAATAATAATTTTTTTATTTTTTTTTTGGATCAATAGATCGAATATGCATTAACAGTGTAAACATCATTATCTCAATTTTTCAAAAAATGTCAAAAACTGCGTTTTGAAAGTCACCTCCTCATATGTAATGCTACGCATTCTATTATATATTATTCAAAGTAAATGGTATATTGCATTTTCCTAAATACTTAAAAAATATATATTAAAAAAAAATAAATAAATAAATAAAAAAAAGTTTACATTTTTTTTAAAGATCTTTTTTCAAAAAACGTAAAATTAAAAAAATAAAATTAAATAATGGCTTTTAATTATTTTTTAAGTTTAACCACCCATAACTTTTTTTTTATTGGGGGTATTGCTTTTAAAATTGGTAGAATTAATCGGAAACGTTAATCGGAAATTTCTTTCAGCTTTTTTCGATCTTTTAAAAGTTTAACCCCCCATAACTTTTTTATTTTTGGGGAGATTACTTTCAAAAACAATTGAGATCTTCCCATAGAACTTGATTTTTTTCTGAAAAAGTCGATCGGATCATTATCGCGGTAAGGATATATCGTGTCTAAAAAAAAAACGTAAAAAAAATAATAATAAATATTAAAAAACTATTATTTAAATTACAATATTTAATACATATTGTAATTAAATATTAAATTTTAATGATCATGAAGTGATTCTAAAAAATAAAAAAAAGTCAAATAAGCCTACGAGTGTGTTTGTATTTGATTAACCACTTCAGTCTAGCCACAATTTTTAATGAAAAAAATTAATTAGAACAAAAAAATCTCCACCTAATATTTGATCTGATTAAAACTCTATAACATGTGTTACCTAGCACTCTTAAATGTTAAACTGAATATTCAGAAAAAATACCTAAAGCATTTATCTAGCACATTTCTTACCTAAAAGTTCAAGCGACCTATGCTACCCCTAATAGTATTTTAAAGTACTAGATTCATAACACCCGTTTTTAAAGCACGAGTACAAGTTTAGAAAACGAGCCTCTTGCGGAGAATTTTCTAAAGTACTACTGCACTAAAAACGTGTTATTAAACGAATGCTTTATACAAGTTATTTGTCTAAAAATTTAGTTTTTTTTAACACTAAACACTATTAGAAAAAAAACATTATTTACATATGTAGAACACTAAAGCCTTTAAGGATTAAGATAGTATCCACAGGCACATAACCTATAATAACATGACATAATTTGAATAAGGCATAAGACATAAGACTTTCTATTTGCTATCATTATACATGTACATAAGACTGGTTGATAGATGATAGAAGAAGAAAAGGACAGCTATGTCATTATGTATTATGCGTTACGTTTGCTTATGCAAGCCAGTGGTAAGTCGTGATATGAAAGAATAATGTGAATGTAATTAAGAAACTTTATATTTTCAGTATCGTTTGATTTTTCTTCTTTTGAAACGATATACAATTGTACTCAAAAGAAAAGTCATTAGAGACCAGAAAAAGTATTATAAAAGGCAAACTACAAAAGTACATTATTTTTCTTTTTCAAAAAATTAATAATTGTTTTCTAGGATTATTAAACTACGATTTACTATGTAACAAATGATGTATTTTATTTTTTGAGATTGCTGTTATGTTGTTTCTTTTCTAGATAAAGTGCAAACCGAACAGACATTTTAACGTTAAGAAATATGACAAAGAGAAAATTATTTTTATAAATACGAAAAACCTGGAAGGACACTAATATAATTTGATAATAATACTTATATTTCATTATAATGAATAGTTTATATATCGTCGGCTTACAAGTAAAAGGCACTTTTTTGCAAAAATGGGATTTTTATGGTACTGTAATAAATTTTTGATGATCTATGTACAGGTAAACCGAACTAACTTCTAGATGGACTGCCAAGAGAGTAACCCACTATACAAAACGCACCAGTTTGATTTTGAATAAAATTTTATCTGGCAATAGGCACTAAGTGACTTAGTGCACGTAGTGCGTTTTACTTTTAGATTATTTCAAATATTTCTGCACTAAGTGACTTAGTGTTTGTTTGGCGAAACGTGCATTTTTGTAACAATTATTACAAAAATTAAAAAACAACAGTGAAAGTTAAATTTGTCAATATCTCAAAACCATGTTTTTGGACTTAGTGCACTTTACTTGTAAGCCGACGATATGTTTATCACAAATATTTTGGCCCAAAAAAGAGTGTGGTTTTTTTAATATATTTCTTTTTTAATTGAAGGATTTTAGGTAAAAAGGCTACAACCAACACTGTTTATTATTATTTAGCGTTTTTAGAGAAAATATTATTAAAATTAATTTACTTCAAGGTACCTGATAATGCATTTGAAGTAATAAAAACATACTATCTGCTTTTAAATTATTTAAATACATGAAAATTAAAAAAAAAATGGAGTACACTACAACATGTTTATAGTATATTGTATACCTAGGCGGTAAAGTGGCATTTTTCTAGACTGAAAGAAGAAATGTAAAGGCGAGCTTTAGTGAGCCTGGACACTTTTTGAAGCCTGGAAAAATCACTTTACCGCCGTGGTTTACACGTTATTTTTCTTCTTACACAATATGACTGCAATAATATTTTGATTTAAAACTTTGACATTTAAGATTAAAAAAAATACGGTTTTATGGCTAGGCGCATTTGTTTTTTTTTTGCAAGGCTAGCCATAGAAACATCTACTTTCTCGTCCCTATGGAGGCGGTAAAATTCAATTTTACCATAGTGTAGGAAGAAAAAATATTTTTCAGTAATAAGCATAAAAAAATATAAAAATCGCCTTTTAGATCCGAGACAGGTGTTTCATCGCAGGCAAGGCCGTATCCAGGGGGGACCCGGGCCCCCCCGAAATCCTAAAATTTTTTGAAGCTTCTCCGGGGCCCGGCGTTGATAGTTTCTTTTGGTTTATAATACATAGTTTATACTTTATTTTTACTCCCCCAAAACGATTTTCATGTTACTGTGAATTCGACCTATTGTTACAAGCACTTGCTGTATTTTTCAAGAGATATTACAACCTAACCTGTGGTTTAACTTAAAATTTACAAATAACATAAAAAATTAAGGATTATTTCAAATTTTTTGTAAATTTGCTTATATGCGATAGTATAATTCAGTATTTCCTCACAAGGATAACTGCTTTAAATTTACTATCACTTTTTACAGTGTATATTTAAATTATATTATTTTATATTAAATATTAAAGGTTGGTAACCTGTAAAGAATTAATCAATAGTTAATTAGTTATGACGCATCATAACTAATTATAACGCAAGGAAAATGTAGTTTTACTAAAAGTGTTTTGTGTGCTAGTCATACAATTTTTAACTTCATTATGAAAAATTAAAGAATATAATTATTTTTTGATAGCTATTAATTTCTTTATTAGAATTAATAATAATAATAATAATAATAATAATAATAATAATAATATTTATTGCATTTAAGTTTCACAATATAAATAATAAATAATTTGCAACAAATATGCTAATATGCACTAAAATTTACAAAGTAAATTTGAATGTGCGTATATAAAAAAAAAAAAACCATAGAATACATCAAATACATAATATTAAATACTACATTTTATACATAAAACAAAATAATTATAAGTGTTTGGGGAGGTAGATTGGGTAAGTATACACTTTAAGTAATGCTGTAGAATTTATATAGACAGAGTTATAAATAAGAATACATTTATTTTTGCTTTTTTATTTATTTATTTATTTTTTTTTTTTATTTTTTTAAAAGAGTGAGTAATTTTACCGAGTTAGACATTTTTCAGGTCTATAATATTATGGACGTATACTCTAGGTAAGTTAAGAATATAGTTTTTACATGTTGTTTTAAATGAATTTAGTACTAAAATATTTTTTATTTCAGGAGGAAACGAATTATAAACCCTTGGGCCCAGGTATTTGCTGCTTCTTTGACCAATAGTCTTAAATACTTTTGGAACAAGTAAGTTTTTATTATTTCTTGTAACTGTCGATCTAAATTCTTTTTTTGCAGAGTGCATATGTATACTTAAGGATAGATAATAAAGCTGCCTGCAGTCCATTCTTCTTGACAATGAGAAGATTTCATCAGACGGGTAAGTATAACTCTTTTTGTGAATAACTTTAAGTATTCTTTTTTGGGTTATTTCCAGATCCTCTAAGAAACTCCTGTATACCCCACCCCAACCTAGTATACCATACCTCAAGTGAGATTCTACTAGAGCACTATAAATCATATTGAGTTGTTGAAGATTAAGAATTTGATTTAAAATTTTAAAATAGGGAATAAAACATCTAATTTTACTATTAATTTGTTTTACATGCAAATCCCACCTGAGGTGCTGATCTATAGTGATTCCCAGGAACTTAGTAGATTTGGTATTTTTTATGGAGAAGTTATCATCTTCAGTAAAAAAAGTAAGTATATCCAACTCTGGTATACTATTTGAGTAGCATCCGAATGTCATAAATACGGTCTTGTCAAAATTTAGTGTTAAAATATTGTGGTCAAACCAGCTCTTGATATATAGTACAGTGGTATCATCAGCGAAACTTATGATTTTGCCTCTAGTTTTTACTAAAAAGAGGTTATTTATGTATAATATAAATAGTAGTGGCCCCAATATAGTGCCTTGTGGTACACCAAATTCAGGTGAAAGTGGGTCACTCATGTGTTTTCCTATTTTAACAAACTGTTCTCTATCTTTTAGGTAACTTCTAATAAGTTTTAACAAGGTACCCCTTATACCCAACCGTTCCAATGTATTGATTAACTTCTCATGACAGACAGTATCAAAAGCCTTCGCAAGGTCTAAGAATATACATAAGGTAGGTATACCTTTATCTAGAGAGAACAATAACAACTTTTATTAGAAATTCCAAAAAAACTAAAATATTATGCAATGCGGCTACGCAATATGAACCGGACAAAAAAGATCGTAGTAGCAAAACAGAGGAAAAACCTGATCTTTATCCTAAAGTATTGATCAGTGTAGGTTCCCAAACGTCTTCGAAAAAGCTTTCCAAAAGTAAGTCAATTGGAATTAATACTGATTTTATTAGTAAGGCTAAAACTAAAACTAAAAATAATGGTAAAAATAATGAAAGTGGTTATACTATTCCATTAAAAGAGGTGGACAAACCTAAGTATAAGCAAATTCTACTTCTAACGGACGAAAATAATTTTAATTTAAAAAGCCACATCGAAAAGTTAATCTACAATTGCGAAAAGATAACTGTCTTCAAAAAACCAGGAGCCTTTTTAAATCAGATTATGGAGAATATTGAAAAATTGGTGGATAACTTTACTATGGATGATTGTGTTGTTGTAATTGGTGGACGCAACGATATCGAGAAAGGGAAAACTCCATCTTTTGGTCATCTTTCTGAAAAACTAAAAATGTGCACACATACTAATATTGTGTTTTTCTCAATACCTTATTTTAATAATAATTCCAAACTTTTTTCAAAAAATATGCATATTTTTAAATACAACTCTCATCTAAATAATTTTCTTTGTAAATTTAACAAACTTTGTGAGGGGCACATTAAATATTTTGAAATTAATAATTTTACAAATAAAGTAATAGGTAAAGAAGTTGCACTTAAACTAATAGATTTCATACGTAATAAGAAATGTATTTATAAATCTCTTAAATTCATAAATACTAATAATGAGTTTTCTAAATCTCCTCAGAACGATGCGAATAAAACTTTTTCTATCATAAATCTGACTGCTGAGGATGCTTGTTTAAATAACGATAATGACATTATTATAATTTCTAGTTCTGTTCCTAATTCTCCTCATAACGATGTAAATAAAACTTCATCTGACTTAAATCTTACTCTTCAGGGTACGGGTATAAATAATGATGTTGTCGAAGTTCCTAGTTCTTTTTTATAAATAAATATTCTATTTGTCATGTTAATTTACAAGGTTTTTTATATAAATATAATTTTTTGGATGTTTTTCTATCACAGCATAATATTGATATTTTGTGCCTTTCTGAGCATTGGGTTAAAATTGAAAATGTTAATAACTTGTACCTTCCTAACTATAAACTTGTGTCCCATTTTTGTAGAAACAATTCCATTCATGGAGGATCAGCAATTTTTTTCAGTAATAACTATGATGCTTTTGAACTATCTAACCTCAGTGATTTGTCCAGCGAGGGTCATGTTGAGATATCTGGAATTTGCCTAACTTCTCAAAATATTAGAGTGTGCGTTGTCACGATTTACAGACCATGTGAAGGTAACATTGACATATTTTTTGACACAATTACTCATGTTTTAGATTTAGTTTGTAGTAGATATAAGTTTGTTGTCCTGTGTGGTGATCTTAATATAAATTTAAGCGATGCTAAAAGTAGATGTAGGATTCTGATGGATATTTTTGGTTCACATGATATGGAACTAACTACATCATGCAATACCAGGGTTTTTACTAATAAACATGGTCATACTAGCAAATCTAGTATAGACTATTTGGTTACCAATATTCCATCAGAATGTTACAGTTGCCAAGTCATTAATCCTAATATTGCGGACCATTATTGTCACCTTTTTTCCGCAAATATATTATATTCTAAAAATAGTACATTAAAATCAGTTAGTTACAGAAAAAATGGTTACGCTAATATTGAGGAATTAAGAACCAGATTAAAACCTATATTGTGGGATGGAATGTTTTGTCTTGATATTGAGGCTGCATTCGATTGGTTTATGCAATCTGTTAAATGGTGTTACAACGTCTCTTGTCCCATTAAGAAAAAGACACTTCCTGCCAATAAAAGTAGGAATGAAAAAGGTTGGCTTAATCAAACCATTGTTAATCAAGGTATACAATTGAAGTTTTTGTTTAGTCTCTTAAGTCAGAATCTAATAACGGCTGAAGAATATAAATCATTTAAAAGGCAATACCGATATACTATTAGCAATGCCAAAATTAAACATTTCTCAAATAAGATTAACAATAGTAAAAATAAGTCAAAAACAACCTGGCAAATTATAAATAATAAATTAGGGCGTTCTAACTGTAGGAGAGAAATAAATAAAATTATTTTTAATTCTAAATTACTTTATAATGAGGTGGACATTGCAAACGCATTCGGGTCTCATTTTTCAGATATAGCTGAGAGGACGGCAAACAATCACTTTGGGCAAAATATGTCTCTGCCATGTACTGAATCAATTTGTAATATACAAGTTCCCTTTAGATCACATCCCATTGAAGAATGGGAAGTCATTAAAGTTGTTAACTCCTTTAAAAACAAAAATTCATGTGGGGAAGACGATATATCGATTAATGTTATCACGAAAATCCTAGACTTGGTTGTTAAACCGTTTACTTATTTGATTAATCAATCCATCATACAGGGTTATTTTCCAAATACTTTTAAAACCGCCTTAATTACCCCTTTACATAAGAAAGGTAATTTTGAAAGTGTAGATAATTACAGACAGATATCTATTTTAAATTCTTTTTCCAAAATTATGGAAAAAATTGTATTTAAACAATTAAGAGATTTTTTAGAAAACAATAACCTGATTACAGATTCACAACATGGTTTTCGCGAAAAGAAATCAACTGAATCGGCCTCATATCAGTTTTTAGATTTTGTTTACTCTGAGTTAGATAACAACAAGTATGTGGTAAGTATCCAGTTTGATTTAAACAAGGCATTTGATACGGTACGACCTGATTTTCTGAGATCTAAACTTAGAAGTTTTAGGGTTCCTTCAAATATTTCAGACTGGGTATACTCATACATGTTGAATAGAAAACTTTTTATTAACTTAAACGGGAGAACAAGGTCAAACATATTTTTTTCTAAACTAGGAGTGCCCCAAGGATCAATATTAGGTCCACTCTTGTTTTTGATTTATATCAATGATCTACCAGAATATATTAAACGTGCTTTTATTGTTATTTTCGCAGATGACACTACTATAATAATTTCTTGTTTATGTCCCCAAGAATTATATCATTTAATTTTGGATATTATTAGTGATTTTGAATCGTGGTGCCAGAGAAACAAACTTATACTTAACAAATCTAAAACAGTTGCTGTGAATTTCTTTAAGAGAAGATGTCTCCCACAAGAACTTAATATACCTGACTTGGATCTAAGTTGTAAAACTAATTTCCTTGGTACCATATTTGACCAACAGCTAACTTTTAAAAATCACATTGACTTGGTCTGTAAAAAGTTGAACAGCGCGTATTTTGGTATTTTGCGTATGAAAGGTGATTTAAACGAACCAGCAATATTATCGATGTACTATGCTTTAGTTTATTCTCATCTTTCCTATAATATTATCAGTTGGGGTGGTTCCACTGACATTAATAGAATAGTTGTAGCTCAAAAAAGGATACTAAGACTAATATTTAATTTGCCTTTTAGACATACCTGTAGAGAAGTTTTTAAAAACAAACGAATTTTAACTGTATTTAGTATTTATATTTTTAAATGTGTGTTATATGTAAAAAAGAATTATCTTGATTTTATAAGAAATTCAGATATCCATAACTATAATACTAGAAATAGTAATAACTTACATATACCTCAACACAAGAACGCTTTTTACAAGAAATCTCCTTCATATTCCTGTATACGTTTTTATAATAATCTTCCTAGGGAACTTAAAAGTATTAAAAATTACAATTTATTTAAAAAATCAGTGAAAGATTATTTGATAGATAAGGTTTTTTATTCTATTAATGAATATATTACATTTTAATCTATTTGTACTTTACCTATCTTTGCATATTATTTATGTTACTATTTTTTGTATTTCTTGTAATTTGTTTATAATTTATTTATTTTTTTGTTTAGTGTAAAATTAACATATATGTGTATATATCTATATTTTTGTGACTTGCCATATATACTCAATGTATCTTTCATGGTTAAATAAATACATTACATTACATTACATTACATTACATTACATTACATTACATTACATTACATTACATTACATTACATTACAGTCATAAAGATCATTAATTAGATCAGTTATAGCATGTTGCGTAGACTTACCCTTTTGAAAGCCGTACTGCCTGTCAGAGATAATCAAATACTTTTTAATAAAATTCTCAATTCTGTTTTTTACAAGTGTTTCAAATACCTTGGTAAAGTTGGTTATAAGGGATATAGGCCTATAATTGACAGGGTCCAGTTTGTCACCTTTTTTATAAATTGGCACTACTATTGAGGTTTTAAATGCCTTCGGACACACTCCTGAATCAAATATTTCATTCATAAGTTTCGCCAATGGATACTCTATAGAATTTGAGATATTCTTTATTATTTGACTGGAAATTTCATCAATTCCTACAGATTTCTTATTTTTAAGGTTTTTTATTACTAAACTGATTTCTTTAGGGCTGGTGGGCATTAAAAACATAGAATTAGCAATTTCTAATTTATTCTCTTTATAATTGTTAAGTTTTTTGATTTTTTTAGCTAGTTTCCCTCCCATTTTAATGTAGTGCTTATTAAAAATATTGCAGATTTTCTCCTTATCTTTGACTATATTATTTTTATGCCGTAGTTCATTAATTTTATTTTTATTTTCGCCGGTTTTAGTGTTTTTAAGTTCGTTTATCGTGTTCCACATTTGTTTGTTACTATTGCTATTTTGAATTTTATTTTTATAATAATCGCTTTTTGCTTTAGATATTATTTTGTTTAATTTATTTCTAAAGGAGTTGTAGGTAGCTTTAATATTTTGATCTTTTGTAACGTAAAATTGTTTTAAAAGATTATCCCTGTTTATTATGGAATTAATAATTCCTTGAGTAATCCAAGGCTTACGTTTAACTTTTTCTTTCCTAATTTTTTTGCAAATTGTGTTTTTAACTATATATTTTTTAACTGTATTAATAAAGTTATTTGTTGCAGTTTCTACGTCACTATTGAGAAGAGAGTCCCAGCTAATATTATTTAAATCTATTTTTATTTAATAAAAACATACTTTATAATACTCAACTTTTCATAGTAGCTGAAACATTATATTTGTGTTTTATTAATTTATTTCATTAAAATTTTAATATTATAATCGATTTTAGTTTTGGATACAGGATTATTATTTTAGATGATTAATCACCACTAACTTTTAAACTGCCTATTGAGCTGGCTGGTCAAATTCTATGAAAATGCCATAGATGTAAAGAAGAACTTTTTTTCACTACTAGCTTTAGAACGTACCAATATTTATCAGCAGTAGTCGGCGTAAACTCAGTTAAGACTCATCAACGTTAAAAATAATCACAGAAACCTAGGCTAATGGAATAATTTTGCCGAATTATGATGAAGCTGAAGTTTGCAACGTTTTTTTGCAACGAAAATTCAAATAGTATATTAAACCACTTGTTCCATATCACGTTTTTAGCGCACTATAGTACTTTAGAAAACTCGCCGCAAGAGGCTTGTTTTCTAAACTTGTACTCGTGCGCTAAAAACGTGTTATGGAATAAGTGGTTTAATATACTATTTGAATAATAATAATAATAATAATAAAGACGTTTATTTATGCCAATAGTACATAAAAGGGATATCGCTCAGCTCTTTCCGGAGGAAGGAGAAATATTGAATTATATGTATATTACCATTAAGTTACACAACTTAGGTTGTTTTATTAAATAGTTTTCTATCCTCCAACCTCCAAAAAGTCTGGTCTTCCGCGAATCCGGAAACTTACAAAATTTTCGTTGCAAAAAAACGTTGCAAACTTCAGCTTTATGAATTATTAGGGAAATTTTTATAAGGGTCACTAAATCGAAACATTTGACGACTAATTTGTTACATACAACAATATTGCCTTTATATATATATATATATTAACTATACATATGTATATGTATATCGTTGTTTTTCAAAGAAAATACCGATATTCGATTTTTATCTTTTAAGAATACGGAAGTTTTTAATTTTTAATTATCAATAACTTTTTTCCCACCTTACTCGATTAAATGGAATCATTAAAAAAAATCAAGATGAAAAGAAATAAAAATGTAAATATTTAAAACCTCTCGTCAACGCTAGAGTCGACGCGGCGCCTATGCGAGGACTGAAAATTCGCCGAGTACTGTTTATCTTGTTTTCAGACTGTGAAATTAAATTTCTTCACCTATAGCAATAATAATTTTTCTCCTAGTAGGCTTAAATTTTATAAACAATTGATATCTGCCACTTGATTTTCCTTGAACTGCAAAGACATGTCATTGCTTATAATTTTTAATAGAGAAAATGCGACAATATTTTGCCACTGGATAAAAAATGAGCATGGCAAATATTATAAATGAATTAATTTTAATAGAATATAACAAATTATTCAGTAAATAAACAACTTTGTTGTTTTTTTACATTTTAAAAATATTAAAACCCACTAGAACTGCCAACTTTCAGTGAATAGATCAATATATTCATTTGTTTATAGAAATGGCGATTTCAAAGGCTACTTGTTTTTGCGCGGTTAATTAGGATCCAGCAAACAATTTAGTTACTGATATTAAATAATAAGAATAAATGCGCTAGTAGTGAAAAAAATAATACATAAACCACGGTAGAAAAGACTATTATAGCCTTGCACTCTTAAATCCTTTTAACACGCTCGGCTATAAAAAATGTTTTCACTACCTTGGTAAGTAATTACTATTATTTTTGAGTTATGTGGTTGGGGTTAAAAGTAATAATTCCAAAAAATATTGAAGTTACTTCTTCTTCTTCGTCGTCTTCTTCTTCTTCTTTTTCTTCTCCTTCTTTGGTTATTTAACGTCCACTGTTGGACAGTGACCTCCCTTAGTAACTTTCAGTCTATTTTTAACTAACTGCACATGCTTTTCAGCAACTTTTTGTGGTCTTTGTAATACTTGGGTGATTGTTTCATTTTTTTTACAATATAGGTATCGTTACTGCCCAATTTTACTTTAAATGAAATAATTTAGTATCCACGTCCTTAATACCTTTTTTGGTTCTATGGTCTGTTTCATCAAGCAAGAGAGTAAATTAAAAATCGGACAGTAAATATTTTTATAACAGGTTTGAATAGTATATGTTTGTGTATATAATATGTTTTATAAAATAAACTACGAAGTATGTTCGTACATCCAATATTCGAATCTGTTTTGAAAATATTCACTGTGCGATTTTTAATTTACTCTCTTGCTTGATGAAACAGACCATAATATTATATTTTAAAGTATAAATTATGGTGAAACTACCAATTGGTTCTATTCATTTCAACGAACTAATAACTCTTCTCTCTAGAATAGGAATTTCATTCGTAAAAACTGACAAAAACGTCGACAACATAAACATTCGTCTGTCTTACTCGCACATCTTTGTTCTAACAGAGACAACAATACCAGTTACTGGTAATTGTTATTGTTCAGGCCTGAATATACCTACTATTTGTTTACAAACAAACCGAGATGTTGGCGATACTTTATTTTAACGGTATGCGTATTCTAGAAAGAAGAGTTATTAGTTCGTTGATTCATTTTGACTAACACACGGTGCACTAAAAACAAAAAACTTACCATATAAACTATAAAAACAACTGTAAATCTTTTATGATATATCATAAATCCCTTTCTTTATTTAAATTAAGACGATTTTAGTACATTGTGTCTAAAAGTCTTTTCAATATTATACTATTCATAGCGCCTGTGCTAGAATAGTATTATACGGTAGTTTTGAATTTTCTAAAATTTTCAAAACTCGTTCTAGATAAAAAATACTTGGATTTAAATTTGTTTCATAAAAAAATAAGAAACTTTTTTTTTTGGCCGTCCATCCGTCTGTCCGTCCGCCTGATGTCAAGATTTTTGTTAACACGATAACTTAAAAACGAATAATCCGATCAACTTGAAATTCTCAGGAAAAATCAAGTTCTATGAGGGGAAGATTTCTATTGTTTTTGACAGCAGGCTCCCGAAAACAAAAGTTTTATGAGGGGTAAAACTATTTTAAAAATGTAAAAAAGCTAAAAGAAAATTCCGATTAACGTGAGTTTTTAAGGAAAAATTACTTTTTTGTATGACCAAGACTAAAACTTAATTTTACGCTTTCATTTATGGGACTAAACTTGCTGTTTTTCTTCCAAGGGAAAAAAATCACGCCAACTTTGATAATATTAAAATATTATACATACTATGTGCTTTCAGGCCCGTAACTGGGGGGGTGCTAGGAGTGCTCAGCACCCCCTGGCATGATTTTGAGCACTCCCTGGCGAAATAAGCTTATAGCACCCCCACAGGGGGTGCTCAAGTCAAAACAGAAGCTACCCTACAACAAAGAATAATACTGTGAGTAATATAAATTGATTTAATTTATTATTAAAATAATAAACAAAATCGTTTTTAAATAATTATTTAAAATTCTCACAAAGTCCAAACGAAAATTAATTAATATTATTTTTAGTTTAATTTTTCAGAGGTAAGGAAACGTTCAAGTATTACGTAACGCTAATTGTACCAAAATTCATACAGTTCATACCCCGGTTCTCGCATTATTATATATTATAGAGATTTCATATTTTGGCTACCCCCCTAATAGGGGGTGTGTAAGGGGGGTAGCCAAAATATAAAATCTTTACAGCTTCGAATAACGCGAGAACCGAGATATAAAGAGTATGAATTTTGGTACATTTTACGTTACGTTGCGTTATACTTGAACGTTCCCTAAGGACCTTTTTTTTAGTCATCAAAATTTTACGGTCGGGGGTTGTAAAGCTTTTTTTGAGTTGGGAATTTTTCAGAGGTGAGGACCTTTTTTTTTAGTCAGCAAAATTAAGAGTTAAAGCTGTTTTTTTGATTTGGAAAATTTCTCAATTTTTGGTTGGGAAATAATAGCTCTGCTCCCCCCCCCAAAAAATGCTTCCGACCATCACTGAAAATATTATAAAACTTTTCTGTCAGGGGCTGCTCAGCACCTCCTGGATTTTCGTTTTTCGCAGTTAAAAAAAAAGTTGAATTTTGTTTTTAACTTTAGGGATTTTTTTTATGAAACATTTTTTTTTTCAAGCATTTGGGAAAATGTAATATAACATTTACTGTAAATAGTTTATAATGGAATGCGTAGCATTACATATCTTTACGGCTTCTTTTTAATATTTCAATAAAGTTTACCTTGGAGTCGTTAAAACGTTTTAATAACACGATATAAAATGTTGGGTTAGGTCGAACAAGTCAGCGGTATAAACCACTTTAGTGTTTTACGAGAATATTACCAAAAATAGCAATAAAACCGTCTCGTTTTACATCGTCTTGGAAAAGGTGTTTACCTAACCTATAAAGAAATTATTACAATGTGATCTATGTGCTAAGAAAAATATTATTTTTATAAACAGGAATATTTAGTTAATAGAATAATATTACAAAATAAAGTGGTATAGTTAATATTATTACTATTATGTAGTATTTCAGTGGACCAGTTATACCAACATACATCATACATAATATCTTGTGTTTCATTCATTATCCAACTAAACAAATTTGGTAGCCCTGATCTTTTTTCCGCTTTGTTGTCATGTTTATTTTGTATAGATATGAAGATAACATAATATTCTATAAACATTATGCATCAAATAATTTAAATTTTCCAGCAGTGTAACATAATTCATGGAAGAGACCCTAAAAATTGTTTATTCCTTGTATTTTACCAAGACCTTGCATTAAAATTGTCGAAGTCGCCCGCTTACGCATGCGCATTACATCAAATTCTCAAATTATGAATTTGACATCAATACATTATAATGAATGAACTTTTTATGGGTAAGTAAGATTTCTTGTAAATACGAAACAACGGCAACAGTGTGAGATCTTTAATTTACTACATAATAAGCTATAGTAATAATGTTAACTATATAGTTTAAATATAGGATAAACGTTGATAATGTGCAGGGCTTTTTATACTAAATGGAAGAAGAGTTGTAGTATTTTTGCAACTTAACACAAGACACGCCAAAATGCCTACTTAAAAGAATATGAAAGTTTTGACTGGATACTAAAGCGTATTTGTTGATAATAATTGTAATTATTATTTAAGGTGGTTGCAGGTATTATGGCCATGTATTTATTATGGCCAATTTGCCATATTTCAAAAAGTAAGAATGAAAAAATTTTGATTACAGTATTTTAAGTTAGTGTTTCTAACAAGATTCCTAGGGCAAGCGCTAGATCGCACCACTATTAATGGCTTTAATTCTGCAACGATTTTAGTGATTTTCTTTTCGTTGGTAAATGATTATATAAAAATTTTAATATTTTGAAAATTCATAACATTTGATTACGGTAAGTACTTTAAATTTTATTTATATTTTATTATAGCAAAACTTCCTGTTTAACAGTTGGTCTATATAGAAGTTCAGTTAGTAAACGTAACTTTAACAAAAATTTAGGAAATCTTCTACATTACAATGTAGAGTAATATGGCCAGTTTATGTGTATAGTAATATGGCCATGGCAATAAGCATGCTTCCTGCAGGAGGCTATGAAACTCGGTGATAGATGTTACGTTTATTTACATAAATATTGTGTTAGACTAACAGAAAATTACGAAGGACCATTTTTATTCAGATTGTAAATAATTTAAAAAAATAGCTAGTATAAAATATTTATCAAGTATGTTTTACTTTACCTAAAGCCATTAATTGTTTTTTTTTTATAAAGTGTATAGTTTATATTTAACATTTCAATTTTTTTTTTAATTTTATATAATAAAAGGCAATAAAAACAAGCATATATAAATACTTAACTTGATAATATTTAGAAAAATATGATTTATTTTATATGTGGCCATATTACCAGCACCTTGTTGGTAATATGGCCAATTGATACATTTTTTTAAACAGCCTATATTTTTTATTTTTTAAAACTTTTCTCATGTTTTTCTTTAATAACTTAAGCATAAATAAGTAATCTGGGCTCTATAAGTATTATTTTGTTTTGAAGTTTTCTCCTTTAATTTTTATTAGCAATTATACGTTAGCATGGGGATAATACCTGCACTTACCTCATTTATTTATCTATTGCAGAAATAATACAGTCATGGAGAGCCCAACTAAGCTATTGCTTATGGCTGGGGCTCTCCATTAATTTTGAAATTAAAAAAAAAACAATATTAATTTCTTTTATGCCAGGATTTCTATTTGCTTACTTTACAGCCATCAGTTATGCTGCGAGTTTTTAATATACATTCTTTACTATACATTTTTCTAATTTTTTTAAACCATGATATACCGGGTGTTTTTTTTAACCTGAAACTTTCAAATAACTCGAATACTATGCATTTTAGAAAAAAAAATGTCAAACAAAAAACGTTTATTTTAATGGGGAAACAAAATGGCGTATTTATTTTTTAAGCATATTTACGTTTTCAAGGTCATTTCAAGGTCAACTTTGTTTTTTTAAATAGAAACATATATATTTTTTACTGTTATTTAATTTTTCTTAAAAAAATAAAAATCTTTTGTAAAAAACTTTTTTTGATCGGACCTTTAGTTGCAGATACAACACAGCCACACGAAAAAGTTGGATCTCTGACGGAATTGACTAGTCAATTCCTATGTATCCGAATCTGAGGTCAGAATTTGAAAGCTAGCTCACATTTTCAACATAACCTCAAAAAACGTGCTTTTCGCAATGATATGATATGTTTTTTGAGGTTATGTTGAAAACGGGAGCATAGTATTCGAGATATTTGAAAGTTTCAGGTTAAAAAAAACACCTGGTATATAAATCTTATGTTATGCTCATATATATTTTATTATATTTCTCAGATTTAACTGTAAAAGCAGCAAAAATAAAATGGCCTAATCATAGCAAGGATCACTGTGAAGGAGTTAGGCTATAAAGGGAAATCAAAGAATAGGCAAAACAAGTTTTTTTTACAAAATTAAAAATTACATGTGTCAAATTTTTTAATAAATATAAATCTAAATTAGTGAGGGCCTCTAACACAAACCTATTTGAGACTATGACTATGTATCTATGTTATAAACATACCCCGGGGATTAGCGAGCTATTGGTTCGTTCATGAGCGTAGCATACATTCAGCACCGATTAGAAGCGACCGCAAGACGCCTGTCCCCACTCTGCAACAAGGCAACGCCAGTGTATCTATGATAAAAGTTAAAACAGATAACAAAGGATTACTTATAGCTCGCAGATCCCCGGACTATGGCCGCTGTGAGAGGTCTTTTATAGAGGTAAGTTATCTCAGACAGGCAAAAACTCAGTGTTTGGACGACCGACATGTTTCTTGTGTGAAATAGCTCCTGGCGACATATAGTAATAAATAAATATGTAATATATGTGTGTGGTTAAGCGAAAAGGAATATTAAGAACAAAAAGTAGATTTCGAGAAAAATGAGTTTAAAGTTGGGGTAAATTAAGGATATAATTTCGTTTACTACACATCAGTTATAGGTGCAGTTTATTTTTTTCAAGACTGCAGAAATGCACTGTTCTTCCATGGTCTACAAAATATTTTTTCTGATTTATAATAAAATTTTTAAACCTGTTTTAGTTATTTATGGTTCAAATCGGCCCGAAATCAATATCGGGGGTTTTCGGGGTCGGAGATTATAAATTTGGACAAAATTTAAAAATTCAACATTTTGAAATTCTTAATTAATTATAACACACAAAATGACGTATATTCACTTCATAATTTTAAAGTGCACTTACGTCAACTTGACGTGTCACATCAAAACTAAGTGATTAAAAGTCAATTTTGGAGTTAAAAAATTTTTATTATCAGATTCAATTTCAGCAACCTCAAAAACCCCTATATAGCAATTTTCAAATTTAAAAAAAAAAAATACGCAAAAAAATTGAAAATTTTTGCACGAATACAATGCTTTCCGAAATTTTGAAAATTTTCATAATGGGAAAGCAAAATCATCTTTAGTGTCGCCTTAGGTAAATTGTTTCACTTAAAGAAGATCAAGTGAATAAATTGTTAATTTCGGTATAAAAGCACCGCTTTATATTTGATTCATTGAAAATTTCACAGATTGAGTCGAAAACTTTTTCAAAATATTTACCCCCTCACCCCCTTGTGCGTGGAGTAAAAAAAAATTATTATCAGATTAAATTTCAGCAACCTCAAAAACCCCTATATAGCAATTTTCAAATTTTTCTAAAAAAAATGTATTTTTTGCCCCTTGCCGCACCCCAATGTTCACCAAAAACAATCCCGAGCGAGAACTTTTGGTAACATACCTTTATGCCAAATTTAAAGTCACTAACTTAAAGCGTTCTTAAGTTCTCGTGGCCACAAGATTTCCCGGACAAACCGATCGACCGACCGAACGATCGACCGACCGACCGACATTTTTTTTTTTGCTTGAAATTGATTTATATCGACATAAAACGTCATAAAACGCAAAAATACGTAAAAAAAAATCTGAAAATTTTTGCACAAATACAAGGCTTTCCGAAATTTTGAAAATTTTCATAATGGGAAAGCATATTTAGTGTCGCCTTAGGTAAATTGTTTCACTTAAAGAAGATCAAGTGAATAAATTGTTAATTTCGGTATAAAAGCACCGCTTTATATTTGATTCATTGAAAATTTCACAGATTGAGTCGAAAACTTCGACAAAATCAGATATTGATTAAATTTACATAATTTTCAACTCGGTTTTGTGTATTTTTTCATGGCCAATTTCAACCTTTAATGCTGCAATGTTTTAACGTTTTCAACCCAGTTACATATTTTATCACCGATCCGAGTTCGCGATCGAATTTTTTTAAATAATTTAGAATAATCAAGTATGTTTTACAGATTTTATAGAAACTACCATACAAGTTCTATAAAAATGATTAAAAAGAAAAACCCGACTACGTTTGAATTCATAAGAATCTTACCTTGGCAGAGTTTTAGGGAAGACTGATCGAAGTCGCATGAAGACCGTTGCTCGATCATATCCATGTTAAGACATTTTATTTTTTACTGCATTCAATTTTATTTGTAATTACCTGAAACTTTACTATATTAACAACAAACATATCTTTATTTTAATGGGTAAAAAATAAACAAATTGCAAGAGCTTAAAACAAATATGGGCCAAGAAAGTGCATGATTGTGCTTACCTTATTTCGTTCTTGCCCTGCAATAATCGATGCTACTCAGGTTGCGACAATCAGCACAATTTGACGAGTTTTTATAGTGGAAGAGGACATCTTTTCGATATTACAGATATACTGACATTGCGATCTACGACACAGATGACGAACTAACAAGTTTAAGACGTGGTGTCAATATTAGGAACATGGCAATAATTGGCTCACCTACCTTAATTAATTATAACTCATATAAACCCAGAGCGTCTTCTTAACGTTATTTTACTTAGACAGGTTCTTTTATATTGATAAAATAGAAGTGGATCAGAGTCGCCTTAATTAACAAAGTGTGACGTCTGGAGCTTGCCGAGATGGAAGGACAATTATAATTTAGCTTAGATGACGTTACAAATCTGCAAGTTCTGTGTTTCTAAAAACTTTTCGCAAAAAAATGAACCTACTTCTGTGTCTCTAAAAAATAAAAAATAAAAATACTTAAGTCGGTGCCAATTTCACAGCAAAAAATAATTAAATAATGAAAAAACAATTGTTAGTAATAAATTTAGGGAATGGTGAAATTGGCAACGATTAAGTATTTTTTATTTTTTATTTTTTAGAGACACAGAAGTCGGTTAATTTTTTTTTTGCGAAAAGTTTTTATTAACTTGCCGAGACATAAACATTTCATTTAATACATTCAGATTAAGCTATTTTCATTGATATAAACAATAATTCTGTGGGCAAGGGGTAAGAACAGTCTTTAAAAAGTGCCTTTGCATTATGTGATAGTTAATTTTTTAAAGTAATGAGAATTTATAAAATTACATTTTGATTAAATGAAAATAATTTCGAGTTTTTAGTGTTGACATATATCAGATAAAGTTTTTAAAGTCTTTCTTTTGACCCTTAGCCTACTAAATAGTTGTGTAAAACTGTGAAAATAGACTAATCTAAATGTAATAAATGTAAGTTGTTTGACTCGGTAAGTTAAAAATATATTTTTCGGGGACCCCATTTCACCACCTTTTCGAGGCTTCTAGCATCCAAAGGAACCCGACCCAGGACCTGATGATTTTCAAATAGCTTTTTGAAATTGAATGTACTTTAAGACATGTATAAAATACAGCTGGTAGCAAATAATTAAATATAAATGGTCACCAGCTCTTAGACTAAAAGAAAACTAAAGAATGTGCAAATACAAAACAATATTTTTTATAATATATTTCTTATCTAATATAATCGATTAGATTTGTAACATAGTTTCCTGAACATTTTTTGTTTTTTCCCTTCAGTCTTTATCCCTTAAACGATCACTCGCTCATTAAAAATAAAGCCACAATTTAAGATTTTTTTACTCAGGGCAACATACAAAATACAAAAAATAATATTATCATTTTTTTTTGCACACTTCTCCGTTGCTAGTACTAAAGGTTCAGCCAGACATAATTATCACTAACTATCACTATCCTTTTTATTGGCCAGATGAGAAGCCATCTTTCTTTTTGGTCAATCAAAAGGACAGAACGGCTTAGTTTAGTGAGTGATTTAGTGATTTAGTGAATTATGTCTGAATCAGCCTTAAGCAAAGTACTGTGATCACCAGTACTCGGCGAATTTCCAGTCCCCGCATAGGCACCGCGTCGACTCTAGCGTTGACGCGCGGTTTTAAATATTTACATTTTTATTTCTTTTTATCTTGACCTTTTTTAATGATTCCATTTAAACGAGTAAGGTGGGAAAAAAAGTTATCTATAAATAAAAATTAAAAACTTTCGTATTCTTAAAAGATAAAAATCGAATGTCAGTTTTTTCTTTGAAAAACACCAATTTATATAGTTAATATGTATAGTTAATATGTATAGTTAATATGTATAGTCAATATTGTTGTGTGTAACAAATTAGTCGTCAAATATTTCGGTTTAGTGACCTTTATAAAAATTTCCCTCATAATTCGGCAAAATTATTCCGTAAGCCTATGTTTCTGTGTTTATTTTCAACGTTGGTGAGTCATAACTGAGTTTACGCAGACTACTGTTGATCACTAAGAGAACAAACAAAAAGGGCGCGCTAATATCACACGGTATTAGACGTATGTATATTTTATTTATTCATTTATTAACGGGAAAACTACACTACAAAAATTAAATGTACATGTGATAACATGATAATAGAAACCTTATATAATGTAAAAAAATAAATGTAACAAAAAAAATTAGAACAAATAACCTCGCAAATAACAAAAAACTGTACAATACTAAAATTAAAAATTTGAACATTAATAAGAAATTTAAACATTAATGAAGTTAATGCTTTTTATATACTCTTAGTATACAACACACAAAAAGTCCTCAATTTTCAAATTTTAAGTACATATGTACATATATTCCAGGATACAAAAACCGTTTAAGGGTTAAATAAATAAATATTTAAACTATTTTTAACAGTGTAGAAAACTGATAAGATTTGTTTCTTAAATATTGCTTCTACTGGTTAAAATGGAAATGCTACTTATTAGTTAATATCATAGTTACAAAATATGATTAGACTTAATTTCATGGTAAATTATACTTTAGACTCGCTGCAATTTGCAAAAACGATCTAACTTGCATTAAATTTCTAATCTACAAATGAATTCTTCTTCATAGACCACACAAGAATTAATAACCTTGTCATTTTTAATTGTAAAAAAATAGCAAGGGAACCAATCTTTAGTTTCTTCTTGCGATTTCATAATAGTATATTAAAGTACTAGTTTCATAACATACTTTTTTAGCCGCTTGCGGTGAGTTTTCTAAAGTACTAGTGCGCTAAAAACGTGTTATGAAACGAGTGCTTTATACAATTTTTTCTATTTTGCTCTAAAATTTTAAAAAACTTACATTTAAATTGATGACTGATTTAGGGATTTTTGTTTCGAATTGGCATTACAGTATAAAGAACTTTCACTTTCAGGTTTAGACCGTGTTAATGGATTTTCACTTTCCGACGTTTCGTCTCTTACTACTAGAGACATCTTCAGGGATTAATCTTACAGTTTTCACCATGTTTAAAATTCTAAGAACGAATATTATTTTGATATATTTTATAGTCATTTCTTCTCTTTTCCACTGCAAGTAACCAAGCCACAATTTTCACACGGTAAAACATAACCTAAACACAAAATTTTGTAGAAAATTAAACTTTAAACCGACGTTCACAATTGCACGGCAAACGTCAAGGAATAGACTTTTGTCTGTTGCCAACCCAAAAGAAAAAAAAGTAGAGACCTCTTATGGGGCTATAAGAACACGCAAAATGCGTGTGATTATGAGCTTATAAGAGTCGCAAAATAGAAAAATATAGAATTCATACATCAATTGTGTTATGCAATAATATGTTATCCCACATTAAGGAGTTTAACTTTTTCCTCAATATATCTTTTAAAAACGTTGTGATCAAAATACCCGAAATTAAGAATTTGCTTCACTGGTTCATAATCATACAAAATTTCAAATATTTAATTCAGTTAGTTTAAAAGATGTTTAGTATAATATTCGGCAACCTACTGTGACAGATTTAACTGTTACATGTAACATTTATATTAAAATACACTGCCCAGTAAAAGAGCTTTCCCATTTTTCACCTCCGCGCGTAAAATGGATTTTTTTTATATCAGATTCACTTTCAGCAACCATAAAAACCTTAGTATACCAATTTTCACGAAAACTACCCTCTGCCCCTTTGGGGGTAAAGTTATAATTTTGTAATAATCAGATTCCCTTTCAACAACCTCAAAAACCCAATATACCAATTTTCACGAAAACTACCCCTTATCCCTCAGGGGGTGGATTTGGAATATTTTTATTATCTGATTCACTTTCAGTAACCTGTAACGGTTCTTCATTTTTTAGATATTATATTTCAGAAAATAAAATACGACGTAAAGTTAATAATTATAAAGAATATAGAATATATTGTATTATATGCCAATGCTATAGAAAACTAAGAAATATAAGAATTATTCAAAATTTACAGGTCTCAACAAGTTAAACTTTTTATTGTATTCTTTTGTAAAGGAGACTAATAACTGTCAAATAAATTAGATGACTAAGTAATCAATTTTATGTTGGTTTTTGGTATCAATAATTTATTAGTCATAAAAGTCTAAAATGCTTTTAGTTAGGAACCTAAGTACTGCCTATCAGATTTTGAAACGACGCGTCTCTAAAGGTGTTTTAACCAATAGCATCTTGCCACATTTTTATGTTTTTTTGGTAGTATAAAAGACTTTTATTTTTAAACAGAGCATCATTCTGATCCTAGCATCCTTCTATCGTTATCATTCCGATTCTAGATTTATATTTTAAAGTTTTGTAAAGATAAATACTAGCCTTTTCGGTGGGGTTAGTTAAAGTTAACAGAAAATGGCTAATATGTATGGAAATGTCAAATAATTAAAAGTTCAATATGTTCAGAAGCCATAGCCAAGTGTAAAGCCAAGTGTTTAAGCAATTTTTACTGTAATGAAGATAATATTATAATGTAAGTCTATTTTAATTTAAAGTTATATGTCCCACGAGTTTAAAAACCCTGCATCACATAATGGTGTCAGAACTGAGGATTTAACAGTTTGGGAAACCTACATATAGGCATATATCATGTAGTTTTTGCATAGAAAGTAATAAGAGTTCACGAAAAGAGAAATTTTTAAGTTAATTAAATGGCACACATAGAGAAAAGAGATCTTGTGGAATTCAGAATGAAACAGAAGATATATACTAACTGATAAATTTGTTTAAATGGGTGGAATTATGGACTTTGTTTTAATTGTTTACGGAAACTGCAAAATAATTTTATATTTTTATGAAAATAATGAAGAAAGAAGTATAGTTTTTGGGACCAGCATTTTTTTTCCCAGAAAAATTTGGTGAAATTTTTTTTTTATACTGATTTTTTTTGTGTGTGCTATTGACGTTTTTTGTTCTATGAATAATATTTTTTTTAATATACATTTTTTTTTTGTTATACAAAGTTATTAAATCTCAAGAGTTTATTTTTTATCTGAAAGAATTTATTTATTTTTTTTTAAGGATTTAATGTATTACTGAGTAAAAATTTTATATTTCGAAATATGGATCAATATTAATAAAATAACTAAAGATTTGATAGCTATGTATTTATATTACGAAGGGTAAAACCAAACCACAAAGTTTTATTTGAAAATTACAAAAAGAAACAATAGTTTTTTTTTTATTTTCTGACAAAAGGACAAGAATGTTTGTTTTATTGGGATTATTTTGGTAGTTTTAGAATATATATTTTCAATGTTTACAGAAAATATTTTTGTAAACTTTAAAAAGAACTATAATTTAAATTTTTTTTTGTAACTTCATGATTTTTTTTGGAAATTGCTTATTTTATTTTATTTTATTTTATTTGGATTAACTTTATATTTTTATTAAAAAAAATAATTTTTATTTATTGAGATTTAAGTGTGATTTTAAATTTTATGATGCAAAAATTGAATGTGACAGAGATATTTAATATTAAAATTAATTAGTTATTGGAATTAAAACTTAAAAATTAAAAGCAAATTTTAGCATATCGAGAAAGTTATTCAGAATTAAGGAATAAATTTAGTAGCTTTAGCGCTGAAAACACATCGGAATTAGCACGCATGATTCCAAGTTAGTAAGCAAAATTATTGTAAATAATTTTTCGGATGGTAGTCTGAACCTTAATTTAAGTAACAAAATTTTCTAAAATACTAAAGAAAAAATATTAAAAGTTAGTAGGAAGGATTAATACGACTAATTGAGATACAGAATATTTATACAAATTTTAGATTTCGGAGATAATATTGAAAACTTAAGTAAAAATTTGAAGTTTATTACTGAACACAAAACAGTAACTTTACCGAGTTACAGTGTAGGAAATAGGGTAGAGGTATCTAATTTCCGCGTTAGTAAGTTTTTGTTATACAAATTAATTTTCCTAAAATACGGAGCTTAAAGTGTTCAACAAATTGCCTAAGAATACTGGAAATTGTAAGGAAATAGAGAAATGTACAATGGTAATGTACGAGAGTTATGTACGAAATATAGGGCCGCGATATGAGTTATGAGTTAAGGGCCGATTTGGAGATAAAGTAAGAAGGAAAGAATTGAACGTAAAAAGTTATTTATGAGATTATAGAAAAATGGGGAAATGTACTGTGGTCATGTACGAGATTTAGGTCCGCGAGCTAAGGGTCTGTGTAGAAAAATAATGAGATTGTTTATTGAGATTATATTATTTTAAGCTTTTAGTTTTTGGGTGATTTTTTTTTCTTTTTGTAAATGAATTCAGTTTCAGATTTTATTTGTAGCAATCATAAAATCATAATTGTAAGTTGTAAAAGGTTACAAAGGATTTTAAGCAGGTAGCCTAAACTATACAATGGTAAATTGTCACATTTAATTCTTGTTATTACAGTAGGAGGTTTTTGCGGGGAAGAGGTAAATTGTTTTATTATCGTAAACATTATATCGCTAAGTATAAATATTTTTATATTATTTTGTGGTGAAAAATATATTTTTTTTATGGTTTAGTTACTAGGATTTATACTTTATAGATTGATATTTTTTTTTTTGACAGGAACACATGATGTGATTTTTTTTTTGTAAACGCGAAATTGTTATGATAATTGTAGAGAAAAAGTCTAATATTTGACATATGTGCCGGGGAAGGTACGGATAATGTAGTCTGTAAGTGGCAGACTATGGATTTGTTATGTAGAAATATTTTTTTTAAAGAAAAGATAAGGTGTATTGGGAAAAATGAATCATATCTGGGGTTTTATTGTCAAAGGTAATTCGTCTAAAAAGAGCTGATTAAGAAAAAAACTTAATTTGAATTTTGTCGATTTTATCATGCAGTTTATTTAAAGTTTAAAATTTTCTATTGGGTATGTAAAATGGGATTTTGGTTTTACTCTACAGAATAGTATTTTAGTTAAATTAAGTTAAGTTAAATATTAAGTATTAAAAGTTAAAAGTAGAATTTTTATCTTCAGTATTTTTAAAATAAGTAGTTAATAAAATAATTCATATATATTTTTCTTTTTTTAGATAATTATTTTTATGTATTTGTTTTTTTTGTGAAATATATATGTATAAATACATATATATTGAAATATATGTATTTTTCTGGGAGTTGGAAGTTGTAACGGTTCTTCATTTTTTAGATATTATATTTCAGAAAATAAAATACGACGTAAAGTTAATAATTATAAAGAATATAGAATATATTGTATTATATGCCAATGCTATAGAAAACTAAGAAATATAAGAATTATTCAAAATTTACAGGTCTCAACAAGTTAAACTTTTTATTGTATTCTTTTGTAAAGGAGACTAATAACTGTCAAATAAATTAGATGACTAAGTAATCAATTTTATGTTGGTTTTTGGTATCAATAATTTATTAGTCATAAAAGTCTAAAATGCTTTTAGTTAGGAACCTAAGTACTGCCTATCAGATTTTGAAACGACGCGTCTCTAAAGGTGTTTTAACCAATAGCATCTTGCCACATTTTTATGTTTTTTTGGTAGTATAAAAGACTTTTATTTTTAAACAGAGCATCATTCTGATCCTAGCATCCTTCTATCGTTATCATTCCGATTCTAGATTTATATTTTAAAGTTTTGTAAAGATAAATACTAGCCTTTTCGGTGGGGTTAGTTAAAGTTAACAGAAAATGGCTAATATGTATGGAAATGTCAAATAATTAAAAGTTCAATATGTTCAGAAGCCATAGCCAAGTGTAAAGCCAAGTGTTTAAGCAATTTTTACTGTAATGAAGATAATATTATAATGTAAGTCCATTTTAATTTAAGTTATATGTTCACCAATATTTACATTTATAATTGATTAAGTTTATTAAATATAATTGTTAAGATTAACAGAAGACTTTAAATTAATTTCTCTAAACCTCTTATACTTTCTGTTCAAACAAACTGTTTAACGAACCCGTATAAAATATATTTGTGATTGGTAGGGTTAATATCTTGACGAGAAAAATATCCACCACATATGGAAGAACCGTTAAAAACCCTGCATCACAAACCTCAAAAACCCCAATACACCAGTTTTCACGAAAACTACCCCCCACCCCTCAGGGGGTGGATTTAGATTTTTTTTATTATCAGATTCACTTTCAAAAACCTCAAAACCCCCAATAGTTTTCACAAAAACTACCCCCCACCCCTCAGGGGGTGAAATTAGAAAAAAGTTATTATCAGATTCAAATTCGTCAACCCCAAAAGCCTCTATATACCAATTTTGAGGAAAATATTGAAAATATTTTAAAATATATACACCGTCACCCCCTAGGGGGGTGGAGTTAAAAAGATTTTATTATCAGATTCAATTTCAGCAACCTCAAAAACTACTATATAGCAATTTTCAAATTTATCTAAAAAAAATGTATTTTTACCCATTTACCCCCGTTGCCGCACCCCAATGTTCACCAAAAACAATCCCGAGCGAGAACTTTTGGTAACATACCTGTATGCCAAATTTCAAGTCTCTAACTTAAAGCGTTCTTAAGTTATCGTGCCCACAAGATTTCCCGGACAGACCGATCGACCGACCGACCGACAGAAAAAGTCATAAAACGTCATAAAACGCAAAAATACGCAAAAAAAATTTTGAAAATTTTTGCACGAATACAAGGCTTTCAGAAATTTTGAAAATTTTCAAAATGGGAAAGCAATATATAACAGTTACATTAAAATATATGTTGTCTGTCAAAAAAACAATGATTAAAACTAAAACTCAAACCTGTGGCGCTGGAAAGGGTCTACTAAAACGCACTCATTTTCTAGTGTTCTCTCGCTTTAGTGCGACTGTTCTCACCGCACTGAAGCAAGACACAGAAAATGACAAAAAAGTAAGAGGTTTTAAAATAGTTATTTTTGTATTAAGAGCTCAAAATGATTGATTTCTGTTTGAGCGTGGAATTTGCTAATCGAGGCGTCTAGCCGAGATCATAAATTACATTTTGCGCTCGTAATACAAACAACATTTTTCCTACGATCTAAAATAAATATATTTTAGACAGAAGTTACCTTACAAGGTCGCAGCACTTGTAAAGGTAGAATCCTAATGACAGTAAGGGCATATCCACAGGCTCGCATAATAACATAGTACATAACAATGCGATGCCGTGATTGGCTTGATGTGCCGCCTTGTATCTTGTAAGCCAATCACGGCCTAGCATCCTTATGTTTTATGTTCCTATGCAAGCTTCTGGACAGGCCTTAACTCTGCATAATTCCTTTGTAACAACAAATATATAGCACACAAATATTTAGGACATGAAATTGAGATTTCATTCAAACTATATTGTACCGTAATTAATACGTTCACTGCCAACGGCTAGTTTTGACAGCGGAGCTATGGGTATGGGCAAGGGAAAAATAGAAAGAATTGATTAATGTTGTTAGGGGCGCCAGTTACTTTAGCTTTTACTCCTTTAGGTAAGTAACAACCTAGTGTAAATACTTAAGCTTTTCAGTTTGAGAAAATATAACCCCTAAATAAAATAAGATAATTCATTTGAGAAATTTATTATAAATAAACTTAATGAAAGCACATCAAGTAATGTATTAATATATATAAAAAATATGTGTAATTATATTAAGATATAATTAAAGAAATCTTAATAAAAATTACTAAATTCAGAAATCATTCGACTTAAATGTATAAAGAAAACATGAAGTTCAGCAAGCACCAAGAAATGTATGTAAACAACAATCATTTCTTGCAGTGTATAAAAGTCATGCTTAAATTAGAAATCATTTAATCAAAAGTATGATATTTAATAATTAATAAATGAGATTAAATGTTTTAAAAAAAATAAGTACCTAAAAATGAACAAAAGCCAGAAGGGCATATAGTATTAATCAATACTATATCAGATCTGATAAAGTTTACAGTTATAAGAATATTGAAATAAAAGAATTTAAAAATATGAAATATTGCTTTCAAAAGTTTTCAGAATGAGTACTTAGCTGGTTTCTGCAAAATCCATGAGGTATGAATTCCATCGTCTCCATCTGTGCAAGTCTCCCCTATGCTGATGAATTCATTTCTCAAATGAAAGAAAAAAAAAATATAGGCTGTCCCATCTACTTTGGAAAAATTATCTTCCAGGATAAAATGTACGATTGAAAATGTTGTCCGGGATTAAATATGCTTTTGAAAATTATGTCCAATATAAAATTGTCTGCTAGACGGTCATATAGAATTTATCTATGCCGAAAAATACAGAACCATGTTCCAACAGAACATCACTCCATGCGGAGAACTTGTATATCAAATATACCAAAATAAACTTCAACTTAAATTAATGTAATTCCATATTAATGGTATAGAAATGGTGAGTAATTAATGGTAATTAATTAATGTAGTAATAATGGTGCTAAAACAATAATTATATCTCAGAAATATTCTAAGAAACAGAAAAATTTAACTTACGTGTCATTCTAAGTCTTCGATGTCCATCGAAACGTTATAAATGCGTAATTGTAGAAAATAACAGTTATAATATCTTCCGCATTGTTTAAATATTCATTTTCACTAACTTTAAATAAAAATACATGAAGGATTACTTCGATGATTACAGAAAATAAACACTCGTCAAAATGACACCACCATTGTACAGAGTTCATCAAGAAGGAGCGAAAATCGACCTTATCAACCGGTATGAACCCTTCAGGTAAATAAAATCCTATTTCTGAACTATTAGCGACATCTATGTAAGTCATTATCAACTACAGTTTTACCGTATAGGATTCCTAATAAAGGTAACGAAAACTACATCAAAGATAATAACCAAAAAGACTATTTCCTAATAAATCCGTATTAGTGATATCTAACCTCAAAATATTACTCTAAGAAACAAATATAAACAATACTTATTGTTTATCAGCAAAACTAATAAAAATACGAACAGAATACTAAGTGTCCTGTGAACTAAGTATAAACAAAATACTGAATCTAAGTGAGCAGTTCCAGCAAACTATTTTCAACAAATTCTGGATTATCCCGAAGCAATAAGCATATGAAACTTTCCACAAGAGAGACAAGCTACAGGTGAAAGCCAGTGAAATCCAACCCTCAATAGACTCTGAAACATATAAAAACCAGGTAAGTCCATAGACAAATGCATTATACAGAAATAAGTCATATGATTCTTTATTATTAAAAATCATATTCTAATTATGTTTTCTTTATGTTATTTTCAGGTAGAACTATGGAATAGAGACTCATATGGTTAGAATTCAGTTCCTGCTACAAAATAGTCCCAGATACAAAATAGTTCTGTACGTACGTAACTATTTATATACAAAATAAACATAAATTATAACGTAAGTAAACGAATAGTTTAATTAACCCTTGCTATATTACAAAGTGACGATTTATATCGTTACACATGCCCCCTCCAAAAATAATAAAAATATTTAATATACAAAAAATATTTTTATACCAAACTCTATAACTATTTAACTTAAATAGCTAAAATATATACTATATTTTATTTAATAAACCAACAAAAAATACAATACTTTATGTAAATCATTTGAAATACTACTTGATAATTAACAATAGCTAAGCTTGATAACTACGTGTATCATCCGCCTACTCTTATGTAGAACATAATTTTGGGACTTTATCGGTGTGTGTCATAAACAGGTAATTGTCATAATCAGGTAATTGTCATAATCAGGTAATTGTCATAATTAATTTTGTTTTTCTTTTTAGCTAAGTTTTATCAAGATAAAAAAATAGAAATAAGACTTGACTACGCGCATCAGAATCCTCTTCTACAAAAAATATATTTATATATTTTTTTTTTTACTATATACAAAAGTTTTGGGTACCCTTTAAATATTTTCAATACATTGATATTTTTTTAAATATCATTCCGAATGATACTAAGAAAATATTCTTATTTAATCAAATCTAGCCAACTGAAATGTCACTATTCGATCCAAAATATTTCTTTAGATCTTTAACATGCCAGTCGCCTCTATGACCATCTGCATTTTCCAAAATATACACTAACTTTGACTTTTTCGCAACAACTTTGCAAAGTATGTACTTTGGAGCAAGTTTTGCAGCAAAACTTTTACTAGCATCTGAGAGTACTTTGTTTCGTCTCCAAACTTTTTCACCTATCTCAAAATTTACTTCACGCTTGCGCAAATCATAGGTACGCTTATTACGTTCATAAGCTTCATGTAAATATTTCTTTACATCAACAAAAATCTCTTTAAGATTTCCCAAGTCTTGACTATACGAGTCTCTGTCACAAGGTTCTAATTTAACACCATCAGTTGATGTCATTTTGCCATAATAAGTTCCTGTGATAGGTACATTCCTCCCAAAATTAAGAAATGCCGGCGTATACCCCGTAACTTCATTTACAGACGTTCGTAAAGCTAGACCTATTTTTGGTAAATTTTTACCATTTTTGCAGTCAAAAATCGAATTTCCATTTTATCTAAATCGTCCATTTTGAATATTTATTTTCAAAATTTAAATTCAACTTACTCAAAATATTTATTTTATAATAAAATATTTATACTGTACCACAAATTATTTTTTTTTTGTGTACACTGCTTAACAAAGTTTTTGCATACTTTGGAAAATTTCCCAAATATGTCAAAAAAATACTAAATTATTATTTATCTCAATTGGACAAATTCATAATTATAAATAGTCTCCAAAACTACAAAATTAGCTAATATTTATTTATATCCTTCGCATAAATAAATACCCTATTATCCATTTATTTCTATTGAATAAAAGATAATTTCTAGAAAAACTGAACCCACGCCAAAATTTCTCTATTCCATGTTATTCCATAAAATTCAGAATAAACATAAAAAACACATATCTGATATATCTTATCAGATTAACTCTAATTTGACTTAATTTTCAACAAAAAATATTTTATTCAACAGTTATATGCAGTTTTTCTCAAAATGAACATTAAGTTACACTGAAAAAAATTAAGCTTTAGATTTTTATAAAAAATACACTGAGAAAAATGGAGTAAAATTAAAAAAACAAGTGTTCTATCTATCCAAATACCACGTTCTTGGGCGCCAATATTAGTGTACCGTAATTAATACGTTCACTGCCAACGGCTAGTTTTGACAGCGGAGCAATGGGTATGGGCAAGGGAAAAATAGAAAGAATTGATTAATGTTGTTAGGGGCGCCAGTTACTTTAGCTTTTACTCCTTTAGGTAAGTAACAACCTAGTGTAAATACTTAAGCTTTTCAGTTTGAGAAAATATAACCCCTAAATAAAATAAGATAATTCATTTGAGAAATTTATTATAAATAAACTTAATGAAAGCACATCAAGTAATGTATTAATATATATATAAAAAATATGTGTAATTATATTAAGATATAATTAAAGAAATCTTAATAAAAATTACTAAATTCAGAAATCATTCGACTTAAATGTATAAAGAAAACATGAAGTTCAGCAAGCACCAAGAAATGTATGTAAACAACAATCATTTCTTGCAGTGAATAAAAGTCATGCTTAAATTAGAAATCATTTAATCAAAAGTATGATATTTAATAATTAATAAATGAGATTAAATGTTTAAAAAAAAATAAGTACCTAAAAATGAACAAAAGCCAGAAGGGCATATAGTATTAATCAATACTATATCAGATCTGATAAAGTTTACAGTTATAAGAATATTGAAATAAAAGAATTTAAAAATATGAAATATTGCTTTCAAAAGTTTTCAGAATGAGTACTTAGCTGGTTTCTGCAAAATCCATGAGGTATGAATTCCATCGTCTCCATCTGTGCAAGTCTCCCCTATGCTGATGAATTCATTTCTCAAATGAAAGAAAAAAAAAATATAGGCTGTCCCATCTACTTTGGAAAAATTATCTTCCAGGATAAAATGTACGATTGAAAATGTTGTCCGGGATTAAATATGCTTTTGAAAATTATGTCCAATATAAAATTGTCTGCTAGACGGTCATATAGAATTTATCTATGCCGAAAAATACAGAACCATGTTCCAACAGAACATCACTCCATGCGGAGAACTTGTATATCAAATATACCAAAATAAACTTCAACTTAAATTAATGTAATTCCATATTAATGGTATAGAAATGGTGAGTAATTAATGGTAATTAATTAATGTAGTAATAATGGTGCTAAAACAATAATTATATCTCAGAAATATTCTAAGAAACAGAAAAATTTAACTTACGTGTCATTCTAAGTCTTCGATGTCCATCGAAACGTTATAAATGCGTAATTGTAGAAAATAACAGTTATAATATCTTCCGCATTGTTTAAATATTCATTTTCACTAACTTTAAATAAAAATACATGAAGGATTACTTCGATGATTACAGAAAATAAACACTCGTCAAAATGACACCACCATTGTACAGAGTTCATCAAGAAGGAGCGAAAATCGACCTTATCAACCGGTATGAACCCTTCAGGTAAATAAAATCCTATTTCTGAACTATTAGCGACATCTATGTAAGTCATTATCAACTACAGTTTTACCGTATAGGATTCCTAATAAAGGTAACGAAAACTACATCAAAGATAATAACCAAAAAGACTATTTCCTAATAAATCCGTATTAGTGATATCTAACCTCAAAATATTACTCTAAGAAACAAATATAAACAATACTTATTGTTTATCAGCAAAACTAATAAAAATACGAACAGAATACTAAGTGTCCTGTGAACTAAGTATAAACAAAATACTGAATCTAAGTGAGCAGTTCCAGCAAACTATTTTCAACAAATTCTGGATTATCCCGAAGCAATAAGCATATGAAACTTTCCACAAGAGAGACAAGCTACAGGTGAAAGCCAGTGAAATCCAACCCTCAATAGACTCTGAAACATATAAAAACCAGGTAAGTCCATAGACAAATGCATTATACAGAAATAAGTCATATGATTCTTTATTATTAAAAATCATATTCTAATTATGTTTTCTTTATGTTATTTTCAGGTAGAACTATGGAATAGAGACTCATATGGTTAGAATTCAGTTCCTGCTACAAAATAGTCCCAGATACAAAATAGTTCTGTACGTACGTAACTATTTATATACAAAATAAACATAAATTATAACGTAAGTAAACGAATAGTTTAATTAACCCTTGCTATATTACAAAGTGACGATTTATATCGTTACAATATAATAATGTCATAATAAAAAAATAGAGGACCAACATCTCGTCGCATATAACTGACAGTTGTTTTATGATTGACATGCCGGTTGCCTACACTGTGCGCGCGAAAAAAATGACTTTTCTGCTTGCTGTCATGGTAACGAACAAAAAAGTAAAACATTAAGAAATAGGTTATTTTGAAGTATTAAAACTTCATTTGTTTTTGTAAAAATGTTAACTTCTCTATTAGATCGCAGAAAAAATATTTTACAGACAATTCTTGAAATCGAGGAATTTATCTCATGAGAAAATGATGTCAGTTTTCCTTCTTTTTCATCTATTTTATATTTAAAATTAAAATTCACGTAAATGACGTAATTTTCTCATAAGAATTATACTCCGTCCAGTTATGCAAGATAGTAAGGGACGCGGCTCGTTTTACACCACAGAGCGCATAAATAGCATAATTATGCATAAATCGTTATATATCAAAAATTTAACAGATGTCAGTACTGTTTTTCTATCCAAAGACTCGCATAACAATTTCAAACCTAAAAATTTAACGTGGTCCTTGTGTTCAATATAATTTACGTTTGTACAATATGTAGAATAGGCTAATTTAGTGTGAGTGTATGAAGAATAAACCAAAAAAATACCTTTTTCAATACCATACAAACTAACATTAAGTATAACCATTTTTTTATGTAACTTTTTCTTCTTTTATTAGCTTTAACGACCGTCAATCATTGTCATAGACAAAAAATGTCACAATATTTTATATGTTAAAAGGTACAAGTTATTAACCAATGATGTAGCTTAAAAATCGCGGGAATTTTAAACTACTATCTTGCATAATTGGAAGGACTACTATAATAATTTATACGATTTTAAGAACTAATAATCCTAATAATAATCTCATATGGAAATAGTTATTTTCTTAACTAGTGTATTAAGTGGATAAAATCACTTAATACACGAGTTGAGAATTTAATTTTATCCAACACCTTTTATTTTTAAATAAAAATCTATAATCTTGCGAAAAATTATGTCAAAAATATTAGGTAGGTTTTCTTAATACTAAAATAATAGGTAGCCATGGCCTAAGTATACCTATTAAAAATAAACAATTTCTAGTTTTACATTTCTTACAAACGTCAAAATGGACGCGGTGATGACAGAATTTTTAATAAACAGTATTTTATTCAAAAACTAAAGAAAATTTTGGGGTTTTCTTTAATTTTTATGGTTTAGTTAACGTGCTTCTATTTATAGAATAGTTATAATACTTAATTAATAGGGTATGTAACTAATTTTGGGTGAGATCAAAAGCTGTACGTAAAAGAGTGGGTGAAAAATTTTTTAGTCCCTAGTGGAACAAAACTCACTTTTGACATTTAAAATAGTGATCAAAACAAGTGTTTCTGTGAAGGTGTTGGATAAACAATATATTATATTTTTGTTTTTGGTTTTTTTCTTGGCAAGAACACTATTTGTCCAATGTGTTTTTCACTTAATATAACAAGATTTCGTATTTATTTGACCGTTTCCAAATCAAATTATTAAATTCTATAGCTTCCTTCGTAGACTTATCGAGCAGAATTCTTTTAAATTATACTTTTATAGTAAAGCAATGTTACTTTTAAGTGATTCACTGGCGTGTGTAAATTAATTTAAGCTTTTCAATGTTGTAAAAATTCAATTGAGTTATCCCGGTATTTTTATAGATTTCGTTTGTCTCCCTAGGGATTTTTTAGGGACTATTTAACAGATTTGAAATAGACCAGAATTATTTATCGACTTCAGTCTTTGATAGGTTTTTACCGCGAAAAGACCGTTTAGATCATAGACAAAGAACATAGATGAGCTGTCATCTCAAGGTTATATACAAATTTACGAGTCCTCCATTTTGATCGGAAGTTACGTCAGAAATCAGCCGGGAAATTTAAATTAGTGGGTAAAATGTAAATAAATAAACGACATAACCTTACTTTTTAATGTTTTCTTATGTTATATTAAAAAAAAGTCCAAACTTACCTAAAAATTATGATACTGCTGTCTGCAGGTATCAGTCGTTTTATGTTTCTACAACTTTTTATAAAACACGTAATTTCAAAGACTTTACTAGTTCTTTGAAAAAGCACTATAAAATATACAAAAAACACAGAAAGACTTAAAAAGTTCAAAAACGCTATTATATAGTCTATAATAAAATAAAATGTTCACCCTTCTAGCACAAAACACCAAACGCGTAGAAAAAATAACAGAAAAACCTCGAAAACAAACTCTAAACATACATAAATTAGGTTATGTTAACCTATTGCACGAATATGTTAGAGATGTGTGCGAAGAATTATATTTTTATATTTAAATTACTGGTAAAAATAAATAAATATCTGTGTAGTTTAACATATTGATTTAGTTTTTACATATATAACAAACTGTTGCAACAAAACAACGACGAAAAGAAACTTTTACTGACTACTGAAGTGAAATGAAAAGACACATCTTTAACAAAGAAAATATTCCTATCTAAGGCAACACAGTGTTACCAATATAAAATATATATTTTTTTACTTTATGTTGGACAATTGGAATCAAAATGGAGGACGCATTTAGTCGGGACGCAGAAGTATGCGCAGACGGTCAAAAATCAATCTATTTGTTTATTTTGTCTATGGTTTAGGTGGAGACAATATGCACACTGGTCTGGAAAGATTTTTTAGCTCAACTTTCATATAATCCAAGTTTTTTTTTCATAATTTAATTATATAAAAGTAAAAAATGATCAAAATTTGCGTTACGTAATACTTGAATGTTCCCTTATTTATTTTAAAAAATATACAGGGTTATTCAGAAATAAGTTCAGGAAATTTATGAGGTGATTCTATGTTAAAAAATATAATAAAAGTTCCTATAAAGGTTGGTCCGGAAATGAGTCTTGAAAAAAAAATAAGGTTTTTAATTAATAACTCTTGTACCCTTTAAGCTAGAGGGACTTTTTGAATTTATCCAGAAGCGTGCCTAGACGGCAAAATATGTGAGACTTAACACATTTTTGCCCCAAACTTTTTTAAGATTTTGTTTTTTTTTTAAATAAAAATAGATTCCTTCAGTAAAAATACATAAAAAATATTATATAGTGTAAAACTGTAGGAGCAACCGTTTTAAAAAATGCAATTAAGAGGAAGGTAACATTTTGTGCCACTAAAAATGTTGCTTTTTAAAAGGCTATAAGGGAACGTTCAAGTATTACGTAACGCAAATTTTGATCATTTTGGACCCCCACCCTGTAACGCTATTTTCTTATACCATTAAGAGTATGCTAGCATTATATGGAACCTATACTATGACAGATATATCAATGATATTGAGCGGGTGCAGCGTAAATTTCTTAAATTCTTGTGCTTTAAGTTGGATGGTGTGTATCCCGCCCAGGGTATTGGAAATAGTTATTTGTGGTCAAGGTTTGACGTTTTAGGCTTAGAGTCTAGAAGATTTAGTACTTCTTGCATTTTTTTATTTAAAATACTTCGCAATGAAATAGATTGTAGCTATATTCTTGGCGAACCACCATTTTGTATACCTAGAATCTCTGCCAGAGGTACGAATTTATTTTATCTACCAACTGCACGAACAAATATTAAATATACATCACCAATTTATAAAATTTGTAATTCATTTAATAAAATACATGCTATATGTGACTATACATTATTAAAATCCTCCAAATTTAAAGAATTTGTCAATAACCACTTAAGGACGGTGTACAATATTTAGTTTTAAGTTTTGCTTTTCTTGTAGACTTGTACTTTGTATTTATATAAGGTTTTTTATAAGATGCCCTGTAATTGGTTTTACTGTTGGGTGTTAATTAAATAAATAGATAAATAAAATAAATAAATAAACATGGGCGTAACACTCGAAAATGACCCCCCCTACTAGGAGCGTTACGTAATACTCGAACGTTCCCTAACTCCTTTAATATTAAATTTAGGTGTTATGGTGAAGAATACTTTTTTACTTAGTTTTAAGTGAAGAATCGCCCTGGTGCTTTTTTTGTTCCCCATTCAATATATCCATCTTCGAAGGGCCGCAGCTCCCTTCTCATTTCCGGACCAACCTTTATAGGAACTTTTTTTCATATTTTTTAACGTAGAATCACCTATTAAATTTTTCAAACTCATTTCTGAATAACCCTGTATAATGCCAGGTGAAATTTTAAAATCAAAATACCTAATACCTAATCCAGTTAAAAAATCTTGGTTAAAACAAAAATAAAGTCAGATTTGACATCAGCAGGGCCAAATTAGTTAATAGTATATTTCTAACCTAATAAAAAAATGAAACATTTCCAACTCGAGAGATGCCGAGGCGCAGCCTAGTTAGGCCAAATTAGCATCTCGATAGTTGGAAATGTCATTTTCTTATGTGGTTAGAACAAAATTTTATTCACAAGCATAAAAAAATAACACATTACCTTGTAAAATTCACCATTTTATGGGAGGATTGGTGTAGTGGTCTACAGCGTCTGTACCTAACAAGTCTACTAGCCAACAAGCCTGAGTTCGTTTCTCACTGTATAAAAACTGGTTCGAAAGTCAGTATAAGCCGGTGGTTCCCTCTACTACTAAAAAGTCCTGGACTTAGGGGATGCTTAATTAAGTAGAATAGTACGAGGTTAAATAAACATGTAATGTAATTTTATATAATCTCTACAGAAATTTTGCAGATTTCTAACGTCACTATAAATTTCAACTAAATAATAATTTAAAAGTGGCTCGTTGTTATTGCCTATTATCAGTCTTGGTATGAAGCATATAATATATAAATAAATAGTATTTCTTTGTTTTATTATCATATGTTTATTGTTTTTCGTAGAAATATTATACATTGTAAAAACTGCATGTAAAATAATGTAAAAATACATGAATTTACATAGTACGGAAGAGTAAATTTACTATTCTGGACTATGCATAATACATGAATTTATGTAAAAGAATGTAAAATAATGTAAAAGAATGTAAAAGAATGTAAAAGAATGTAAAAGAATGTAAAAGAATGTAAAAGAATGTAAAAGAATGTAAAAGAATGTAAAAGAATGTAAAAGAATGTAAAAGAATGTAAAATAATTTTAAAATATATATTTACATTTATTTACATATTTTTACATATTTTTACATGATTTTACAATTTCGGGCTATGTTATTTTAAGACGCGCGTGCGCTTTGGACAATAACCAAAAAGGCGTCGCATCATGACACGGACCGTTTAATATTGTTATTGTTAGAGATAGCGACGCATGCTGCTAGGTTAAAGTGTTAAAAGTGTAAGAAAAGGTAAATATTATTTATGTACGATATTTAAATGCTTTATTTGTGGCCTAAAATTTACATTCATTATAAATTACGATCTTTATCAACCAATAGATCTTTAAAGAAAGATGTAAACAGTTTATACTCGTATTAAGGGTGCAAATCGTTTGGTTTATTAAACCAAATGAACTTTACGCTACGATATTTCAAAAAAGCTTTGACACAGAGACTTGTAATTTGAAACAAACATTTTCTAAGTAGTAAATATTTTTTTTTCAAATTTCAAGTCTATGCAAAAAATTACCATTCTGGACTATGTAATTTTTACCGTTCCGGTCTATGCAAAATATTACCATTATGGACTATGGAATTTTTACTGTTCCGGTCTATGCAAAACATTACCATTACGGACTATGTAATTTTTACCATTCCGGTCTATGGCAACATATTACCATTTACGGACTATGTAATTTAATGTAATTTATTTTTACCATGTAGGTTATTTTATTAGCAAACTACAATATCTTTTAAACGGTTAGGTTTACGAAAAAATTGTAAGAGACCTTTTTTGTAGATTTCCTACAAACATATGAGGAGAGATACTTTTTAACGAACAGTTGTCAAAGAGATATGAAGAGTATATAGTAAAAAAAATAGTCCCACCCTATTTGATATGAATTCATTTCTAACTTTGGTTAAAAATGAAAAGCTTTTTTAACTTTAAAAGAAGTAATCAAAAATAATAGATTTTGCAACTTTTTATAATGCATATAAAGGACGTTTTTCTGTATGCTTGTGAATAAAATTATTTTTTCGCTTAAAAAGAATATTCAAAAACTGAAAGGCAAGTATGATTTTTTTTCTGCTTCGTGAAATAAATAAAATCCGGTCCTGTATTTCCGGAATTTTTCTTTTATTTCTGGACTAGCTTCCTAGTTCGATTTGTCAGCACTTGACCAACGCTTATCAGTGTTAAGGGGGCGAAAATGTGAACGTTATCGGGAATTTAATAGACCCTTAAGGATATCCAGGACTCCCTCATTGCATTCATTGCAATTTTCGCGAAGAATTTTTCTTATAATTATCGTTTTCCGATTGCTTACTCCACTCTTTAATTATCTAGATGTAGCGTTTAATATATTATGTCAAGAATTTACCAAATAAATTTAAAAAAACAATAGTTTTTCCCTAATAAACGGTTTATGATCCTGAGATTATTTTTTTTTGTTTCAGTTTATAAATTAGGGAACGTTCAAGTATTACGTAACGCTCCTAGGGAGGGGTGAAGGTTATTTTGCAGTGTTACGCCCATGTTAATGGTATAGGAAAATAGCGTTACGGGAGGGGGGTCCAAAATGAATTTGCATTACTTAAACGTTCCCTTAAAGATTAAATTAAATTAAATTAAATTAATTCTTAAAGTATTTGTACTTGGCGAGTCCAAAGTTTGGAGAGGTGTACTTTGAAATGAAGGAATCCACACAAAAAATGCATGCAATTTAAAACTCTATATTTCGAAAATTGATTTAAAAATAAGTGAAATGCTGATTTTTTACTATTTTTTGGAGCGTTATATGCTTTTAAAAAATTAATGGTATAATGGGGTTGCTAAGTAAACCGTTTTTTACATAAAATTTACACTTTCTCAGTTTTCTAGCAGAAAATTTTTTCAGTTGTCAATTATTTTTGTCAAAAATTGCCTATCTTGTCCCATATTAAATAAAACATACATGTAGGCTAATTATAAAACAATCAATAGTTTTAATTAAAAATTACACAAGTTGAGTACAACTGGAAACACAAACGAAAACTTTTGGATAAACTTTTTGTTTGTTAATATCGAGCTTTCTCGTTGTAAGTTTTTCAATTAAATTTGTTCTGTTAATTATCATTTTCTATATATTTTATACACGAGGAAAGGTACTTGACTCTGCTCTAAAATCACAAAGCAAATAAGAACCAGAAAAAGACTAATAAATGACCATATAATACAGTGTGGCATTTTCAGGACGAATAAATTCAAACCTGTCCGAGTCTTTTGATTTTGATGTTTTTTTTTTTTAATTTCTGATTTTTTTCGAAAATGCCATGTTGTATAATTATATAATTGTATAATAATTAGTTATTCTTAGAATTAAATCCTTTTATGGACCGTGTTTTGCAATAACCTGTTAGTGCACATTGTGAAATGACGGTGGGGTTTTGAAGATTTTATCTAATATATTTTTTTTACTACTAGATTTAGAACATACCATTATTTATTATGTTTTCAGACTGTGAAATCAATTTTCTTCACCTACAGCAAGATATCCAGTAGACATCTATTTGTTTAACCTTCCTAAAGTATATCCACTGGATGTCCATTAGAGATCCATCATTGATATCCAGGATATCCGGGATATCCATGATGGATATCTAGTGGATATACTTTAGGGAAGTTAAAAAAATAGATATCGCCTGGATATTTCGTGAATATCCAGTGGATATCCTGGATATAGGCGGACATTTGAATGTCCATGGGATAACTAATGGCAATCCAGGCTATCCACTGGATATACTTTATATCCAGAAAGTATATCCCCTGGATATCTAATAGTTATTATGTGCTGTCTGGGTAGGTGTACAAGGATTGTCCAGTAAATAAACCCCTCGAGCTACGATTTAGGTGACTAGTGGTATGTAATGAGTGGGCAGTCTACTATCAACAACTAAAATTTGTGCAGTCATTCCAAAAAACCTAAACTTAACAGGGTCGTACTGTGTAGAATCTAATGTATTTATTATATTTATTTTACGTAATCCCTTTGGGAACGTTCAGGTATTACGTAACGCAAATTTTGATCATTTTGAACCCGCATCCCCCCCCCTGTAACGCTATTTTCCTATACCATTAACATGGTCGTAACGCTCCAAAATACTCCCCACCCTCCCTAGGAGCGTTACGTAAAACTTGAACGTTCCCTTTGCTTCTAATAATGGCTCTACCTGCATCTAGAAGAAGTATACTTTAGTGGTTCCTTCGACGTAATTTTGAAGTCATTATTTTCTAAACAATATTAAATAAATCAAATGTATTGCACAAAACTTTGAGTTTTGCTGTCGTCCAACAAAAACTTTTTATAGCTAACCTAATATTAATATTATTTTAGCACAAAACTAAAACCTTTTTGCAATTCTGCATTTTATTAACCAAACAATAATTTCGACAAGAATAGGTTTTACCACACAGACAAAAATAATATTTTAATCCACATGAATATCATTTAGCCATATAGGCAACATAAATATTATTTTCTTATTCCATATACCGGGTGTCCCAAATTTTATTTCCCGGCCAATATCTCCGTTATTTTAAAAGATAGAAACTTAATTAAAAAAAAAAACATATTAAATGGGATCAAAAGTTTTTTTAAATCCCACACCAAAATACACCCTTTATTAACTCACCCCCTTTGGAACCACCCTAAACTTTTTTTTCAAATAGCACTGTAAATTCTGAATTTAACGGTGTATTACACTTTGTATTTACAGCCTAACATAAAAAAATACATTTTTTTTTTTGGATAAAATTGAAAAAGGTAAATACAAAGTGTAATACACCGTTAAATTCAAAACTTATAGTGCTTTCAAAATCACTAAAAATTATGCGGGTGCTTTTTGAAAAAAAAAAGGTTTGGGGTGGTTCCAAGGGTGTGGGATTTAAAAAAAAACTTTTGATCCCATTTAATATACTAAAATTTAACAGATTTATTTATTTATTTTTTTAATTATTTTTTGTAGCAAACTGTAAAACAAGTATTGTGAAATATTGCCTTGTTAGTTCGATATAATTTAACTATAATTCAAAGAAATGATTTTGTAAAAATAAGAGACTTTTCCTTCAATTTATTTAGGTTAGTTTAGGTTCTTTGACGTACTAACATTGTTTTTCACAAATTAATGGCATGTTAAGAAAACAAATTATCGTATTAAATAGTACCTATATTAAGCACCAAGGTACGCGTACTAGTTTTCAGTGCACTCGGAGTGCACTGAAAATGGTTTGCGTTGAGGTGCTTATACAACTTTTTTTACTACCTAACACCTAAACATCTAAAAAACGCAAATATTGTCTAAAAATTTGAGGTTATGTGTTTGACGTTTACTCTTTCTCTGACTGCAGATGTAAAATCAGCTGAGTTTCACTTCACGACCGCTGCCATGGTAACGGGTGGAAACTGAACACTATACCTATATTAACTAGGTCGTACGAAAAATTTGTTTCGTATTCATATTTATTTTCTTTTAAGGCAAAATTTTGATATTTAATTCCTTTAATGGAACAAAATATGTTTAATTAAATAAACCATTATACGTAACGCTCCTAGGGGGGGTGGGGGTCATTTTGGAGTGTCCTATGTTAATGCTATATGAAAATAGCGTTACAGGGGGGGGGGCAAAATGATAAAAATTTGCGTTACGTAATACTTGATCGTTCCCTAAGGATGTTAGGCATCGTTCTCCAATTATGTATACAGAGCGGTCCAAAAGTCACCCCCTCCTCTTAACTTTTGAACCAGTTGAGATATCGACTTCAAATTTAGAACTCTTAAATAAGACAACTTAAACTATCTTTTAGCATATATTTTATATTTTCAGCTCTTAAAATGTGGGCAGGGGGGCATGGGGGAACATTTTTTTGAATGGAAAGGGGGTTGTGTCATACATCATTTTAAAGCTTATAAAATTCTCTATTTAAACTAACAGTTTTTTTATAAATTTTTATTTATGTCAACTAAAATTAGTTTAAAAGTATAATTAACATTTTTTTATGATGAAATTAGGCATTTTTAAAAAATTATTTGTTTTTTTAGAGGAATTTTGACATTAATACCCATTTTCAACCCCATTTTATACCCAATTTTTTTTTTAATTTAAAAATATGGAGTTAAATGGAGAATTTTATAATCTTTAAAATGATGTATTACAAGACCCCCCTTTCTATTTAAAAAAATGTGTCCCCATGCCCCCCTGCCCACATTTTAAGAGCTGAAAGTATTAAATATATGCTAAAAGATAGTTTAAGTTGTCTTATTTAAAAGTTCTAAATTTGAAGTCGATATCACAACTGGTTCAAAAGTTAAGAGGAGGGGGTGACTTTTGGACCGCTCTGTATACATAATTGGAGAACGATGCCTAACATCCTTAGGGAACGATCAAGTATTACGTAACGCAAATTTTTATCATTTTGCCCCCCCCCCTGTAACGCTATTTTCATATACCATTAACATAGGACATTCCAAAATGACCCCCACCCCCCTAGGAGCGTTACGTAATACTTGAAGGTTCCCTTATACTCTCGAAAATCACAAAGTTTTTGGTAGAATATGAATGGCTTAATTCTCGATAAGAATTATGGTTAAAGGGGTAGAACAAATATTTTAGAAATCCTAGGTACGTAAATTTGCACTAAAAGGTCCATTTCTCATTGTCCTAGTATTTTCAAATGATTAAATGTAACTTTTATGGTCCTTTTTACTTATTGACCTAAATAAAAAGTCTTCGTAATTCTGTCTGAAGTCTGTGAGACCTAATGGGTTTCTAAAATCACTGTGCGTGTCTTTGCCAGACCAGAAACTAATGTAAAAAGTATGTTACTGTAGACTTTATCGCATTTTTTGACCCGTTTTTAAACAGCTTTTGCAAATAAATTGATTTTTATCTTTGTTTTTTTTTTCTGTGTAACGTCTACGACCTGGCCTGTCTTTTGATCTTTTCAACATGATATCTTAATCCTATTGCAGCCAAATTTATGTGAAAATACCGTTGTTATATTATTTATAGCGCCTGCGCTAGAATATTATATTATTATATAATCCGATTGACTTGAAATTTCCGGAAAAATTAAGTTCTATGAAGGGAAGATCTCTATTGTTTTTTAAAGTAATGCCCCCAAAATCAAAAGGGTTATGGGGGTTAAACTTTTTTAAAAAAAGAAAAAACTATCATTAAAAAAAAATTCAAAAACTTTTCGTTTTTTGCAAAAAGATAATTGAAAAATAATCCAAAAAATAAGTTTTTATTTTTTGAAAAAAAAAATTTATTACAAAATTTTTCAAATTTTTTTTCGAGGGGCTGACCGCGTCTGAAATTTGTACAAAAGAGTTCCTTTCTGCAAAGAGTTCCTCGGAGTTCCTCCTGAGTTCCTTTGGCTTGTACAAAAGATTTCCTCGGGGTCAGCCCCTCGTTTTATTCGTTTTTTAAAAAAGGTCTTAATTAAAAACAAATGTTTTTTTTATTTATTTTTTAATTTTTTTTAAAAATATTTCGTTTTTCACAAAAAGAAATTAAAAATTTTTTGTTAAAAACCATTTTAATTTTAAACTTGGGAAAATGCAATAATATTTTATTATTTACTGTGAATAATATATAATGAAATGCGTAGCATTACATATCTTCAAGGCTTGTTTTACTTTTTTCATCTCTGCGAAAGTATCTACGCTATTAAAAATTTGTTCTTTTGAGAAAAACGTAAAGGTAAGTTTAATAATTTTTTACTAAATTCCTATTTAGTGAGGGTTTTTCTTAAATTCCAACTTAAAGTCATAATTTTGCTTAAATTCTGACTTTAAGACCTTGCGGTTGATGGGTATAAAGGCTTGTAACTAATACAACATTAGTTAAAATTAGTAATATTACATATGCATATGTAACACTCATATATGAGTGGTTTTATTATGATTATAGCTCTATTTATTCTCTGTAAATTTAATTTTGTTTATTTGCCCTGTTTCATGAAAACAGTATCTATATAGTATAGTATAGGTAGGTAAGCTTTTATTAATAATAATCACAAATTCCGAAAATATTGTTTCATCAGTGCAGCAGATATCCTTTTTATTGATCAAACGCTTTATTTTCACCGAAAATGCCTTCAATTGATGCAGTAAAATTGAATTTACTCCGAGGGGGTAAAACGTTATGAAAAAATTTCCATAATGCACAAGTCAATTTAACATATAAATGTGGGTCAATAGCTGCGGAATTTTTGAATTCGAACAAAGACGAGTTTTAAGGTTAATATAAAGGTCCTAAATGATATGGATCAAGTGATATATTAAACAAACAAGCCGTGAAGATATGTAATGTTACGCATTCCATTATATATTATTCACAGTAAATGGTATCTATATTGCACTTTCCAAATACTTTTTTTAAAAAAAAAGTAGTTTTGAATTTTTTTTAAATTTTTTTTAATTAATTTTCTTTTTGCGACAAACTAAAAATAATTAAAAAAATAAAAAAAAAAATTAATTTTTATTTATTTATTTATTATTATTTTTTTTTGTAGAATTGATCCTTATAATAAAAGTAAATTTTCCTGAAAAAATTACTTTAATCGGAAATTTCTTTCAGCTTATTTCGATTTTTTTTAAAGTTTAACCAACCATAACTTTTTTATTTTTGGTGGGATTCCTTTCAAAAACAATAGGGACCTTCCCCTTGTAGAACTTGATTTTTCCTGAAAATTTCAAGTCGATCAGATGATTCGTTCTTGAGTGATCGTGTTCACAAAAATCGTGATCATACGGAAGCGTCCGTCCGGACGGACAGACGGACAGACTTTTGAAAAAAAGTTGCTTATCTTTTCATGAAACAAACTTATATCCAATCCAGTCCAATCTAGGACGGTTTTTGATTTTTTTTTTGAAAATTCAAAACTACCGTATAATATTATTCTAGCGCTGTAAATAATATAAAAATGCATTAAACTTATCGTAAAAATGCCATTTTGAAACTTAAAAGTAAAATAATTTGACGCATACTCTATATTTAATTTCTGACTATACAGTGCGGTCCAAAAGTCATGACTTTAAATTTAAAACTCGTAAATAAGAAAACTTGAGCTATGTTTTTGCCTATACAGGGTGTATTTGAAATAGCGTAGGCAATTTTAACAGGTGATTCTACATGATAATATATGACAAAAAGTTCCTATAAACATATGTCTAAAAATGCGTCATAAGGGAGCTACGCCCCTTTGAAATTGGCTAAAAAAATCGGTCTTTATTTAATAACTCAGGAACCCTTTGAGATATATTAACGAGGTTTTGCACATTAATTAATCCTAATAAGGCCCATCTTTGTATGTCATTTTCACGTACTTATTTAAACCAGGGGTGTGCGAAACGGGGAGCCCTTATCAGTTTTTTGTCCCAAACTTTTTTCTGTGTAACTTTTTTGCAATTTTATTTTTCAAATATGATTCCTCAGGTCAAAATACATAAAAAAGGTACTCTTTTTGTAATACTGTAGGATTAATCGTTTTCGAGAAAAGTTCAATTGAAGGTGAAATTTCACAGTTCGAGGACGAAAAATTAAGTACTAAAATGTCGAAAACCAAAATTTTAATGATGCAATGTTATTCTACATCAAAAACTAAGAAAAAAAGTTTCCATACATGTAGGTAGAAAAAACGCTTTTAAAGCTACCATAGCCCTTCAAAAATGGTGCATATTTAGGAGACCATAGCTCCATTAGGATTGATTTTTGGAAGTACCTGTATATGAGATTTTTTTCTTAGTTTTTAATGTACATTCGTCCTGCATCATTAAAATTTTGGTTTTCAATATTTTAGTATTTAATTTTTCGTCCTCGAACCGTGGAATTTCACCTTCAAATGAATTTTTCACGAAAACGGTTAATCCTACAGTATTACAACAAAAGTACCTTTTTTATGTATTTTGACCTGAGGAATCATATTTTAAAAATAAAATTGCTAAAAAGTTACACAGAAAAAAGTTTGGGACAAAAAACTGATAAGCCCCCCCCCCCGTTTCTCACACCCCTGGTTGAAATAAGTACATGAAAATAACACATAAAAACGGGCCTTGGTAGGATTAGTTGACGTGCAAAACCTCGTTGATATATCTGAAAGGGTTCCTGAATTATTAAATAAAAAACGATTTTTTTAGCCACTTTCAAAGGGGCGTAGCTCCCTTATAACGCATTTTTAGACATATGTTTATAGGAACTTTTTGTCATATTTTATCATGTAGAATCACCTGTTAAAATTTCCTACCCTATTTCAAATACACCATGTAGGTATTAAATATATGAAGTTATATTTTCAGCTCTTTAAATGTGGGCAGGCAGGAACGGGGGATTTTTTTTTAATACAAAGGTGGTGTCTTGTGCAATATTATTTTAAAGGATTTAAAATTCTCTATTTTTTAATTTTTAATTTTTTTTATGTTACAAATTATTTTTTCAGCTCTTAAAGTATTGGCAGGGAGGCATGGGAGATTTTTTTTTAATACAAAGGTGGTGCCTTGTGTAATATTATTTTAAAGGATTTAAAATTCTCTATTTTTTAATTTTTCATTTTTTTTATGTTACCTATACGGTAAAAATATATTACATAGTCGGTAAATGGTAATATGTTGCCATAGACCAGGACGTTAAAAACTACATAGTCCATAGTGGTAATATTTTGCATATTGTACATTCTTTTACACAAAATTAAATCTTTTTACACATTTTTACACAAATTCATAAATTATGCATAGTTCAGTATAGTAAATTTACTTAGTGTAGGCACTATGTAAATTAATGTATTTTTACGTTATTTTGCATTCAGTTTTTATAGTGTATAGCTGGATGATCCTAAATGAAGCCTGAATTTCAAAGAAAAAAGACCTATATCTTGTTTTAAAGGGTCAAAAATCCGTCACCGAGAGTCATCAATAAATCCAGAAAATTTTATGTGGTCCACGCACCGTCGAGTTTCGTTTTCTTAGGAAAATCCATTACGGAAATTGAGATTGTTTTATCGTTACATCGCCTTCCATTGATAAATATAGTTCTCCCCAAATATTTTCACAGTGGTCCTGACTGAGGTTTAAAACTGATAAAACCAACAATCCAAATTTTGCTCAGAGTGTGATTGCAAATATTCATTACACTAAATCACGGTAGTTCGTTTATGCATGTACTTCTTTACACGAGTTATTAAACAATAATTTGAAAAAAAGTGATAAAAAAGTTCATATGGATTTTTGTGTTAAATCGTCTCCTAAGTGAGCTAGGGACATATTCTAAAATAGCTCCTACACTCTAAATTTGTCCGTCAATCTTTCAGTAATATTAACCGTATATATATATATATATATATATATAACTATAATTATTATAATTAAAGCAAATTCACCATGTAAGAACGTGAATTTACAATATTTATTAAAATTAACCTCAATATTACTCGGTTTAGTAAAATCTCAGCTCTTTTCCTGTCCCACCTTAAATTTGTCCGTCAATCTTTCAGTAGTATTAACCGTAATAATTAAAGCAAATTAAAGCAAATTTACCATGTCAGGATGTGAATTTACAATATTTATTAAATTAACCTCAATATTACTCGGTTTAGTAAAATCTCAGCTCTTTTCCTATCGGTACAATAATTTTGCATTAAAATTCATGCATGTGGTCCAAAAACCCGGCACTTTTACAATATTGGTTGAAATTTACCATAATTATAGCTTACATTCCACAAAAGATAGTAGTAAAGTTACCAAAATAAAAATTCACATTTTTACAGATAACATTGAATTTACAGTACTGATTTAAATTTACCACTTTCTTTGCTGGTAACATATGAACTACTTTATTTGCTGTGAAATTACCATATTTTCATTTACAGTGCGGTAAAATAATTTTGCATTAAAATTCATGTACGTGGTCCAAAAAGCCGGCACTTTTACAGATAGTCCCGAAAATTACAAGATATAATAATACTCCTTGAAATACTCATTAAATTCGCTGCTTAAATTACTGTGAAATCACGGGTAAAAATTCACATTTTTACAGAAAACAGTAAATTTACAGTACTGATTTAAATTTACCACTTTCTTTGCTGGTAACATATGACCTACTTTATTTGCTGGGAAATTAGCATATTTTCATTTACAGTGTAGTTGCCATGGGAACTAGAATCTATTTATTTTGTCTTACTTTTGGACATAAAATCAATTTTTAAAATATATTTTTTTAATAATTCATATTTTTTTTTTAATAAACAAATGAAAACCCGATTTTTTGTAATGCAGATTTTTTATCCTCAGATACCCAAATATCACAATCTGAGCAGAATTTGGATGGCCATTTTAATCTCACTTGAATTTCATTCAAGATCACTGTGATTAATAAATATATTTCTCCCCAAATATTTTACTACCACATTTCCGTTCTGTGCATCGGAAATTTATAGACATTTATCAATTGTGACGCGGACAAACAACAATTCTTTAAAGCACTAACAAATCTACACAAAATGTATCATTTTGTAATTTATTTTCTAACAACAAGCCATAACTTTTACTCTTAACTTGTAGTTTATAGTTTTTGAAGTGTTGAGAAACTTCATCTTTAAAAATATTGCATTTTCTCTCAATTTAATACACCAACAATGTTAGGGAAACGGAACAACTTAATACAAATAACAAAAAAAGAATTTAAACATAATGGAAGGAGCCCTAAGTTAACGAACATAAGCTTTGAGGGTTTGTATAAAATAGGATTTTCATTTAAATCATTTTTTTATTTATACATTTTGTTTTTTTTTAAATTATTTATTTCCTTTAAAAAAAAATAATAAAAAAAAAGTAAAATTATTCATCTTACCACCAGGAGAGGGTAAGTTGACAAAGAATAAAAAATCTAAAAAAAAAACTTTTATTAAAAAAATAAATATAATAAAAAGAATAAAGAAATAGCTTAAAACTTGTTAGGATAATGAAGGGTATTTTAATTTTCACAAAATCACAAATCCAAATCTTTATTTTGGCTTCTTTTGAACTCCTTTCAAAGCATGGGCCATAATTTGAAGCTAAAGCATTCAAACCATACCTCATTATCTTTACCAACATCCCCGCCTATTAGACAGTCCTTTTCATTCGAAACCTCTACATCGACATTTTGTATGTGTATTATAATATCTTCATCTTACCCGCATTTGGTATTCGTCATCTAATCCACATACACATTTAAATAATAATAATTATTGTTAAAGAATCTTAATTTGAAACTTAATTTAAATTTAAGGTATTTAAAATATAACTAGATGAAACGTTGCAAGCACCCTGTCAAAACATCGGCACTATTGGGAAAACTAATAACATGCCTTGTCTATGTTTTCAATAACATTTGAAAATCAAACTTTAAATAATGGCGCCTTTATATTTACTCCTCATTGCACAAACTAACTTTTTATTATTTTATAATATTTATATTAAACTTTCTTGTACACTTAATATATAATTAAAATTAATAATAAAAATATGTTTTTACTTGGATGCCAGTTGAACTTCATAATTAAAATTTTTGATTGATTTTAAAAACAAATGAATGGAAGCTTAAAATTTGTACACTAGAGCCATCTAGCTTGCAAATTTCAAACTAGGTGTTTTGTTTGATTTTAAATTCTGTATCTTTAAAACATATTATTATTCTAGCAAAAAACTGTATATAACATTTTTTATAGGGTTTAAAAAGAGCTTTTATTTAAAATATATATTTTTTAAATCGGGTTATAAATATGTGAGATATGCTAAAAAAACCTTTTACTGATTTAAACGCCAATATTTCAAAAACAATGCGTTTTAGGAAAACGTTGTTTATAACATTTTTTGACCAATTTAAAATTATCTTTTATATAAGTTCTAAATTAACCAAATACAATAATAATTGCCTTAATTATAAACAAAAAACGCTAAAAATAGGAGTTTTACCCTATTTTAACCCCCTTACCACCAATCGTTTACCCCCAATATCTAATCAGCTCTTCGGAATACGATAAGAAATAATATGCAAAAAACCGCAAGTCGATATCTCATGTAGAAATGGAGTAGAGAGTTTACACCCAGACAGACAGACGGACGCAATTTTTTTTTTACTGATTTCGACTCAGAATGGTCTAAAACGTCGAGAAATATGAAAAAAAAAACGTGGTCAAAGATTTTGAATTTTCGGCGAAGATTTTAATACATCGGCACTCTTAGTAGCAATAAGTGCCGATGTAATAATTTTAACAATGTATATATAAATTTCAGGCCAATACTCATAAAATTTTATTCACTAAAGTTGGTACAGTCAAAATGACATTTAAACAAAAATGTCTTCTACCTCGACCAACTTTGTTTTGGAAGTTATAACATTAGCTCTCTTATTTGGTCAGGTAGTTACCACCGACTGTAACTGTTGCTTCACCTGTTGACGTTCGCTTGTTATAGACGATTCATCATATTAACCTTACCCTTATCTTAGGGCCCCTTCCCCTATTTTCTGGCACATAAGTTCTTTTTTTTAAGGAGTATCTAGACTGAAATTATACAGATAACTTATCCATTCTCTATACACTCCAAAGAAGAATTTTTACTTTCTTCTGGTCTTGCTGGCTTACTACCGAATGAAATCAGTATCAATCGTTCCCATTTTAGGACGCCAGTCGCGACTTATTATTATACTATTCACAGCGCCTGTGCTAGAATAGTATTATAAGGTAGTTTCGCTTTTTCCAAAATTTTCAAAAATGTCCTAGACAAAAAATTCTTGGATAGAGATTTGTTTCATGAAAAAATAAGAAAGTTTTGTTTTGTTTTGTCCGTCTGTCCCCCCGTCTGTCTGTCTGTCCGATGTCACGATTTTTGTGGACACGATAACTCAAGAACGAATAATCCGATCGACTTGGAATTTTCAGGAAAAGTTCTACGGGGAAAAGATATCTATTTCTTTTGAAAGTAATCCTTCCAAAAACAAAAAAGTTATGGGGGGTTGAACTTAAAAACAATCGAAACAAGCTGAAAGAAAAATTACTTTTATTATAAGGGTTAATTCTACCAATTTTAAAAGTAACCCCCCACAAACAAAAAAGTTATGGGAGATTAAACTTAAAAAAAAGTAAAAATTAATAATTTTTAAATTTTTTTTTCGTTTTTCGCAAAAGAGATTGAGAAGAAAAAAAATTAAAAATTTAGAAAAAATTTTATATTTTCTTTCGAATTTTTTTGATTTAATTTTTTATTTTCTCGTTAAAAAAAAAAGATTAAAAAATTGTACTTTTTTAATTTTTTTTTTGATCATTAATTTTTTTAAGAATTTGGGAAAATGCAATATACCATTTACTGTGAATAATAATATAATGGAATGCGTAGCATTACATATCTTTACGGCTTGTTTATAATATATTATGAAAAAATATAAAGATTATATTTTGAAATTGGTCTTCTATGAAAAACTTAATATAGCTTGTCGAGTCTTTGTTTTTCTTTCTAAGTAAAGTACCTAGCCTAGGTTAAAATCTATAGACTTTTAACTTTCACCTAAGAATTGGGTTACAACCATGGTACTGCCGAAAAAGTATAATAAGCTTATTATAAGGCTTCAGTAAAGGGCAATTTCACAAAAGCTTCTCGCAAATCAACACAGCGTAATATAATAGTCCATTACTGTCATTATTTATGACTCATAGCTCCTTTTGGCACTTGTCCGGAAGCTACCCTTGCTACTATAGACACAATTTCGCAATTTTTCGGTTATTTTCAAGTAGACCCGTATTAAAAGCTCTGGTGACCCACTAGTCGCACAGTAGGTGACGACCAATTGTCTCCTAAACAATTGAAAACCTCGACATATTTACGATAGGACCCTTTACGATTCTTTTGTCAACCATTTCTAGGGTAGTAGCACACTGGAGCTCGAGGCATCTGCATTTTTAAATGATGGGCCATAAAAACGCCATAAAAATTTACTGGACAGGTGATGTAAGGCTGTATTTTCGACGTAAACGACTTAATTATCGTTCTATTTTTAACGAAAAGTAAATAAAAGCCATAAAATCGTATAGATATAGTCTTTAGGATGTTTTAATTGGCCTAGATAACACATACGCCCTTTTTTTGTTTCAATTAACATATAAGATACGATCACGAAATATTTCTATAATGTGAGATTGGATCACTGATTTTCATGTCAGGTAATACCTACCTAATGGGTATACCAGTATAAAGGGTGTTTCAAAATTCCAACATTCCTTATTTTATGTCTTAATATCTTTTTATGTAAGAAGACTTATTTACTAAACATTATTTAGCCTACAAAAAGCCCAAGATGCCAAAATAATCCGACTACGAACGAAACGTTGGCATACAGGGTGTCTCAACGAAGCCGTCTCGGTCGATATACAGGGTGATCCATAACTGGCATGCCAAAATTTAAGAGGTGATTCTAGATCCAAAAATATAAAAAAAGTTCCTATAAAGGTTGGTCCGGAAATGAGCCCTAAGGGATCTAGGGCCCTTTAAAATTGTAATAAAAATAAGGTTTTTAATTAATAACTCGGGTACCGTTTAAGCTAGAGCGGCGAGGTTTTGCATGTATACTAGTATTAATAAGGGCAATAAGTTTATGTTAATTTATTTTTTTAATTTATCCAGAGGCGTGCCCAGACGGACAAAATATATGAGGCTTAAAACATTTTTGCCCCAAACTTTTCTATGTGTATGTTTTTTGGATTTGTTGTAAAAAATATAGATTTCTAGAGTAAAAATACATATAAAATATCATATAGTGTAACACTGTAGGATCAACCGTTATCAAAAAAAAAAATGCAATTAAGAGGAAGTAACATTTTGTGCCACCAAAAACGTTACTTTTTAAAAGGCTATTACTCCTTTAATATTAAATTTAGGTGTTTTGGTGGATAATACTTTTTTGCTCAGTTTCAAATGAAGAATCACCCTGCAGCATTAAAATTTTATTGGTGCTTTTTTTTGTTCCCCATTCAATACGTCATCTTCGAAGGGCCGTAGCTCCCTTAAGGCTCATTTCCGGACCAACCTTTATAGAAACTTTTTTTCATATTTTTGGATGTAGAATCACCTCTTAAATTTCGGTACGCGAGTTCTGGAACAGGCTGTATAGTGTCCACTTTATAGAAAAACTTTGATGGGAAAAGTTGTATGGTTTTAAAAACGCACATTCTAAAAATATTTTGAAATATACAGGATGGTCCTCCTAGGGTGGGTAATATCTGACTTAGTTTTTTTAAATGGAATGGTATATTTTTTATTATGTCATCTTACTTGTCATAAAAATACCTTTATTTTAATATCATACTATATGGATCTATTGTTTATAGTTTTTGAGATATAATTTTTTGTTGAGAAAAAATGCATTTTTAGTGATGAGATAAAACCTGATTCAATTTCTTTACTTTTTGTCAAAAATTAATAAAATTTTGCAACCTTATCTTGAAAGGGTGTATCTAATTACTTTATGTACAAAAAATAAAATGTTTTATACAGTTTTATTCAGAATTATTTTTCAAACTTTTGGATTTTCAAACATAAAAAACTCATTTTTTTTTGCTATTTTGTTATTTGCTCATTTTACATTTATGTAGAATAACATTATTTTTGAATTTAATATTGACCGTATAGTAATACCGAATGAATTATAACAAATTATATGTCTCTAATGACAACTTTATATTAATATTAACAAAGATGAATATTTTATCGAGTCAATCTTAAAATCGGCCCAGTAGCGCTAGAGGTGAACAAATAACCATGCATGTATACATACAAATACGTTAAAAACCTAACACGCCTTCCACTTAACGGTTGATATTGTCGGGTAAAAAGGGTTAGCATATCATGATATATATTTTTTATCAGAATGAGATGGAAGTATCTAAGACAAAACAAGGATAGAATAATGACAAAATATAGTATTTATATTGTTATTGGTCACTAGATGGCTCTACTATCTCAAATCTACAAATATTATTATTGAAATGGCAAAAAATTATCAATTTTTCTTGTTAATACTCCTAATTTATGTACATCATTTAAAAAATTAATTAATTTAGATAAAATTTTTATTAAGATTATATTTTTTATATATCTTTTAATTGATATAAAATTCGCTGATTTTAGATTTAGATACAACAACCCAAATTAATAAAAGAGCATAGATGTAAAAAATTATTTTAATCAGGTATTTATTTTTTTTTATTATTTAGGAACGATTGAATAATGTAGAATAACGATTCAGATTTAAAGATTTAGAGTATATTAAAGTACTAGTTTCATAACATACGTTTTTAGTGCACGAGTACAAGTTTAGAAAACGAGCCGCTTGCGGCGAGTTTTCTAAAGTACTAGTGCGTTAAAACGTGTTATGAAACGAGTGCTTTATACAATTTTTTCTATTTGCTCTTTTAAAAATTAAAAAAAAACTTACATTTAAATTGATGACTGGGGGATTTTTGTTTTGGGTTGGCATTACAGTTTACACCATGTTTAAAATTCCAAGAACAAATTATATTTTGATATATTTTATAGTCATCTCTTCTCTTTTTTACTGCAATTAACCAAGACACAATTTCAATACGGTAAAAAATAACCTAAACCCAAAATTTTATAGAAAATTAAACTTTAAAGTGACATTGACATTTGCACAGAAAACTTCAAGCGATAGGCTTTTCTCTGTTGCCAACCCAAAAGAAAAAAAAGTAGACACCTCTTATCGGTCTATAAGAACACGCAAAATGCGTGTGATTATGAGCTTATAAGAGTTGCAAAATAGAAAAAAAATATTAAAAAACATTAATTCTTTGAAGCTTGTATAATAGTTATTTCCGGTACCGTCCAATATTTTATTCAACGCCTTTTTATTTAATAAATATATATTTTTCTAATAGATTTAACAACTGATATTTAAACTTTAATTATTTTTGTCTAAATAAATAAGTTAAAAAAAAATTACCCCACATTGTCCATTGCAACGCGTTGCAACGTAGCACTATGGGCCAGGAGACCTTCGTTTTTGGCCAAGACTGGGCTTTTGGCCGTAATATCGTAAAAAATAGTAACAAGGGGTTTTCGAGGATGCTGAAACTGAATCTCTTTATAAAAATAGAAAATTAAAAATGGCGGATCCAATATGGCGGCCAAATCTGTTAGATTTTATTGGATTCTACACGGAAAGAAATTAGTGGGCTCTGCGCTATACATTATAAGATATTTGGTAACAGTGGCAAATTATAGTGATTTAAGCTATAGATTATAAGGGACACAATAACTAATAATGTTAAAAATAAATTGGAAACGATTATATATATTACAGACACGATTATATTTATTACAGGCACTATTATAAATTTACAGAAATTTTATTATATTATAAAAATTATTAGCACGGACAATAATGAAATCTATTTAAGCTATAAATGCCATACTATTTGTTATATTTTATTATTCATTAAACAATTAAAGTATTTCATATAAATTTTTACACTGACTGCCATAATTGTAAGAGAAAGCCTTGTATTTATATAATAAGCGATTATAATTTGCTTGGTATGTGTGTTATAGCGCTCCTAGCTATAATTTTTTTTTTCCGTGTAATGGAAATAGGGGTTTTCAAGGATGCTGAAACCGAATATTTTTTTAAAAATTAAAAATTTAAAATGGCGGATGCAATATGGCGGAAAAACTGTAAAATTTCCTTGGATTCTGATGAAAATTGGTATTCAGGGGTTTTCGAGGAAGCTATAACAGATTCTGTTTTCAAAAATTCAATATTGCGGTAAAATCAATTAAATTTTATTGAACTTGGATGAAAATAGGTATTTAAGGGTTTTTAAAGATGATGAAATTGATAACCGAAATGAAATAAATTGATACGAAATTCATTGCATTTAATTTAAATAGGTAAAAGTATAAAAAAAAACGTACAATTATTAAGTTATACTTTTTTTTAAATTTTTTTATTTAAATATATGTTTAAATTCTGACCTAAAATATTTAATAATTTAGCAATTTTAAATTTTTTGTGAAAAAATTGTATTTTTCCCATTTACCTAAGTATATTTCCTGCTTTTAAATAGATAAGTATTTAAACTAGTTTATATTCTTTTTAGATTTTAAATAAATATCTTTATTATTGTAAACAAGAGTTGCGTTATTTCTAGAAAAAATCTTTCCTTAAAAATGAGCTAGTTATTTTCGAAAACCTATAGAAATACTATTCCATTTCTAATAATATAAATCTGATTGAAAATAAATCTGTATTTTGACATAGTCGGTCTTTCTTTGTATGTCTTATTGTAAACAGAAAACTTATTTTCTACTCTGTATGTCTAAGGATAACGTTTGTTTATATTTAGATAGGTATATCCAATTTTCAAGATTTTTGATTTCCACTTACCATGGATTGCACAAAATACAAATACAAAATATGTTTCAAAGAAAAATTGTAAAATTTTTTTTAAGGGGAAAAACCAACTAAGTAATAATATTAATTGATTATTATAGTATGTACTTTAAGAATTCCTTAATTTTTTAAAGTTCTGCTTTTTATTTTTCTTCTTCTTATTCTTTTTTTTTCTTCTTCTTGTTCTCCTTTTTGTCCTTCTTCTTTTTCTTCTTCGTCTTTTTGTTTTTCTTTTCTTCTTCTTCTTCTTCTTCTTCTTCTTCTTCTTCTTCTTCTTCTTCTTCTTCTTCTTATTCTTCTTTTTCTTCTTCTTCTTCTTCTTCTTCTTCTTCTTCTTCTTCTTCTTCTTCTTCTTCTTCTTCTTCTTCTTCCTTTTCTTCTTCTTCTTATTCTTTTTGTTTTTCTTTTCTTCTTCTTCTTCTTCTTCTTCTTCTCTTTTCTTCTTTCTCTATTTTTTTTTTAAAGAAGGTTATTCTTGTACTTTAGATATTTAAAAAAGTTAAATATATGCCCATTCTATTCTAGAGTCACTTCATCTATAATTTTTTCTGTTTTTGCTAGTTTCGGTTTTGTTTTAATTCAAAAACAAACGAAGACACGGTGGTTTTCTGCAAATTTTAACTTTTTGTTTCGGAACCCTGATTTTTTTTTTTAATTTTTTAAACACACCTTAATTACTTCTTATATTTAATACAAAAAAATCGTAGAGGCCGATCGTTTTTTTTTACGTTTTTTCTTATTTATTATAATATGTACATATTACGTACTTAAACTTTAGTATATATTTTAGATATAATTATATAATCATTATAATCACTACATTACAAAAATACTTATCTCCAACGTCAAAGGGCGTATCTTTTTTCTAGTGCGCGTTATTGATTTATGGACGAAGTGGACCGAAAAAAAAAATCGCAGATTCGGACTTAAAATACCATGAAACGTCGAGAAAATGTAAAAAAAGTGGGTATTGAAAAAATATCGGTCTGTCTGTCCTCTGGTTCTAAATCTTATAACTTCTAAATGAAAGGACCAATTTAAAAATTCTTTCACTATAGGATTTAGGACCTTCGTAGTTTACCTGACGTCAAATATGGTTAATATTGAGATCGGGCAAGGGGACAAAGGGGGAAAAACTAATGTTTTTGCGATAACTGGCCAGTAATCGCAAAAAATATTAGTATTTGCCCCCTTTGTCCCCTTGCTGCTCTCCAATGTAAACCATATTTGACGTCAGGTAAAATACGAAGGTCCTAAATCATATAGTGAAAGAATTTTTTTTAATCGGTCCTTTCGTTTAGAAATAATAAGGTTTAGAGACAGAGGACAGACAGACCGATGTTTTTTTAACATTCACTTTTTTTCACATTTTCTCGACATTTCATGACATTGTAAGAAGAACGAGAGAAGAAAGTAAGACTAGATGGAGTGACCCTATTTTATTCCATATAGACACAATGTACATTTCTACAAATATTTTTGAGGAGATTAAATAAAGAGAACTTTGTCTTTTGATTCTAGAAATGTGTCAGTGGCATCATTAAAGAGTTTATTGTTAAACCGAACACAATTAACCCTTGAAGATAGAAATCTGTCGGCTATCACAGATATCGTTCTCTGTTCATTATGCCAAAGAAGTATCAATTACATTAAGTGCCTTTTTGTAAAAGGGATAAAGATGTTAAGTCACAGTTAAGGATTTCTAAACAGTCGAGTCCCAGTTAAATACATACAGGACTTGAAAGACAAAAACGACGTTGGATCTTGATAGTTGAAGGTCTTGAAAATATAACATCTGTAACAGTAGAATCCTAGTTGATTGCTTCTGGTAAAATATTAAAAATTTATTCAAGGGGGGCCAATGTAATTCATATGTATATAATAGATTCAAACTTTTTAAAACATACAAATTAAAGCTTCAGTCTATACAGGGTGTATTTGAAATAACGTAGGAAATTTTAACAAGTGATTCTATATGATAAAATATGACAAAAAGTTCCTATAAGCATATGTCTAAAATTGCGTCACAAGGGAGCTACGCCCCTTTGAAATTGGCTAAAAAATCGGTTTTTATTTAATAACTCAGGAACCCTTTGAGATATATTAACGAGGTTTTGCAGGCAAATTAATCCTTATAAGGCCCATCTTTGTATGTCATTTTCACGTACTTATTTAAACCAGGGGTGTGCGAAACGGGGGGGCCTTATCAGTTTTTTGTCCCAAACTTTTTTCTGTGTAACTTTTTTACAATTTTATTTTTGAAATATGATTCCTCAGGTCAAAATACATAAAAAAGGTACTCTTGTTGTAATACTGTAGGATTAACCGTTTTCGAGAAAAGTTCATTTAAAGGTGAAATTTCACGGTTCGAGGACGAAAAATTAAATACTACTACTACGACGCTATTTCAAATACACCGTGTATAGTAACTATCCTTCTCTCCAAAGAGACTTTATGCGATCTGTTTTGTCAAGAAAAGAGAGAAAAAATCCCACGTGGAGAATATAAACAGATTAAAAAATATGCTAGGTATAACAAAGAAGTCCATTTTTGTATCACGCAAACGTGTGCTAAATATTTGTGTGCTATATATTTGTTGTTACGAAGGAATTATGAAGAGTTTCTGTGATTAGGATTTTACTTTTACACCAACAGATTTGCAGAAAATTGTAGAAGAACTGCGACCTTGTAAGGTAACTTACTGTCTGAAATTTATCTATTTATTTATTTTAGATCGTAGAAAAAATGTTTGTATTACGAGCGCAAAATATGATTTCTAGTATCCGGAAAAGGCTAAAAACACGTTAGTTGGTTTGCCGGTTCCACTCTTTTTCCTGACAGAGAAAGGCACTTATTTTTTTTCTGTTTAAATTTTCTCCAACAAAACTATGGCTTTGTTGGAGTTGTATACAATTAGTTTTAGGTAAAAACCCTTCATATTATGACAGAACTGTCAGAATATCGAGACTTTATAGTTTTATGGTTTTAAGTTAACTAAAACTAATACTAGCAGATACATACTTACATGATATTTAAATATAGGAATGCCTAAACGCTCTGAGTCAAAAAGTTTTGAAAAATTAAGAAAAACCGTGTAGCATTTTAATAGTAGTGAATAGTATATTCTATAACTAGTATGGAATAGACAATATTTCGCGCGAGCGGAAAGTTTGTCATACGAGCCGGCAGGCGAGTATGACGGTCCCGCGAGCGCGGAATGACCATTCAATACGTGTTGTAGACTATACTTTTTCTTCGACTGCAAATATGAAACACTGTATGGCTTTAAACTGCGGACAAGGTTAAAAACCATGTTTTTTGTGACTCGACATTGTAAGTGCAACAAACCACATATTTTTAAATAAAGCAATTAATGTTATTTAATAATTTTATCAAAAAGTACTTAAAAAAGATTTTTATTTAATTTTAGCACATTTACAAATAATGCAAAAATTAAGGGTTATGTCAGATTGTTTTGATAGATATCAGGTTTAAATATTTAACAATAGATGGAGCAGTTTTAATTTTTTGAACTAAATTGGTAAAAAACTGGTCAAATATTAAGAAAAACTAATAAACTTTATGTAATTTTAACGCAAAATATTAAATTGCATTAAATTATTCAATATTTCATGGTAAAATATATATATATTTTTGCTAACTTTGCTATAGTTTTCTTTACTTTTACAAACAAGAGATGGCACTACATGTGCTCATTCTAACACTTGATACGGAATATTCATAACGTATCTAGAGGTAGAATGGATTCATTCTGTGTCTGAAAAGTGTGTGTATTTGCTTACATTCTAAAGCAGACGTAGAAAAAAAAATGTTACCGGACGCCTTAAAAAAGAGTAGAGTCTTTTGACTTGCAGTAATATCAGTATTATCATAAAATAATGACTATGGTCTGTTTAATCAAGCAAGATAGTAAATTAAAAATCGCACAATGAATATTTTCAAAACAGATTCTATTATTGGAAGTGCGAATATACTGCATAGTTTATTTTATAAAACATAACTATATTCTATACACAAACATATACTGCGATTTTTAATTTAATATCTTGCTTGATAAAACAGACCATAAATGCCGCAATTTTAGGTTCTGACAAAAGTGACTTTAGTATGTTACTTATTATGTTAAATATTTGTCCATTAAATCAATTTTAACCGTTGAATAAAAAACCAAATCTTTAAGAAAATTAATCTGAATTTAAATCAGGATCACCCTGTATTATTATATAAATGACCGTGTAATTTTTAATCCAACAAAATAGTTGTGTAAAAGTAAATTAAAGGCATAACAAATAAAATTAAAAGCTTATAGTCTGATAGCAATTCAATGATAAATTTTTATATGCAGTAATTAAAAAAGCCCAAACAAACGTGCTTTATAACCAAACATTTTTACAATGATTTGATTTAAAATCGTTATGCAGAATTAAACGAATTAATTAATTTGCAGGATTTGCATATCTATACCTGGTAAAATATATTAATTAATAAACAGTATGTTTCAAAAGTTTTAATATTTTTCTTTTCATTTATAAAATAGAACAAATCTTTTTTTTTTTTTTTTTTTTCAAATTTAAAAATCTAAAATGCAATGAAATGTCGAGAAAATGTGAAAAAGTGGGTTTAAAAAAATTTTGGTCCGTCTGTCTGCCTGTGCGTTATTTGTATGTAAACCTAACAACTTTTGAATGCAACATCCGATTAAAAAAAATTCTGTTACCAAACAATTTAGTACCCTTATATTTAGATTGCTACACTTGAAATTTGAATAACACTGGGGTAGGGAAGCGGAATAAGGGTAAAATAACTTACAAATCTAGTATCAAACTTGTATAATTACTTTTGGTCTAATTTAAAGCGAGATCAAAATATTATAACTCAAACAGTCAAATCTCTATGATCTGGCAAAAGCATCGAAAAATTGCAATGAAATCAGCCCAAGATTAAAGTAGGTAGAAGTGAAATTATTATCTTAGGGAGATAAATCCTTTATAAAGAAATGTTTCTCTATTACATCGGCACTTAGTGCTACTAAGAGTGCCTACACTCAGAGAAAAATCGTTGTAAAATCAAACAAAAGTCATATGATTTAAAAGAAAACCAATATGTTTTTGCTCCGACAGGGATTTTTGTTAATTCAAAAAGATATTTTTTAATTTTATAAGCCATTGTAAAAATTAAAATATTCATTGTAATTTGAATTATGTTTCCTTTTAAATAATTTAAACTTGTAAATGATTTGAATAGAAAAACTGTTTACTTTAAAAAGAATTCTTTTAATATATTGTTATTTTTCAACAATATAAAGGGAAATATTATAATTTTATTAAGAAAACATTAAAATAAGAAAGTAAGGGACAATACTTTTACTTTAAAGTGAAAAACGTTTTGGTGTAAAAATTATTTTTTTAAATTAATATTATACATAAATAAAACGTAAAGTTTTTACTTTTAATATTTTAAAAGGCATTTTTTTTAATTAAAATAATTTCTTATTTATTTTACAAGATGGGATTTTTCTGAGTGTATGTATTGAAATCTTCGCCGAAAAGTCAAAATCTTTGACCACGTTTTTTTCACATTTCTCGACGTTTTAGACCATTCAAAATCAGTAAAAAAAATTTTTGCGTCCGTCTGTCTGTCTGGGTGTAAACTCTCTAACTCCATTTCTACATGAGATATAGACTTGCGGTTTTTTGTATATTGTTTCTTATCATATTCCGAAGAGCTGATTAGATTTTGGGGGTAAACTATTGGGGGTAAGGGGGTAAAAATAGGGTAAAACTCCTATTTTTAGCGTTTTTGTTTATAATTAAGGCAATTATTATTGTATTTGGTTAATTTAGCACTTATATAAAAGATAATTTTAAATTGGTCAAAAATGTTATAAACAACGTTTTCCTAAAACGCACTGTTTTCGAGATATTGGCGTTTAAAGCAGTAAAAGGTTTTTTAGCATATCTAACATATTTATAACCCGATTTCAAATAATTATATTTTAAATAAAAGCTCTTTTTACAGTTTTTTGCTAGAATATAATTTTTTAAAGATGCAGAATTAAAAAACTAACAAAATACCTAGTTTGAAATTTGCAAACTAGATGGCTCTAGTGTACAAATTTTAAGCTTCCTTTCAATCGTTTTTAAAATCAATTAAAAATTGTAATTAATAAGTTTAACTTGCATCCAAATAAAAACATATTTTTATTATTAATTTTAATTATATATTAAGTGTACAAGAAAAGCTAAAGTTTAATATGAATATTATACAAGTTAGTTTGTGCAGTGAGGAGTAGTAGTAAAATTGTAATTATGTTATGCTACCCTGTTCTAATAGCATGTTATTAGTTTTCCCAATAGTGCCGATGTTTCGACAGGGTGCTTGCAACGTTTCATCTAGGTATTGTAATGATTTCAGAGCAAATATTTCCAAAATACAGATTGTGAAAATGCGATTTTGTCAACTGGCATAATTATTATTTAATATATTATATTATTATTTTATGATATAGTTAAAACTCTAACTTTGGGTAGTTTCTTTGTACTGAATTGGTCAAATAACACAATACAATCAGATTGTATTTGTCAGATTTTTATCGGCTCTAGAAAATCACTGAAATAAATGAGTACCTATGGTCTGTTTTTTGCAAGATAGTAAATTAAAAATCGCACAGTAAATATTTTTACAACAGGTTTGAATAGTATATGTTTTTGTATAGAATATAGTTATGTTTTATAAAATAACTATGCAGTATATTCGCACATCCAATATTAGAATCTGTTTTGAAAATAGGTATAGCTAGCTAAAAAGGTCCCAACTTGCTGCATATTTAAATAATGCTTATAAAAACTAATTTTCAAAAGGTTATAAAAAAATATATTTAAAGTCAACATAAAAATGTAGAATGTTTATTATCTTCTACATATTGGTTTAAGCAAAGAAAAACATAAAATTAGTTTATTAGGTATATACGAGGGTGCATATTTTTAACACATTGTTTTATTAAATAAAATCTCAGTTTATAAGGAGGCACTCAACTTTTTTGAATTGATGCATCGATGGAACTTTTTGCTGGACATTTTTCTGTTAAAGTTGAAGTTAAAATTGAATAAATATAGCTAAAATTATAAGCAGATTTTTTTTCTGGAACTTATTTATTGTAAATTCAGAAAATTCTAACTATACTCCGCGCATTATCTATCTGAGTTGATTCTCATTTGTTTTTTGTTTTATTGTTGGTAGAATAAATTTAATCCCCTATATAAGGTTGGACTAACTTGTATTTTAAAAAAATAAAAACATTACTTTGACATTTAAATCATTATTTTGATATTAAAATAAAAAACATAATAATTTTTGAAAAGCAGAAAGATAATGGTAAAAAGAACGAGAAAGACCCTGAAAAACGAAACTAAAGGATCAATTTACAAATGTTTTACTAAAATAAAGCAATATAATGCCGTGGTCAATAAAAGTTTCATAGTAGCAGTAGCAGAGATTTTTTCGGTAAGTTCGTATAAAACTCATCCATAATTTTATTTAAAAAATATTATTTTAGGTATCACTAGCGCTAGTGATACCTAGCTACAGCTCAGGTTTTCGGGATTATAAAACAAGCAGAGGGTGGCGGGGTAGAGAATTTATTTACTGCCAGTAACTTCAGAGTATTAAAAAGTTTTTTAGAAAGTAAAATTTTAATTTATTATTATATATTTTACATAGTATGAATAAAATCACTTACTTTAACTATTATTTTAAACTAATTTTCAGTTTTTAATTTTAATAACATTTAAAATTTGAAAACTATCCCATTTTAAGTTTACTTATAGATAGATCAGCTTGTTTGGATTTATAATATTATAGTTTTATGTAAAAAATTCCTAAAATGTAAATTTTTATTTTAATAGCACATTAATTCATGAACATCTTGCTTTTATTATAATTTTAAACAAACTTTCTCGTTTTAAAGACATGTTCTCATCATAATTATTTATAAGACATAACATGACAGTTAATTTAATCTAAATGTCAAAATGTGTTAAAAGCACAACGATTGCGTAGAATGAAAACCTCGTATATCGGTTTTCAATAAATTTGCACTGACATTAAATGTCTTTGTCAAAACTTAAAAATGTAGGGGAGATTATATCACCATGTGCATATTTTTTTCTTGTAAGCCCTATTTTTCAAAAATAAATATATTTTACTTAAAATTTTGTCAGTATTCAAATTTGCTTTACATTTTGCTTTCCACCAAAATCTCGGAATACCTACTGTCCGAGAAATAGCTGGAAAGTAGTCCTTGGATTGGTAAAAAAATCATGTTTTGTATTGCAATTAAAAAATAAAGATATATACTCGCCTTTACAATACATAGAAGCATGCAAAAATGCACGCATTACAAATCCTTATTATGTGCGGTATTTGGATTACAATTTTTTTAAAAAATTTAGCCATCTTTCATACCTTTCGTCAATACGACCTGGTGTTAAAGTGGGGGATTCATTGGTTGTTGATTTAAGAAGCATAAAGTACGAAGAAGGAAAAATTAAAATTAAAAAGAACTTTACAGATGCCTGTGAAAATCTACCAAGGGATTTAGCTTGGATGATGATAATTTCCAGTCATTATACCACAGTCAAATTCCCATCACAAAAACTAAATATAATGATCTACAGGAGTTAAAAGTTGTGATTCCAAAAATATATCATAATTTTTATGATGAACTTATTCACCTTAAATAATAATTATTAATTTTAATTTGTTCAATTTGTGGAAGGACAATGTTAAAAATGATCAAATTTTTGCCCCTCCGATAAAAGTTTATTAATAGTATTGAATAGTTATTTTGGTTCCAAAATAACTAAAAAATATTTTTAAATTGTTAAAAATAATCAAATTTTTGCTCCTCCACTAGAGGTTATGTGATATTATAAAATAGTAAAAATACTTATTTAGCCAAAAACAATCGGGAACAATTTTAAAATGTGCTATTGCGTAATCATTTGAAAACGATCCACCCCAAATACCTTGTAAACTAAGCACAATATAAAAATTAACAATTATTTCATTTTGTGCTTAGTTTGCGAGGTATTTGGTGTGGATTATTTTCGAATGATCACCCTACCCTGTATTACGCAATAGCATATTTCAAAAATGTTACCGATTGTTTTCGGCGAAATAAGTATTTTTTACAATTATTTTAGGACAAAAATAACTATTTTATTTCAATTAACTTTTATTGGACGGGCAAAAATTCAATGATTTTTAACATTGCCTTTGATTAATAAAGTTTAGATATAATATTCGTTAAAGAAGCTACCTTGGTTTTGCTTTTATTTATCGGTAATTAAAAAATTATCTGTGATCTCATCTCCCCTATAGTATAAAACTATTGATGTTCACATTCAATGTCAGTTTAAAAATTCAATATGTCAAAAAAATATCCGAGCTTTTCATTCTACGCGATAGACAATAGACAATAAAAATATCACTAACAGTCATTTTAAACCACTAATTATAGCTCCCTTGATCCAATTTGTTACTCAGATAGATAGTGCGCCGAGTTTACTAGAAAATTTAAGTATAGATTAACAATCTACTCTTGGGACCTTTACTTGCATAAAGTCAAAAGTATATACGCCGTATCTACGGCACATAATGAAACATTTCTACTTTTGTTTGAATTGATAGAATTAATAAATTTCCAGTGGCAATAAATAAAACAAACTTTGTTCAATAAAATGGTTCTATAGTTCTCTTTGCCCCATTGTTTTTGACACTGCTAACAACTCAACTTGCCAACAATGCCCAATCGCATACCTTTTCGTTAATGTTGTAATACTCTACGTTGTTCGATTCTAGAAGAATACTTGCAAAATACTAAAGGCAATAGCTTTTTTCTCAAAAAAAATAACCTGTGGCCAACGTTCCACTCGTAAAGGGATTTTATGGTAAAAAAGAATACTACTGTTTTTAGAATCATAACACAGGCCCACAAAATAAAAAAAGTGGTGTGTGCTGGGGTTGAGATCCACCTACTCTTATGTATTTTGGGATGCTGAACACGAATCTGTCATAAAAAAGGCACTTCATGAGCTCATTTCTTTGCTACACTGAAAAAACTGTCTAAAATGGTAAAAATCTCATATTATTTCAGTGTAACAAAAAAATGAGCGATTGAAATGCATTTTTTATGACAGATTCTTGTTCACCATCTCAAAATACATAAAAATAGGTGGGTCTAAACCCCAGCACATACCACTCTTTTTTTTGTGGCCCCAGACAGTTTTTCCAGTGTAGAAAAAAAAATGAGCCTATGAAGTGCCTTTTTTATGACAGATTTGTGTTCAGCATCCCAAAATACATAAGAATAGGTGGGTCTCAACCCCGGAACAGACCACTTTTTTTTGTGGGCCCAGACAGTTTTTTCAGAGTAGATACAAAATAAGCCCATGAAGTGCCTTTTTTATGGCAGATTCGTGTTCAGAATCCCAAAATACATAATAATCCGTGGGTCTTAACCACAGCACAGACCACTTTTTTTTGTGGATCCAGACAGTTTTTTCAGTGTAGAAACAAAATAAGCAGACGAAGTGCCTTTTTTATGACAGATTCGTATTCAGCATCGCAAAATACATAAGAATAGTTAGGTCTCAACCCCAGCACAGCCCACTTTTTTTCTTTTGTGGGCCTGTGTAATTTACCTTCTTTTTAATCATAAACTTCAGGATAAAGCCACGGCTACATTACAATTTTACAATAAAATATTATAAGTGATAACACAGACCCACCAAAAAAAGTTAATTACCCTTAACCAGACTAAAGTTTTCACACGTATTTGTGCTGACCTCAAACTTTTTCAAAAAACTGCAAAAAAATAACATTGGATAAACTAGCTCGAGATATTTAGTCCTCCAGTACCTACATAAACTTTGATTTTTGAGATTTGGGCACTAAAACACGTTTTATCAGATTTTCCAGAGATATAACATATCCATTTAGCAAATATTACTAAAACCACTTTTGCGCAAGAAGAGAGCAAGGTCCTTTGGGTGTTAGTGAGCTTTGGCATTATTATATTATTTTTCAGTGTAATAACACGTAATTAATTTAACATACAGTTTAAGTTGGGGGGGCATGGGGTAATCCCCCTTGCTCGACTCATAATTTCGTCAATATTTATAAAGCTGTGTTTTTTTAATATTGTATGATCAATTATAGTTTGACACACGGTTGCAAATGTCTAAGGATACAATAAAAATATATTGTTCTTTTTTCTTAAATAATAGTATATTAAAGTACTAGTTTCATAACATACGTTTTTAGCGCACGAGTACAAGTTTAGAAAACGAGCCGCTTGCGGTGAGTTTTCTAAAGTACTAGTGCGCTAAAAACGTGTTATGAAACGAGTGCTTTATACAATTTTTTCTATTTTGCTATAAAATTTTAAAAAACTTACATTTAAATTGATGACTGATTTAGGGATTTTTGTTTCGAATTGGCATTACAGTTCTCGCCATGTTTAAAATTCTAAGAACGAATATTATTTTGATATATTTTATAGTCATTTCTTCTCTTTTCCACTGCAAGTAACCAAGCCACAATTTCAACACGGTAAAACATAACCTAAACACAAAATTTTGTAGAAAATTAAACTTTAAACCTACGTTCACAATTGCACGGCAAACGTCAAGAGATAGACGTTTGTCTGTTGCCAACCCAAAAGAAAAAAAAGTAGAGACCTCTTATAAGAGTCGCAAAATAGAAAAAGTATATATTATGAAGAGTATTTCATCAAATTGCGAACCAATAATCTATTTTAACATCTTGTTTGGAATTTAATGATATTTTACTTTGAATAATGCCAAAGGGGTAACGTTTTCATTTGTACAATGTAAATGGGGTAATAAATAGGTATGTTTGGTTCGAACACACTAAAATAGGGAGTTTTTTTTAACTGCTATGATACATGATATCTCATTTTGTTCAATATTAAAATGGCTTATTTCAGCGCCATTTTCATATAATGCAGTAGATTCAATGCCATTGATATTTACCTGAACAATTGTCTGCAAATTTGATTAAAAGTTTTGAATTGACTGTGCTTGATTTGAATTTAAGTGTATCTGGAGTATTACGATCCACTCTTTTTTTCTGAGAATCATTTATAGTTAAATACTTTAAATTGCAACACTAAGTTTTAGCGTTTCACTCTTTGTAAAAGATCACCAATTTATTAAGTTGTAAATGGTAATAATATCTAGCTAGCCACACTGATAGAAAAATCTAAAAATAGTAGAGGAAATGCGCCTAATTTCGGATGGTTTCCAAATTTCGGATAGTAGTGTATTTAAGATACTGTCTGCAAAGGTAAACAGAAACCTACTTTTATGTGAAGCGAAAAGTCAAACTAAATCCGTCCTGTAATATGATAACGGTAGAGCTTCTCCCCTTTAAATGGCAGCACAAATCGTTTATATTGCAAATGGCAGTTTTGTGCTCAGTTGCATTATTATGCTTGTTTATTTTATAAATAATCGTTATAAAAGTTCGTGATTCTGTCTTGGGTAAGTTATGATGTTAGTTAAGTTGATCCACTCTTCATAATTAAGCAATTTGAAAACGTAAACATTCTACAAATTTCTAATCTAAAAAGCAGAAAGTTGCCTAATTTCGGATAGACCATTTTTGTGCATTTGATTCCCAATTTCGGATATCCGCAAGGTAATTATTATTCAGGATAACCAACCATTAATTATTATTTTTATAATGATACAACAAACTAAGATAAACAATTTTGAAAAAACGAAAATTACCTAAGACACTAAGATATTCGAAATTGGGAATCTAAAATTATAGTTCCTATAGTATTTCGTAGAAAATCGCTTAATGATTAAATTACGTCTTAAATGTGAAGGAATAATAAGAAACATAAGCAATGGGATCCAGATCTACTCTTGAAAAAAATTTTTCGGATATGTCCGAAATTAGGAGCCCTTTTTCGAATGCACAAAAATGCGCTGATTTTTTTTAACCGTGTTTTTTAGAAAAAATAAACTGTAATAAAATTGCTTTTATAATAAATCATGGTTCGCTATAATAAGTTATATCTGGTTATATAAAAAAAATATCAAAAAGTAATACCGAGTATTAAATATTGAATACATTGTAAATGGTATCCGAAATTAGGCGACTTTCCTCTACAACCAAATGGTTAAAAAAGCTTAAAATTATTATGTATATATATATATTTTTTAATGTTTAGTGGTTTAGTTTTATATATTTACATAATTTTAATATTATTGTTTTCAGTTACATAAGCTTGCTTATAGCGTTCCAAAATAATGTTTTATATATGATGTAAAATAATGTGATATGAATTGAATAAATGAATTAAAAAAAAATGTTGTTGTAACAAGTTTGAGGTATATAATACCATTTTTATGATTATTCTAAAACATTATAAAGTTATATTAAATACACTATTAAAATTGTAGATTCATATTATTTAATAATACAAAAATGTTGTTGTAGTTTTTTGAGGCAGGATGATTAATAAAGATGGTGACAATCAGCTGATTCTAATGGCAGACTAACATCTCTACTCTAAATTTCTCTACTCCCTAACATCCCTACTCCATAACATCCCTACTCCACAACAACTCTACTCCGTAACATCTCTACTCCATAACATCTCTACTCCGTAACAACTCTACTCCGCACTATATGCACTCGATAAGCCACTTGTCTTAACTCAAATAAATATTTGTCATGCTAAGTCACTGTCAAATATGAATTTAATTTATTAATTACTTACTTATTAGTGCATATTAAGAGTACGCGGTCATTGTGGCATTTAGAATAATTCATTTATGATTGTTCTAGATTTGAATTTAAAGATAAACGTTTTCCACGAAAAAAATATAATAATCTAGAAGAAGAAGATCATTGTTCTTTGAACTGCTCATTTATTATTAAGTGGCTAATAAAGTCCTTATAGTGTGGAGTAGAGTTGTTACGGAGTAGAGATGTTATGGAGTAGAGATGTTACGGAGTAGAGTTGTTGTGGAGTAGGGATGTTATGGAGTAGGGATTTTAGGGAGTAGAGAAATTTAGAGTAGAGATGTTAGTCTGCCATTCTAATAAATGTTTTACCAAAATATTGAAAGTAGGCAGTTTAGGCTAAAATTTTTATGTGCATAAGTACTCAACGATAAGCATGTACATGTAATTACATGTAATATGTAGTTTCTATTGTGTATATAAATATTTAAAATGCATTACACCAAATTTTGAACGCAGTAGAGAGCCGGTTCAGCTAGCCAGCTGCACACGGACGGCTCAGATGAATTGCCTGCATTTTAAAGCGAGGATTGTGACGTAGTAAGGAGCGACAATCCGACCCTGCGGAATTGCAAGCCCCGCCCATTTTGCTATCTGTGCTATAAAGAAAAATCTCATAGCTTAACATTTGTTGTAAATCAAACAACTGCACTCATTTGTAAATATCGAACACGTTTACTTTTTTGTTTTATTCTAAGAAATATATAGTGGCTGGCGCATATACAACTATTTATTGTTGTATACTGTAACCTTATTACGTTATTAATTACGCTGTTGTTTTATCAGTGCATATAAAATACCAAAAGTCATACAATATGTCATTTGGTTGTAAATAAGAGTCAAGTTTTGATTGGTTGATTTTATCTAGATTTATTTTCTTTTTTTATGCGGGGTTAATTTAAAATTTGGGTAAGGTATCTTCCAGATTATATAGATTTATTTATTTAGAAAAAATACCCGTTTAAAAAGTTATAACATTCAATTCCATCGATTTTAAGCCTTTATTAAGAATATCTAATATTGAATTACCTATAAAGAGAAAGACCTAATCGAAGGTAGTTTTTGTATTTTTTTAGTGACAATTTTAAGGGCACAAGTACAGAAATTTTTAATTTTAAACAAAATTATAAAAATGTTAATTTGGATTTGATGGACTCTTGGTACTGAAGAGGGCCACAGCCCGAAACTCTCAGTCTACCAATATCATTCTGTAAAATGATTAGAAAATAGATTTAAGGAGATTATCAAACACATTACCCAAAATCCATCATGGAACTCAAAATGAAAATTAAACCAATTTTCCAGTCAACTTCTTGGTCACTCTTTAATCAAGGCTTCTAGAAAACAAGATTTTTTTTGCTTGAAGTGGCAATCTTGTTAACAATTTTAATGAATTAAATTACTTGTTGAGAAAATCACAATTAACATTCAGTGCTACCATTCTGTGGTCTTCTCAGAATAAAAAACAGGTAGCATTGTCTGTATTATAAAAGGTTGTAACAAATACATCAGTCTGACAGTATCTTCACGTTTTTAAAATCCCTAATTAATCAAGGTAGAAAAAAATATGTTAATATAATATCTGCCTAAAGTTGGTAAAGATCTTTTTAACCGAATGAAAACAATACCTTGCATACAACTTCAGATTTAAATTACAAGATTTGTTTTGAATAATAACCGGCCAAATAAAATTTTTCGTGGTGGTTTGTTTAAAGGTGCTAAGAAATCAAGATCTCAAAAATGAGTTACTTAATCATTCTTTATATGCTCTTGACATTGGGCCATTATGTTCCAGAAAAGAACGACATAAATTATATAGCTGAAGAGTTACTACACTGGCGAAAATAAATAGGGCATTTGTCAATGTTCAAGGTAAAATAAGGCCTCCATTATATGCATAAAAGTTTTCGTTTATACGTATTAATAGTAATTATATACCAACCATATATAACAGAAATTATATTTCATAAAAATTAAGTAGCCTTGATCAATGACATGCTCAAATAAATACTTTGAACTGACGTTTAAAAATTTAGTTTTTTTTTTAATTTTTTTTTATAATATTTAGCTAATTATGGATTGTATTAATTGTTAATAATTATAATTAATTATACTTAACAAATAAAAAGTTATTTCAAGCTATTTTCTGCACAAAGAACTGAAATATCTAAAGTGGCAGAAATCAATTGTTTATAAAATTTACTCCTACTAGGAGAGAAATAGTATATTGTAAACCTAGTATGCGAACTAAGTCTTTAGTGTTCGAGAAGTTTTTTTTGCTGAGACAGAGTCGAGGCAAAAGATCAGTGGAGAACACTTAGGACAGTTCGCATACTTGATGCATATACTATTTTTTCTACTACCTAAAGCTAGTCACACCAAATATCAGTTAAAAATAAAGTTTAAAAATTATTTTGACATAGCTCTCAGTTTGACAAATAAGTTGAAAAAAGTTAGAAGTTGTCTCAAAATTTTTCATTATTGACCGTCGTCAATAAACAATGCTTAACAACGGTCAATAAAAAAATTTTATTGGTTGCCAAGGTAAACAAACCTTGACAACGGTAGATAATAAGTAAGCTGGCACTTAATTAGGTAGTAGAAAAAAATTATTATTGCTATAGGTGAAGAAAATTGATTTCACATCCAATATTCGAATCTGTTTTGAAAATATTCACTGTGCGATTTTTAAATTACTATCTTGCTTGAAGAAACAGACCATAGTACCATAAATAACTATTCAAGATGGTTAATTTTTAGCAGTGTATGCTGTACATAGTGTATGCTTGCCATAGTGAATTCTATAAGATCGTATCACCATTAGGAGATAAGCGAACGCCCGCATAAAATAAAGTTTAGGCACAATGAAATACTTAAGTCCTAACAATAAAAAACAACTTGTTTAAAACAACTGTCTTTTGAGTATACATGCCACCCGTAAGTTATATATTATGGGCAGTAAGTGGGTACACAATGGAGTGAAAAATTACGTTTAACACCTTATTTTTCCCATAAGCACATAACCTAGCTTTTCACCAGGGACAAGGAAAACACGGCGACAGAAACTCTTTACTTGCGTAATTAATATTTTATTCTTTTGTTAACCTTTTTTTATGTACATTATACCCTGGGATGCGGTTTTAATTTTATTACGAAAAAGGTAAGGGAGACCGGGGACAAACGTAACAATTATGAAGGTAACAAACTTACCCCTTCACTGGAGGCTTCACAACCATTTGAAAATTGAAACATAAATATATGATTTGCTACGCATTCCATTATATACTATTTATTGCAATTTTCCAAATACAATAAAAAAATAAAAAAAATAAAAAACAAAACTTTTTCTACATTTTTTTTTATTTTTTTTTTGAAAAACGAAAAATTTTATCTATTTTTTTTTAAACAAATTTTTCAAAAAGTTTTTTCATTTTTTAAAAAAGTTTAAACTACCATAACTTTTTTGTTTTGGGGAGGATTAGTTTCAAAATTGGCAGAATTGATCCTTATAATAAAAGTAATTTTTTGTGAAAAAGGTACGTTAATCGAAATATTCTTTTAGCTGTTAATCCAAAATGATCCAAACAAAAATTGTTGGAAATTTTCACCTTAACAAAATTGGTTATATGCATTTTTATCGTAAGATGCATATTTAGCGAGATAACCGCACTCGCCCCTAAAACTCAAGATAGCGGACACCCCTTATGTAAATCACCGGGTGAAAAACTAACAGGAGTGTTCTGTGTTCTATTCACTATTCAGCCCGTGTACATTTATTGCAATTTTACATAGGAATTTCAACGTTATTTGACTGGACTAGATAGTAAAGGTAAAAGATTTCATAGAAAAACATCATTTCATTTATGGTGTCGCAAAAATCATCAGAGACGTCTTCGAAGCCCACCTATAGAAACCGGCAGCAGAGCGAGGTCATAAATCACGGAAAGTCACGGGAGCTCGCACCAACTCCTGGCCTGGTTTCGATTGAGTCTAAATCCCTTAATGGCCCTAAATGGCAGCATTTGCAATTGTCCCATACTATGGATATCCTAGGCCAGAAACTAACCCTGCCAGATCACATAAAACTTTTATTTTCACGTTTTAAAATTTAAATTGCATAGTGTTACCTAATGTTATAACAAAAATTTGGCAATCTTTACAAAAAAGGTGATAGGATTCATCTTATCCTATAATCCTAGAATGATTCATCATTCTACCACTGGGTGACACAATATGTACTATTATTATGATCTACATGTCATGTAACCTTTTTTGTATATCTTCTTAAACATGCACTGCATTGTTCTGTTTGAATTATTATTATTATTATTATTTATTTATATAACAGTCTTTAATATTGTCAAAGTAGAAACTGTTGCTAAGCCAAACAATTGTTAAAAAATTACACATAACCTCAAATAATTAAAGGAGTTTTCGGATGCTATCTCAGCGTTGAAAGAGAAGAAGCTTGTAAGCTAAGCATCAAACCTTAAATTTTTTATTTTGTCATAGCCTTGGATAAAATCAATTTTTGTATTCGCGCTGGCAACACAGAAAAAAATATTCTTCAATCAAGAGTGTTTGATTTGGATATAACGAAGAGAATAAATTCTTCTTTAAAGCTAAATTGTGCATTAAATATGTAAGGATAATAATTTTGTATGCTTAAAAGAAGAATATATTCTAAAATATGAAAGGATAAGAATATAATATTATGCATATCATATTCTTATATTATATATATTATCTTCGTTATATACAAATCACGATATGCTTGATTTAAGACAATATTTTTCTGTGTGAAGCTTAGGACAGCAGGTTTTTTGCGCGTGACATTGCCTTGGGTAAAATTAATTGTTTTAACGATATGACATCTTTGAATTAAAAAAAAACGTTATATAACCTCAAGGAAGAGGCTGTTGGTAGCATCTCAGAGTTGACAGAAAATCTGAAAAAGTCAACCTAACCTAAAATATTTTGTTTTGTCATAGCCTTGGGAACATCAATTGTTTTTTAGTGTTGGCAACATAGGTGCCATATACACATAGAACAGTTAAATTGTTTGGTAATGTTTATCTTTTTCTATTGGCAAATGCTAAGTACCTAGCAATATAATTTAAGTCGAATTTTATCGAAGCTTAAAGGTAACTAAAACTTTTGGTAAGTTACCAATGGTAACTATGTTCTCTGAGAGAAATTCTTTCTAACATACTTGATTAGAAAAAGTGAAGATACTTACTACAAGTTATAAAGTGTATAGTTTGTGGCTACGGGAAATATGTTTGGAATGTGTGTGCAAGTGGGAGAGGCCTGTTGTAGACACGCACGCCTTATAACGCTCTTGACGGAAAGAAGAGAGCGCAAATGATTCCTCCCCCTTTCGTCGGAGACTTTCTTTCATGCGGAAAACTATATTAGGCATTGATAAAATTTAACTTTGGTATTTCTACGTGTGTGTTATCACTAGTTTTAAGTGACAAGTTTTATTTTCAAGTAGGTACTTAAGTAAGTCTAATACATATATTTTTCTGATTTTGGATATGAGTTTCTGAAAACAATTTGTGCTAGATGTATATCAATTTAATTAAGGAAAGTTTATGCATCGTTTTAAAAATATATCTGGAAAAACAGTTGTTAGATATGGCAGACCTATCATAGTTTTGTTCCATCTATGCCAATGTTGGACTTAAATGGATTTAACTCGATGTTTACTACCGGTCAAAGGACTTTGACAAAATAGCTATCTTTTAAAGATGAACTTTATTACTTCAAAGGTTTTTTTATTTTATTTTACGAATTTGCTTTCAAATTTTTAAAATTTTCAAAATTTCGTATTCGTGCAAACATTTTCAAAAATATTTTTGCGTATTATTGCGTTTTGTAACGTTTTATGTCGATATAAATCAATTTCAAGCAAAAAAATAAATTGTCGATCGGTCGATCGTTCTGTCCGGGAAATCTTGTAAGCACGATAACTTAAAAACGCTTTAAGCTAGAGATTTTTTAAACTTTATGTTTGTACTAAAGACAAAGTGAGGGATGTAGCTATGGGGGGGTAGTGGAGCGTCCCCCCACCCATCTTGAAAAGTTATATATTTCAATGATCCAAAACAAAAGTTTTATATTTTATGTATTCAAAAAAGTTGTATATTTGAGGGATTCAGACAAAATTCGTATATTGCAGGGATTCAAAATACAGAAGTTGTATATTTCACGAAAATCATTAACTTTTTTCTTACGGAAAAAAGTTGTATTTTTAGCCTAAAAAAGTAATTTTTGACCTTCTCCCTTCTCCCCCCAAAAATCTTCTTCGCTACGGACCTGGACACAGCAGAATAATTATTATACTGTGACCTGTGCTAGAGTGCCTAATTAATTAAGGTTAAACTGTGACACTACTTTACTGGTTAAGGGTTAAGTAATTGCAGACTTTTTTAATACTTTAATTTACTAAGATAGCCATCTTTTTGTGTGAGGTTCTAAAAAAAATAAATTGGGATTAAGATTCTTTATAAAGTTCTCCAAGCTGTGGTTAATAGAAAATAAAAGCAATGAATGTTTTATCTCTATTCCAATTGAAAAAAAAATACTTTTTACTGATTAAAAAAAACTTTTTACTGATTAATTACGAAACTTGTAAAGGTCAATAGTTTTATTACTATCAGAAAAATTCCCAGTAAGTATGTGAACAAAAAAAAATTGCAGGGAAGCCTTGTTTTAAATTTTCTGGACGAGTATTGTAAAATAAGGCAGACTTATTGAACTATACTTCCCCAATTTATATATTTTTTTAATTTTGCTAACTGAAGCAATTGTTTTAAATTAGGGGTGATTGGGGGAATGCTGCCACCACTATGTAGGCTAGGCAACTTAAAATGCAGACTACTTTGGTATTTTGCCATCTAAATTAAGAAGAAAAAAATGTAAATTGGTACTTAAAACTAGGATATGTTATATATTACACATATTTAACTGTTTTTTTTTATTTTCGAAAAATCTTACCTTAAAACAGACTAGGCATATCTGGGAAATCCCTCCATGGAGGGATCTAGTCAACCCTTACTTGTAATGGAGTTATTACAGTCTTAGAATAAAACTTTTGGGAGACAATACAATAATAAATAAAAAACAATAAAAAAATTCCCACAACAACTCTAACCTCAAAATTACTAAACAAGACCTATTTGCGCACACACTTCAACGGGTATACCTAACATTCATAAAAAGTATTCCGCTTAAACTTAGTTATGACCATTAATCGGAATAAATTCAGTTATGACTCATCAACCTTGAAAATAAACACAGAAACATAGGCTTACGGAATAATTTTGCCGAATTATGAGGGAAATTTTTATAAAGGTCACTAAATAGAAACATTTGACGACTAATTTGTTACACACAACAATATTGACTATACATATTAACTATAAATGTGTATATATATCGGTGTTTTTCGAAGAAAATAAAAATGTAAATATTTAAAACCTCGCGTCAACGATAGAATCGACGCGGCGCCTATGCGAGCACTGGAAATTCGCCGATGACTGGTTATGGCTCATCAACGTTGTAAATAAACACAGAAACATAGGCTTACGGAATAATTTTGCCGAATTATGAGGGAAATTTTTGTAAAGGTCACTAAATCGAAACATTTGACGACTAATTTGTTACACACAACAATATTGACTATACATATTAACTATAGATATGTATATATATAGGTGTTTGTTAAAGAAAAAGCCTATATTCGATTTTTATCTTTAAAGAATACGAAAGTTTTTAATTTTTATTTATCGATAACTTTTTTCCCACCTTACTCGTTTAAATGGATTCATTAAAAAAAAATCAAGATAAAAAGAAATAAAAATGTAAATATTTAAAATCTCGCGTCAACGCAAGAGTACAAGAAATTCGCCGAGTACTGTTCATAAATAATTTCTTCTATGAGAAAACTTTTTTGAGAAAATTATATTACATTCCTAATTCTTCACGTTCTTTTAAATTATTTCTATTTCACATAAGAACAAATGTTACAATTGATATAAATCAGCAGTAAAAATTCCCCTTTATTGTGTTTACCCTTTTCATGGTAAAAACTAATTAAATAAATAGTTTTTTTATGAATGAGGCAAAGAAGGAATAAGATATATAATATATTCGAATAAATTTAAATTAACATCCAAACATAATTAAATAAAATGAGCCTCATAAAATATATAGCGTATCTGCCTGGGGGTATCTAAATGCCATTACCTTCCATATTTCTCTTATTAAACTCCTCGTAACTAAAATAATATACAGGGTGTTAATGATTCGTTTCTTAGAATGCATTGCAACATTTGGTGACATCGGAATATTGGCGCACCCAGGATTTTTCTTGGGGAAAGGGCCAGGGACAGCCACCGGCTTTTTCATAGGGGGCCAAGCCTATTCAACTCTTTAACAATATCAATAAGCAGTTTTTGTCAAAACAGGGCGTAGTCCTTTCTTTTTTTAGCAAACTTCCTAAAATTTTTAATTACATATCCCAGTTTAATGGATCATTTTATTTTTTTGAATCTACACAGAAAAAATAGATTCATTGAACCAAGGACACGTGTCTTTCGATATGTTCAAAGCCATATTCTCTTGTTTCAAGGCAAGCAATTCTTTGAACCAAAGACAATGTTCTTGAATAAAGAGCGCGGATCTTTATTCAGAAACTTGTGCTTCTCATTCAAGGACATTGACTTTGGTTCAAAAAATTGCTAGCCTTAAAACAAGAGAATATGGCTTGGACATATCGTAAGACATTTGTCCTTGGTTTAAGGAATTCTTTTTTCTTTGTATTAATAAAAATTTTGTCAAAATATTATTTAGCGCCCCAGGTGATATATTTTAAACTTTTAAGAATACGCAAGAATACCTCTAATTTGCGAGCTGAGGTACAAGGCTCGCAAAAAGGCGAGTTTAGGAAAGGGCACATTGTTTTTAAGATTATTAAGAATAAAAACCATATTTCCAATTTTTTTATACCTCGGTCTAGTGATATGCAAAAATTTTAAAATTACATGTAAAACAAAATATTATATCCACTACCAAGAGTAAGGTAAATGTCCCAAATATCGGACACGACCCAATTATCGGACACTTTTTCATGTTTTTACAAAAAAAACAAGATATTTAAGTAATAAAATCAAACAAATATTTTTTATTTGAAATTATGAACATATTTGAATCACAGCGTTGTATCATTTGCCACTTATATCGTATTTTTTAAACCCTAATAACTAATAAAGAGTCATGTGTCAGCAGCCACGAAATATATAGCCTTTTTCTAAGCAAAGTAAGTAAGCCAACGTTTAACTGAAAAGTGATTTTTTTAATATTAGTTATTATTAAAATGTCTATCAAACTCTTTTTAATACATAATGTTGTAGTTTTATATTAATATGCTGTCCGATATTTTTAACTTCCAATATAAAAAAAAGGAAATATTTTTTTTAAACAAATGTTGTATACAATGGTTTTAAATACATAGTCCGATAATTGGAACACAACTAGTCCGATATTTAGGACACTGTGTCTGATATTTGGGACATTCGTGGTTTTTTTCGTATTTTACTTAATATTAAAAAAGTATCAAAATTTAATATATATTTAATAACTTTTTTTGATAAATTTTAAAACTATAAATATACATTAAATAGTTATTAAGGTTCATATGTAATTTTAACACACCATCAAAGTCCGAAATTGCTCTAAAGTGTCCGATATATGGAACCGTTACCTTATGTATTATGAAAGATGAATCCTTATAAAATTTCGCAGCCTGGTTTAATAGGCATCTTTGCGCCAATAATAACTATAAACTGTAATTAGCATGAATTAAAAGTTTTTGCATAAAATATTTACATGTATTCTGTAAGTTATACGTTCTCTTTTGCCGTGATAAATAATGAGTCGAATAAAATAGATAATAAAATAGATAAGTATGCAATATTTATAAATTTATTTAATATATCGTCGGCTTACAAGTAAAGAGCACTAAGTCCAAAAACATAGTTTTGAGATATTGACAAATTTAACTTTCATTGTTGTTTTTTAATTTTTGTAATAATTGTTTCTGGAAAAAAACTACCGCAAATTGCAATGACTTGTTTGGACATAATAATGTCTCATTTGCAGTTAAATAAAAAAAAATTGAAGTAGTTTAATTCAACTAAATTTGAAAAAAGACTTGGACTTAGTGCCTTTTACTTGTAGGCCCACGACGTCGGCTTACAAGTAAAGAGCACTAAGTCAATAAAATAATATAAAAAACAACTATTTAAAATTAAAACCCTTCTATTAATTAAACGTAATGTATAACTATAAAGTGGAAAACAAGATGTTTACATAAATTTTCAAAAACTAGATTTTTAAAAGAAGGGTTTGGACTTTTTGATTGTTTAAAGAACGTTTCCAAAATTAATAATAATAATTAATTAGTATTAATTATATGAAACTGCTTACTATGCCAGAACTAAGACAGTTTTCAGAGGCCATCGGCTGTGCCAGCAAAGAAGCATCTCCTAAAGTCAATAATTATAATGAATCATTATTAATGATAAAACACTTCACGGTGCAACACCCCTCAGAAATGCACCGAGACTTTGAACTGTGAAGGCTTCAAATTTACTTTTAAAATATTATCTGATAATCAAAAAAACAATGCAGATGAAAATTAAATTATTACCTACACATCGAAAGTACACGTAAAAAGCATTGTCATTTTACAGGTAAAGTTCTGTTTCTCTGTTCTGTCTCTATTCCATCAACTTTAACATAGCAAAATTTGAATGCGTTTGTCAGTACAATAAATAACGCGATATTGTATCATATAAATGATTCAAACAATCATATTTTTATAAATGAACTCTTTTTAGAAAGTCGCTTAGTGCAGAAACATTTGAAATAATCTACAAGTAAAACGCACTAAATGACTTAGTGCCTATTGCCAGATAAAATTTTATTTAAAATCAAATTGGTGCGTTTTGTATAGTGGGTAACTCCCTTGGCAGTCCACCTAGAAGTAAGTTCGGTTTACCTATACATAGATCATTAAAAATTAATTACAGTGCCATTAAAATCCCATTTTTGCAAAAAAGTGACTTAGTGCCTTTTACTTGTAAGCCGACGATATAATAACTATATTATTATAATCAAAATAATTATTTAGGAATTCATTTTGCGACATATTACACTGAGAGAACACTGTAATTAATAACGTAATTAAGTAGTTGTATATGCGCCAACCATAGAATACAACAACATAAAAGTAAACGTGTTCGGCATTTACAAAGGAGTGCAGTTGTTTGATGTACAACAACAAACTGTTAAGCGATCAAGTTTTTCTTTCTCGGGCAGAAAGCGAGGTAGGCGTGGCTTGCAAATCCGCATGGTCGGATTGCCGCTCATTCCCACGTCACGATCCTCGCTTCAAAACACAGACAGAGGCTGGTCGACTCTCTACTGCATTTGCAAATTTGGTTTAATGTATTTGGATCAGTAAAAAAAATAATTTTTTTTAATCACTATATTTGAAAGACCGATATCCCGTTTTGAATGATTTTTCTTTTACCTAAAAGCATAGAATTTTGGTTTTATTTTGCAATGATAAAGATTTAAAAAAATTAATTATTTATACAGGGTGCACCAAAATAAGCGCGAATATGTTTTAGGTAAAGTTGTTAGTTAGGTAAAGTTGTGGCATGTCCCGTTTTTGCATCAATTATTTTTAAAATTTGTTTTTTATGTTTACTATTACTAACCCGAAAAACATTTGCTATTTCACGTAGAAGTCATTATGACATTATTTAATTATTTTCTCAGATTTCATGAACGCATACAGATGACTCCTCATTGTAAAGTCACTACGAGATCATGTCATGAAGATCTAGCAGAGGTCTACGGAATGCGCATGCGCAAACTTTAAATTAACCTCGAAATTTAAATTGACCGCGCAATTTAAAATTAAAAAAAAAGAAAGGAAATTACCCTGATTAAAAAGATCACATACACACATACCTTTTTGCTCATATCTTGAAAACGCGAAGAGATACAAAAAAAAATAACGAAAAAATCGACCCCCTAGGATCCCCACACAAGTCCATTTTCAACAACTTGAGGACACCGGGATGTTCCCACTGGGAACTTTCCAGTGAAAATGTTCCCCAAGATGACTGGAGGAACTAGTTCCTCTAGGCTAAAGCCTCCAGATATCTACGGCTCACCATACCAATCCGATAATGTGTATCGAATTAGCTGACCAGTAAGTTAATTACTAGTTATTACTAGTAGTATATCCTTATAAAGACAGCTGCCTTTTAATACTAGTATTTCTAGAAGGCCTTTTAATTCGTTTAATAAGTTTAGTTAGTGGTAGGAAATAACATGTGGGGCCACCTATAGTACAACGCTGTCAAGTGCTCTGAAATTGAAACATTACAGAAGCCTGTACTATTCGGCAATTGTTCTCAATCGGGTCCCGGGCAACATTTGCTATTTCACGTGGAAGTCATTATGACATCATTTAATGATTTAACGTTAAATGAATACACCTCATGACAAACTCATAACAAACTCATAACATGGTCACAAAATCATGAGATGAGCTCATCATGATGTTCGTATGAGTACAAAACGTGGAAATCATAACATGATGTTCTCATGAGGCCTCATGAGTTTATGGATGTTGTCCAAATGAAACGCTTTCAAAAATGTTGTATTTTTATTTCATCTATTTCATAATTCGTGCAATATAGGGTTAATTACAAAAAAGCCTTTAACCATGAATTTGCCGCCACCTAAAACTTTCTGTCCAAGGCAATTGCCTAGTATTGCCCAATGGGAAATCTGGTCCTGGGTATATTGTAAAAATGTAAGTATTTAGAGCACTTGCTTTGTTTTAAATTAAAGCATACTTTCAAATTAATTGAGTTTGGATTGTTCGTGGGTTTTAATTAAGAAGATACTCATCAGATGTATTTTATTGAGTAATTTTCATTTTAATTTAAGTTTTAGAGAAATTTAAAATAATGTTAAAGTCTTTATGCTTCGCATTTGTTTTTCTTTTTCTTTGACATTTGCAATGCATATTGTGCATGTGTATAATTATTTTCGTTTAATCAACAAAAATTATGTAAGGTCAAGTTGGGTAACTGCAGCATAGCCTTATATCTTTTAATGGGTCTTTCTACCTTAGAAATTATAAAAATAATCTTTTTTTTATATAGAAAGAAAGATAAAATTGTGAAATTTTGTAGGTATGTTTATTCATATTCAAAGAATACAAATAAAATTTCTTTAGATTTTTAAAGTGCCATTTTCTGGCTTAATTTAAACATCAAAAAAAGGTGGTCGCCATTATTCTGGCCGTTTGGATCCACTGAAAAACAAAACAAAACGGGATATTATTCAGTATTGAAGTGACGATAGCCTTATTTAGAAAAAAAAAATGTTGGCCAAAAAATAACAAAATTGCAGACGTTTTTGTTTGAAAATGTTTGAAAATTTTTGAAAAACGTCCGCCATTTTGTTATTTTTTGGCCAAAGAAAAAATCTAGATAGGGCTATAATTATGTCCAGAAAATGGCTTAAATTAAATTAAAATGAAAATGAGTATCTTTTTCATATTTTTTTCTTTATAATATTTATATGAACATTTTTAGCTTTTTATTAAAAAAAAAAATATTATATATTTGATATATAATTAGGAGAAATGTAAAATCCTTGGGTTATACTCTATACTAAAATAGGGGATTATAAGCACTGCTTGTGTCTAAATAGCTTCAATATTAATTAACCGAGAGTTTAAGACAATAGGAAAATAATTTATTATATTATTGAAAAAATGTAATATTAGTTTAGGTTTTGGCAAAATTTAAGATAAAATTGGACTTTTTGTGAATTTTATACACAAAAGAGAAAAGGGCTTTTATATATTTTTCCCATTTATTTCTCTTTTTCTTTGAAATATGAAAATAAATATGATATATTTTATAAGCATACTTAGTTTCTTTTGACCAACAGCCATTTTTGTATATTCATACTTGAATTATAATAAAAATATTAAGTATAGGTACTGTAAAAGCTGAAGGTTTTAGATAAGCACTTTTGTGTTTAAAAGCTAAAGCACACTTCAATATTATTTGAGTTTGTATTGATCGAAAGTTGACAAAAATACTAAATAAATTTTTCGTACGACCTAGTGTACACGAAATAAAGAAAAATTAATGTTCACTATAGGTTCTCGTTAGGATATCTTTCTATCGCACGAGTACATAGTGCATATTTGAATGAAATGACAACTATGCAACTCATTTATTCAAAGGATTACACATAGCTTCTATTTTGACAAAAATCATTTGACGTTTCTAAAATTTTGAAATGTCAAAATTAAACACAGGTAATTCTTTAAAATATACATTTTTAAAGAGTTTAGACTGCATATCGAACGAAAAATGTTGTTCGCAACTCGTTTGCGACAAGTCCTTAGTGCACCCGAATGATTTTTCTACTTCGCTTCGCGTCGTCAAAAAAACTTCATTCTCGCTCACTAAGGACTAAAGTCGCTTACTAGTTACTACTATATTTATATTATTGAGAAATTTTAATTTTAATTTAGGTTTTAGAGAAATTTAAGATAATGAATTTAATATACAAAAGAGAAAAAAAAAACTCTTCGTTTTCCATTTATTTTTTTCTTTGACATGTTCATATGAGCATACTTCGTTTCTTTTCATCAACAGAAGTTATTATATATTCATATTTGAATTATTTACATTAAAATTTCAACGACTTTGATGTACATTAAAAACTTTTACCCAAAGCGTAATGCGAGCATAAATAAAACAATTTAATTTATATAAAGAATATAAAAAAATTCAAATACGAGTCTTACTTTATGTTGTAATGCTTGTTGCACTTTAACTAATTAAAATATTAAAGTATAAAACTAGTCTTTATTTTATGCTTTAAGTATTTTCTTTTCGTGTTATTTTTAATATTATAAAAGTTGTTTAAAATGTACTTTTTGAATAAATTAGTTAACTTTACAAGGATGTGCCAGTTTTAACAAAAAAAAAATAATAATAACAACAATAAAAAATATAATCAGTCACCTCTTTGCCTTTTGCTTGTTCTCAAGTAGCGTTTTTTATTCTGAGTAGCTAGTATTACATACAATACTTGATACTTGATATTTTATTTATTTTCTTTGCGACATAACTAACATCTTTTAACCTGTCAGTCTAAGGAATACTTTCATGTCAAATCAATTATATTTGTTTAATTTTTTAACTGTAATTAATTTGTAGTTCATTATTGTGTTTTTATTGCTTAGTTACCAACAACATAATAGTGTACTTTATGTCCATGCGGGCATAAAGTGCATTTTATGGCCCTCGCGGGCAAAAGTGCACTTTATGGTCCGCGCAGGCATAAAAACACAAAAAACAGTATTTGATTAACTTATTAATACAGCATTTCCCTAGCAACGATAATGTTAAAATCAAATTGAATTTTCGGATTTTTTTTTAAATTATATTGATTTATCCATTTTTTTTTGCAATAACGAACTAGTAATAAATAAAAGTTTGTATGTATGTATGTATTAATAACAACAATAAAAAATATAATCAGTCACCTCTTTGCCTTTCACGGAAAGAAATTAGTGGGCTCTGCGCTATACATTATAAGATATTTGGTAACAGTGGCAAATTATAGTGATTTAAGCTATAGATTATAAGGGACACAATAACTAATAATGTTAAAAATAAATTGGAAACGATTATATATATTACAGACACGATTATATTTATTACAGGCACTATTATAAATTTACAGAAATTTTATTATATTATAAAAATTATTAGCACGGACAATAATTAAATCTATTTAAGCTATAAATGCCATACTATTTGTTATATTTTATTATTCACTAAACAATTAAAGTATTTCATATAAATTTTTACGCTGACTGCCATAATTGTAAGAGAAAGCCTTGTATTTATATAATAAGCGATTATAATTTGCTTGGTATGTGTGTTATAGCGCTCCTAGCTATAATTTTTTTTTTCCGTGTTTGCTTGTTTTCAAGTAGCGTTTTTTATTCTAAGTAGCTAGTATTACATACAATACTTGATACTTGATATTTTATTTATTTTCTTTGCGACATAACTAACATCTTTTAACCTGTCAGTCTGAGGAATACTTTCATGTCAAATCAATTATATTTGTTTATTTTTTTAACTGTAATTAATTTGTAGTTCATTATTGTGTTTTTATTGCTTAGTTACCAACAACATAATAGTGTACTTTATGCCCATGCGGGCATAAAGTGCATTTTATGGCCCTCGCGGGCAAAAGTGCACTTTATGGTCCGCGCAGGCATAAAAACACAAAAAACAGTCTTTGATTAACTTATTAATACAGCATTTCCCTAGCAATGATAATGTTAAAATCAAATTGAATTTTCGGATTTTTTTTTAATTATATTGATTTATCCATTTTTTTTTTGCAATAACGAACTAGTAATACATAAAAGTTTGTATGTATGTATGTATTAATAACAACAATAAAAAATATAATCAGTCACCTCTTTGCCTTTTGCTTGTTCTCAAGTAGCGTTTTTTATTCTAAGTAGCTAGTATTACATACAATACTTGATACTTGATATTTTATTTATTTTCTTTGCGACATAACTAACATCTTTTAACCTGTCAGTCTGAGGAATACTTTCATGTCAAATCAATTATATTTGTTTAATTTTTTAACTGTAATTAATTTGTAGTTCATTATTGTGTTTTTATTGCTTAGTTACCAACAACATAATAGTGTACTTTATGCCCATGCGGGCATAAAGTGCATTTTATGGCCCTCGCGGGCAAAAGTGCACTTTATGGTCCGCGCAGGCATAAAAACACAAAAAACAGTCTTTGATTAACTTATTAATACAGCATTTCCCTAGCAACGATAATGTTAAAATCAAATTGAATTTTCGGATTTTTTTTTTAATTATATTGATTTATCCATTTTTTTTTGCAATAACGAACTAGTAATACATAAAAGTTTGTATGTATGTATGTATTAATAACAACAATAAAAAATATAATCAGTCACCTCTTTGCCTTTTGGTTGTTCTCAAGTAGCGTTTTTTATTCTAAGTAGCTAGTATTACATACAATACTTAATACTTTATATTTTATTTATTTTCTTTGCGACATAACTAACATCTTTTAACCTGTCAGTCTGAGGAATACTTTCATGTCAAATCAATTATATTTGTTTAATTTTTTAATTGTAATTAATTTGTAGTTCATTATTGTGTTTTTATTGCTTAGTTACCAACAACATAATAGTGTACTTTATGCCCATGCGGGCATAAAGTGCATTTTATGGCCCTCGCGGGCAAAAGTGCACTTTATGGCCCGCGCAGGCATAAAAACACAAAAAACAGTCTTTGATTAACTTATTAATACAGCATTTCCCTAGCAACGATAATGTTAAAATCAAATTGAATTTTCGGATTTTTTTTTAAATTATATTGATTTATCCATTTTTTTTGCAATAACGAACTAGTAATACATAAAAGTTTGTATGTATGTATGTATTAATAGATGTGTGTGCCCCTGGGCGGCTTACAAACCCTCGGACCAGAGGTCCTCGGGTTTGTAAGATCTTCGTCGTCAGGGCATAATCATCTACTTAATACCCTTGGTACATAAATAACTATTATATCCATTTTATTATAAATTACTTCAAATTTTGAATCTTGCAAGGGTGAGAACCAAGCGTAAAACAGCAGTTTACATGTTAATAAAAATAGGAATCTATATGAATCGGTTAAATAAAATACTTAATATTTGATCTTATTATAAGCTCTAACTTTGCACTCGTAATAATGGTAGGGACATTAAACGTTTAATGTTACTTTATTTAGGGTCCCTAAATAATGGTAAAACTACACTTTTTTTGGCTACTTCTTCTGTTAGTTAAAAAGAGAAAAAATCCTGAGGGTAAACTGAGCCCTAACATAAACGCAACCTTTAAATGGTGTATTTTTGAACACCCTGTATTTAAAATATTATTCGTTATTGAAAATGACACGGTAAATGAAAGCCGGACACTCGTAGTGGTTATTGATAACAAGCCAAAAACCGATTTATTATAAAATCAAGAGGGCAGAGGTTTACATTGTCCGAGCGTAATGTGCGGTTTTATTGTCAATAGATTTAATTGAATTTACCAAAATTGCTATCTTCACACATTTATCAACTCTATATTGGCTTACAGTGACGTTTTCCTAAACAAAAACGAGCAGAATTATTGCTTTTAATTTACTCAATATATCTAAATTGATATTTAACTGAATACAGGGTGTCACTCAGTACTTTACACCCCTCAACAGAAATTAATAATTAAAACTATCATAGTTACCAAGAAAAACTGCATCAGTACAGTACTTTTCTATGGTCTGTTTTTTCAAGCAAGATAGTAAATTAAAAATCGTACAGTTAATACTTTCAAAACAGATTCGAACATTGAATGTGAGAATATAATGAGTAGTTTATTTTATAAAACATAACTATATTCTATACACAAACATATACTATCCAAACCTGTTGTAAAAATATTTACTGTGTGATTTTTAATTTACTATATTGCTTGAAAAAACTGACCATGATACTGCCGTGCTGAAAGGTCCTATCTACATAGGTTTACCATACACAGATAGGACCTTTCAGCTTAGCAAGGCAGGATATACCCTATTTCATTTCATTATTATTATTATTATTATTATTATTATTATTAATATTATTATTTCCATTTAGTATTTTACTTCTCAGCTAATAGCTGGAATCCACCTATTCCTTATAGTTCTCAAGGGAATTAGGTTATTAGGAGTGGGAAGGGATTTCACCCTATCCCACCCATTTATTTAGGTAATTGTATTGTTTAAGAACTTTCTAACAATGTGGCATGTTTGTAAGATTGCTATTCTTTGCAAGTTACAAACAATATGTTCTTCAATATCCAATTTTCCTAGATGTTTAACTAAATTTTTTGACACAACTCCAATAGCAGATATAATAACTGGTACTATTGTGGTTTCCCGAACTTTCCATATATGCTGTAATTCAAGCGCCAGATTAATATATTTGTTTATTTTTTCTGTTTCTGTTTTAATTAGGTTTTGTGACAGTGGGCATCCTACGTCAATAATAAATGCTTTTCCATTGGATTTCTCTATCACCACAATGTCTGGCCGATTATGGTCAACTGTATGGTTAGTTATGATAGGTATGTGCCAATATATGAGGGTTTCGTTAGACTCGAGTACTGCAGCAGGTTGATACTTATAATATGGCGCTGGATTCTCAATAAGTCTATATTTTATTATTATTATTATTATTATTATTATTATTATTTTCGGGTTTAGACCGTGTTAATGGATTTTCACTTTCCGACGTTTCGTCTCTTACTACTAGAGACATCTTCAGGGATTAATCTGAAACTAAGTTTCGAATCAACTTGTGTCACTATTTATGACGAGTTGTGGTTATTCACCCGTGACGAGCTTTTTCCTATCAAAGACTTCCATATTGCAGGTAAGTGGTAACCAGTGTCCCGATTGATATTGTTAGGATGCTTGATAATTTCTATCGATTCCCGTATCTTCCTTGGCATTTTTCTGTTTTCTGTTAAAAATGCCAAGGAAGATACGGGAATCGATAGAAATCATCAAGCATCCTAACAATATCAATCGGGACACTGGTTACCACTTACCTGCAATATGGAAGTCTTTGATAGGAAAAACCTCGTCACGGGTGAATAACCACAACTCGTCATAAATAGTGACACAAGTTGATTCGAAACTTAGTTTCAGATTAATCCCTGAAGATGTCTCTAGTAGTAAGAGACGAAACGTCGGAAAGTAAAAATCCATTAACACGGTCTAAACCCGAAAGTGAAAGTTCTTTATATCTTAATGGCCGTGAAAGCTTAAAATCTAAAATTATTATTATTATTATTATTATTATTATTATTATTATTATTATTATTATTAGTAAATTAAAAATCGCACAGTAAATATTTTTACAACAGCTTTGGATAGTATATGTTTGTGTATAGAATATAGTTACGTTTTATGAAATAAACTACGCAGTTTATTCGCACATCCAATATTCTAATCTGTTTTAAAAATATTCACTGTGCGATTTTTAATTTACTATCTTGATTGATGAAACAGACCATAGGTTTAGTTTAGCTTTGTAAGTAGATCTTCTGGTGGAAAACGGCACTTTGCGTAAATTTGAAGTATCGTATAAATATGTCTTGAAAAAATAGGTTATATTTTTATGTCATATCATTCAGATAGATTATAAACTTTTGTATTTGTTTATAATTATTAATACAAATATGATAAAATTTTGATCTGAGGCTTTGCCCAAATATAACGAAGAAAAGTGGCAAAAATTTTACAATGCTGTTTAATATTCATCACAATTTATTATCACTTATTTATTATACACTTATTTATTTTATTACTAAATTATACACATAACTGATACCATGATTGCAACCTAAGTCAAAACAGCTAATATTAGCACCAATCATAAACATTAAAAGTATTAAATAGTTACTAATAATGAATTGAAATAGAGTATACCTTACTTTTTTAATGGCACGATTGGCAAGAAAAAATTAACATATAAATAGAAAAATAATACAATAATGACCAAATAGTTGATATCATTTCAATGTAGAAGTTTGCACCGATTCAAACTACTATTAGTAGT